>OZ012738.1:629188187-629925687 GCA_963859935.3 Lathyrus sativus
CAGCCTTTCGCCACGTGTCACGCACCGAGTGGGTATAACGGCGGCTACCCTAGGGCACTCAAAGGCCTAGTGTCACTTCGAGTTCTGCGCCGGGTTATAAATATGGGGGTCCCCGCGCACTTTTTACTCTTCACCTTGCTTTCTCACCTGCGAAGCTATGCAATTCCTCCCCATCCGCCGTTGCTGTGAATCGTCGCCGCGCCGTTAATTTCGCATGCCGCCCCCCGCCGTCTATAAAGTGAATTTTCTTCTTCTCTTCTTTTATTTCCGTCGTTTAATTTGGGTTGGTGGTCGGGGCGTGATGAATGCCCCGAGGAGAGATGCGAGTTTCCGCCGTCTCTGGTGGATTTTTAGGGTTGTTTAGATGAACGCCCCAGGGAGGATCGATTGTTCCGATGAATACCCCGGGGATGGGTGCTCCCTCCGATGAAGCCCCCGGGGAGGGGCGATGGGTTAGCTTTGAACGCCCCGAGAAAGAGTGGTGAGGAATGCCCCTCGGGGCCTGCCCAGGCGTTCGTCTTTTGTTTGCGTGCCCACCGTCATCGCCTTTTCACTTGACCTGCGGTGGAAGGGTGGATTTGATCTTGGCTATTGAATTCACCATTATCCTCTGCTTTTCAGGTGTTCATGTCGGCCTTGATACCGGGGACGATGGTCGAAGACAACGAGCCCGAAGTCCCAGATTTTGACGAGAGGGTTCTCCCCGTCGAGGAGTGGGTGGCCGAAGAGCCCCTGTCCACCCCATCTTGTGTTGCCGTTGATACGTCGGGCGCCTACACTACTGTCGAGGATCGGATGGAGGGGGAGCCGCAACACTGGCAGGTGTACCGCCCTAAGGAGCATCATCGTATCTGCTCGAGCTATGATCGGCAGACGTTTCCTATGCACGAGTTCTATTTCAAAGAGGCTCGACTTAGATTGTCGTTCTCTGCTTTCCATTTGGGTATTTTCGACTGGTTACGTTTGGCCCCGTCCCAGCTGCATCCCAACGCCCTAGCCTTCATCCATGCGTTCGAGCTGGTGTGCTACTATCTCCAGGTCGAGGCCACGGTGCCCTTATTTTTCCGCATCTTCCATATGCAGCGTCAATCGGTGAACGCTCGCCAGGGCTGGATCTTGTTTAAGCAGCCGACCACGCTTTTTAAGACGTACAGTGACTCTGTCCGAGACTTCAAGGGCCGGTTCTTCCTCGTGCGGCCGATCACCCGGGAAGGGTCAGATTCTCTTTTTACTGAGGGGGAGCGAGTGGTGGACGGCCAGCGGTTCGTCGCATGGCTCCCGGAGGTGCATTTGTTGTGGACCTCGGAGCACTTCAACCGCGGAACCGACCGGTATATAGTGCGGGCAGGGACCCTCGACGAGAGGGACATGGCCGCCTATATGAAAATAGTGGCGTTTGTGCGGGGTCTGCCCCCGTCAAAACTGGTGACGCCTGATGGTCGGTATATCTTCGACGCATAGGGGAACGTGCGGACGAGGAAGAGGCTGATTAACACGAAGACCTTGCTCAGTTGCGCCACGGGGGAGGACGCTCTGGAGTACCTAGGTAGGGACGCTTCTTTCTTATGATTTGTATGTTTTGTATGTTGCTAACTCTTTTTTGCTTTTTTGTAGTGAGCATGTCGTTTGTTGAAGAGCGGGTGAAGAAGTTGCGCGCCTCGAAGGTCGCCGGTGCTCCGAAGACGCGGGTGAGCCAATTGGTCGAGCAGGAAGTTGTGGTCCAGGGTGGTCAGAGTTCGTCTTCGTCTCCCTAGGAGAGTCAGTCTCCTTCATCTCAGGGAACTGCGAAGAGGCCAAGAATCGAGGAGCCCAGTGGCCCGATTGATCTGATGACCGGGTCATCCGAGGAGGGTTACGTTGTCCCGCCGTGCCATCAACACCCGGGTTATTTTCACGGGGCCCGGTCTCCCACTATTTCTGTCGATGAAGTGAAGGTTGTCTGGGATGCTGATCGAGAGTCTCGTCATCGCATCTTGGCGGAGGATTTGGCTGCGATGATGCGGACCTTTACCACGACAATGGTCCTGAGTGAGGAGGGTTGCTCTACTGCCGAGCTGACCAAGTTGCGGGGAGATCTCACCTTCATGCAGTCGCGCCTAGCCAAACTCACCGAGGAGCTGGAGAAGAGTCAGAAGGACGCTGCTGACCAGCGCAAGCAGGCGGAAAGTGTCGAGGAGAAGGCAACGACGGGCGAGGAAAAACTGGGGGCGGTGGAGGCCGAGGTGCAAGCATTGACAGTTCGCCCGGAGGTTCTGGATAGCGCCCTCTGTCCGGCCGAGGATGAGACTGAGGAAGACTGGCGGATGATTACGCGTGCTGATTTGATCGCCCGGATTCGGGTGCTGGAGAGCGATTTCCTGGACGCTGTCGAGGTCGGGTTCAAGAGTGCTGTTGCGCAGCTCAAAATCGTTAACCCTGGCGCCGCTCTGGTCGTGGAAGGGATTGGGCCCTATCATGAAATCGTCGATGGGAAGGTGGTCGACCCGGAGCTCGTCGTCCCTGATGTCGTCGCCGTGGATGCCGAGAAGGAGGGCGGGGATGTGTAGATTTTTCCCGGGCCTGCGTGCCGATGTTTTATAATTTTCTTTTAAGTGTTTTGTTTTGACGGGTCTGCATGCCCTTGATGATGTAACATAACTACTGGGCTGGTGCCCTTTTTATAATTCTTGAGATTTTTCTAAGTGTGCGCTCGGTTTTGTTTTTGCATGTTTGTTTATGCTCGTTTTATTTCTGGACGTGCTTGTATGCTCGAAATGTCTGTATGTTTGAAATGCATGTTTAGTATGCCTTTGGGCCTGTTTGGGGTGGTAGGTCGACGATGATTGTTTCCGGCTGTGTAAGAAACTGGCCGGCTGGTCGGCTTTGTTGCATGACCGGATCGGGGGTAGTTCTCCCCGTGGCGTGAACGTCCCATCGCGAGCTGGGTGTCCTGCCGGTGTTGGTACGGCGGCGGGGAATCTCGATCGAGGTGTTACCCGCCGAGCAAGGCCTTCTGCCCGTGCATACAAGAGGCAGGGCTTGCTTTTGCTCTAGTCGTTAGGAGACGCGAGGAGGTGCGGTGGTACCATGTCGCCCCCCAGTGGTCACGACGGCTGGCCGTCGCGGGCAGTGTTTAACTGTAGTACCGCTTAAGTTTCTCGGCATTCCATGGTCGAGCTAGTTGTTCCCCGTGTAGGTTTTCGCGGTAGTAGGCCCCGTGCTCCATTTTGTCACGGACACGGTAGAGACCTTCCCAATTTGCGGCTAGTTTACCTTCGTGTGAGTCCTTCTGATTTCTGCGCAGGACTAAATCGCCGATTTGGAAGTTGCGTTTTAGGACTTTGTTGTCGTGGCGAAGTGCCACCTGCTGTTTCAGCCAGGCTTCCCGAAGGGCTGCTCCTGATCGAATCTCCTCGACGAGGTCGAGCTCCTCGCATAAGGCATCGTCGTTGTCTCCTAGATGGTTCGTGTATCTCGGCCGGGATCACTGCTTCGGTTCCATACGTGAGGCAGAATGGGGTCTCCCCCGTGGTTGAGTGGGGCGTAGTTCGGTATGCCCAGAGGACGTTGTGGAGTTCCTCGACCCATGCCCTCTTGGCGTCGCCGAGTCGTCGTTTTAGTCCCCTGAGTATGACCCTGTTCGCGGATTCCGCCTGGCCGTTTGTCTGGGGATGTTCAACCGAGGTGAAATGGTCTTTGGTTCTGAGCTTGGTGACGAAGTCTCAGAAGTTTTTGTCCGTGAACTGCGTGCCGTTGTCTGTGACGATGGCAAGCGGGACCCCGAATCTTGCAAGGATATTTCGTTTATAAAATCGGAGTATATTGTGGGCCGTGATTTTGGCTAGGGCTTCAGCCTCAATCCATTTGGTGAAGTAGTCCACGCCCACGATGAGATACTTGTTCTGATAGGAGCCTAGGGTGAAGGGGCCGAGGATGTCCATCCCCCACCAGGCGAATGGCCACAGGGAGGAGAGGGATTTGAGTTCGGTCGGTGGAGCGAGGTGCATGTCCCCGTGTCTTTGACATTTGTCACATTGCTTGACGTGCTCCCTCGCGTCTGTTTGCATCGAAGTCCAGTAGTATCCTGCTCGTAAGGCCTTTCTCGCCAGGGATTGTCCTTCGAGGTGTTGCGCGTTGATGCCCTTGTGGATCTCCTCTAGGAAGGTTGCGGCCTGGGAGTTGTCGATGCACTTGAGGAGTGGGATCGCGAAGCCCCTGCGATAAAGTTTGCCCTCGAGGAGGACGTACGAGCAGGCTCGTTGCTTGGTCGCGCTTGCCTTTTTAGGGTCGGCGGGTAGGCAACCCGCGCTGAGGTAGGCGTGTAGCGGTGTCGTCCAACAGTCGGTATCTCCTATTGTGTTGATGTCGAGCGGGGCGTTGGCCGCTTTGGTGCTTGGTTGCAATAGAACTTCTTGGATGACCGACTTGTGGCCGCCTCGCTTTTTGGTGCTCGCTAATTTTGAGAGAATATCGGCTCGGGTGTTCTGTTTGCGCGGGACGTGTTGAACCTCCGCGGAGTCGAAACTTTGTAGCTTTTCGGTGATGAGTGCCAAGTATTCGGCGAGGTTTTCGTTTTTCGCTTGATATTCTCCTCGTACTTGTGAGGTGACCAACTGGGAATCTGTGTAGATTTTAATTTCTTTGGCCTCGAGGTCTGATGCCAGGCAAAGTCAGGCCAGGAACGCTTCGTACTCGGCTTGGTTGTTAGTCGTCGGGAAGGCCAGCGTGAGGGAAACCTCTATGATGGTGCCCTCTCTGTTGTCGAGGATGATACATGCTCCGCTGCCCGTGGAGTTGGAGGAGCCGTCCACAAAAACGGTCCATACGTGGCTCCCCGTGTTAGGGTCTGGTGAGGAGGTCATCTCGACAACAAAATCGGCCAGGGCTTGGGATTTGATGGTTTTCCGGCCTTCGTAGACGATGTCGAACTCAGATAGCTCTAACGACCATTTCAGCATGCGTCCAGCCATGTCGGGTCGGCCGAGGAGCTGGCGGATGAGCTGATCGGTGCGGAGCACGATGGTGTATGCTAGGAAGTAATGTCGGAGCCGTCGTGCGGCGGTGATGAGGGCTAGGGCGACTTTTTCGATCAGCTGGTATCGAACTTTATGACCGTGGAGGGCTTTTCTCGTGAAGTAGATTGGCTTTTGCCCCTCTTCGGTTTCTCTGATGAGAACGGCGCTGACGGCCTCGTTAGCTACGGCCAGGTATAAGTATAGGGTTTCGCCCATCACGGGTCGTTTCAGCACCGTTGGTTCGGACAGGACGCGTTTGAGGTGGTGAAGGGCTTGCTCGCATTCCTCTGTCCATTCAAACGTGGTCTCCTTCCTGAGTAGTTTGAAAAAGGGGAGGGTGTGCTGTGCAGACTTGGCGATGAACCAGGAAAGTGAGGCGAGCACGCCGTTGAGGGATTGGATGGACTTCTTCGTGGTGGGTGTGGTGATTTCCGAAAAGGCGTGGCACTTGTCTGGATTTGCCTCGATCCCACGCTCGGTCAGGTAGTAGCCGAGGAATTTTCCTGCGCGGACACCGAAGGTGCATTTCTCCGGGTTGAAGCGCATTCGGCAGTTCCTCGCTGTGTCGAAGACCTTTCTGAGATGGGTTGTATGGTCGACTTCCGTGCAGGATTTGACGATCATGTCGTCCATGTACACTTTGAGCATGTCGTCGATTTCTCCCCGGAAGACATTGTTCATCATCTGTTGGTACGTGGCGCCGACGTTCTTTAGGCCGAAGGGCATTACGTTGTAGTAATAGTTGCCCGACGCCGTCATGAAGGTCGTGCTCTGTTTGTCGTGCTCGGCCATCGGGATCTGGTTGTATCCCGAGTATGCGTCCATGAAGGACAAGAGTTTGAAGCTCGCGGAGTTATTGACGAGTTTGTCGATGTTGGGGAGAGGATAGGCGTCCTTAGGACATGCCCGGTTGAGATCGGTATAGTCAACACACATGCGCCATTTCCATTATTCTTTTTAACGAGTACAACATTGGGCAACCAGGTTGAATATCGGGCTTCCGAAATAAAATTTTCCTCTAGGAGGTCTTTTACAGCTTTTTCAACCGCCGCCGACTTTTCGGGGGACTGTCTACGCCTACGTTGCACTACGGCCTTCGCGGCCGGGCTGATGGACAACTGATGGCAGGAGACCTCGGGGTCGAGTCCGAGCATTTTTGCGGCGCTCCAAGCGAAGAGGTCGGCGTTCTCGCGGAGATAGGCCTGTAGCTGTTTCTTCGTTAAGTTTGGGAGTCCGACTCCGATCTTCACGGTTCTGCTCTTGTCGCCCCCGAGTGTGATGATCTCGAATTCACCATCCGGGATGGGGCGTGCCGGGTGGATGGGCTGCCCGTTGGACTGGTTGGCTTCGCTAGTCCTTATTTTGTGATCGTGCTCTTCGGTGAAGCGGATGTCGAGGTCCACGGATCCGACGAGCTCTTTTGGTTCTCTCTTCGGCGTCACGGTTGGGGTTGCCTTCTTAGTTGCAGGAGCGATGGTGTCCAAACCTTTCATCACGGCCTCGAAGCACCTCCGGGCGGCCTCGATGTCCCCGTTCAGGGTCACCACGGCCCCTCGCTTCGTGTAGTACTTCATCTTTAGGTGGACTGTGGAAGGCAATGCGGTGAGTTCTGTTATCATCGTTCTGCCCAGGATACAGTTGTAGTGGGACGGGCACTCGATGACTAAAAAACAGATGCTGATCTCCCTGGCCGTTTCTTCTTCCCCGAACGTGACTTTCAGCTCCACGTACCCCTAAGGTCTCGTCGTCGTCCCGTTGAACCCCTGAAGGTCAGAGCCTACGTAAGGGGACATGTTGGATTCGTCGAGTTGGAGGGTCGTGAAGAGGTGGGTGTACATGATGTCCACCGAGCTGCCTCCGTCGATGAGGATGCGTCTGACATCGAAGTTTGCCATCCGCGCCTGTATCAGCAGGGGAATGTTGGAGTTGGGGGAGCCCCCGAGGAGTTTCTCGAGGTAGAATGTGATCGGGTTGGAACGACCGCGGAATTTTTCGAGCGTGCTCATCTTACCGGAGTTGCTTGTGATAAGCTCTTCGAATTTTCTTTTCACCGATCCTATGGACAAGTTTCTTGTGGCGCCGCCCGAGATGACCATGGCTCTAGCAAAGTATTCCCACCGACTGGTTGGCCGTACTGGCTCGACGGGTAGGTCGGGGCTGTTGGGGAGGCCGAACTCTCTGTCCGCGAACCAGTCCTCGGGGCGGCTGACGCACAGTGCGACCTGGAGTTCGTTGTCGCCGTCGGAAGAGGGGAGCTCTTCGACTTTCTTGGCCTCGGGACCTCCCCCCCGGGTGTATCTCTTTAGGTGGCCGTCCTTAATCAGGATTTCGATCGTGTCCTTGAGATGGATGTAGTCTTCCGTCACGTGTCCGTGGCTCCGGTGGAATCAGCAGTATTTTGACTTGTCCACATTGGGTTTGGGGGGTGTCGGCCTGGGGAAGTGGACACCTCCCTGGGCAAATTTGGTTTTGGCGCACTCGGCCAGTATGCGCTCGCGGGAAGCAACTAAGGTCGTGTATTCCGTGAATCAGCCGGCGGGGCCGCACTGTTCGCGGGGGAGATCTTCCCGACGGCGGTCGCCTCCATGCCGCTGGCTTGAGGCTCCGTCATCTCGGTGCCCGCGGGGGGCCTCCCTGTCTCAGGTGTCTCGTGCGGAGTTGACTGCTTGGGTTTCCTCGAACCGGATATAATGTACGGCTCTGTCGAGGAAATCCTGCAGGGAAGCTGGTCGGTGTATGCCCACGGCCTCGTAGAACTTGGAGTCGCGGCGTAGACCCTGCTCCATTAGGTAACGCTTCATCTCGTCTGACGTCGTTACCTGCACTGCTTCCCGTGTGAATCTTTCAATGTACTTTCGGAAAGGCTCGTCGGGAGCATGGATTATCGCGCCGAGGGCGGCTTCTGTCTTCGGGTGGCGTCGGGACGCTGTGAAGTGTTTTGAAAACAGGTCCTTCAGGACCCTCCACGACATAATCGATTCGGGCTCCAGACTTTTGTACCATTTCATGGCGCCTTTCCTTAGGGTCGTCGGGAATAGCCTGCACTTGATAGCTCCTCGGACGTTTCGGTAATCGAGCATGGCCTCAATGTCTTCCAGGTGATCGTCCGGGTCGGAGGTACCGTCGTACGTCGAGAGCGTCGGGGGCTTCTCCATCCCGTGAGGGATGGGGTGGCCAAGATTTCTCGGGACAAGGGAGTCCTGTAGTCATCTTCGTCGCTGAGAGCGGGTGACCGAGGAGGAGATGGGTCGTTTAGTATAGGCACCTGGTTTCGGGTCCTCGGCCTCCTGACAGGGGGCTCGACGCGCGGTGTAACACCCCACTTCCCAAATTAATTAAAATATAAACATTATAAATAAACATCAGAGTTCTTCCACCCAAAGTGGGATATCACATCATAAAAATCCAACACATACTTCATTAAAAATGTTTTTACCAAAATACAGCGGAAATTGTTCATATAACAAAATACATCAAATTCGTGATACGTCACAGGAAAAGAAATAAGTTCAACAAAAACAACTAAAAACACCCAAGTCCTGTGCTACATATCAAAGCATCCTAAGACTCGACTGGCACACCACAAATCCAAGCTAGCTAAGTACCTGAATTATCTATACTTCCGAACAAGCACAGACCACAACAACAACAAAGGAGTGAGAAAACGTGATCAAAATATATCGGTAATTACATACATGAAATAAAGGTAGTAACTACAATAATCATATAAATCATCACCCAACATTCACCAAACACGACATATAGTCCACCAACGACATAATTCATTATAATGCAAATATGCAACGCAACACCATGCATGCGGTACCGACTCATTGGTTCATTCCATGTGAACTCGGATAGATCACATACACCCACCCTTGGCCATGATCCGTCCCCACCAATTCCCCACTCAAAGGAATACGAATGGATCACGTACACTCCATCGAGCAATGACTCATTCCACCAACACTTCATAATATGCATGACACCAAATGCATACAAATTAACACAAGCATACATTGTGCATACGATTCTCAGATCACATCACCATACATCACATATACATAGATACGTCATACACCAATCAATCAGATACTTACATAAAGTATTAAGGAATTCACTTCCTATCACCAAATACACCATCTCCATTATTCTACAAGGCTAATGCACAAGGCAAAATAGCACAAAACCACATTCTGCCATCATGTTCGCTGAACCATTCGTCAGGCGAAGCCCCGCAGTGAATGCTCGCTATGGCTCGCGAGGCGAACCTGATGGCAAAGCCTCGCTGGCCACACTCGCCAGGCGAACTTTATACCCTTTAGGTCTGGGAGTTTATTTGGAATTACTCGCCACTGCTCGCTACCACTCGCCAGGCGAACCCTCGCTAACCTTCGCCAACACTCCCAGGCGAAACCCAGCGAATGCTGCGATACCCCAAAATCTCCACTGTTCTACAATGCTATCTCAGTCAATTCCAAGCCTAATATGCTACCTCTATCTCCTATTCTATCAGTATTACAGACCATAACATCATACTTGCCAATCGACCTATAATCCTTACTCTAATACCAACATCAGATACTTTACCGGCACTCTTAGAGTAACTCAGAACTTGCCCAATCCACATCAACATCAACACCCACACATCAAGGGCAACAACAAATCATCACATATCATCATATATACACAATTCATCAAAAATGAACAATATTTAACATCATAGCAACAATTCAACATATTCATCAGAATACCTACGGGGTTAAGGAATCCCCCTCTACCCAGTTCATGTATATACCATCCCAATCAGTTTCTCCCCCCTTACCTCGATTATATCTTCGATTGATGAAGAATCCCCTACCAATTGATCGCTCTAGCCTTGTTCTCCTTTCTCTTTCTCTTCCCCTCAGAATCGCTTATCGTGTTCTCCCTTCTCCCTTCTCTCCACTTTCTCTAACTTCCAAATGTATCGTAAAACATACTGACCCCTCAATTTCTTATTTTAATTATTTAATCCCAATAATAATAATAACCAATAATAGTAATAATAATACTAATAATAATAATATTAATAATAATAATAATAAGACCAATAATACTATTAATCATTATATTACCACCAATATCATATTATATTATATTATTATTAAATTCCACCTTTTATTAAATAACTCTTATAACTTAAGGACACCCACCCAATGCTCTCAGGCACACTCCCACATAAGGGCACCTGTAAATACAATAAACACCAAAAAGATTTAATAATAAAAAATGGGTGTTACAACTCTCCCCCACTTTAATTATTTTCGTCTTCGAAAATTACCTGATGGAAACAATTCCGGATACGCTTCTCGCATCCTGCTTTCCAATTCCCAGGACACACTGCCTCCTGCAGCACCTCCCCAAGCTACTTTCACTAACGGTATCTCCTTCCCTCGGAGCTGTTTTATCTTACGGTCTTCGATCCTCAACGACATCGTCTCAACAGTAAGATTCTTCCGGACTTGCACCTCATCCCTCGGAATCACATGAGATGGATCCGAAACATACTTTCGCAATTGCGACACATGAAACACATCATGCAAATTCGACAATTCAGGCGGCAACGCCACCCTGTAAGCCACAACACCAACTCTTTGCAAAATTTGATACGGTCCAATAAACTTAGGATCCAGCTTCTTGGACTTCAACGCACGACCCACACCAGTCATCGGGTTAACTCTTAGAATACGTGATCACCTTCACTGAATTCCAATTCTTTCCTCCGGTTATCATGGTAACTTTTCTGTCTACTCTGAGACGCCTTCATTTTCTCACGAATCATCTGAATCGTCTCAGTAGTCTGCTGTATAATTTCTGGTCCAAGCACCACATTCTCACCAGTCTCATACCAACACAGAGGAGTCCTACACCTCCTTCCATACAAAGCCTCAAACGGTGCCATTCCGATACTAGAATGGTAACTATTGTTGTACGTGAACTCAATCAATGGCAAATGAGTGTCCTACGCACCGCCTTTCTCCAACACGCAAACCCTCAACAAATCCTCAAGCGACTGAATAGTCCTCTCTGACTGACCATCAGTTTGTGGATGATAAGCTGAACTCAACTTCAACTTAGTACCCAATGCTTCCTGTAAACTCTTCCAAAATTCCGAAGTAAACCTCGGATCTCTATCCGACACAATACTGGACGGAACACCATGTAGCTTCACAATTACCCGAATATAAATCTCTGTTAGCTTCGTTAACGGGAAACTAATATCAATCGGCACAAAATGTGCAGACTTCGTAAGTCGATCCACAATCACCCATATAGCATCAAATCCTCTCGCCGTACTCGGGAACCCAGTAACAAAATCCATAGTTATACAATCCCATTTCCAAACTAGAACTTCCAACGGTTGCATAAATCCAGAAGGTCTCTGGTGCTCTACCTTCGACTTCTGACACGTCAAACAAGCATAAACAAACTGAGCTATGTCTCTTTTCATACCAGACCACCAAAATAACTTCTTTAAATCATGATACATCTTCGTAGCTCCCGGATGGATACTCAGATTACCACGATGTCCTTCACTCAAAATTAACTTTTTCAGTTCCTCATTATTCGGCACACAAATTCTGCCTCTAAATCTCAACACACCTGTACCATCCAGTTTAAAATCATTATCGGAGTCATTTCCTGCTCCAATCATCAAATCTACTAACTTCACATCCAACTTCTGGTTCTCTCTAATTGTATCCCAGAAGTCATTATTCACCTGCAACATCCCCAACGTCACACTGTCTGCCGTAGTCTCGCAAACCATGCTCAAATCTCTGAACTGTTCAATTAGTTCCATTTTTTTCACCATTAAAGCCGACATATGAATCGCTTTTCTGCTCAAAGCATCTGCCACTACATTAGCCTTTCCTGGATGATAACTTAAACTGAAGTCATAATCCTTTAAGAATTCCAACCATCGCCTCTGCCTCATATTCAGCTCCTTCTAATCAAACAGATACCTTAGACTCTTATGATCACTGAATACTTCAAATCTCGAACCATATAAATAGTGCCTCCGGATTTTTAACACAAAAACAACCGCAGCTAATTCGAGATCATGAGTAGGATAATTCCGTTCATGCACTCTTAATTGTCGAGAAGCATATGCTACCACTTTACCATTCTGCATAAGAACTCCGCCTAATCCCATCTTAGACGCATCACAATACACTACAAAAGGTTCACTCAGAGTCGGCAACACTAACACCGGTGTCGTAGTCAATTTCCTTTTTAATTCTTCAAAGCTTTCTTTACAAGCAGAATCCCACACAAAAACTTGGTTCTTTCTCGTCAACTGAGTCAATGGCAACGCTAAAGTATAGAACCCTTCAATGAACCTTCGGTAATAACCTACCAAACCCAAAAAGCTTCTTATTTCCATCGCTGTCTTCGGCGGTTCCCACTGCAACACTGCACTCACTTTCGATGGGTCTACCACTATACCATCACTAGATATCACATGCCCCAAGAAACTCACTGTCTCCAACCAGAACTCACACTTTGACAGTTTAGCAAACAACTTATTATTCTTCAACACCTGCAAGGCAATTCTCAAATGTCCTACATGTTCTTCATCAGATTTAGAATAGATTAAGATATCGTCAATAAACACAACAATGAACTGATCTAAATAAGAATGGAAAATTCGGTTCATATACTCCATAAATACTCCCGACACATTAGTCACTCCAAAAGGCATTACAGCATATTCGTAATGTCCGTATCGAGTTCTAAAAGCCGTCTTCTGAATATCACCTTCTTTAACTCTGATATGATGGTAACCTGATCTCAAGTCGATCTTACTGAATACACGAGCTCCTACCAACTGGTCCATCAAATCGTCAATCCTTGGAAAAAGGATACTTATTCTTAAAAGTCACCTTATTCAACTGACGGTAATCGATGCACAGACGCATACTACCATCCTTCTTTTTCACCAATAGAACTGGAGCTCCCCACGGCGACACACTCGGCCAGATAAACTTTCTATCTAATAACCCTCCAATCTGAGACTTCAATTCGGACAACTCTACTGCCGACATCCTGTTGTCATACCCAAATTTGTCCTACCTGTATATAACTTGCGTTTTGTACATCCAACCACGGGTAGTTATTCAAAAATCCAAGAATGTATTGTTCTGGTTCCAGGCGTTGCTAGGTTAAATTAAATTGATCCAAGTTTCATTTGAGGTTTGTCAAGTTAAGAAAAGTGTGCTGATTGAGGTTAATTGGTTCTTACAAATAAGGGATTTATTTCAAAGTCAGAACCAGGGTCGTAGTGATTCAAGTGATGTAGTTTAGACCTCAATTTGGGTTCCACGCAATCCATGTTGTCTGATGAAAGTCAAGTTATGAAGGCTATCAAAGTCCGAGACATTTGGACAATATCTCATTTTGCAGGTCCTAATAATATAGTTCATGTTCTTGTCCAAACCATTTCAAGATAGAACCAGCTTGTTGTGTTATTTCTCATAAATTGTTTCCAAGTTTTAGCGTACCTCTGGTTTTATTCTAATAGAAAGTTTAAGATGATTGAAATCAAGTTTCGAGGATGATTTGTGGTGTCAAGTATTCAAGATGATTCTTAAAAGATGGATTCAATCCCTGTTATATCTCAAAATTCGTTCAACCATGATTAGGATTGGGGACTTGATTCAATTCAAAGTTCAAACTCAAGTTTGGTCAAATATTGGTTAATTTGTCTAGACTCTGGATCGAACCATGCTTGATGTTGTGTCCTCGAGGAATCGACCCCGAATTCTAGGTTATTTTATTTAGCAAGTGTGAATTTTTGAGATTTTATTGGAGATTTTATTTGTTAAGCATTACTCATGTGGAGGGTGCCTATTATGGAGAAAATGTTTCTTGTTGCCAACTTTGCGAAGGGGCTCAGAAAGATAACATTAGCCATTGTAGACTTGTAAAGTTCAAGGTGACTTGGATTGAATTCGGTTTACAGCATGCCGCCAACGTTATGTTTACATAAATGGTGCGTTTCAAATCTATATTCTAGCACAAAATAATTGGCATGAAAAGTATTCTACAAAAGCAGCCCATCAAGTAAGCTCATTGTTTTGAAAAGGAAGAGAGAAATACCAACAATTTCGTTAGGTACTGTGAAAAGGAAAAGTATTTGACTAAGTGAAGCTACCCCTACAACCATACTCCTTCTGTGTGGTTCCATTTGAAAATTCAACTCAGTTCAAATCACTTTTCATTGTTTCTTTTCCCAGTTTCTAAGAGAAATGATGATAAATACAAAAAAGAAGGGGAAAAGCTCTTCATCATGGAACAAACTATGAACAACAACCACATCGTTGTTACCCACACCACTTGGACTCACTTTGTCTTCAAATTTGTTTTACTCCAAGAAGGGCCGTGGGAAACCAATTGGGTTCGGAAATTATCAAATCGTTTCTTCTTATTGGTGAAGTGCTTGCAAGCACAACAATTGTGGATTTTACACTGCATGTGTTTACCGTTTATACAGGAAAGGATATTGTTGGGAATATCTTGTCATTAACGCAGCGCAATCAAAGTTCAACTCCCAGCTGTCTCGCGAGATGTCTTGAATAACATACCTCTCAGCTAACAAGGCAATTAACAAATGTTATTGCATTAAGGAAAAACCGACGACAAATTGAGAAGAAGTCATGTATGGTAGTAAGTTCTGTCAAATTGCGGTGTTCCTTCAAAGTAGATGTTGATAGCTCAGTATAGATCACCATGATTTGGTCGAGCAAAATTCTCGCTTTGGGTATGATAAATCAACCAAATTAGATAAGGGTGAGATATGAATCAGCCGTACTTACGGTTTGCTCATGGAGTTTCAGCAGTTTCGCAAACTAGAGAAACTCTGGGTAGTGTCTTCGAGGCTTTGTCTGATTGGCTTTCATGACTAGACGCAGAAGAACAAGGTCGGTATCCGTGATTATTGCATGTGGACTTTTTGCTCCATATTTTGGCTTTGGAAGACTCAATCTAGAACTTCTGATTTCTGCTTATGGTTGGGGTTTGAGCTGGACAGAAGAACGACCATATCCCTCCATCTAATGCAAAGCAACGTTCACCAATGTCGTATACCTACTACAATCAAAAGAGATTCTCGTGTTAATAAGTAAGCGAATAATGCATAAATAAGCTATTTAACCAGTATTACATGGAACGATTGGTCTATTGATAAACTGTACCAGAAAGTTTTGAAACCATGCATTACGCGAAGCCGACCCTTTTCACAGAGCTCGCAGCAGGTTGTAGCGCAAACACGCGCAAAGCAGCTCACACGGAAACTGTCAAAAGGACATGTTGTTTTATTAGAATCAAAAACCATAAAGCACGCCTCCAGAATTTCAAGCATCAGCATAACAGGGCCTAAGTTTGAAATGTTGACCCGAGAGTCCCACGCATCACCTGCAAAATTTTAAAACAAGAAAAAAAGAGTTAGTGTTAATTAGCTATCAGCAGGGGGACCACAAGGGGATTGAAACTGGCAAAAAGCAGAAAGAGTGAAAACGACAAAACCTCGGCAGAAAAATCCGTACAACCCCAAGACGAACGTTTTTTTTTCTTTTCAGAATACCAATTCACTCCTTGTTGATAGCAGAGATATGGACTCACAAGCTGGGGATTTTTATATATAATGCAACTATTCACCGAAAGAAACCCTAATCCCAAGGGGAACTAGCCGCCACCCCTCTTTCTGCTTCTTCTTCAACCTCCGAAACTCCTATTCCTTGAACAACTCTTCTTAACATCAAAACACATCATCTTCAAACCTTCAACCATTCTTATAACCTTAAACCAACATACACTCAAACAACGACCACTTTCTGAACTTCATCAACTTGTTCTTCACTGTTTTTCAACTCATTTCTGCAATAACTGTCTTCAACTTATTTCAATCAAAACCTTTAAACTCGCCACGAAACCCCGCCGGAAAATCAACTCAGATCCATAAACTTCCAACCACCCAAACTTCCGCCGTTTCCATCCGCAAAACCTCACCTTCAACTTTCAACCTTAAAACTTCCGAAAATCCCAAAAACTTCAAAACCACAAGCGAACACCTCCATTCAACGACACCAACAAGCTTCAAACCCAAATCTCCAACAAAATCATTCAACCCACACAAACCAAAGTCATAAAGACGAGAAAGAAAGTGATGGGAACGGATGGACGGAGAGATCGAGTCGACATAGAAAGTGATGATGAGTAAGCTACCAAAAGCTATTACGTTACAAGAAGAGGAAGATGATGATGTTGACCGCCTTTCCTTTTCCCTTTGACTCGTTTCATTCCATGCCTTTTTTATTTTATTTTGTTTGATCTATTTTAAAATAAAGACAAAGATGAGGTTGATAGTTTTGTTAGAGTTATGTGACAGATCGTTGGCCTAATGGCCCAAACAGCTCTCATACCATCTTTTTTTTCTGAACCGTGTTATTTGGATTAAAGGGTGATGGACTAGTCAAGGCCCATATGATCCCTTGATGCTCTTCTTTGTGTACCCCTGGATCTGTATTACCCCCATTGTTTTAACTTCTTTTTTTTTATTAGTAATTTTGTAGATTCTTTCGTAAATATTTTATATAATTTATTTTACTTAAGTTTGTAAATATATTATTTAGTTTTAATATATATATATATATATATATATATATATATATATATATATATATATATATATATATATATATATATATATATATATATATATATATATATATATATATATATATATATATATATATATATATATATATATATATATATATATCTTCATTTTCATTTTCTTTTAGTTAAATTCTATTTCTCTTTTGTTATTGGGAATTTTGTCCCATTTTCCATCTGTTTTGGGTCTATGAAGAGACTTCCGTAATCCATTATCAGTCAAATTATTGATGAATAATGTTGATTCCGAGACCACCTCTTTTCTCTCCTCATTTCTTGTCCCGATTCAATTCACCGACGCTATCAAACCATCTTTAAAATAAATCATCTTTGTATTGAACTAAAAGAGGGGATTAAGTATAAACTTTCTTCCTCTCTGAGTGTCGAGATGCTCACTGTAGTGTGGGTGGTTTAGACACTCGTCTTTCAATATGAAGACGTCTTTCTTTCCATTTCTCTCCATTTTCAAACCATCTTCAATAAAGGAAACAAGTCATCTTTGTATTGAATTAAAAAGAGAGGATTGGGTGTAGACCTCTTCCTCTCCGAGTGTCGAAATGCTAACTGTAGTGTGAGTGGTTTAGACACTCGTCTTTCAATGCAAAGACGCTCGCATTTTCCAACCTTCTCTTTTAAAACCTCGGCCTCGCGCCGAGTGCATTTTCAAAATCCCTTTTAATAAGGAACCAATTCTCTTTGTATTGAATTAAAAGAGGGGATTGGGTGTAGACCTCTTCTTCTCCGAGTGTCGAGATGCTCACTGTAGTGTGGGTGGTTTTGACACTCGTCTTTCAATACGAAGACACTTCCATTTTCAAAACCTCGACCTTCGTAACGAGTACATTTCCATCCATTTTTTTTCTCCTAAAAACCTCAGCCCCGCGCCGAGTTCATTTTCAAAATCCCTTTCAATAAGAATCAACTTCTCTTTGTATTGGACTAAAGAGAAAGGATTAAGTGTAGACTTCTTCCTTTCCGAGTGTCGAGATGCTCACTGTAGTGTGGGTGGTTTAGACACTCGTCTTTCAATACGAAGACGCAACTTCTTCCACCACCTTTCCTTTCACAACTCCTTTCTGAAACCTTTCCCACCTAAAACCTCGGTCCCGTACCGAGTGCTTTTTCAAAATCTTTTCTTAACAAAAACTTGAATGGTCGTGGAGTGGTTAGGCGTAGGCCTTCTCCTATCCCGAGTGATGACGTTTACCGTAGGGTTATCTGTCGCAAAGTACTTACCATTCAAAACTAAAAACATCTTTAACAAGAGAACGAAGTTCTCTTTGCATTGAATTAAAGAGAGAGGATTAAGTGTAGTCTTCTTCCTCTCCGAGTGTTGGGATGCTCACTGTAGTGGGGATGGTCTCGATACTCGTCTTTCAATATGAGGACGCTACGTTCGCCACACCATTTTCATAACAAAAACCTTGAGATAAAGAATTGGGTACTACCTGTAGGGGTTACTATCCGAGGACTTATCTCGCCCCCCCTAAAAACAAATCCACAAATCAAATGTGACATCTTGCCTCGCCTGGTGAAAACCTAATATCTTTCAAAAAAGGATATGTTACGTCCGTTCTACCGCTAACAGGTAACGCATAAGTCTCCTCACACGCGAGCAGCAAAACACCTAAACTGCTAGAATGCGCACGATAACATCATCCACAAAACATCAACAAACCGTAGGCCGAACTACGGCTGCTCTGATTCTTTACTTCTTTTGAGTAAAGATACGTAGGCACGAGGGCCACAACCCTTGCCGAGCACATTCCCCCCTATATCTGTAGTTCCCTGAACCACGTCGACTCTGACTTTCTCATACCTTTTGAGAATACGTAGGCCTAGGACCACGAAGTCCTACCGAGTCTGTTCTTTCTCTTTTCTTCCTCGTTCTCTCATTCCTCCTAACCTCTCATTTTCCTGTTTCAATCCCTTTGCTCTTACCCCGTGGAACATTCTTTTGATAGCATAATATTTAAGCAAATATAATCACATATCGATAAGCAAATTGTTCCCATCGAGTACGATGGATGCGAGGGGTGCTAATACCTTCCCCTCGCATAACCGGCTTCCGAACCCGTTCTTGGTCGCGAGACCATCTTATCCATTTCTTTCCTAAGGTTTTCTCGATATTTTCCTTTCCCCTCATGGGATAAACAAAGTTCGGTGGCGACTCTTCTGTCTATCTTTTTCGCCTCCCCGTCGTTGCACGATGCATTTTTCGAGTAGCGACACCTGTACGGCGCCATAGAAATTGGCCTCGTACCAGGAACAAGATCAATACTAAATTCAACTTCTCGCGTCGGAGGCAATTACGTAATGTCGTCAGGAAACACTTCCGAAAATTCATTCACCGCTGCCATTTCCCCCATTGACGCTTTGCTATCCATCGATAACGATGCAAATAAAGCAAACACTTTAGCTTCGTCCTCCAACAAGGTCCTCAATTCTTTACTAGACAGAGAACTCGCCAACGCTTCCTCTTCAGGAGTAAGGAACAATAACACCTTCCGAAAACAATCAATGTAGACTCGGTTGAACTCTAACCAGTTCATACCCAGAATAACATCCAAATTACCAAGCGGTAGGAAAATCAGATCCACTCCGAAATCTCTACCGAAAATAGTCAACGGACACTTCAAACATACCAAAGAAGTAGTCACTGAACCAATAGAGGGTGTCTCAATAGTCATCCGTCGCTCAAGAGTAGACGGTACCAATCCTATTCTCTTTACACAATCAACAGAAATGAATGAGTGGGTTGCACCCGTATCAATAATAGCAGTCAAAGGAATATTATTGATAATACAAGTACCTTTGATAGCACGCTCCTCACTGACAGCTTGAGTTCCCGCAAAAGCAAACACTTTACCACCAGCCGGAGACGCTTGAGACTTCTTCGGCTTCTCACAATGCGTACTGATATGGCCTTTCTCACCACAGTTATAACAAATGGGCATAGTGGCCCTACACTCAGCTATCACATGGCCTGGCTTACCACACTTGAAACACTTCCTTACCCCCTCCTTAGGACAATCCTTAGCATGATGACCTGTGTCACCGCATCAGAAACATTTCCCATCAGCAGACGCGTCCCCTTCTCTAGACTTCCTATCTGTAGCAACCTTACGTTTTCCTTTGTCAGCCGAAACACTGTAAGGAGTACCACTGAATTTCTGCTTACCCTTACGGTCATTTGCAGCCTTATAATGCACAATCTTGGCCTGGTTATCATTGTCATAGATCCTACTCCTGCTTACTAGCTCAGCGTAGTTTCTGATCTTCTAACAAGCAATTCCCAGCTTAACTTCCGGACGCAGTCCATTCTCAAATTTCAAACACTTGGATGTCATCGCATCATCAGTATTGTAATGAGGACAATACTGCACTAACTCTTCAAACTTCACGGCATACTCCGCTACGGTCATACCACCTTGCTTCAGTTCCAAGAATTCGTTCTCCTTAACACTTCGAATGTCTTCCGGAAAGTAATTCTCCAGAAAACCTTTACGAACCACGTCCCAAGTAATCATAGTTCCTGCAGTCACCCACCTCTGGCGGCAATTATCCCACCAAGCTTCAGCCTCACCCTCCAGCATGTGAGTACCAAACCTCACCTTTTGCTCATCACTGCAATTCATAGTTCTGAAAATCTTTTCAATTGCCTTCATCCACTTCTGTGCAGCTTCAGGGTCCAAAACTCCTCCTTCAAACGTCGGCGGCTTGTTACTCCAAAAACTGCGCCAAATCTCTAAATTGGGCATCTACAGCTTGGTTCTGGTTAGCAACTGCCTGCGCCATCGCTTGCATAGCAGCAGCCAAAGCAACATCATTCCTTCCTGCCATACTGCTCAATAATAACAACACCAGGTTAAACGATACACAATCTCTATCCTAAGGATAGACTCAACTCGACTCAACAACACTGGTCGGACGAACCAACCTGCTCTGATACCAATTGTAACACCCCACTTCCCAAATCAATTAAAATATAAATATTATAAATAAACATCAGAGTTCTTCCACCCAAAGTGGGATATCACATCATAAAAATCCAACACATACTTCATTGAAAATGTTTTTACCAAAATACAGCGGAAATTGTTCATATAACAAAATACATCAAATTCGTGATACGTCACAGGAAAAGAAATAAGTTCAACAAAAACAACTAAAAACACCCAAGTCCCATGCTACGTATCAGAGCATCCTAAGACTCGACTGGCACACCACAAATCCAAGCTAGCTAAGTACCTGGATTATCTGTACTTCTGAAGAAGCACAGACCACAACAACAGCAAAGGGGTGAGAAAACGTGATCAAAATATATCGGTAATTACATACATGAAATAAAGGTAGTAACTACAATAATCATATAAATCATCACCCAACATTCACCAAACACGACATATAGTCCACCAACGACATAATTCATTATAATGCAAATATGCAATGCAACACCATGCATGCGGTACCGACTCATTGGTTCATTCCATGTGAACCCGGATACATCACATACACCCACCCTTGGCCATGATCCGTCCCCACCAATTCCCCACTCAAAGGAATACGAATGGATCACGTACACTCCATCGAGCAATGACTCATTCCACCAACACTTCATAATATGCATGACACCAAATGCATACAAATTTACACAAGCATACATTGTGCATACGATTCTCAGATCACATCACCATACATCACATATACATAGATACGTCATACACCAATCAATCAGATACTTACATAAAGTATTAAGGAATTCACTTCCTATCACCAAATACACCATCTCCATCATTCAATCACCACCCCTACATTTACCATGATCAAAGGGATCCTACAAGGCTAATGCACAAGGCAAAACAGCACAAAACCACATTCTGCCATCACGTTCGCTGAACCACTCGCAGGGCGAAGCCCCGCAGCGAATGCTCGCTATGGCTCGCCAGGCGAACCTGCTGGCGAAGCCTCGCTGGCCACACTCGCTAGGCGAACTTCATACCCTTTAGGTCTGGGATTTTATTTGGAATTACTCGCCACTGCTCGCTACCACTCACCAGGCGAACCCTCGCTAACCTTCGCCAGGCGAACCTTCGCCAACACTCGTCAGGCGAAACCTAGCGAATGCTGCGATACCCCAAAATCTCCACTGTTCTACAATGCTATCTCAGTCAATTCCAAGCCTAATATGCTACCTCTATCTCCTATTCTATCAGTATTACAGACCATAACATCATACTTGCCAATCGACCTATAATCCTTACTCTAATACCAACATCAGATACTTTACCGGCACTCTCATAGTTACTCAGAACTTGCCCAATCCACATCAACATCAACACCCACACATCAAGGGCAACAGCAAATCATCACACATCATCATATATACACAATTCATCAAAAATCAACAATATTTAACATCATAGCAACAATTCAACATATTCATCAGAATACCTACGGGGTTAAGGAATCCCCTCTACCCAGTTCATGTATATACCATCCCAATCAGTTTCTCCCCCCTTACCTCGATTATATCTTCGATTGATGAAGAATCCCCTACCAATTGATCGCTCTAGCCTTGTTCTCCTTTCTCTTGCTCTTCCCCTCAGAATCGCTTATCGTGTTCTCACTTCTCCCTTCTCTCCACTTTCTCTAACTTCCAAATGTATCGTAAAACATACTGACCCCTCAATTTCTTATTTTAATTATTTAATCCCAATAATAATAATAACTAATAATAATAATAATAATAATAATAATAATAATAATAATATTATTAATAATAATAATAATAAGACCAATAATATTATTAATCATTATATTACCACCGATATCATATTATATTATATTATAATTAAATTCTACCTTTTATTAAATAACTCCTATAACTTAAAGACACCCACCCAACGCTCTCAGGCACACTCCCACATAAGGGAACCCCAAAATACAATAAACACCAAAAAGACTTAATAATAAAAAATGGGTGTTACAACTCTCCCCCACTTTAATTATTTGCGTCATCGAAAATTACCTGATGGAAACAATTCCGGATACGCTTCTCGCATCCTGCTTTCCAATTCCCAGGTTACACTGCCTCCTGCAACACCTCCCCAAGCTACTTTCACTAACGATATCTCCTTCCCTCGGAGCTGTTTCATCTTACGGTCTTCGATCCTCAACGACATCGTCTCAACAGTAAGATTCTCCCGGACTTGCACCTCATCCCTCGAAATCACATGAGATGGATCCAAAACATACTTTTGCAATTGCGACACATGAAACACATCATGCAAATTCGACAATTCAGGAGGCAACGCCACCCTATAAGCCACAACACCAACTCTTTGCAAAATTTGATCCGGTCCAATAAACTTAGGATCTAGCTTCTTGGACTTCAACACACGACCCACACCAGTCATCGGGTTAACTCTTAGGAATACATGATCACCTTCACTGAATTCCAATTCTTTCCTCCGGTTATCATGGTAACTTTTCTGTCTACTCTGAGACGCCTTCATTTTCTCACGAATCATCTGAATCGTCTCAGTAGTCTGCTGTACAATTTCTGGTCCAAGCACCATATTCTCACCAGTCTCATACCAACATAGAGGAGTCCTACACCTCCTTCCATACAAAGCCTCAAACGGTGCCATTCCTATACTAGAATGGTAACTATTGTTGTACGTGAACTCAATCAATGGCAAATGAGTGTCCCATGCACCACCTTTCTCCAACACGTAAGCCCTTAACAAATCCTCAAGCGACTGAATAGTCCTCTCTGACTGACCATTAGTTTGTGGGTGATAAGCTGAACTCAACTTCAACTTAGTACCCAACGCTTCCTGTAAACTCTTCCAAAATTCCGAAGTAAACCTCGGATCTCTATCCGACACAATACTGGACGGAACACCATGTAGCTTCAAAATTACCCGAATATAAATCTCTGCTAGCTTCGTCAACGGGAAACTAATATCAATCGACACAAAATGTGCAGACTTCGTAAGTCGATCCACAATCACCCATATAGCATCAAATCCTTTCGCCGTACTCGGCAACCCAGTAACAAAATCCATAGTTATACAATCCCATTTCCAAACTAGAACTTCCAACGGTTGCATAAATCCAGAAGGTCTCTGGTGCTCTACCTTCGACTTCTGACACGTCAAACAGGCATAAACAAACTGAGCTATGTCTCTTTTCATACCAGACCACCAAAATAACTTCTTTAAATCATGATACATCTTCGTAGCTCCCGGATGGATACTCAGATTACTACGATGCCCTTCACTCAAAATTAACTTTTTCAGTTCCTCATTATCCGACACACAAATTCTGCCTCTAAATTTCAACACACCTGTACCATCTAGTTTAAAATCATTATCGGAGTCATTTCCTGCTCCAGTCATCAAATCTACTAACTTCACATCCAACTTCTGGTTCTCTCTAATTGTATCCCAGAAGTCATTATTCACCTGCAACATCCCCAACATCACACTGTCTGCCGTAGTCTCGCAAACCATGCTCAAATCTCTGAACTTTTCAATTAGTTCCATTTCTTTCACCATTAAAGTCGACATATGAATCGCTTTTCTGCTCAAAGCATCTACCACTACATTAGCCTTTCCTGGATGTTGACTTAAACTGAAGTCATAATCCTTTAAGAATTCCAACCATCGCCTCTGCCTTATATTCAGCTCTTTCTGATCAAACAGATACCTTAGACTCTTATGATCACTGAACACTTCAAATCTTGAACCATATAAATAGTGCCTCCGGATTTTTAACACAAAAACAATCGCAGCTAATTCGAGATCATGAGTAGGATAATTCCGTTCATGCACTCTTAATTGTCGAGAAGCATACACTACCAATTTACCATTCTGCATAAGAACTCCGCCTAATCCCATCTTAGACGCATCACTGTACACTACAAAAGGTTCACTCGGAGTCGGCAACACTAACACCGGTGCCGTAGTCAATTTCCTTTTTAGTTCTTCAAAGCTTTCTTCACAAGAAGCATCCCACACAAAAACTTGGTTCTTTCTCGTCAACTGAGTCAATGGCAACGCTAAAGTAGAGAACCCTTCAATGAACCTTCGGTAATAACCTGCCAAACCCAAAAAGCTTCTTATTTTCGTCGCTGTCTTCGGCGGTTCCCACTGCAACACTGCACTCACTTTCGATGGGTCTACCGCTATACCATCACCAGATATCACATGCCCCAAGAAACTCACTGTCTCCAACCAGATCTCACACTTCGACAGTTTAGCAAACAACTTATTATTCTTCAGCACCTGCAAGGCAATTCTCAAATGTCCTGCATGTTCTTCATCAGATTTAGAATAGATTAAGATATCGTCAATAAACACAACAATGTGTGTGTGTGTGTATATATATATATATATATATATATATATATATATATATATATATATATATATATATATATATATATATATATATATATATATATATATATATATATATATATATATATATATATATATATATATATATATATTTACATTTTTTTAAAATTATTTTTTAAAATGATTTAAAATTTATAAATTAATAAAAAAACTTAATGATTTTATATAATTCAAAAATTAAAAAAAATTTCATTGACACTACTGAGTAAATAATTTGAATTTTTTTAAAAAAGATTATGAATTCTATTATACATAATAGATAAGCAAAATAATATATATATATATATATATATATATATATATATATATATATATATATATATATATATATATATATATATATATATATATATAAATATATATATATATATATATATATATATATATATATATATATATATATATATATATATATATATATATATATATATATATATATATATATATATATATATATATATATATATATATATATATATATATATATATATATATATAAAATATGTAAATGAAAAAACTACGCTTGTAAAAAAATACATTTAATTTAATAAAAAAATTAAAAAATTAGTAATCATATTTTTAAAATTATACAAACTATTTTATTTTTAATACTTCCAGTTTATTAGGTTTTAAATTTTTATATTATATAAAGTTTTAAAATTATTATCATGACAAAATCATACATTTTTTTAGAAATTATGTATTGATATTTTTTAATTGAATATTAAATTAATACTCATTTATATTTTATCAAATTTAATTTTTCTATTTTAAATTATATTTTATAGAGATAAATATATAAATTATTTTCTTTTTTTATCCTATCAAATTCTAATTCAACTCATGTTTAAGATAAAATTTAAATTAATAAGACAGAATATAATAATTTTTAAGATTAACTTATATCATATTGTCATCAAATTTAATTAAAATAAGATATACTAATACATATTTTCTATACTATCTAAATGTTTTTCAGTTTCTTAAAGCACAACTATTATTTTAGCAATGACTTGATTATTAATTTAAAACTATTTTGTGTACATCTACTTTATCTTACATTCAACACTTGATTAATTGTGTTTATGAATAATACATTTAATTCAGTTAATTAAATAGTTAATTAAATTTATGATAAAAATCACCTTATTTTATGTAGTTAGACGAATTATAATTATAATTATGAATTAAGTTAATAATTATAAACAGAATTAACTTATTTTTTAAAAGTGATTAATTAGATATTGTAGTGGTGTAATAAAGTGAGTGTTCGTATATTAGCACTATTATTAATTTATTGGACATGCATTATATTATGTTCAGAAATTCTAACATTTTTTCTTCGAACAAAAAAAAAACTTGAATATATTTGGATAAAACAAAATTACAGAGACATGTGTCATCTGATCTAGCTGGAAGTCACAGGGTAGTGCTATTATGGTGATGAATGAGGGCCTACTTATGGTGCAATTGTCATCTCACAAGTTTCTTGTCTTTTTGCTCCTCACGGTTCCATAACAAAAGCTCTGGTCCCTACTCCCAAAGAAAGAATGCAGTAGGTTAGGTACGTCTCCTTTCATTCTTTTTTTCTTTTACACTGAAATATTTATAATGATCAGTTTTAAAATATTTGCATTCATTTGGGTTGTGTACTTTTGATTTTTTTTTACTAAAATGTCAATTTATATCAAATTGCGACAAGTTGAAAAAAAAAATCAAAATGCCACCACTTTTGTCTGGGTTCGTTCAATAGAAAGATGAACTTAAGAAGATTTTCATGTTAAATGGACTCGGTTAACCATTGGCCGAACCATTAAAGGTCTAATATATATATTTTTTATATTAAAAATATAAATATATAAATTTTATTATATTTTGATATATTTAATTCTTTTTTAAATATTTAAAACTTATATAATAGAGATTATAATTTAATAAATATTTTAAAAAATAAATAAATTAATTTAAATGAGCTGATTTGACGGACATGCTACATTCGAATATTTTCTACGCATATGACCAATTTCTCGACAATTCTCACGTTTTTTCTTTTCTTTCTCAATATCGTCCATTTCGGTTCTAATTCTTGTACTATTTGGACACCATTTCTTATTCCTTCGCATTGTCTCGTCATGGCAAAGAGTAAATCCTTCATATGTTGGCCAATTTTTGTGGTGTGGAAGTCCTAGGAAGCTTTCGCTGCAGACTTTGAATACACACAGAACCTTGAAAACATCTGGTATGTGCATGTTGTAATCCTGCCATATACTAGCACATGTTGCGATTACATGGGAGAAAGGTAAAAGAAATGCGTTAAATCATCAAAATAGTTTTTAATATTTAAAAAAACAATTAAATATATTAAAGTATAATAAAATTTATATTTTTATATTTTTTTTAAAAACAATAATTGGACCTTCAATGTTTCAGCCAATGGTTGGCCAAGCCCATTCAACGTGAAAATTTTCTTCTTAGGTTCGTTCTTCCATTGGACGAGCCCAAACAAAAGTGATGGCATTCTGGTATATCTTTTTCAACTTGTGGCAATTTGGTGCATTGTATTTCAGATCATGACATTTTAGTAAAAAAATCTGTATTTTTCTTATCAATAAAACATCTCAAAATTCATTACAAAGGGTAAGATAATAATTACGCTAATTAAAAAAAAACACAATTCTAGTTTTTTTTAGAGATAGGGTAAGATCCAAAAGAAGAAAAAAAACTACAACAAAATTAATTTTGAAATGGAAGATTCTATAACATCTAAATATACTAAATGTCTAATAAATACTAAAAAATATCGTCTAAATCTCATATCTTTTCCCCTTTGATTCTATACTTTTGCTAAAGCGTTTGTATAATGACTAATTTTTCTATAAGTATGGGTAACCTTCACTTCCCCGGTATGGGTAATCTTCACTTTCCCAATCTTATTCACAAGCCACATGACTCGATTCACCAAGAAAAAGTTATCCATGTCCGATGTGTTGTCTGATTTTAATATTCCAATAATTGTAGTGGAATTCACATTCAACTCCATTTTTGAAAACCCTAAATCCTTAGCGAGCTTAAGGCCTTCATAAACTCCTCATAATTCTGCTTTAACCAAACTGTAATTTCGTAAATACTTGAAAAAACCTTCTTTACACTCACCATTTTGTTGAAAACTGTTTTTCACATTTCAGTTGTGGTAATCGGTTACCGCTTTGAACGTAACTGGTTACGACATTAAAAAATGGTTGGATTTGCTGGTATCATGCTCGTAACTGGTTACGTTAGTTTCAGCTTATTTGGATAAGTTATTTTTGTTATTTCTAATAATTTTGTACTTGATGTATAAATTGTCTTGTAAGCTCCCATTTGAAAGTAATGTCAATTATTCTTCTCACCTTCAATTACTCTCTCTTTATTTTTCTCTCTCTCAATTTCTTAACGTCATCTTCTCCAAATTAACTCAATTCTCCATTAATTCACCAATATAGATTTTGTATGTTCTAACAATTAACATCAAGAGTAGTGACTCTGATCAATTTTCGCTGCAACAATGAGTACTGTTTCCAACGATAGAATCTCCACCAACCTACCGATTCTTGATTCAAAGAATTATGACAAGTGGTCCAAACAAATGAAAGTTCTGTTTTGGTATTAAGAAGTTCTTAAGATCATCAACAATGAAGTTACACCACTTGGGCTGAAGCTACTGATGCTCAAAAGGATGCATTCAAGGAAGAAAAGAATAAAAATTACAAGCACTCTTCTTGACTCATTCTTGTGTCAATGGTGACAACTTTGAAAAGTTGGCGATTGCGAGTCGGCGAAGCAAGCTTGGGAGATCTTGGAGAAAGCTTATGTAGGAGCTGTTAAAGCTAAGGTGGTGAGGTTACAAACTCAAAAGAGGCAATTCGAGTTAACACAAATGAAAGAAAAGGAAACAATCAACGATTATGTGACGCGTATTACACATTTGGTAAATCAAATTAAGTCTTGAGGAGAAACTGTTTCGGAGCAGAATGTTGTGTCGAAGATTTTGTGTTCTTTAACATCAAGATTCGACAGCATTGTAGTGACTATCAAAGAGTCAAAGGACCTTGCGATGTTGAGCAAAGATGAGCTCCAGAGCTCTCTTGAGGCTCATGAAAAAAGAATGGAGGATAGAGGAAGCGATAAAGCTAAAGTGGAGATTGCTTTGCAAGCACGACTAAACGAGAAGAGTAGAAGATCGAAAGGAAAATGAGTTTCGAAAGGGAAGCAAAACTCTCAGAATTTGGGTGGAAATGATCCATAAAATTTTAAGGTTTCAATGGGAGAAAAGGGTGAGAGTAGCTCCAAATATAGTGATTAAGACAACAACTTCAAGAAGATTGACAAGAGTAAAGCGAAGTGTTATAATTGTCATAGACTTGGTCATTTCGCAAAAGATTGTCGCGCGAGACCAAGGGAAAATCAAAGTGATGAAGCTAAGGTTGCGAGGCAAGAGGTAGATGATGAAAATAGGCTCTTGGTTATAATCACAGAGGAGAATCATGGAATTAAAGAGGTGTTGGGCAGCAGCAGTAGCAACTGCAAGTTACGGGACAACAACTGCAGCAGTTCGAAAAATGCTACAGAATCGCGTTCAGAGAAAAATGTAATGGTTACGGTTCATGATGGAGTCCAATGCAGCAACGAATGATGCTTGTATTCTAGTTTTTCTATGCATATGACTGGTAGAAAAGATTGGTTTGTGCAAATTAATCAAGCCGCAAAAAGTAGATTAAAATTCATGGATGATACCACTCTTGCGGCCGAAGGTGTCAGTGATGTTTTGATCAAGAAGAAGAATGGTGAACATTTTATGATCAAGGATGTCTTGTATATTTTTGGAATTAAGTGTAATCTCTTGAGTATTGGCCAATTGCTTGAGAGGGGTTACAAAATTCGCTTGGAAGACAAGATATTGCGCGTTGTAGATGCAAACAGTGTTTTGGTCCTTAAGGTTCCTATGGCTACCAATAGGACTTTCAAGGTGGAGTTTAAAGTGATGGAGCATAGGTGTTTATCTACAACGGCAAGTCGAGAAGAGTGGTTATGGCACTACCGTCTTGGACATCTCAATTTTCGTGATCTCGACGCGTTACAAAGGAACAGAATGGTAACCGGGTTTCCAAGAATCAACATTCCAGCTGAGATATGTGAATAGTGTATGAAAGGGAAGATGCACAAGAGTAATTTCAGCAAGGATGCGGGTCATAGGACCAAACATCACCTTGAGGTGGTCTATTACGATGTGTGCGGTCCAATGCAAGTCGATTCACATGGTGGCAATAGATACTTTGTCACATTTATCGATGATTTTAGTAGGAAACTATGGATATACCTAATCAAGAGGAAGGATAAGTTATTTGATGTGTTCAAACGATTCAAATCCATGGTTGAGCGACAATGTAGTCACAAGCCCAAAATTTTCAAAACGGATGGTGGAGCGAAGGAGGGGTCGGCAGAGGTGAGTATACCTCGAATGAGTTTGGGAAGTATTATGATGAAAAGGGGATACTGCGTGAGATTGTGCCACCCTATACGCCACAACAGAATAATATTGTAGAGAGGAAAAATATTTCGATAATTAACATGGTTCGTAGCATGATAAAGGGTAAAGACTTGCTGAAGGAGCTATGGGTGAAGTCCTTTCTACAGATACCTATTTTTTGAATAGGTGCCCTACAAAGAAGCTCGATAAGGTGACTCCAAAAGAGGTGTGATTTGGATTTAAGCCAAGCTTAAGTCATTTGAAAGTTTTTGGGTCGATAGCATTTTGACATGTTTCGGGTCAGCTTCGTAAGAAGTTGGACGACAAGGGTGAGATGATGTTACTTGTTGATTATCATCCTACTAGAGGTTATAAATCGTTTGATGTTGCAAATAAGAGGATCACAATTAGCCGTGATATTATGGTCGACAACCTGCGAAAGTTTTACAGCAACATAAAAATTGCTGATACAGTCCCTGTAATCAGTTACGCTAAAAGCGGTAACCGATTACCGTGTGAAATTTTGGATCTTGAAGCTGTTGGAACCGGTTTTACAGAGGGCATAACCGATTACAAAAATCTTGTAACTGGTTACGAGCATGAAAATCAAAATTTTCAGAATTCTGAAGGTGTTGTACAACAACCTATCGAAGCCGAAAATGGAGGTAATGGTCAACAACCAACAAGGCAAAGAGTTTTGCCTCAGAAATTCCAAGATTGTGAAGTATTTTGGGATGATGAAATCAATGATGATGGTGATTTTGTTCACTTTACGCTTGTGGACGAATCCGAACAGGTGAACACGGAAGAGGCTCTAAGCGATCCAAAGTGGACTTGTGCAATGAAAGAGGAGCTGAAATATATTATAAAAAAATGGCACTTGGGATTTGGTCGATTTACTGCTTGGAAAGAAGCCAATTGGTGTGCGATGGGTCTATAAAGTAAAGGCAAATCCCAAAGGAAAGATGATCAAGCATAAGACTCGATTGGTAGCGAAGATATTTTTGCAACGTGAAGGTATAGACTTTGAGGAAGTATTTGCACTTGTGGCTAGGCTTGAAACCACCAGATTATTTTTTGGCATTGCAAATAACAAAGATTGGACAATATATCAAATGGACATCAAATATGCATTTTTGAACGGTCCACTTGATGAAGAGGTTTATGTTGAGCATCGCCCCCGAATTTGTAGTAAAAAATCAAGAGATGAAGTTCTACAAATTGCATAAAGTATTATATGGTTTGAAACAAGCTCCAAGAGCTTGGAACAAACATATTATTGGATTTCTTGTTGATATTGGCTTCAAGCGGTGTGTGTCCGAACACGAGTTTATGTGAGATCGAATGCAAATGATGGTGTAATCATTATTTTTTTGTATGTGGATGATCTATTGATTACCGGTAGCTGTGAGAAGAGTATCTCTAAGTTCAAGAGTGAACTTATGGATGAATTCGAGATGACGAAACTTGGAATTATGACGTATTTCCTTGGCATAGAGTTCCATAAGTCAAAAATGGGACTGCTCACGCATCAAAGAAGATATGCTCTTTAGATCTTCAAGAGGTGTGAAATGAAGCATAATAATGTTGCCATTACACCATGTGAGACAAGGTTGCAGTTGTCCAAAAGTGACAATGAGGAAGATGTGGATCCAACGCATTATAGGAGATTGATTGGATCCTTGTGGTAGTTGTGCAATACGTGACCGGACTTGGCATTTAATGTCAGTATTGCTAGTAGATTCATGGAGAGACCAAAGGTGTCTCACTTGGCAGCATTCAAGAGAATCCTTAGATATGTTAAAGGAACTCTTGGTTGCAAAATTCTCTTTCCCGCATCGGATACGGGCTGAAAATGCGATTTACTTGGTTTCACCGATTCCAATTGGTGTGGTGATAAGGATGATCGAAAGTCAATGGCTGGATACATATTTATGTTTAGCATGACACCAATCTCTTGGGGTTCAAAGAAGGAACCAGTGGTATCACTTCTCGTCTTGTAAGGCCAATTACATTGCGGTTTCATTGTGTACGTGTCAAGCTATCTGGCTCATGAATCTATTGAAGGAGTTGAGTAGTAATGAGGGTGAGGCTACTACACTTCTGGTTGATAATATTTCTGCAATAAACCTTGCGAAGAATTTGATTGTACACGGAAGAAGCAAGCACATAGAGATGTGGTTTCATTATTTGAGGTAGCTAGTGATTGAAGGCAAGTTATGGTTGGGATATTGTCAAAGCGAAGAATAAGTTGCAAATTTGTTGACCAAGGGGGTAACAAATGAGGTGTTCAATAGGTTGAAGAAAAGTTTGAGCATGCCTGACTTGGAACAACTGAAATGATTGAAAAGTTGTTTTTGACATTTCAATTGTGGTAACCAGTTACTGCTTTGAGCGTAACTGTTACGACTTTAAAAAGGGTTGGGTTTGCTGGTATCGAGCTCGTAACCGGTTACGCAGACAATTTTTTGTTTTTTCCAGTTTTCTTAGTTTCAGCTTATTTTGATAAGTTATTTCTGTTATTTCCAATCATTTTGTACTTGATGTATATATTGTTTTGTAAGCTCCCATTTGAAAGTAATATCAGTTATTCTTCTCACTCTCAATTACTCTCCCTCTCTCTATTTTTCTCTCACTCAATTTCTTAACTTCATCCAAATTAACTCAATTCTCCATTAGTTCACCATTAGAGATTTTGTATGTTCTAACACATTTGTACCTTTGATTATACCTCTGCAACCCGATGTTCTACCAAATATACAAGCTATATATGTGTTTAGTTTCACCCTGTCCCTCTCCGACTTCCATCTCACCATGGTCAAAGTCTTCTCCCTATTAACAGTTACCTTGTTATTCTTCATGGCTTCCACATAATCATTCACTCTACATTGGACATAAAGTCTTAGAAAGGAGAGTCTATTGTAGCTATCAACATAATATTCCTTATTCTTCAAAGACCAGAGACTATGACAACCCATCGCCCAATAGCTGTCCCAAGTTTGATTCGATCTGAGGTTTAAATTAATCCACTCGGCTAGCTCAAGAGAAAAGAACTCTGATTTAAAATTAGCATGAATCTAATGAGTCCAGATTTACAAAGTTTTAGTGCAGCCCCTTAATGCGTGTAGATCCTCGACACCTCCACAAATCTTACAGTCTGCTCCACCTAGCCCTTTTAAAGTTTTGTTGTAATTGGTTAAAAGACGATCATGGCCCGACAACCAAATAAAACAACGAGCTCTCTCATGCACTTCCAGCCTCTAAATCTTCCGCCATTGCACTTCATCGGTAATGTTTCCATGCATCTTAATGATCTCATAACTTATTTTGACAGAAAACTGGTTTATGCTAAAACTGTTGAATAAACTTCAATGTTATATTAAGTAGGTTTCTATTAATTAGTGGAAAGACAAAGAGTCTGTTGTAGTTGAAAGGCCAAGAGATAGTGGCTTATTAATAATATTTATTTGCTTTAATTTCTTAGAATAGCATAAATCTCTAGATCTATATAAAGGTCAAGGTTGTATTTTGATGTAAACAAAATATATAAAAATAGTGCTTTTGTTATCAAATTGGCATTAGAGCTAATGGCAAACGTGATGAGTCAAAGTCAAATTACAAAAACTGGAGTATCCAAATGAAAGCTCTTCTTGGATCTCTAGATGCGTGGGAGGTGACCAAATATAGGTTTGAAGAACCAACAGACACTGCAGGATATACGACAGCTCAAAACAAGGCGTTGAAAGAGACGCGATCAAAGGATAAGATGGCACTGTACATGTTGTTCCGAGCAATTGACAAATTAGGATTTAAAAAAATTGTCGGTTCGACTACGTCGAAAGAAGCATGGGACACATTAGAAAAAGTGTTCAAAGGAGCAGACTGAGTGAAGCAAGTTCGACTCTAAACTCTTCGTGGAGAATTAGAGAGGATGCAGATGAAGGAGTTAGAAAATGTATCTGACTACATCACGCATGTACAAATAGTGGTGAACCAATTCACTAGAAATGGCGAAACGGTGACTGATGCACGAATTTTCAAAAAGATCCTGAGATCTTTAACAGATAAATTTAAGAATATTGTGTGTGCAATAGAAGAGTCGAAGGACCTTTTGACGCTCTCAGTCGAAGAGCTCGCTGGTTCTCTCGAATCACACGAACAAAATAAGATAAAAATGAAGGAGGAAGCAATCTCCACTTTAGCTTTATCGCTTCCTCTCTCGTCCATTCTCTGTTCATGAGCCTCAAGAGAGCTTTGGAGCTCATCTTTTCTCAACATCGCATCTGTTCCTCGATTTAGGTTGTGCCTTGAAACATATGTAGGAACAACAGATGTGGTTGAGGGTGGCATCCGTCAAATACCTATGCAGGAAGATATTTTCGATTTTGAATATGCTGAAACAATTGCCAAGGAGGATTTGGACCAGATTTTCCAACATTCTGAATCGGGCATCGGTGTTATGCATTCCTACATCAGGTAATACTTCGATCAATTTTAATTAAATAATTGAACAATTTATTTGCTCATTTAAATGAATATTCTAATGTTGATTATGTTTTTATTTAAGGTTATTGTATGAAAAGATGTTGGTCCCGCATGATTTGACTTCAAGATTCACATTCTTATCTGCTAGCTGTATCAACGTAGGGTCAATCGATCACACTCCAGATGTAGTCAGAGATTACTTTATCAAATCATTTATGGCCGCAGATACAGAAAACTTGTACTTTTTTCCATATAATACTGGCCATGGGTTAGATTTCATTTTAAATTCATTTATTATAATTAATCATTTTTTCCCATTCTATATAACATTTCCGTCTAAACTTTTGTCTTATTTTACAGTGGACACTGGTTGTTGGTCGCGATTAATCCGATGAAAGAACTTGTGTATTATCTGGATTCATTGGATGGTGATCAAACAAAATATCCTAATATGAAGACTATGGTTGATACGTAAGTGATGAGATATATTGTTCTGAATAATTATCTTTATTTATTATGTGAGACTGTTCTAAATATTCATTTATATTATGTTAGAGCTATACAAATATTTCAATCGCAAAGAGAAGCAAAAGTGCCAAAAAGGAAGGCTAACAACATTAGTTGGATCAGAGTGCAGGTATATTTTCACATTTTTTACTATTATAGTGATTCTACTCGATAAAACTATTTAAACTATATATCCTGATAAATGATCATTTTTTTTCATTTACAGTGTCCTCGTCAGCGCAATGAGATTGATTGCAGATATTTTGTATTGCGCTTTATGAAGGAAATTATTCACTTGGGTCAAATAGATATTCCAATCATGGCATGGATAAATTCATAAGTTCTATGATTTATTTTAATAATTAACCGATATTTCATCTGAGTAGTTAGTTTTAAAACTAAATCGTGCATGTTTTATTATATTATGTAGTACTTTGATGAATTCAAGTGTGTTACTTACTCAAAAGCAAAATTGGAAGAAATTAAGGAGGAATGGTGTCAATACATTCTTGAGTTGAGAATTGTATAAGGTATATGTATCGTCAAATATTGATGCGGGATAATAATATTGAAGTCGTATGTATTTGTAAAGTTATCGGTTTTGTAATTATATATAAATTGACTGTATTTGTGAAGTTGTTTTGAGGATCGGCTTGTGTTGAATTATATATAAGCAGGTTTATGTGAATTACAATGATTATATGTAAAGTAACTGTAATTGTTATAAGCAGGTTTATCGGAAAAAATATAAAAAAAGTGGTTATTTAAAAATAAATACAAATTTATAAACTTGAAGAATAGACAGGGCTTTTAAGTAAAAGCGCCGCTAAAGGGTGGGGGAAGAGGGGAGAATAGGCAGCGCTTTTCAGAAGCGGTGCTAAAAGGTGTGTGTGTGTGTGAGAGGGGGGGGGGGGGGGGGGGGGAATAAGCAGCGCTTTTGAAAAGCGTTGCTAAAGGGGGTGGAATAGGCAGCGCTTTTCAGAAGCGCTGCTAAAAGGGGGGGGATGGGGGATTAGGCAGCGCTTTTGAAAAGCGCTGCTAAAAGTGCTGCTAAAGGGGGCCTATAGCAGCGTTTTATCCATAAAAAAACGTTGCCTTTACCTTTAGCAGCACCACTTTAGGCAGCGCTTTTAAGCGCTGCTAAAGGAAAAAAAAAGCGCTGTTAAAGGTCTTATTTGGCATAGTGTACCCACCTTCCGAAGATCATGCGCCAGTTGATCCAGGACGAACATTATGTGTTAGTCTTCTCTACGCCATGTAAGCTCTGACAATTACTCGTATTGGGCCTTGCAATCCAACCCAGTGCAAAGTAAACGTTGGTCCAGCGTTGGAGGCACATTATAAATATCTTCTTTCACTAGAGGGTCATATATTCTATTCTCGGCACACCTTTTCTGTACTTGCTCTTTCTACTACGTCTCTTACTTTGACATCGGAGTACCTTGCAAGTACACCCCCTCCTCTTCTCCACCACTGACGAATTAAAGAGCTCACGATGTGTCACTAGCCGCTAATCCCTTTCTGATCCGGTAAGATCAAATAGTAAATATATTATTATATTTCTAAACATTAAAAAAATTAATACATAATTTTATTCCAAATATTATTTGAACATAATAAAATGTTACACAAATCAAATATTTTATTTTTAAAAATAAAATAATAAACACGTGTATTATTATTATTATAAACATTTATATCATTTAAAAAAACACATAAACTAATGAAAATAAATATAATAAATTATTTTTTATATCATTTAAGGTTCATTATAACTCACAACACATTTAGTTTAAAAGTGATTCACATGGTTGCTTACTTACCTATTAAATAATTGACTAATTCAATTTTACCATAATTAAGAATTAATTGGATTGTAAATGTTTTATAATTTAAAAATAATATTCATTTATTACTACGATAATCATATTTTACATGTTTAATAATTAATATTATTTTTTTGAAATAAAGATTAAAATTTTATTACCAAAATCAACCATACAAACCAGCCGATTAAAGATCCAGGCTCCCACAGACAAAACCACAGGCAACACAAAAGAAACAATTACATTCTATTACAATACACCTTTAATATATTATTAAGCCACTACGCCAGAAATGACATTTAGCAGCGCATACAAAGACAGCGCTTTTAGAAAAAGCGCTGCTAAAGAGGAATAAAAAAAAAAAGAAAAAAATTGATAACCAAAGACAGCGCTTTCTCAGAAAGCGCTGCTAAATGGGGGTCCTAAGACAGCGCTCATAAAAAGCGCTGCTAAAAGGGGGGTCTAAGACAACCCAAAGACAGTGCTTTTTAAAAAGCGTTGCTAAAGGGGGGGGGGGGGTCCTAAGGAAGCGCTTCCAAAAAGCGCTGCCAAATGGGGGGTCTAAGACAGCCCAAAGACAGCGCTTTTTAAAAAGCGCTGCTAAAGGGGGGCCCTAAGGCAGCGCTTCCAAAAAGCGCTGCTGTAGGTATGGTCTACGAGAGCGCTTTTTCCATAAAGCGCTGCTATATGGGTTACATTAGAAGGTCTTTGAGAGCGCTTTTTAAAGCGCTGCTAAAGCTATTTAAAAGCGCTGCTATAGGTTTATTAGAATTAATTTAAAATACCCACCAGAATTTTTATGAGAAACAGAACAGTCATATTACGTTGCTTTCTTTCTTTCTCTCTGGCGAACAAAGAGTGTTGCCCTATAAACCACCGTTTCCGTCCAACCGTCGCCGTCCGTCCAACCGTCACCGTCGCCCTCGTCTGTTGCATTTGCAGCCGTTCACCGTCCCTCTGCTCGTCTGCATTGCATTTCCGCCATTGTTACGGTATTTGAAGTTTTACTCTGGTTTTCTTTTTTACGTATATTTTCACCATTGTTGCCATAATCTTTAAGACAAACTGAATATGTTTTTATTATTTGAATGCAATCAAGTTAAGTCATTTTCTGTCATCTTGTTGTATGGATATCTACATGTTAAGTCTCTCTGTTGCATGTTATATATTTTGTATTTTAATCTACATGTTAAGTCTCTCTGTCATTGTTACGGATATTTTGTATATTTTAGATTGACAAATAAGAGTTTGGATTGAAACTAATGAATTGCCCTGGGAACTGTTTGTTGTTTTTATATATTTTGATTCAATGTGATAAATTCAGAACAAGAATACAATTAGAAACAAGGTGAATAGAACCAATACACTACGATAGTGAGAGATGAATAGAATCAAAAAAGTGAAGATAGTGTACAATTTTTATTTAGTTATTTGTGTTAAATAGTATGTATGGTTGCTACTGAGAATTGATTTTTACTGCTACTGTCATTTCTGTTTTAACGTGTTAAGAGTAAGTAAATTCATGGATTTTGACATCGCCAATATGCTGTTATGCTGCGGATTTTTTCTTTTGACATATCAATATAACTGCTGCTTCTATGTGTTTGTTGTCACTGTTTTTCTTTTGGTATTTTTGGTAGCATTTTTTATGAGTACTGTTGTCTTGTTTTGGGTGAGTAATAACATGAGAATACTATTAACTTATAATTTTGTTTTTTGTTTTGTTTTATAATATATAATAAACTCTCAGTTTTAAATTAATGTATATGTTTACTGTTTTGTTAAATTTGAAGCTTTCACTTTTTTTTTTATATATATAAGTTTTAAGATTTCATTTTTCCAAGTTTTAAGCTTTCATTTTTAAAGTTTATACATGTCGCCGGTTTTTTTAATGCTTCCGTTTTTCTATTTCTAACACTGTTTCTATTTAATTTATGTCATTCTATATACACTTTTATTAGTTATGATAGGTACCTTTATTTTATTAGTAATACTATATATACTTATTTTATTAGTAATACTATATATACTTATATGTTGATATGTTAGTATGAATTTCTCAATGATTATATGATATGTTATTATGGTTTTATATGTTTAGTTAGGATTTCTCAATATTTAGTAAGGGTGTCATTTTGGTTTAAGGATATCAATGATTATATGATATGTTATTATGGTTTTAATATGTTATTAGTAATATGATTTTTAATATCTAGTATTTTTAATATGTTTAATATGATTTAATAAAATTTATATTTTGTCTGCTATAGGGGTTACCTGTGAAGAGCAAAGCTGTGATCGTTTCCAAGCATCTTATTGCGTAGCATTCTTAGAAGTTAGTGATTTCCTTACAGGTATTCTCTGTTTTGTTTATCTTTTATAGTTTAGTGTAGATATTACTCAATTAGTATGGATAAAAAATGGATGTCTGGTAATCGATTGTCAAAAGAGTACGAGAATGGGGTATCGAAGTTCGTTAAGTTTTCTGTTGAACACGCCAAAGACCCCAGTAGGATCACATGTCCTTGCTTAGGATGCTGTTATGGGCGTCGAGTTGACGCCGTTCAGTTGGAATCTCATATAATGAGACATGGAATTGATCGAAGTTACACATGTTGGACATTACATGGTGAGATAAGTAACGAGAATGTTGAACCCCAGAATAATACGACATGTGCTTCAAAGGACAATGGCAGAGATACATATGATTGTGATCGAGTCGAAGAGATTGCAGAAGCACTTGAAGAAGATCTTCAAGATTGTCCCAAGATGTTTGAGAGGTTGGTAAGCGATGCAGAGAAACCGTTGTATAAAGGTTGCACTACTTTCACAAGATTGTCCGCGGTATTAAAGTTGTACAATTTAAAGGCGGGTAATGGATGGTCGGATAAAAGTTTCACAGAGTTGTTAGCCCTACTTCAAGAGATGCTTCCGGAGGATAATGTTCTTCCCAATCGAACCTATGAAGCTAAAAAAATGTTATGCTCTATTGGCATGAGCTATGATAAGATACATGCTTGTCCAAATGATTGCATTTTGTTTCGAAATGAATATGCATCATTAAACGAGTGTCCTAAATGCGGTGTATCTCGGTATAAGAAAAAGTTGTCACCAGCAAAAGTATTATGGTATTTTCCTATAATTCCAAGATTCAGACGCATGTTTCGTAGTGAAACAGATGCAAAACACCTGACTTGGCATGCAGATGATAGAATTGTAGATGGGAAGTATCGATATCCGGCAGATTCACCACAATGGATGAAAATTGATAATGATTATCTTGATTTTGGAGAAGAAGCTAGAAACCTTCGCTTGGCATTATTGACTGATGGAATGAATCCGCATGGTCTGCAGAGCATCTCACATTCCACCTGGCCTGTAATTATTATGATTTATAACCTACCTCCATGGCTATGTATGAAGCGTAAGTACTTGATGTTATCTATGTTAATTTCTGGCCCTAAACAACCAGGGAATGACATAGACGTATACCTGACACCTCTAATCGAAGACTTAAAGAGTTTGTGGGAGAAAGGTGTGGAGGTTTATGATGGATATAGGAAAGAAAGTTTCAATTTGAGGGCGATGGTGTTTGGCACAATTAATGATTTCCCAGCATACGAAAATCTATCGGGGTATAGCATTAAAGGTCAATGTGTGTGTCCTATCTGTGAAGAAAACACAGATTGGACGCGGTTGGAATTTGGTCAGAAGAATGTCTTTCTTGGTCATCGTAGATTCTTAAATTCTAGTCATCACTACCGTGGGTGGAGAAAAGCATTCAATGGAGATTCATAACAACGTAAAGCTCCACCTACATTGACCGGCGAACAAATTTTTGAAAAGGTGAAAGATGTGAGTACTAAGTTTGGCAAGCCTTTTTCTCATACGCTTGTCACGCGTGGGTGGAAGAAGAGGTCAATTTTGTTTGAGTTGTCGTATTGGAAGTCCTTGTATGTAAGACATTTTCTTGATGTTATGCATATTGAAAAAAAATGTATTTGAAAGTGTTATTGGTACGTTACTCAATATACAAGGAAAGTCTAAGGATGGCCTTAAAGCAAGAAAGGACTTGGTAGCAATGGGAATAAGGAATGAATTAGGACCCTTGAAGAAAGGAAACCGCACATATCTACCACCTGCTTCTTATACTCTATCTAGAAAGGAGAAAAAGATACTGTGTAAGTTTCTGAGTGAAGTTAAAGTTCTAGAAGGATACTCTTCAGATATTAGAAGACTTGTTTCTATGAAAGACCTCAAGTTAAAAAGTTTAAAGACACATGATTGCCATGTTATAACGGAACACTTTCTACCAATAGGTATACGTTCTATTTTTCCAGAAAAAGTGAGAGGCGCAATAACTAAATTGTGTTTTTTCTTTAGGTCAATCTGTAGTAAGGTGATAGATCCTGCGATCTTACCAACATTACAAAGAGAAATAGTTATTACTTTGTGCGAGCTTGAAATGTATTTTCCTCCATCATTTTTTGACATAATGGTACATCTAGTTGTTCATCTTGTGAAAGAGACACAACTGTGTGGACCTGCCTATATGAGATGGATGTACCCTGTTGAACGTTATATGAAAATATTGAAAGGGTATGTGAAAAACCGAAGTCGACCAGAGGGATGTATTTTTGAACGATACATTGTTGAAGAAGCTATCGAGTTTTGTACTGAATATTTGTCCAACGTTCAATCCATTGGCCTCCCAAAATATCATGTTGTTGAAAAAATAGATGGTAAACAGTTAATTGGAAATAAAGTTGTGACAGTTTCAAGGGATGAACGGGAGCAAGTGCATTTGTATGTTCTGCACAATGACATTGAGGTTGAGCCGTATGTTTAAATGCACAAGGACGTTCTCCGAGGTTTAAATCTGAATAGAAATGAAAATTGGATAGTACGTGAGCACAATCGAAGTTTTATAACATGGTTCAAGGAGCATATTTTTTCAAAGTTTTATTCTGATCCCGCTTCAATAACAAAAAGGTTGAGATGTTTAGCATATGGTCCAAGTTTGCATGTGTTTTCTTATAGCGCATACGCAATTAATGGATACACATTTTATACCAAGGAACAAGATGATAAAAGTACAATGTAAAATAGTGGTGTCACCGTGCTTGCCGAAGCAATGCACATTTCCTCGTATTGTGGGGTTATCGAGCGCATTTGGGTGTTTGATTATGAGAAGTTTCAGATTCCTATCTTTGGATGCAAGTGGGTTGAAAATAATAGTGGCATACAAATGGATAAATCAGGTTTTTTGAAAGTGGACCTTAATAAGGTGGGGTACAAAGATGAGCCTTTTATTCTAGCCACGCAAGCTAAACAAGTGTTCTATGTCACTGATCCGAAAAGTACGAAATGGTCTATAGTTCTTTTTTCCAACAAAGTAATCGGTGATAACATTGGAGAAAAGGGGGATGTTTATGTTGAGAATGAATCTTATATTATAGATGATCCAGATGAGAATATTGGAGCGGACGAATCATATATTAGAAATGATCATAACGAGGAAATTTGGATCAATCCATCTGTCCGTGTTGTTAAGAGACAAGTAAACCCCGTTACAAGGAAAAAAAGAAAGAGATGTTAAAGGTACTTGTAACATGTTTTTCTTATTTACACATGTCTTATTTATACCATGTTTTTGTTATTTCTTATTTATACCATGTTTTTCTTATTTACACATTTCTTATGTATATATTTGTAACATGTTTTTCTTATTTACACATGTCTTATTTATACCATGTTTTTGTTATTTCTTATTTATACCATGTTTTTCTTATTTACACATTTCTTATGTCTCATTTGATACTTTGGTTTTTCTGAATTACAGGTATATATATTATGGCCAGCAACGAGGAAACAGCACATGATGGAAAACAAACAACAAAAGACGTGGAAGGCGATATTAAAAGAGGCATAACAATTATGAAAAAAATCATTCGTGCGAGAGATAAGGGAGTAAAGTATGATGTCCATTGGAATGAAAGAGACCAGTTAGTTGAGCCTAACGGTGCATTGCTAACAAGTTACATCGGAGCACTTGTACGTTCGCAAGTTCCGATTACTTGCGATAATTGGAGAATTGTTTCTTTACAACCGGCTAAAGATAAGATTTGGACCGAGATTCAGGTATAATATTGGAATTGTTTAATTATTGTTGACATTTACGTCTTTAAATTAAATATACTAACATGTTATATGTATGTGTGTTTGTTTGCAGAGATCTTTCAATATTGAAGATCGTAGGAGAAAATATTGTATTCAATTGGCCGGAAAACGCTTGAGGGGATTTAGAGCGTTTTTAACAAACAAGTTTCTAAAAGATTATGAAGGAAACTTTGTTGACTCAGAGCGTCCGATGAAGTACGAGGATTTGATTTCGGAGGAAGAATGGGAGACGTTTGTTGCAAAGCGAAGATCAAAAGAATTTGAAGTAAGTACAGAAAGGGCATCAATAGTATATACTTATTCCATGTACAGGAGTTCTGATAAACTTATTTTTTCAGGTTGTTAGTGGCGTAAATCGTCAACGGGCATCAAATCCCGCATATCCATACAGAAAGGGCCGGTTGGGATATGCACGATTAGAACAAAAAATAGTAAGTACATATAAATGCTTTAATATAATATATTTACAAAAAATAGTAAGTATATATAATAGGATACAATGCTTTATTATCCGTCTTAATGCGTAGTTGGAAGAGGAGAAGAGTGATGCGACATCTCTTCCGGACCATGTTGTATGGAAGGCTGCCCGTGTGGGACGAGATGGAGTCGTTCAGGAAGAAGTTCAACAAGTCTTTGAACAATGTGTAAGTACAACGTTATCTTTGTCAATAACTGATCAAAAGTGTGTAATATATTTATATATGTTTTTATCTATATTTCAGGAGACTCTGTCCCAGACCATAACTCCCGCCGAGGACAATGATTGCAGGAGCTTACTGAGCCGGGTGCTGAATATTCCTGAGTATTCTGGGCGTGTGAGGGGTAAGGGATTTGGTGTCACTCCATCCAAACTGTATAAGCAGCCAAAGAAAAAAATCCAACCAATAAAGAAGTGATGGAGACTTTGGAGGAATTGAAAGCGCAAATCCGTGAATTACAGAAGGATAAGGAGAGATACATGGCGGAAATACGCGCTCCAGAGGGTAGAGCTACTAGTGACAAAGATAGTACCGGTTGTCCACAGAAGCTTCCAGAGGTAATTGTATATATTACATTGAAATTAATTTAGCACACTTTACTTAATTGACACATTAACTGATCATTATTTTTTTAGGGCATTTCACTTTGCCGGCTATATTTATCGTCACCTACTCATCGAATGGTTGGCAAGGGAAAGGTGCATAACTTTCTGGGAGACTTACTTCACCACAAACCACTCCCTTATGGATTTTTGAAAGTATCTATTGATATTGCATTAGAGGGGAGTGCGTTGTTGCCTATACCAGATGATATTTCAGGCGCAACAGTGGTGGGAGATGCAGTAGGATCGTATGTGGCATGGCCGACAAATCTGATTTGCATAGATGATGAGGTAGGTTGAACCTTTTAATACTCAAATGTTTTATGATTCATACATGAAAGTTATTCTTACATCTACATTTTCTTATTTACATGATGATCTTAGACTCCTACAAAATCCAAATCAAAAGATGATAGAATTATTGTGCGGGATACCGATTCAGCTGCATCAAAGAAACAGGTACTACTACAGTTACATGACTATCTTGTTATACAATATTAATTACTGAACTTATATATGACTTTTAGGTTCATGATCAGCAGTCACAACAAGTCAGCAAGAGTAAGATGCCTGAAACTTCCAAGATTCCCAGAAAAGCAACTGTTCCTCGATTTAGGATGTGCCTTGAAACATATGTCGGAACATCAGATGTGCCTGAGGGTGGCGTCCGTCAAATACATATGGAGGCAGGTATTTTCGGTTTTGAATATCCCGAAACAATTGCTAAGGAGGATTTTGATCAGGTTTTCAACCATTCTGAACTGGGCGTCGGTGTTATGCATTCATACATCAGGTACTCCGATCCATTTTTATTAAATAATTGAACATTTTAAAATTTACTCGTTTAACTTAATATTCTAATGTTGATTATGTTTTTTTAGGTTCTTGTATGACAAGTTATTGGTCCCGAATGAGTTGACTTCAGTATTCGCATTCTTATCTGCTAGCTGTGTCAACTCACGTATAATAGACCAGTCACCAGATACAGTCAAAGAGTACACAGTGCAGAGATTTATACACGCGACTACGGAGAAGTTGTTCTTGTTGCCATATAACACTGGCCATGGGTTAGATTTTATTCTAAATTCATTTATTATAATTGTTCGATTTTTCCCTTTCTATATATATAACATTTCCGTCTAAACTGTTGTCTTATTTTATAGTGGACATTGGTTGTTGATCGCAATTAATCCGACGAAAGAAATAGTGTATTATATAGATTCATTGGATGGCGATACAACAAAATATGAAAATCTGAGGAACTTTGTTGATACGTAAGTGATGACATATACTGTTGTCTTTAATTATATATCTTTATTTATTATGTGACATTGTTCTAAATATGTGTTTATATTATGTTAGAGTTATACAAATATTCAGAGCACAAAGAGATGCAACGGTGCCAAAAAGGAAGGCTAACAACATCAACTGGATCAGAGTAGAGGTATATTCTCGCATGTTTCTACTTGATAAAACTATTTCAACTATATATCCGGATAAATGTTCGTTTGTTTTTTCCATTTACAGTGTCCTCGGTAGCGTAATGGTATTGACTGTGGATATTTTGTATTGCACTTTATGAGGGAAATTATTCTTTCTAGTCAACTTGAGATTCCAGTCCTGGTATGGATCAATTCATTATATAAGTTATATGATTCATTTTGATAATTATCTGATACTTCATCTGAGTAATTAGTTTTAAACTTAAATCTTATTCGATCTGTTATATTATGTAGTATTATGATGAATTCAAGCGCGCTACTTACACGAAAGCAAAATTGGAAGAAATTAAAGAGGAATGGTGTCAATTTATTCTTGGGTTGAGAATTGTATAGAGTTATCGGATTGGAAGACTTGTAATTATATGTGAATTGAATGTATTTGTGTTGTTGTAATTCTGAGAATTGAATGTATTTGTGTCAATTTTTGTTGTAACATATTTAAACAGGTTTATGTGTATATTAAAATGTTTATGAACAAAGTCATGAGTTACATCCAAAGTTTTGAATTGTACATATAAGGCCAAAGTTTGAATGGTATATTTAAGGCCAAAGTTTGAATTTTATTTATAAGGCCAAAGTGCTGAAATAAAGGTCTTAATTATAAACAAGTTTGTGTAATATAAGCAGGTTGTTGGTAAAATATACAAAACAGGGTGAATATTTTATAAAAAAAAAATTTTAAAATCTAGGACATTAGACAGCGCTTTTACATAAAAGCGCTGCTAAAGGTCACAAATATTACGCTACAAAAGCGCTGCTATTGGTTTGGAAGGGGGGGGGGGGTCTAAGGCAGCGCTTGTAAAAAGCGCTGCTAAAGGGTGGGCTATGGCAGCGCTTTTGCAAAAGCGCTGCTAAAGGGGGGTCTAAGACAGCGCTTTTTTAAAGCGCTGCTAAAGGGGGGGATGGTTGGGGGAATTATGCAGCGCTTACAAAAGCGCTGCTAAAGGTGCTGCTGAAGGGAGCTTTTAGTAGCACTTTTTCATTGAAAAAAAGCGCTGCCTTTACCTTTAGCAGCGCCACTTTTTGCAGCGCTTTAAAGCGCTGCTAAAGACAAAAAAAAGCGCTGCTAAAGGTGTTTTTTGGCATAGTGAGCACAACTCTTCTAAGGACATTATGCTTTATTTCATCAATTTGAATACTTTCCTCTTTGGCTTCTTGGAAGATAATTATGTTTCTTAAATTCCATTTATTGTATATTGTTTCAGCTAAAGCAATTCTAACAAGACTCCTTTTACACCCTTTATCTTTCACATTATGCACAATCCAATTAAGCTTCGAGTCCCAAGCACATGGTTTGTGATTACAGCCCAACCAATTCAACGTAGCTTTCCAGATTTTGTTGGAGACTTCACAATCAAAGAATAAATGTTGGCACGTCTCAGATTTCCTGCATAAAACGCATAAGCCATCATTGGGCATACCAAACTTACTCATTATGTACTTAGTAAGTAATCTGTTATTGCACACTAACCACAAGGTGAAAATCACGCAAGGCCTAGCCAGGTTTCTCCCAATTAACTTCCTCCAATGCACTTTACGTTTGTCACCACAGATCATATGATGTATTTTCCTCGTATTGTATCTGCCATTGTCTTATAAATCCTTCCAAGCATCAGAACTCATTAACAGGTCTTTATGTTTGAAGATAGATTTGAGAATCCAAGACGTATTCATCCCAGGTTGATAACTTCTAGCATCCATATTTTTCATATAATATTTATGAATCCACTGAATCCATAATTTGTCCTTCTTATCCCAAATATTCCACAGCAGCTTGCCAATTGTTGTCTTATACCAATCCACAAGAGCAATCAAGTTCATTTCACCCGCGTTTTTTGGATCACACATATGTTCCCACGAGATTGGAGTTTCCCTACTAGGGTTATTCTTTCCGGCCCACAGAAAATTTATGCATAATCAATAATTAATATTTTACATGTTTAATAATTAATTTTATGATAAATAACAATTAATTGGATTTCAATTACATTATTATTTTTTTTAACTAAGAAAAAATATATTAATTCAAAAAAAGACTATACAATCAAGGTGATCCTAAAAGGATTCAACCACAACAAGAGACTAAAGTTACATCATTAAACTAGGTAAGTGGCTCCTAATCTTTTTACTTTGCCACCCTCTATAAACCACATTGTATATGATATTTAAAACTATGTTAGTATTATCCATATTATTTCTAAAAATTGTGTCATTTCTATACCTCCATATACAATATATGGTTTCAGCTATTATCATCTTCATGAGATCACTTTTCCACCCTTTATTCTTAGAATAACAACTGGCCCATCTCAGCTCATTTGTCCATCATATAGGCTCATGATTGATGTCCATCCAATGTAACGTTTCCTTCCAAATTGGTCTAGTTAAATTGCAGCAGAAAAACAAATGTTCATGACTCTCATCTTCTTCATGGCATAAACTGCATCTTGTATCTTTGACAAGCCCAAATCTACTTAATCTATCCTTAGTTTCTAATCTTCCATGGCAAGAAAGTCATAAACAATTCACTGCTTTAGGCCTTGCTTTATTCCAGAAAATCAAAGTTCTCCACGACACCCTTTGACCATCATCTATAAGGATCTTGTAGAATTTAGTTGCTTTGAATTGCTGCTTACACATAGCTTGATCCCATTCTTCCTGCAGAATCACCAACTTATCTCTTTGGTTCATAATGGCTTGTAAGACCCAAGAGTTATGAGCCTTAATTTCATAGTCCATAACTTGTCCTCCTTTAAGATAGTATGCATGGATCCATTTCACCCACATGTTATCAGTTTTCCTACACAAGTTCCACATGCACTTTAGCAAAAGGACCTCATTCCAAACATGAAGATTGAGCAACTATAAGCCACCTGGACTAATAAGGCAGCAAACTTTCTTCCAAGCTACATGGCTCCTCTTACTTAAGCTCTCTTTACCAGTCCACACAAAACTTCTACATATAGAACCGATCTTCTTAATCACATCACTAGGAATATGGAGACAGTGCATCCAATACTGGGTTATGGACCAAGCTATGCTCTTTACCAACTGCAACCTTCCTTCATAATTAAAGAGCCTTGAAGATCAGTGATGAATTTGAGCTACAATCTTTTCCACTAATGGCATGTACAGGTGATTGTCAATCTCTTGCTGGATAAGGGAACTCCAAGGTATATGAAGGGGAGAGTGCCTTCTTGAAAGCCAGCCTCATTCCTCATGGCCTCTTTTTGATCCCTATCCAGCCCTCCAAAGTAAACCTTTCATTTGTTATCATTCATGACCAAACCTGTAGACAAGGAAAATCTCTTTAAAATTGTCAGCATCACTTGCATAGAGATTAGATCACCTCTACAAAAGAGGAGGACATCATCAGCAAAAGTGAGGTTGGTCAGTTTCACACTCTCACGCTTGGCATGAAAGTTGAAATTAGAGTCCTTTTGCATCTTGCACAAAAGTCTGTTCATGTATTCCATGATAAGGACAAAAATAAAAGGTGATATTGGATCACCTTGTCTTATGCCTCTTTTGGCCTGCAGAAGATCAAAGTACCCTCCCATCACATTGAACCTATAGTTCACAGTATTGACACTGGTCATGACCCACTGGATAAATCTTTTAGGAATTCCATTCTCTTTCATAATACACTCCAAACCCCCTAGTTGACCATATCATATGCCTTCTAAAAGTCTATTTGCAACATGATTCTAGGAGTGCCCCCTTTCCTAGTGTACCCTTTAATAAGCTCATAAGCCAACAAGATATGGTTGTGGATATTCTGGCCTGGCACAAAAGCATCCTGACTATGACTAATCACAGTTTGCAGAACTTTCCCCAGCCTATCAGTTAAAATCCTTGATATGACTTTGTAAAAAGTGGTACAAACTGTTATAGGCCTGTAGTCCTTTATCTCATTAGCACTAGTATTTTTAGGGATCAGAGAGACCACGATGCTATTAAAAGCTTTATAGATTTTACCGATCTCAAAGAATTCAATGACTGCACCAATCACATCATACTTGATAATACTCCAGCTGGCTTTAAAAAACTTAGCCCCAAATCCATCAAGGCCAGGAGCCTTCAAATCTCCTATACCCTTCAAAGCATTAGTAATATCTTTCTCAGTTATATCTTTGACAAGATAATCCCTTTGTTCCATGTCAAGCTGCTTGCCAATCCTCATGGCTTCAAGCTCAATGCAGTTGAGATTGTTGTCAGCCTTTCCCATCAACTCTTCATAAAACTCTAATATTTCTTTTTCAATATCCTTTTGGTTCTGAGTTAAAGTTGAAGGTGAGAAAATACTTAGAAGGGGGGGGGGGGTGAATAAGGGGTTTCAAAATAATATGGCAATAAAAACACAAAGATTTTTATCCTGGTTCGTTGAACTCAACTACTCCAGTCCACCCTATCAAGAGTGATTTGCCTTTCTCCACAAGGACTTAATCCACTATAATCAAACTGATTACAATATCAACCACTAAGAACAACTGTCTTAGTCTTCTCAAGAACTACTGACCACAACTTGGTATTCTTAAGGAACTATTACAATTAAATGTAAACTAAACAAGTGTTAAAATGCTTCTAAGAAAGCTATATCACAACTGTGATTTATACACTTAAGTTTAAGAACGTATGAAACTATTCAACAAAGAAATATAATTTGTATGAGAGCTTTGAGAGAGTTTTCAATGAATTTGTCAAAATACGTCAACTATAGAAAGTTGTTGAAGGCTTGCTTTTATAGGCAATGAAGTCCAAGACGTTGCAAGCTTGAAGATCGTGTACTGCAAAGTAGCTGTAGCCTTTTGTCTTCACATGGCTTGACATTTCCTAGAAGTAGAACGTTCAGAGAAATCCTATTTTCCTGAGTTCTTGTGTTTAACATAAAAGAGGAAAGAGTCGTTTGGAATAAGCCAACGGATATAACTTTGAATAATATTCTTCAACAAGCTTCTATTTCACAACAATCAACATCATAGCCTTGAGTGATCAGAGTCTTGATGTCATCAGAGTTTGCTGTATCAGAGTGTTGCAGCAAGTGTGCTTCAGCGTGAGTAATAATCAGAGCAGAGTTTGGAGATCAGATCCTCAGTACTTGCAGCGAACAGTACTATCAGAGTCTTCTGAAAAACAGTGCTTGAAACTCTTCATACAAAGTCTTCAGTTTACGCTTCAGATTCTTCTGTAGCTTCTGCTACAGATTCTTCTGTAGGCAGCGCTTAGAGTCTTCTAACGAGATGCTTCTGACGCTCAGAGCCTTGTGTAGTTCAACGTTCAGATTCATTTTTGCTTTCAGAAGAATATTAAATTTAATATCTGCAACAAAAATACTTGAACAAATTTAGAGTATATAATTTCTTAATACAAAATTTCATTAGTGTTATCATCAAAACATAGAGATATAACTAAGAACCAATCTGTGTTCTAATAAAAGTGTCATCCCTCTTCTTTAAGTTGCTAAGACAGTTGGAGTGTTGCTTGGCTTTAATAGATGCATAGAAATAAGAGTTATTGCCATCTCTTTTTCTAAGCCAATCTATTTTTGATCTTTGAGGCAAAATCTTCTCTTCAAGCTCATTAAGAGACACCACTTCTTCTGTCAACTCCTTAACCTTGCCAATAATTTCCCTATTCATCCTATTATCATACAAATCTTGCTGAGCTTGCTTAAGATTATCTCTAGCTACTTGCAACTTTTGCTTCACATCACATAGGGGGCTGCTAAATCTTCTCAAATCCTGCTTCAATCTTTTGAGTTTTTGCCAAAGAACAAAAATAGAATTTCCCCTTATAAGAACCTCCCAGCTTTTCTTGACCAACTCATCATAGCCAGGAAGATCAACCAAACAGTTGCTGAATTTAAAGTGCTTATCGACCTTCCTAGTTTCTTCCTTGCCTACTAGCTGTATTAAGGTATAATCAAAAATATTGGGAGGGAGAATCTTTAACTTGGTCTCCAGATTATCTTGGAACCATTTAGTATTTGCCAAAACATGATCTATTCTAGAGTAGATGGTGTCCTCCATATGCTTGTTAGACCATGTAAAGTAATCACCTGTGTTATCCATCTCATTTAACCCAGTGAGTTCCATCATCCTTTATAAGTCTTAAAATTCCCTTTTAGTGACCCGATTTCCCTCCACCCGATCTTGAGCTCTCACAACATTGTTAAAGTCTCCTATCATACACTTGGGGCCTTAAAGATTACCATGAATGTGCTCAATGTCTTTCCATAAATTCCTCCTGTTAGCCAGCTGATTATGAGCATAGACTGTTGTAAACCAGTACTTGAACTCTCCTTTAATATCATAGACACCACAGTGGATATATTGACTGTTACTCTGCATAAATTTCATATCCACAACATTACTATCCCAATTATTCCAGATCCTCCCATTAGTATGATCTTTATAGTTATCCAAGTGTTTATCATAAATTTTCAATCTGTCTCTGATTGACTTGGCTTTACCTTCTTTCACTCTAGTTTCTATGAGCACAATGATAGTAGGTTTAAGCTCATGGAAACGAGACCTAATCTCACAAATTTTACCTACTTTGTTGAGTCCCCTTATGTTCCATGAGAATATCATGGATCAACGTTTGATAGCACAGTAAGGTCATTCAAAACCTCAAGTGCTTCAAATCCATTGCTACAACTGATATTGCTAGGAGATCTAATTATAGTGTTCTTACTTTTGTCTCGTGTTGGCTTCTTCTCCTTTTACCATATCTCCCCCATCTTCATTCTTGTATTCCTCTTCTGTAGGCTATTTAAAGGGTGTTGTTTCTTTGTTCATTTCAGGGGGTTTAGGTTTAGGCCTCAATTTCTAGACTTTGCCACGATCACCACATTTATGCCTCAGCTTTTGACATTTATCACAGACGATTGACCTCCATTCATATACCACAGATTGCATTATTATCCCTCCTGCATAATTTCTGATGGCTATCTCATTAACCAAATCTTGCGTTATGTCCACTTCAACCAAGATGCGCGCATATGACACACGAATCTTGCTCATCGTACATTCATCAGTCACCAGTACCAAGTGCACTCTTGATCGCGACTTTCTATGTCTAACTGAACTAACTGCAAGTGCACAGTCTATCGCGTAGTAATAAAGATATCAATCCCACAGGGACTCGTAATCAAGCTAGTATTCTCGGGTGTTACTATGTTTAGCTAGGTTGGTATGGTTTTAAGGGAATAAAAGCAAAAGAAGTGTGTATAATAAAGGGAAACAAAAAAGGTTACTTAAGGGATAAATGCGTGAATCGGTATGCAATATGTTGGTTCTTCAAGGATTCGACAAGTTACCGGCGTATTAGGTGTTTTAAAAAATAGTTTAAGAAGAAAATGACGGTTTAAAGACCTTTGTCTCACGATGGTTGTTGACGCTAGTCGCAACTCTAAGGCGGAAACGTATGCTGTCGCTATCCCGTTCGGGGTTAAAATTACTTTTTGAAAACCATTAAGTTCTAATCCTTTTTAAAGCGTTGTCGCTGTTTTTAAAATGAATGCTTAGTTTTTACTATCGGGTCTTGACCTCAGCTGTCGCTTGTCGGTTCGTACCTTTATGAACTTCCCACTGTCGTGGCAAAACTACTTTTAAATAAGTTCTCACTGTCGCGACGAATGTTTATTTAGAAAATCAATTTAAAAACTAAAGCCAGAAATAAGTTTGAAAAAGAAAGAATACACCGGTTATTATCGAATCCCATCTGACTACCTATTACATACTGATTACTTTAATTTAGCCAGACACGGAATATAAACTAATAGCACGTAAACAATGACAGAAAATATAAGCATGCATCATAATGGGAAAGTAAAATTACGATTAACAATTATAATAAAAACCTATAAATAATTCGATTGGCCTTTGGGAAATCCTCTAAAATGTCGGCAGGATTTAGTCTTGGTACCAATAGCTTGTACATAATAGAATTGAAAAGTACAAAAAGGAATTGCAAGGAAAGGAAGAGGAAACAATAAAGAAATCTGAAACTTAAATTCACTCTGAACAATAATTTGGTAGCACTTCGTGGTCTTGAATGCGGCCCCCCTTTTCTGGTTCTGCCTCTTCCTTTTATAGATGGAATTCCCAACGGTTAGTTGCTTCAAGAAGTGGGGTTGAGGTCAGAGAAAGCAGGAGCTAGTAGTCCATTCTTTTTGGTCTTTAAGGGCACTTACAGCACGTGACTGCTAACTGCATATTTTTTCTGCATAACGGTCGTCATGGAATGTGACGGTCGTAATACGCATGACGGTCGTAATGGTCATGTGACGACCGTCATATCAGCAAAATCCATATCTGCTGTTTTTCATCTGATTTTCATCTGTAATTGCTTGTTTTCTTCATCTTGCTCCATTTGAACATGAACTTTGAATACCTGCAAAATACTAGACAAATGACGTGGAAAAACCCGAAATCGGAGTGAAACCAGTCATAGATTAGTTAAAATGTATGTCATTATATATATATATATATATATATATATATATATATATATATATATATATATATATATATATATATATATATATATATATATATATATATATATATATATATATATATATATATATATATATATATATATATATATATATATATATATATATATATATATATATATATATATATATATATATATATATATATATATATATATATATATATATATATATATATATATATATATATATATATATATATATATATATATATATATATATATATATATATATATATATATATATATATATATATATACGATTTCGCGTTATCAAACTCCCCTAAACTTGAATCCTTGCTTGTCCTCAAGTAAAGGTAGGAAAAATTTAAAAACTTAGCAAGCACGCGACACGCTCTTCTTTCAAAAAGACTTCTCAGACGTCAAGTTAGGAGACCGGGAGTCCAATGGAAACAAAACGCATACGGCGATGACACTGAACTGTAAGTCTTCAAAGGACTTCTTTTTATGCAAGCCGGTCCCAATCACACTACTGCAGCTCGGCGTCAAGTTTTTCGCAACAAACTTTACCCAGTTTCGTTCTGGCGCAATCACATTAAGCCCGTTGTCCATACACGTTCATGGCAAGTAAACCTGTTAGTAACTTATGATCTCATTGCTAATTTGATTTTTTCTTCGCACATCTGCTTACTCTGCTGTTGATCTTGAAGAGTTTTGTACCGTTGGGCTAAATGCTCGGGTGAGGAGCACCTAACTTAGAAGGAACATGTCTCTATATTCAGGCTATATGGCTTTTCTTATTTTCATGATTTTTTTCATTTCAGACTAGAGATCACGCACTTATTTGCACCGGTTTCTTACTTAGAAGTGTTTAGGATGGTGCTGATTGCTCGTATAAACTATTGGGGGCTCCGTTTGAGTCAAAACTTGAGGCTTTGGTACAAGTAAGTAGTGAAACTGACTCGCCTAAACCGGAGGTCTAAGGTGTCAGGGCGGTAATGGTTTTGTTAGAATTTTCTTCTCGAGAATTCCAAACTTGGTTAAACTTTGGCGTGTCACGTGATGCTTTGAGGAGGATAAAAGTTTTTGTATATGTCGAATAAAGTGCGGAGAGTTCACGTAACGGAAAGAGCTATATAAATGAGCTTTATTTTCCAAAGTTAAAATACTTTAAATTGAAATTTCTGAATGAAAGTACAAGCGGAATAGGAAATAACAGGGAAATAGGGAAATAAAGCTCCGCTCCTACACTATCTCAATCAGTGTCCTCACTGATTTGAAAAAATGCGAAAGGGAAAGTACAATGGAAAGAAAAACGAAATACAAGAAATAAATAGTAATACTAGTCCCGACTTCTGCCTCTGTCTCTGCCTCTACCTCTGGCTCTTTCGTTGCGTGCATCGAGGTTCAGAGCTCCGGTGTGGCAAATGTAGTCCCGGAGGCCGTCAACTCACAAAGTGAGAGTGACCATGTCATCGATCAGGCCGGCTTGGCCGTCTTGTAGCTGCTGCATGGAGGTCCTCATTTGATCATGTTGTGCTTTCTGCCAAGCTTCAAACTGTTCGGCCCGTCGGTTTTGTTGTTCCATCATAATAATTATCTGATTCTGTTGTTCGATGGAGCGGAGGAGATCCGCGTTTGTGTAATCGGTTTCAGGACGGCGGCGGCGACGTGAGGGGGGACCTTCAGGAGTAGGTGGTTGTGATGCCTCAGCTTGGTCAGCTCCGTCCAACTCTTCTTGAACGTCATCAATAGGCCCTTGGGCATTTTCTTGAGTTGGGGCAGCAGTAGCAGCAGTGGCATTCGGATCAAAGAGCCAGTTGGCTCTGTCCTGAGGATGCATCCAGGTACGAGAGGGCATGATAATGCTTTAGATAGTGCGGCCTCGCACTACCAGATGATATTTGCCATCTGCTCTGGATCTGATGAGGTGAGAAGAGCGGCAATGGTCGATATCGAGAAAAACAGGAAGCATCGGGCGAAGGTTCTGGAGGTGGTTGCCAAGGCCGAGGCCTAAGGCGATGGACGTGATGATGCCGCCAAAGTAGAACGATTTTGAGCCGCGGTTGCAGTTGGCTTGAAAGTAAGCCAAGAGGAATGGTGCGGCGTCAACGGGTTCCGAAGCAAACACGTAACGGAGAAAGAACAACTCCTTCGAATTTACTTTGTGGTTACTATCTCGAGCGAAGATAGTATTGCTCAACACCCGATGGAAGTATCTGATGGTTGGATTGTGGATGTGGGTGGCATTCAGAGTTTCCCAACTATCAGCTGTGGTGCCGGTCAGTTGGTTCCAAAGGGTGAAGGCTTCATGGTAGAACTGATAGGAGGGGCGGCGATGAGCATCGTCGCCGTGAGGAAACTGCAGCATGTTGGCGATTCGATCCTGGTTGATTTGGTATTCGGTGTCGAACATGCGGAAGCAAGCGGCGCCGGTGAGCTGATTTGTTTCACCAGCTGAAGTCACGTATGTGAAGGAACTGAGGAACTCCAATGTGAGTGACTCGTAGGTAGGTTGAGGGTTTGTGTAGAGATGTCAAATGCCGGCCTTCTGCAGCATCCAGGTGACATCGTCCAGAATTCCAAGCTCGGTTAAAGACTCAATGTGAGCATAGCGGGTCGGTTGAAGCGACCGTTGATGGAAAGTCATGTAATTGGTCCTCTGCCTTTCTCCGGACTCGCCTTCTCTGAAGAGGATGTTGCTCAGATTGGGGATTTCACGATTTTGCCTTGCCATTTTTGTGAGAGTGGTTCAGAGAGGGAAAGTAGTGAGGGTTCTGTGGATGGAGAACAGGGAAATGGAAAGGTGGATTTATAGGGGTGAAATGGAAGTTTGAAGAAGTGGCTGAGTAATGAGGGATTTGGAACGTGGTAGTGGGATTTGAATGTGAGAAAGTGGGAAGTTAAGAGAGTGGAGGGGGAAGAGTTCGTAACCCCTGTTTTGACAGAAGTTGGGTTATGTACGCGTGACGACCGTTACAGATTGTTACGATCGTAATACGTGTGACGACCATAAGGGATGTGTGACGACCGTCACATCAGCAAATTCTGCAGAATTGTAGAATTTTGCATAGGGGGCGTTTTTCACAGTTTTAAATGGCGATTTTTGTGATATTGCAGTATAAGAGACTAGATAAAAAATGGAAATTAACGGAACAACCAGGATTAAAGTAATACCGAAACGAAAATGAAATAACATTAATTGAAATACTTGTTTAATGTAGTACAATAATAATAAAAAACAATTGCAAAATTTAAAAATAGGAAATAACGCGAAATGCAGTAAATTAAACTAAAAAGAAACTAAAACATCAATCCTTTTGTTGCTTCAATTTGTCGAACTGCTGAGTAATGTCATCAAACTGGTCGCTAACTACGTCCATAAAAGTAATGACATCCATGTGAAGTTGTGTTAGTTCATCTTTTACAGTGGTTAATTCCAGCTTGAAATCGTCCACAGTTTTCAGAACATTGTCCAACTTGTCTATGCGTTGTTCAGGAGTAGGATTAGGAAAGTTATGGTAATTCGGAGGGGTCTCAGGATCTGTCTCCACTTTGGACACATAATCTTCATAATACATATAATCATGTGCTACTGATATATGATCGCTGTCGTACATGTAGGCCTGGGGTGTGGATTGAGGTGATGGAGGTCCCATAGGCTCGTCCAACTCATAAAGCCAATTGTTTCTGTTGTGGATACTCGTCAGCTCATGGTTAGGCAATGTGAAAAGGTGGACAGTGTCGCTACTGCGAAAATCGGCGCCGGCTGACAGAAGAGTCGCCACCGTGCGTTATTTATCCCTCAGAGCGGGAAAGGAAACGCTCGAAGTAAACCTCGCAAAAAACGGGGAAAAGGTATGGTCATCGCAACCATAGCCTGGGTTCGGGAGTCGGTTACGCAAGGGGAAGGTATTAGCACCCCTCACGTCCGTCGTACTCGACGGGATCCACGCTTGCTTGGGTTGTCTACTGGATGCAAAACAATCTTATCTACGGCTGCTAAATCTAAACGGAGGGGAAATGACTCGATAGAGCGTCGCACTCTATGCCTACGTATTCTCAAGAGAGAAAGTCAGAGTCAACGTAGTTCGGGACTACAGGGAGATTGGCTCGCCAAGACCTCGCGTCTTGTGCCTACGTACTTCCACTGGATGGAAGATCAGAGCTTTACGTAGTTCAGACTAACTACGGCTAAACAAACATTCTCACGCAGCAGTGAGAAAAACAACTGGTTTCACAGGGTCGGGAACCTATGGGCAACACTATGGCTTGGTCTCAAATGCACTCGGGCAAGAGAGAAAAAGGGTACTCAATTAGTCGTCAGCGGGAAAGTCTCGATCGCACAGCAGCGGGAGAACAAAAGTCAGTCGTTAGTGTGCTCGCTAGGATATCGCATCCTATGCCTACATATCCTCGTCTGGTACGAAGAATCAGAGCAGCTGTAGTTCGGCTACTACGGGACCACAGCTCAAATCTCGTTTTATTAATCTCTGAAAAATGATTACAATGGGTTGATACTGAAATAAATCTCCTAGGAAATACTATCCTATTCTATCCTGAAAAATCGAATGAAAATAGCCCCCTAACAAATGGGCTTCTAAGCTATCCTAAAAGTCGTAAAATAAAGTCTATGAAAATACTCTAAAAGAAAATGAACTCTAAAAATATTAAATCGACACTTTAATATTTTTTTCCCTTTTTCTTCTTTTCTTTTCAACATATTTTCTCTTTTCTCCAAATATTTTTCTCTACTTTTTTCTATTTTCTTATAATATTTCTTTTCAAATCTTTTTTCTATTTTTTCAAATATTTCTTTTCAAATCTTTTTTCTATTTTTTCAAATATTTCTCTTTCTTTTTCTTTTTCATATGAACTATATAATAACAAAAAAAAGGGGGGAGGGGTATACTGCTATTACAGGGGGTATGCAAGAGAAAACAAATAAAAACAAAACTGCAGACTGGGCCCAGCCCAGCTGCTCTTGTTGCTACACGAAAGGGGGGGTTGCTGTGGAAATTGGGGATGTGTGCTAGCAGGTGGTGTTGGGCTCAGGCCCAACGTTTGTCCAAAAACGTGAGGTGAAGGAGTTGACCAAAAAACTATTGGGCCTGGCCCAATCTCAACCTTTTCCTCTCTTCTCTTCACTCTCAGGGTCTGAAAACCCTAGAACTTTCTCCGCCGCCGCCGTTTTCCGTTTCTGAACCTTCCTCTCCTCGTGGTTCAACTCACCACAAACCCTCTACCATAAACGTCCTTTTAATCTTCCCAAATGACACGCCATTGAAAAGGATGGAGATGGAGGCGAAGAGCTTATCTGGAAACGTCTTGCTCGTACTCATGGATGAAGGTTTCATGGTAGCAGTTGTTGAACGGGTTCTTGGATTTGCGTTGAAGCTTATTCTGGCGATCTGGGAAGCTGATGGAGGTAGGCGACGAATCTTCAACGTTCTGAGGAATTTCTGGAAAAGCCAAAGGTGAACGCAGTTGAAGGTCTTGCATAATCGAAGGAGTTGATTAGGGATGGATGGGACATGATCGGCGGATGACGATTCTTGATGTGTTGATGGTGGATCCAGAACACAATCTGGAAAGATGATGATGAATCTGGGGATTTATGTTCTTGCTGAGGATGAATGTTTCTGGGAATCAGATCTTGATGATGAACGTTCGTGGATTCTGAGAGTTCGTTGATGTGTGTTCTTGAAGGAGTTTCTGGGGAATGCGCGAAGATGATGATGATGTTCATCGTTTTTGATGAATTTCTGGAGAGGATGAGGGAGCTCTGAAGAAGGTATGGAGGTTTCTGGGTAGAAAGGGATTTTTCCGGTGAGGGAGCGGTGAGGTTAAGGTGGTCGCCGGTGAGGTTGGGGTGGTTGTGACCGGAGAGGATGAGATTGAAGGAGGAGGGAGATGAAGATGGTTAGCCGGAATCTGGAATTAGGGTCTCTGGTGGGACGCACGGTGGCCGCCGGCCATGCAGGCCGGCCGGTGGCTCCTCTCAGGCGGGAGGCTATGGGGATGACGCGTGGTGAGGTAGTGGAGGAGAGGGCTGCATGCCCTCCACGTGTGGGAGCATGTGGCAGAGTGGAGGGAGCGTCTGGGGGTACGTGGCGTGTGGGGACGAAACAAGGTGGGGCCTCCCTCGTTACAACACGTGGCGAGCTTGGCACTTATAGCTGATAACTTCTGGAAGCTTCCAGAATGCGCTGGAGCTTGCTGGAATATGGTGGAAGCTGGTGGATGAATCTGGACGAATTCTGGACCTTTGCTGAATCATTTGGATTAATGCTGAATTTGGGCCTGCGAATTAATAAATGAAGCCCAACGAAAATCACTACAAAAACTCAGAAAAAAGACTAAATGGAACAGATCAGCCCAATTACTAAACTAAACCCAATTAAACTAATTAAAAACTCTAATTAACTCCTATTTAATAATATTCTAAAATCTATATTAAATTCTGAAAAATACTATTATTTCTATTTAAACTCTATTTATTAATGAAAGGAAAAAATCTATCATTATTCTATTAAAAAAACTCATTTGTTTAATAAGAAAAAAAACTATATTAAAAGATAAAAAAAGCTATTAACTATTTAAAAAACTATTTAAAATCTACAAAATCTATATTAATATCTAAAATGATTAAATTCTATTAAAATTTCTAAAAACTATATTACTATATTATCTAAAAATATTAAAATCTATTAAAAAATCTATTAAACCCTAAAAATGAATTTAAAATCTATTTAAACCCTAAAAAACGCTAATAAAATCTAGAAAAATCACAATAATTCCCAGAGGGACAAAATGAGCACCGTACGACACAAAAATAATCGGTAAAAATAAACGGGCACCGAAATAACCCAAAAATCAATTCTACTGATCAAAAACACCTGCAACACGAGACGAGAGCTGTGATCCCTGATAAAATCAAAACAAATGAACAATGCAATGTATGCAATATGCAGATGCGAACGCGGTTATGCGTCGAGACATCGAGCCAAATGCGAGACCCGGTTGGTCAAATTTTGGGGTGCAACAGCTGCCCCTATTCAAGCGGCTTCGACCTGAGTGGGTGAAGAGCGCTCAGCCTTCAAACATTCAAGGTAGATGACGGTTGAATACAACTGGAACCCTGAAATTTGCCAACCGCAAGAATATACATCAAAGCTGCTTGAGGAATAGCTTCCAATAAACTGAAGTTTGGTTGTCACGGCAACAACTGGTCAATTTTCTGATAAAATTTTCTTCTCCTTTTCAACACCTGTGTGACGCCACAAGTATTGAAATAACGCTTCGTAAAGCAAACACCTTGATTCCCATCTCTGTTATGGGATCCTTCTGGTCAACTCACAGTTCACTGCGAACTTGAGGACAATTCTCCTAGGGAATTCTGAATGGAACTGCCTGGCACCTATTTTGACGAAGGGGGCAGCTTCAGAAGTCTGATATATGTCAATCTTTGTTGTTGTTGTTGTTGTTTTTTTTCGATGCTGACGTAACAACCAAATGAAGAATCACTCCGCTGGGGAAGACGAGAAGCTGAACCACACAACTCTGCAGGTGAAAAAATTTGAAATCCAATAGGTAACCATCTTGGTCTATGTTTCGACATGCGTATGCTTGAAATGATGCAATGTCCTATACGACATGTAAATGCTATGCGTTTTGTTTGAAAATGCGAGGCCCAGACGGCATGGATATGCTATATGCTTGTATAAATGCTATGACTATATATGCAAATGCTAATGCATGCTCGAGCTGCCAGAGAACACCAGGTCTGAAAACCACTTGGCAAAATAAATGCCGAAGGCAATGCCAACTCTACTGGGGATGAACTGAAGTCACAGCATTGTCTCAGCAAAATAAAGGCTGGAACCGGGAAATCAAATCCGCTGGGGATAACCGTTCTGCTGGAGAAATGAAAAGGCAACCCTGCTTGGCGACTTCACTAGGGAAAGAAAGACAACTCTGCTCGGGGATGCTCTCTTCAAACCATTGACAACTGATTGCGCTCTGCGGGGATTGACCCAAACTGAGGCTGATTGCGCGCGGCACACTGCTGGAAATGCTCATACTATCAAGGATGTCGATCTTAATCTGCTGAGAGTACTCCTGATCCTACTCAGATGCGGGGTAAAATACGATCTCGATTCTTCCGGGGATAATAAGCAACTTTCATCTGCTGAAAAGTAACAATTCTGATTTGACAATATCTGCGAGGAATCCAAATATTACTCGGAGCACTGTATCTGTCGAGCTTCGTATCGGGGAACCTGACAACATGCGAGTCATTGGGAAATATTGTGTCAGATCTCTTTTAGGTTTTTTTGTTTTTCTGGTTTAGAATAAACATGGATTATGTACACAGTGAAAGATGTGGAAAAATACTAGACGAGAACTAGCATTCAAAGGTAGACTATCAGGCGAGAACTGATAGGAAAGTTGAACAAACATTGATTTTTGTGTTTTGAACATCAGACGAGGCTGACTGGATAACAGACTAAGAACAAGACAACCAGGCGAGAACTGGCTGAAAGCTAACGTACACCAGGCGAGAACTGGTTACGCAACGACATGTACCAGACGAGAACTGATACAACACTTGAAGAAACGGTGACCAAACGAGAATTGGTTACCAATAAACTGCACCAGGACGGGAACTGCTGCTTACAATAAACTGCACCAGGACGGGAACTGTTGCTTACGGAAGGTGGGCCAGACGAGAACTGGTTACCGATTTGCCAGGCGAGAACTGGACTTTGGAAACGACTGGTTACTGACACGCAACAGGTTTAAACTGCAGGATAATGATCCAACGACAACAAAACCTTCTTCGAAACGCTAAGGTTTTCGATAAGGGTATTGACATGATTCCCCGATACTCAACTCCGGCTGGGGATAAACAAACTGGTTTGAATAACTTGCCCCAATACACTCAGCTGGGGATAAAAAGACTGGCTTGACCAACCTTCCCCAGTACAATTCAACTTGCCCCAATCTAACTCTTGGGAATACCTGCTCTGAACAGCTTGCCTTGAGAATACTTCGAGAATATTTGCCCCGGTATCTGTACGACAACAGAATTCAATCTCCATTAGACGCCTATTACCCTGAATGGTTTCAACATTCTCTGCGATGACTTGCCCCTGAATGAGCGTTCTAGCGACTTAACCCGACCTGATTATCCACTGGAAGCATCTGCTTTCAAATCTCAACGCTCTGAATAACTGCCCCTGATCGGCTCTCGAGAAGACTCACTTCCGATCAATTGCTTCTCAAATAAACTGCCCCTGCTCAACTGAAGCTTCGGGACTTGTCCCCAGACTGACTGATTCCGAACTTACTGGAAGTCAATGCCCCTGATTCATCGGGCCTCACAACATACACCATTCTGGTTCAGACTGCTGAATTACTCAGTCTTGCTCGATTATTCCCTGGTGGAACCTCTTTCATGCCAACTACTAACCTGCAATTAGAATCGTCTGTTTACGAATGGTAATCTTAATGCAGTGCTCATGCAGATTTTTAAAAAAATTTGAGCTGTCACTCTTTTACATGCATATGATTGAGAGTGACGAATGAACCAAGGTTCAAACGCAGTGCTTACATGGTCAGTGAAAATGCAATACGGATGTGACTAGCAAGTCAAGAAGGAGTCAGGCTACTCAACCTTATCGTAATGCGCTTCAGACTAACCCTACCTCAATTAGGTCTTTTAAGGGTTGTATCGTGGTCGGGTTCACGGTTTGCGAAACAAAGGATATTTGGCTCAAATTTGATTTGTACCCACCCCTTCTATGTGATGATCTCCGATCCTAAGGTTCAGTTAACCTGGCACAAGCGCCCGACTCTTCGAGAGGTATGTTGAATGGTAAGAACCATAGCTAAGGAATTCACAAGCTTTTCTAGAGTGATAGCTACTCCTTCTTCGCTTTCGGTGTCTGTGTACACGACTTTGTGATTTGCTGGGGAAAATTTTCTTTTTAACCCTCTTTTTCATTCTTTTGATTCCCTAATTTTTGCCTGGACTGACTCATTTTGAGTTCTTTTCGATTTTTTCGATTTCTTTTGAAGTCCAGCGGGATGCCCTAATTTTTGCCTAAGTATTAGCTTTCTCAGCTTTTTTTTTTCTTTCTTTTTACTTAGCGGGCTTTCTTTCTTTCTTTCTTTTGGAACAAAGTCGTGCGACACTGGTTGTCTTGATTGCTCCGAAAGGATTGTACCTGTCTCATTCCTGATTGGTGAGATTTGACCTTTTGAAGGTATAAACTGATTGGTCCTTGAAAGACAACACTCCTCTGCAAGACTTGAATGCTCGGTCAAGCTAACTGTCAACTACCCTGCCCCGGGTTAAGATGTGAGGGTTTATAAGTCCGAAAAAACTTCTACTTCCTGGCTCGAAGTGGTTGGCAAGGGACTAACTCCTTATATCTCCAGTGTTTGGGGAATTTGAAACAATGCCTTGTACGTCATCGGTACGGTCTTATCTGAAAGCATACAATCATTGGTTATGAGTTTCAGTTTCATCATCCTCCCTCCTAACTTTGCTAGTCACAGCGAAAAAATGGAGTGAATAAAATGCAAGTGTCAGTGCAATGCCATAAATGAGCGACAGCGACATGATTAATTCAGAAAAATGCATAGTCACTTTATTATTATCACCATTCAAAACATACAATGTTAAAAAGCAGGTAGTAACTAACAGAAAAGAAACTACAAATGCAAATGATATAAAAGCTTGAGAACTGCCACTGCTGAGGCGTCTGCCTGTCTGAACCACTGGCTTTTGCTGGGGAACACCTTCCGAGTCACGAGCTTAGACAGCTGAGCGGTTGGGATGAACAAACAGAAACCCTTCTCGAAAGGAAATGCGATCCTGATCAATCAACTGCTGTACCTTCGCCTGAAATGCTTTACAATCTTCGGTTGAATGCCCCGGAGAGCCACCATGATAACCACACTGAACGTGGGGATTGTACCCAGGAGGGTAAGGTTCTGGAACTGGCTTAAGAGCTTTCGGCTCCACCAAAGACTTCTGGATCAAAGATGGTAGCAACTGGCTATACGGCATAGGCACTGGGTGAAAAGGAGCATTCCTTCGTTCCAAGTTGTTGCGAGGTCTGTTCTGATTCTGACGCTGATTCTGATAACCTCGGCCACGAGTTCGCTGATTTGCAATGGAAGTGACATAAGATTCCTGATAGAGTGCCCCAGGCACGGCTGTCTGTTCAGTATAACAAGCCACGGGAGGTACTGATCTCTGATAAGATGATGAACCAACAAAATTCACTGATTCGCTTCGAGGATATTCAACCTTTGGCATGACTGAGTTGATCACAACTTCTTCTTCACTCTGATAGTCACAAGGGTATTCAGTTTCACCAGCTTGATCATATGAAGTAATCTGAATTTTCCCCATTCTTATGGAGTACTCAAGGCGTTCTCCTAATGTTACCACGTCAGAGAAACTTGCCGGAATTCCGAGCAATCTTTTGAAGTACGGATATTGTAGGGAATCCACAAACATGCTTGCCAGCTCTTGGTCTAACAACGGGGAACGCACTCTAGCAGCAAATTCTCTCCATCTCTGAGCATACTTCCTGATCGGTTCATTGATCTCTTGAGACAACTCTTGCAAATGCATGCGATAAGGAGCAATGTCTAGGTTGTAATCATACTGCTTCAGAAAAGCTCTGGCTAAATCCATCCATGACTGAATCTGATTCCTCTCTAACTGCATATACCACCTCAAAGATGCCCCAGTCAGACTATCTTGAAAGCAATGGATCATCAACTTATCATCTCGCGCAAACGCAGTCATTCTTCGACAGAACATCATCAAATGCAGCTTTGGACAGCTATCTCCCGTGTACTTCTCAAATTTCGGCACTTTGAACTTGTAAGGCAACACCAGGTCAGGAACCAAACACATGCCTACAGCATCCAGGTTGACAGCATCTTTGGCTTTCAAAGCTTTCATTTGCTCTTCCAACACTCGGAGTCTTCTACCATCGTCAAGGGCTCTTGGATCTACCATCCCAGCTGCTGGAATATCTCTTCGGTAATTCATCACAGGGAAAGCAACACCTTGATTGTTGACAGGAAGAGGACGCTCATTCTGGGCAACAAACTGCTCATGTCGATCTCGGTTCTCAACAGAAGGCTGTACAACTTGGTCTGCAGCAACGTTGTTCACTTGCGGGGAATCTTCCATGGAATCATACAGAGGGTTGGACGCCATAGTGAACCCTGTCAAGGTGTTAGGAGACTGGAAATTGCCTTCAGACATGGCTACCAATAATTTTCAGCTGACTTCGACACTTGATTCTGCTCAAATCTACTCAACCCCTAGGTAGGTCTTCTGACAATCAACAGCTGCTCAATCCAAACTCCGGGTAATCACCTTCAGGAAACAAAGGCTGGATCAGAACTCTGGCTAGCTGGAGGATGATATGCAATGCAACACTGATATGCATATGATATGCAAAATGCAGCAAACAATGGGACCACAGCCCCCACACAAAATCTGAATACTGCTGCGCTGCTGACGGAGACGTTCTCTGAAAAGAAGACCAGAATAACGGGTAGGTTGGAAGTCAAGTTTCCTGCAAATAAAACCCCCCCCCCCCCACTCACAGGTATGGACCTATATCTGACAAGGTACAACATCCTATGCGGTCGTCAGCGTCACAGACTTTCAGAACTGACGATACGATTCCCAGAAGGAGTGGCATCATCGAGTCCTGAAGAGGCCTCACTTAGCTAACTTCCAAATGATCGGTTCCCGGAGTCGACAATCCAACTGACCAAACAACCCCCTCGACCCAAAGGGTAGAAAAAGAAGTCAACCAGAAGAACCTCGTCCGAGTGTAGATTTCGCGGGACACTCGTACAAGCAAAGCCGGTACGCCCCCACTAATCTCTACTCTAAGTCTAAGGTGCACTCCAAGCCCAGGTCCGGCTTATCTCTCAATATCATAGAACACCCGTAACACCCTAACAGCAACAGATAATATCGATAAATAAGCCCCAAACAAGCGCTAGGATTGACTCTTCTTAAGGGACGTTGGATCCCACATGCATAATAACTATCGCAGTCCTTAGCAGCCAGGGGACGTTGGATCCCCAGCAGAGTCGCCAGCTGTCGCTACTGCGAAAATCGGCGCCGGCTGACAGAAGAGTCGCCACCGTGCGTTATTTATCCCTCAGAGCGGGAAAGGAAACGCTCGAAGTAAACCTCGCAAAAAACGGGGAAAAGGTATGGTCATCGCAACCATAGCCTGGGTTCGGGAGTCGGTTACGCAAGGGGAAGGTATTAGCACCCCTCACGTCCGTCGTACTCGACGGGATCCACGCTTGCTTGGGTTGTCTACTGGATGCAAAACAATCTTATCTACGGCTGCTAAATCTAAACGGAGGGGAAATGACTCGATAGAGCGTCGCACTCTATGCCTACGTATTCTCAAGAGAGAAAGTCAGAGTCAACGTAGTTCGGGACTACAGGGAGATTGGCTCGCCAAGACCTCGCGTCTTGTGCCTACGTACTTCCACTGGATGGAAGATCAGAGCTTTACGTAGTTCAGACTAACTACGGCTAAACAAACATTCTCACGCAGCAGTGAGAAAAACAACTGGTTTCACAGGGTCGGGAACCTATGGGCAACACTATGGCTTGGTCTCAAATGCACTCGGGCAAGAGAGAAAAAGGGTACTCAATTAGTCGTCAGCGGGAAAGTCTCGATCGCACAGCAGCGGGAGAACAAAAGTCAGTCGTTAGTGTGCTCGCTAGGATATCGCATCCTATGCCTACATATCCTCGTCTGGTACGAAGAATCAGAGCAGCTGTAGTTCGGCTACTACGGGACCACAGCTCAAATCTCGTTTTATTAATCTCTGAAAAATGATTACAATGGGTTGATACTGAAATAAATCTCCTAGGAAATACTATCCTATTCTATCCTGAAAAATCGAATGAAAATAGCCCCCTAACAAATGGGCTTCTAAGCTATCCTAAAAGTCGTAAAATAAAGTCTATGAAAATACTCTAAAAGAAAATGAACTCTAAAAATATTAAATCGACACTTTAATATTTTTTTCCCTTTTTCTTCTTTTCTTTTCAACATATTTTCTCTTTTCTCCAAATATTTTTCTCTACTTTTTTCTATTTTCTTATAATATTTCTTTTCAAATCTTTTTTCTATTTTTTCAAATATTTCTTTTCAAATCTTTTTTCTATTTTTTCAAATATTTCTCTTTCTTTTTCTTTTTCATATGAATTATATAATAACAAAAAAAAGGGGGGAGGGGTATACTGCTATTACAGGGGGTATGCAAGAGAAAACAAATAAAAACAAAACTGCAGACTGGGCCCAGCCCAGCTGCTCTTGTTGCTACACGAAAGGGGGGGTTGCTGTGGAAATTGGGGATGTGTGCTAGCAGGTGGTGTTGGGCTCAGGCCCAACGTTTGTCCAAAAACGTTAGGTGAAGGAGTTGACCAAAAAACTATTGGGCCTGGCCCAATCTCAACCTTTTCCTCTCTTCTCTTCACTCTCAGGGTCTGAAAACCCTAGAACTTTCTCCGCCGCCGCCGTTTTCCGTTTCTGAACCTTCCTCTCCTCGTGGTTCAACTCACCACAAACCCTCTACCATAAACGTCCTTTTAATCTTCCCAAATGACACGCCATTGAAAAGGATGGAGATGGAGGCGAAGAGCTTATCTGGAAACGTCTTGCTCGTACTCATGGATGAAGGTTTCATGGTAGCAGTTGTTGAACGGGTTCTTGGATTTGCGTTGAAGCTTATTCTGGCGATCTGGGAAGCTGATGGAGGTAGGCGACGAATCTTCAACGTTCTGAGGAATTTCTGGAAAAGCCAAAGGTGAACGCAGTTGAAGGTCTTGCATAATCGAAGGAGTTGATTAGGGATGGATGGGACATGATCGGCGGATGACGATTCTTGATGTGTTGATGGTGGATCCAGAACACAATCTGGAAAGATGATGATGAATCTGGGGATTTATGTTCTTGCTGAGGATGAATGTTTCTGGGAATCAGATCTTGATGATGAACGTTCGTGGATTCTGAGAGTTCGTTGATGTGTGTTCTTGAAGGAGTTTCTGGGGAATGCGCGAAGATGATGATGATGTTCATCGTTTTTGATGAATTTCTGGAGAGGATGAGGGAGCTCTGAAGAAGGTATGGAGGTTTCTGGGTAGAAAGGGATTTTTCCGGTGAGGGAGCGGTGAGGTTAAGGTGGTCGCCGGTGAGGTTGGGGTGGTTGTGACCGGAGAGGATGAGATTGAAGGAGGAGGGAGATGAAGATGGTTAGCCGGAATCTGGAATTAGGGTCTCTGGTGGGACGCACGGTGGCCGCCGGCCATGCAGGCCGGCCGGTGGCTCCTCTCAGGCGGGAGGCTATGGGGATGACGCGTGGTGAGGTAGTGGAGGAGAGGGCTGCATGCCCTCCACGTGTGGGAGCATGTGGCAGAGTGGAGGGAGCGTCTGGGGGTACGTGGCGTGTGGGGACGAAACAAGGTGGGGCCTCCCTCGTTACAACACGTGGCGAGCTTGGCACTTATAGCTGATAACTTCTGGAAGCTTCCAGAATGCGCTGGAGCTTGCTGGAATATGGTGGAAGCTGGTGGATGAATCTGGACGAATTCTGGACCTTTGCTGAATCATTTGGATTAATGCTGAATTTGGGCCTGCGAATTAATAAATGAAGCCCAACGAAAATCACTACAAAAACTCAGAAAAAAGACTAAATGGAACAGATCAGCCCAATTACTAAACTAAACCCAATTAAACTAATTAAAAACTCTAATTAACTCCTATTTAATAATATTCTAAAATCTATATTAAATTCTGAAAAATACTATTATTTCTATTTAAACTCTATTTATTAATGAAAGGAAAAAATCTATCATTATTCTATTAAAAAAACTCATTTGTTTAATAAGAAAAAAACTATATTAAAAGATAAAAAAAGCTATTAACTATTTAAAAAACTATTTAAAATCTACAAAATCTATATTAATATCTAAAATGATTAAATTCTATTAAAATTTCTAAAAACTATATTACTATATTATCTAAAAATATTAAAATCTATTAAAAAATCTATTAAACCCTAAAAATGAATTTAAAATCTATTTAAACCCTAAAAAACGCTAATAAAATCTAGAAAAATCACAATAATTCCCAGAGGGACAAAATGAGCACCGTACGACACAAAAATAATCGGTAAAAATAAACGGGCACCGAAATAACCCAAAAATCAATTCTACTGATCAAAAACACCTGCAACACGAGACGAGAGCTGTGATCCCTGATAAAATCAAAACAAATGAACAATGCAATGTATGCAATATGCAGATGCGAACGCGGTTATGCGTCGAGACATCGAGCCAAATGCGAGACCCGGTTGGTCAAATTTTGGGGTGCAACAGACAGGTCGATCAACGATAAGGTATTCGTAGGCTCCTGGTCCTAAGTTACCTAAGATACGTCTGTTGAAGCAAAATTAAATGTCCATTGGTCTGATGGTGCCAAAACGAATGGCTCCATTCAGGTGGTACCTAAGGCCAATTTCGTGGGCAATCATGGTGACTAGGCCTCCTATTAAGATGGGTGAATGTGGTTCCTGATTAAGGCGTGTGAATGATCTCATCATAAAAGGTACAACATTGACAGGACGGCCTTGTGAAGCACAGAACAGGATAAACAACTCTTCCTTAGAAATTGTAGTGATGTTTTCCTCCTTCCCAAAGAGGGTATGGGCTAAAATCCTATGAAAGTAACAGAGTGTTGGATTATATATCTCGTTATTGTGCATGCCATTAGGTTCAGGGTGATAGTTACCTGTGATGGTACCCCAGAATTGTTCTAACTCGATATCAATATCCTCTTCGATGTCGGTAAACACATAAGGTCCGCTAGGGAATCCTAGGATGTTAGATAACGACGTACGGTTGTGGGTGTGGTCCATTCCAAACATTCTAAAGGTTATCAGCTCTTTGGTGAATCCATAGCCATATTCCGGTAGGTAGCTTAAGGAGCTAAGGAATTCGAACGTGAGTTCACGATAGGTAGCAAATCGGGTCTTTAGAGCAGTTTGCTCCCAGCCTAATTGGTTAAACAGGTACTGAATGCTATCGTGGATTCCTAGCTTATCCATGGTGGATCTATCATAGTACAGAGTTGAAGCGATGCCTCGCTGAGTCAGGGCCTCAAATCTGGCCTTGTGAGCTAGTCCTCTAAATACAATTGTCGTAACGTCGATGTCAGTCATACTCGGAGGTTAGTCAGATAAAAAATGGGAGAAAGGTAGGAAGGCTCTAAAATCCTGGAAAAGTTGAAATCACATTTACTCAAATTAGATTTTAAGAAGCAAAAAGTGATAAAAATAAGAAAAATAAAGTAAAGGAAATAGTAGAAAATAAGAAAATAGAATTTTATGCAAAATTATAAATTAAAATGAAAACATAATTTCAATAAATCAAAAGGGAAAAACGGGGAAAATTGGGTTACCTCCCAATCAGCGCTGTTTTTAACGTCAAAAGCCTGACGATAGCTTGGTGACAAGCTATTCGGGGGTTTGAGCGGGAAGCTCGAGCAATGATAACGCGAAATTATATATATAAAATGACATGTGTTTTAACTAATATTTGACTGGTTTCACTCCGAATTCGGGGCATTCCATGCTATTTGTCTAAGTATTATGCAGGTATTCGAAGAACATGTCCAAGCAAAGCAATATGAAGAAAAGGAGCAAAAACAGGTGAAAAACAGATGAAAAACCAAGAGAAAAACAGCAGAAACGAGTTTTACTGATGTGACGACCGTCACATGGCCGTTACGCTCGTCATGCGTGTGACGACTGTCACACCTCCATGACGACCGTCATGCACCCAGAACATGCAGAATGAAGTCACGTGCAAAAATTCCCCCTCAAAGACCAAAAGTGTGGCCACTAACTCCTACTTTTCTGCCTCAAACCTACTTCCTGAAGGAATAACCGTTAGATACTCTCTCTCTATAAAAGGAAGAGGTTGGGACCTGAAAAAGGGAGCCGCATTCAAGACAACGAAGTGATGCCAATTTATCTTCAGAGCAACCTTACCATTCTTATATTCTTATTTGTTTCTCTTTTCCTTCTGTGTATTCTTTGGCATTTTGTAATTTCCATTTTTCTTGTACGATCAATTGGCACAAAGACCAGAATCCTGCCAACATTGTGGAGGATCTGCCCAAAAGCCAATTGGAATATTTCCAGGTTTTTATTTTAATCGTAATTGCAACTTTCATTATGATGTATGTTCTTAATTACTGCTTTTATTTATGTATTATCATTTCTTTTTCCATGTCTAGCTAAATTACCGTAATCGATATGTAATAATAATTCAGATGGGATTTGATAATAATTGGCGTAATCTTTCTCTTTTCAAAACTCAGTTATGGTTTTAGTTTTTAATCAAAATTCTAAATAAACCTTTGTCACGACAGTGAGAAGCTATTTACGGTGGTTTTGCCACGACAGTGGGAAACCATATTAAGGTACGAACCAACAAGCGACAGCTGCGGCTAAGACCGGATAGTAAAAACTAGGCATTCGATTTAAAAACAGCGAAAGCGCTTTAAAAAGGATTAGAACTTAGAGATTTTCAAAAGGTAACTTTAACCCCGAACGAGATAGCGACAGCATACGTTCCGCCTTAGAGTTGCGACTAGCGTCAACAACCATCATGAGACAAAAGTCTTTAGATCACTATTTTCTTCTTAAACTAAGTTTGAAAACACTTAATACGCCAGTAAATTGTCGAATCCCCGAAGAACAAAATTATTGCATATCGATTCATAAATTCATATCTTAAGTAAAAGTTTTAGTTCCCTTTAGTTTAAGCATTTATTTCGCTATTATTCAACTTGAAACCAAACCGACCTAGCTAAACACTGTAACACCCGATAATACTAGCTTGATTACGAGTCCCTATGGAATCGATATCTATTATTACTACGCGATAGACTGTGCACTTGCAGTTAGATTTGTTAGACATAGAAAGTCGCGATCAAGTTTTTGGCGCCGTTGCCGGGGACTCGTTTAGTCAATAGTGTAATCCTTTGTTACACAGTATAGACTAGGTTAACAATTCTCTCTCCCTCTACTCATTCTTCGACTGTATGCCAAGTACTCGCTCACAAGGCGAAATCTTACAACCTACAATCGCCGAACTAGAGCGCTTCTTACATCTAAGAAGGTGCATCGTCGAATATCAACGAAGACACAACATTCCTGATCTTCTAGCTCATCCTCCTGTTGAAGAAGCAAAGATGGCTGAAGGACCTCAGAACAAACCGCTGAAGGTATACGCTACACCCTCTCAGATGGAGCCTCGAAGTAGCATAGCTGCCCCAGCTATCAATCGAACCGATTTCGAACTAAAACCGTCATTGTTGTCAGCTATACAACAAAATCAATTATCAGGAAATGAAACTGAGGATCCAAATGAACACTTAACGAAGTTTGTACAATACGCAGACACAATGAAGGCAAATGGAGTAACTCCAGACGCAATAAGACTTTGTCTTTTCCCTTTCTCTCTTAGAGATAGAGCGTGGACATGGTTACAATCCCTACCATCCAACTCCGTTATGACGTGGGAACAGTTGAAGAACGTTTTCTTAGCAAGATACTTTCCGCCAAGCAAAACTGCTATGCTTAGAGCCCAAATCAACGGATTTCGACAAAAAGACACTGAACCTCTCTATGAAGCGTGAGAAAGGTTCAAAGATATGATGAGAACATGTCCTCACCACGGTTTAGAAGACTGGGTGACGATCCATACTTTCTACAATGGGCTTCTATACAACACCAGATTAACGGTAGATGCCGCCGCGGGCGGTGCACTTATGGATAAGTCATACGACGAAGCCTATCAACTAATCAAAAACATGTCTCAGAACCACTGCCAATGGGGAGGTAAATGCATACCAGCAGAGAAACCCGCAGCGAAAGGTGGGATGTACGAGATCAGCAGCCTTGAAAAGTTCAACGCTAAAGTAGATGCTCTAGCACAGAAAATCGACAATCTGACCGTTAACCCCACTGCAACCGTCGCTGCTGTAACTCCAAACTATGAATTATGCGGAATCGCCACTCATAATGCGCCCGAGTGCCCATTGCTGGCCGGAATCCCACCAGACCAAGTAAACTACGCTCAAGGAAATCCTTACGCAAATACCTATAACCCAGGATGGAGGAACCACCCAAACTTTTCCTACAAGAACGATAATGCCTTGCAAGCACCAGGTGCTCCGCCAGGATATCAGAAACCAGCCGCTGCTGCCCAGACTGCCCTTAGGAAATCAAACCTCGAGTTGATGATGGAAAAATTCATAGCTACTCAAGCTCAAACAAACAAAGAATTCCTAAATCAAAACATACACACTAGCGAGCAAATTAAACAGCTGACCGGAAAAGTAGAAGCTTTAGCCACCCACAACAAAATGCTCGAAACACAGATATCACAAGTGGCTCAACAACAAGCCTCTGCAGCTGCCCCAGCTGGAACATTTCCGGGCCAGCCCGAACCTAATCCAAAAGGTCACGCAAATGCTGTTATATTGAGAAGTGGAAAAGAATTGGAAGGCCCAACAGATCCTAGAAACGAAGATTTAGTAATGCAACAGAAATCCGATAAACCAACCGAAAAGGAGTCTGAAACAGAAAAGAAGGAATGTGACGAGCAAAAAGCCGCCAAAGATGAAAACTCATATGTGCCTCCAGCGCCATAAAAACCACCTATCCCTTATCCTCAAAGATTAATAAACTCCAAAACTTCAGGACAATTCAAGAAATTTGTTGAACTTCTCAAACAACTAAATATCACTATTCCTTTCACAGAAGCGATAACTCAAATGCCGTCATACGCTAAGTTTCTTAAAGAAATCTTGTCTAATAAAAGGAAAATAGAGGATAACGAGACAGTGACACTTACTGCCGAATGTAGCGCAATCATTCAAAACCACATGCCTCCTAAACTAAAAGACCCAGGTAGTTTCTCCATACCCTGCATCATAGGAAAGTTCGTAATAAACAAAGCTTTATGCGATCTAGGAGCCAGTATAAGCGTCATGCCTTTATCTATATGCAAAAAGCTGAATATGGGAGAACTAAGACCAACTAAAATGTCCGTACAATTAGCTGACCGATCAGTCAAATACCCCGTCGGTATACTGGAAAACGTTCCAGTACGCATAGGACAATTCTATATCCCAACCGACTTCATAATCATGGACATCAAAGAGGACTATGTAACCCAATTATCCTAGGAAGACCGTTCCTAGCTACAGCCGGAGCTATTATAGACGTAAAGAAAGGAAGACTAACATTCGAAGTAGGAGAAGAAAAGATAGAGTTCATCCTTACTAAATTCTTGAAGGCACCAGCCATCGATGACACATGCTATATAGTAGATGTAATTGACGAATGCATATGAGAATTAGAAAAGGAGGAAACTACATATTCTGAAATCATGAAAATCCAGATCCCTGCTATTCATGAAGACGACAACTGGCGTGCACCATACAAAGATGATAGTCTGAGCGAGATCTTAGCACTCACTCCAAATCACATGCCGGGTCCGAAAAACCCAGCTTTAGAACTTAAAGAGCTACCCAAAACTCTCAGGTATGAATTCCTAGATACAGAATTCAAAAGACCAGTAATAGTAAACGCTCATTTAGGACAATCAGAAACTGGGCGATTATTAGAAGTCCTAAGAAGATACCCAACTGCGTTAGGCTATAATATAAGCGATCTAAAAGGCATAAGTCCCTCCATCTGTATGCACCGTATCATGCTGGAGGAAGACTGCAAAACTTCAAGAGAACATCAGAGAAGGATAAACCCGATCCTAAGCATTGTAGTCAAAGACGAGGTGAAAAAACTACTAGATGCAGGAATCATATACCCAATCTCCGACAGCCGATGGGTCAACCCAGTACACGTAGTACCCAAGAAAGGAGGCGTTACTGTAGTGAAGAATGCGAAAGGTGAATCGATAACCCAAAGAGTTGTGATCGGAAACAGGATGTGTATCAACTACAGAAAACTGAACAAGGCGACTCGGAAGGATCACTTCCCTTTACCATTCATAGACCAAATGTTGGAAAGACTAGCGAAACATTCGTACTTCTGCTATCTAGATGGTTATTCAGGATTCTTTCAAATCCCTATTCACCTCGATGACCAGGAAAAGACAACATTCACCTGTCCTTATGGTACTTTTGCCTACCGCCGAATGCCGTTCGGACTATGCAATGCTCCAGCAACCTTTCAAAGATGCATGATGGCAATCTTCACAGACTTCATAGATGACATCATGGAAGTGTTCATGGATGACTTCTCTGTATGCGGACAAAGCTTCGAAAGCTGCCTGTCAAATTTAGAAATGGTACTCAAAAGATGCGCCAAAGTTAACCTTGTCCTTAATTGGAAAAATGTCATTTCATGGTCCGACAAGGCATTGTTTTAGGACACGTCATCTCTGAAAAGGGGATCGAAGTTGACAAAGCTAAAATAGAGATCATAAAGGATCTCCAACCTCCGAAAACCGTACGAGAAATACGAAGCTTCTTAGGACACGCTGGATTCTACCGAAGATTCATAAAGGATTTCTCGAAAATCACAAAACCTCTTACAGGTTTGTTAATGAAAGATGCCGAGTTCATCTTCGACAAAGAATTCTTAGAGGCATTTGAAACTCTAAAGTCAGCATTTATCCCCACACCAATCATGTAACCCCCAGATTGGCGACTACCATTCGAAATCATGTGCGATGCGAGTGATTACGCCGTAGGCGCAGTTCTAGGACAAAGGAAAGACAAGAAGCTTCACGCTATCTACTACGCCAGTAGAACATTAGACCCTGCCCAAATGAACTACGCCATAACATAAAAGGAACTCTTAGCAGTCGTGTTCGCTCTTGACAAATTCCGTTCCTACTTGGTAGGAGCCAAAATAATCATATACACAGACCACGCTGCCATTAGGTACCTAATAAGCAAAAAGGACGCCAAACCCAGATTATTGAGATGGATCCTATTATTACAAGAGTTCGACTTAGAAATTAAAGATAAGAAGGGGACCGAAAACGTAGTTGCAGACCACTTATCCCGTATAGAGGGCATAAAACAAGAACCAGTGCCTATCAATGACGACTTTCCTTACGAACGTCTGATAGCCAAATTGGAAAGCAATATGTCTAACTCTACTTCGGAAGAACCGGAACTGGAAAAAGCCGTGGAAGCTGTCTGTGCCCAAGCCACTTTGCCGTGGTTTGCCAACATCGTTAATTACCTAGCCGCAGGCGTGCTTCCACCGGACCTGACTTATCAACAAAAGAAGAAATTCTTCCATGACTTAAAGCACTACTACTGGGAAGAACCTCTACTCTTCAGACGAGGCGCCGACAACTTATACCGTCGTTGTGTCCCAGAGGAAGAAATAGAAGACATCATCACCCAATGCCATTCAGCACCATATGGTGGTCATGCTAGCACCTCGAAGACGTGCGCTAAAGTTCTACAATCTGACCTATTTTGGCCCAGTCTCTGGAAGGACGTCCATATCGCTGTACTAAAATGCGACCGGTGCCAACGCACTGGCAACATCTCACGACGCGATGAAATGCCTCAGAGAGGAATCTTGGAAGTAGAAATCTTTGACGTCTGGGGAATCGACTTCATGGGACCTTTCCCATCTTCTTTTGGAAATAAATATATACTCGTCGCTGTCGACTATGTATCGAAATGGATAGAGGTCGTTGCCGCTCCAACAAATGACACACGAGTAGTCGTTAAACTCTTTAAAAACGTAATCTTTCCAAGATTCGGTGTGCCCAGGCTCGTCATTAGTGATGGTGGTTCGCATTTCATATCGCGAATCTTTGACAAACTCCTCTCCAAATACGGAGTCAAACACTGCGTAGCCACACCGTATCATCTACAAACTAGTGGACAAGTGGAGGTTTCGAACAGGGAAATAAAGCAAATTTTAGAAAAGACTGTCGCAACCTCCCGAAAAGATTGGTCCTCAAATCTGAACGAAGCTTTATGGGCTTATAGGACCGCCTTTAAGACACCGATAGGCACCACACCATTCAAACTAGTATACGGAAAATCATGCCACCTGCCGGTAGAGTTAGAGCATAAAGCCTTCTGGGCTATTAAGACACTAAACTTCAACTACACTGCGGCAGGCGAAAAGCGAATCTTGAACCTTCATGAATTGGAAGAGCTAAGATTAGACGCGTACGAGAATGCACGCATCTACAAAGAAAGGACCAAGAAATGGCATGATAAACGTTCAATCCGGAAGCAATTCAGAGTGGGAGACATCGTGCTCATATTCAACTCCAGATTGAAACTATTCCCTGGAAAACTAAAATCGAGATGGTCTGGACCTTTTGAGGTCACCAAAGTCCTTAAGAGTGGAGCTGTTGAAGTCAAGAATCAAATCAAGGCACCGTTTATAGTAAACGGACAGCGTTTGAAACATTATAATCAAAGTGAACACAGCGACCACGGGAGCAATATGAAATTGCTCGAGATTCCCGAATAGCTATATCCAAGCTATCGTCAGGCTTCTGACATTAAAGACAACGCTGATTGGGAGGCAACCCAAAATTTTTCCATATTTTCCTTCTAAATTTATTAAAGCTATTCTTTTTGTTAATTTATGATATTCTATAAATTTCTATTACCTTATTTTCCAATATTTATATTTATTTTATATTTTTCTCTTTTATCACTCTTTATTTCTTAAAAATATGATCTGAGTGAATGTGATTTTTTCCAGGATTTTAAAAGTCATTCTACTTTTCTTCCATTTTATCCGACTAACGAGTATGGCCGACATCGACGTTATGACTGTTGTGTTTAGAGGACGAGCTCATCAGGCCAGATTTAAGGCACTGACTCAAAGAAACTTTGCTTCGACTCTGTACTACGATACCCCAACCATGGACAAGCTTGGAATCCAGGATAGCATTCAGTACTTATTTTACCAATTAGGCTGAGAGCAAACTGCTCTAAAGACCCGATTTGCTACCTTCCGCGAACTGACATTCGAATTCCTTAGCTCCCTAAGTTACTCACCTGAATATGGCTTTGGATCCACTAAAGAGTTAATAACCTTTAGAATGTTTGGAATAGACCAAACACACAACCGTACCACGTTAGCTAACATCCTAGGCTTCCCTAGCGGACCTTTTGTGTTTACCGCCACTGAAGAGGATATTGATCTCGAATTAGACCAATTATGGGGTTCCATCACCGGAAACTATCACCCAGAACTGAACGACATGCACAACAACGAGATACACAATCCAGCCTTCCGCTATTTCCATAGGATATTAGCCCATACCCTCTTTGGTAAGGAAGAAAACATTACAACAGTCTCAAAGGACGAGTTGTTCATCCTTTTCTGTGCTTCACAAGGCCGCCCTGTAAATGTTGTCCCTTTTATGATGAGGGCATTTACACGCCTTAATCAGGGTCCACACTCACCCATTTTAATAGGAGGCCTAGTCACCATGATCACCCATGAAATTGGCCTGAGGTATTACCTGAACAAAGCCGTTCGTTTCGGCAACCTCAGAGCAATGGACATCCAGTTCTGCTTCAACAGACGCATTCTAGGTACCTTAGGACCAGGAGCCTACGAATACCTCATAGCTGATCAACCTGTCCACCTTTTCACATTGCCCAACCATGAGCTAACCAGTATCCATAACAAAGACAATTGGCTCTATGATTTGGACGAGCCTATGGGACCTCCATCACCTCACTCCACACCCCATGCTTATATGTATGACAGTGATCAAATATCAGAAGCACATGACTATTTGTACTACCAAGATTATGAGTCCGAAGTGGAGATCGATCCTGAGACCCCTCCTAACTACCATAATTTTCCTGACCCCACGCCTGAACAAAACACAGATAAGTTAGACACTGTTCTGAGAACTGTAGACGACCTCAAGCTGGAAGTAACCACTATCAAAGATGAATTAACGCAGCTTCATATGGATTTCGTTACCTTCATGGACTTGGTTAGCGACCAATTTAATGACGTTGTTCAGCAGGTCAACAATTTGAAGAAACCAACGAAGTGATATTTTAGTTTTCGCTTTAATTTAAGTTTACTGCATTTTACATTGTTTGACATTAGTTCATTTTGCAATTGTTTCCTCGTTTTGGATATTGTAGTACCTTAAACTCATTTTTCGATTTAATGCTATTTTCATTTCAGTATTTCCCTTAATTATTTTTCCTGTTAATTTTTATTTTGTCATTAGTCCATCATAAGTCAAAATACCATATTCTCCACTGTTAAAACACCCCACAAGCAAAATTCTGCAATTCTGCAGACTTTGCTGCTGTGACGGTCGTCATGCGTGTTACGACCGTCACACATCCCTGACGGTCGTCATGCAGTAAAAACCCCAATTCTGTCTAAAACAGAGTTGCGCCCCTCTCCACTTCCTCTCCCCTAATTCCCCACTATCCCATTATTAAAACCCACTCAAAACCCTCTGAATCCCCCATAAAACCTCCACCATTTTCAACCTCCAATTCACCCTTATTTATTACCCTCTGCATTCCCTTGCCTCACCATTCTCTGAAACCCCATATTCTCAAACCTCTGCACTTCTATCACCAAAAATGGCCAGCCAAACCAGTGCAAACCCCGATTTGAGCAACATCACCTTCCGAGAAGGAGAGGCCAGAGAACGGCAGCAGACCAACTTCCTAGCATTCCATCAACGGTCGCTTCAACCGACCCGGTATGCTCACTTGGATTCTATGATGGAACTCAGGATTCTCGACGGCGTCACTTGGATGTTGCAGAGAGCCGGCATCTGGCATCTCTGCACCAATCCCCAACCCACCTACGAGCAATTCACTCTGGAGTTTCTCAGCTCTTTCGCATACACAACATCATCCGGCGATGCCAACCAACTTCACGGTGCCGCCTGCTTCCGTCTGTTCGGCACTGAATATCAGGTCCCCCAGGACCGCATCACCGTCATCCTACAGTTAACTCACAGCAACGATGCTCACCGCCGCATCTCCGATCAGTTCTACCAAGAGGCCTTCCCTCTCTGGAACCGACTGACCGGAACCACTCCATACAGTTGGGACACGCTGAATGCCACTCATATCCATAACCCAGCTATCCGCTACTTCCACTGCGTGTTGAGCAACACAATATTCGCTCGTGACAGTAACCATAAGGTCAACTCGAAGGAGCTGTTTTTCCTCCGCTGCGTGTTCGCTTCAGAGCCGGTTAACGCCGCCCCGTTTCTCTTGGCTCACATTCAAGCCAATTGTAACCGCGACTCTAAACCTTTCTATTTCGGTGGTATCATCACATCCATCGCCATAGGCCTCGGTCTTGGCGACCGCCTCCAGACACTCCGCCAGATGCCCCCCGTATTCCTGGACACCGACCACTGCCGCGCCTCCCACCTCATCAAGGCCCGCCGTGATGGGAGATATCATCCTGTAGTGCGAGGCTGCACTATCCAGAGTATCATCATGCCTTCACGCACCCGGATGCATCCAGAGGACAGAGCCAACTGGCTCTTCGACACCACTGCCTCTGCTGCCCTAACACAGGATAATAGCCAAGAGCCCAGGGACGAAGTTCAAGAGGAGCTAGATAGAGCCGACCAGCCTGAGCCATCACAAGCTGCTGCTGCCGCAGGCCCTTCCACGCGCCGCCGCCCCGTCCTGCTACTGATGACACATCCGCGGCCCTCCTCCGCTGCATCGAGCAACAGAACCAGATGATGCTTATGATGGAGCAGCAGAACCGAAGGGCTGAGGAATTTGAAGCATGACAGAGAGAGCAAACCGACCAAATTCAGCAATCTTTGCAGATGATGCACGATATCCATTCCGGCATGGCCGATGAGATGGCACACCTCACTGTGCGAGTCGACGGCCTCTGTGATTACATATTCCACACCGGAGCTCTGAACCTCGCCGCCTGAGATGCCCCTGCCAGAGGTCGAGGAAGAGATCGAGGACGAGGACAGGAATAGTAGTATTTTTCATTTTTTCATTTTTGTTGTTTTTTCTTTATTTCCTTTGTATTCCTCCCTTCCGCATTCTTTCAAATCAGTGAGGACACTGATTGAGATAGTGTGGGAGCGGATCGTTATTTCCCTTTTCATTTCCCTTTTTCATGTTATTTCCCATTGTACTTTTTCTTTCGAATTCTTAATTTAAAGTAATTTTAATTTTCGGCAAATAAGCTCTTATATATATATATATATATATATATATATATATATATATATATATATATATATATATATATATATATATATATATATATATATATATATATATATATATATATATATATATATATATATATATATATATCCGTTACGTGAACTCCCCGCGTTTCATATGACTATACAAAGAAATTCTTAAACCCCTTGCCTCAAAGCATCACGAGGACACGCCAAAGTTCAATCAAGTATGGAAATCCCGAGAAGAAACTTCTAACAATTCCATTACCGTCCTGACACCTTAGACCTCCAGTTTATGCGAGTCCGTTTCACTACCTACACGTATCGAAGCTTCAAGCTCCTACTCAAACGTAGCTCCCAGTAGTTTATACAAGCAGTCAGCACCATCCTAAATGCTTCTAAGCAACGAAACCGATGCAAATAAGTGTGTGATCTCTAACTCAAAACGAAAAAAAATCATGAAGAAGAAAAGCCATATAGCCTGAGTATAGAGACATGTTCCTTCTAAGTTAGGTGCTCCTCACCCGAGCATTTAGCCCAACGGTACAGAAAGTCTTTGGAAATCAATAGCATAAGCTTATGTGCAAAGAAGAATCGAAATAGAAAAGAGATCGTAGCCACTAACAGGTTGACTTGCCATGAAAGTATATGGATAACGAGCTTAATGTGACTGCGCCAGAACAAACCGGGTAAAACTTGTTGCAAGGAAGTTGACGCCAAGCTGCAGTAGCATGATTGGAACTGGCTTGCATAAAAGGGAGGCCTTCGAAGACTTACAACTCAGTGTCACCACCGTATGTGTTTTGTTTCAATTTAAGTCTTGGCCTTCCTAACTTATGATTTGAAAAACCTTTCGGAAAGGAGAAGCGTGTCGCGTGTTTGCCACATTTTTAACTTTTTCCAACTTTTACTTGAGGATAAGTAAAGATTCAAGTTTAGGGGAGTTTGATAATGCGAAATTATATATATAAAATGACATGTGTTTTAACTAATATTTGACTGGTTTCACTCCGAATTCGGGGCATTCCATGCTATTTGTCTAAGTATTATGCAGGTATACGAAGAACATGTCCAAGCAAAGCAATATGAAGAAAAGGAGCAAAAACAGGTGAAAAACAGATGAAAAACCAAGAGAAAAACAGCAGAAACGAGTTTTACTGATGTGACGACCGTCACATGGCCGTTACGCTCGTCATGCGTGTGACGACCGTCACACCTCCATGACGACCGTCATGCACCCAGAACGTGCAAAATGAAGTCACGTGCAAAAATTCCCCCTCAAAGACCAAAAGTGTGGCCACTAACTCCTACTTTTCTGCCTCAAACCCACTTCCTGAAGGAATAACCGTTAGATACTCTCTCTCTATAAAAGGAAGAGGTTGGGACCTGAAAAAGGGAGCCGCATTCAAGACAACAAAGTGCTGCCAATTTATCTTCAGAGCAACCTTACCATTCTTATATTCTTATTTGTTTCTCTTTTCCTTCTCTGTATTCTTTGGCATTTTATAATTTCCATTTTTCTTGTACGATCAATTGGCACAAAGACCAGAATCCTGCCAATATTGTGGAGGATCTGCCCAAAAGCCAATTGGAATATTTCCAGGTTTTCATTTTAATCGTAATTGTAACTTTCATTATGATGTATGTTCTTAATTACTGCTTTTATTTATGTATTATCATTTCTTTTTCCATGTCTAGCTAAATTACCGTAATCGATATGTAATAATAATTCGGATGGGATTTGATAATAATTGGCGTAATCTTTCTCTTTTCAAAACTCAGTTATGGTTTTAGTTTTTAATCAAAATTCTAAATAAACCTTTGTCACGACAGTGAGAAGCTATTTACGGTGGTTTTGCCACGACAGTGGGAAACCATATTAAGGTACGAACCAACAAGCGACAGTTGCGGCTAAGACCGGATAGTAAAAACTAGGCATTCGATTTAAAAACAGCGAAAGCGCTTTAAAAAGGATTAGAACTTAGAGATTTTCAAAAGGTAACTTTAACCCCGAACGGGATAGCGACATCATACGTTCCGCCTTAGAGTTGCGACTAGCGTCAACAACCATCGTGAGACAAAAGTCTTTAGATCACTATTTTCTTCTTAAACTAAGTTTGAAAACACTTAATACGCCAATAAATTGTCGAATCCCCGAAGAACAAAATTATTGCATATCGATTCATAAATTCATATCTTAAGTAAAAGTTTTAGTTCCCTTTAGTTTAAGCATTTATTTCGCTATTATTCAACTTGAAACCAAACCGACCTAGCTAAATACCGTAACACCCGATAATACTAGATTGACTACGAGTCCCTGTGGGATCGATATCTATTATTACTACGCGATAGATTGTGCCCTTGCAGTTAGATTTGTTAGACATAGAAAGTAGCGTTCAAGCAATTGCACACTGCTCATGTGGTGGCTGTTTTCGTTTTGATTATAATGCTTTAAACGTTGTCCGTTTACTATAAACGGCGCGTTGGTTTTATCGCTAATCTCAACAGCTCCACTTTTAAGGATTTTGGTTACCTCAAAAGGTCCAGACCATCTTGATTTTAATTTTCCTGGGAAAAGTTTCAATCTTGAGTTGAATAGGGGCACAATGTCTCCCACACTGAATTGTTTCTGGACTGAATGTTTATCATGCCATTTCTTGGTTTTTTCTTTGTAGATGCGGACATTCTCATATGCGTCCAGTCTGAGTTCTTCTAATTCATGAAGATTCAAGATTCGTTTCTCTTCTGCCTCAGTGTAGTTGAAGTTCAGCGTCTTAATAGCCCAAAAGGCTTTATGCTCTAATTCCACTGGCAGGTGACATGATTTTCCGTAAACCAATTTAAATGGTGTGGTACCTATTGGTGTCTTAAAAGCGGTCCTATAGGCCCATAAAGCTTCACTCAGTTTTGATGACCAATCTTTCCTGGAGGTTGCGAAAGTCTTTTCCAATATTTGTTTTATTTCTCTGTTCGAAACCTCCATTTGTCCACTAGTTTGCGGATGATACGGTGTAGCCACGCGGTGTTTGACTCCATATTTAGAGAGAAGTTTGTCAAAGATTCGCGATATGAAGTGTGAACCACCGTCACTGATGACAAGTCTGGGCACACCGAATCTAGGAAAGATTGTGTTTCTAACGAGTTTGACGACTACTCGCGCGTCATTTGTTGGAGCGGCAACGACCTCTATCCATTTAGATACATAGTCGACAACGACGAGTATATATTTGTTTCCAAAAGAAGACGAGAAAGGTCCCATGAAGTCTATTCCCCATATGTCAAAGATTTCTACTTCTAAAATTCCTTTCTGAGGCATTTCATCGCGTCGTGAGATGTTGCCAGTGCGTTGACATCGGTCGCATTTGAGTACAGCGATATGGACATCCTTCCATAGGTTGGGCCAAAATAGGCCAGATTGTAGAATTTTAGCACATGTCTTTGAAGTACTAGCATGACCATCATAAGGTGTTGAATGGAAATTGGAAATGATGTCTTCTATTTCTTCCTCTGGGACACAGCGACGATATATGTCGTCGGCGCCTTGTTTGAAGAGTAGAGGTTCGTCCCAATAATAATGCTTTAAGTCGTGGAAGAATTTCTTCTTTTGCTGATAAGTTAGATCCGGTGGAAGCACGCCTGCGGCTAAGTAATTAACGATGTCGGCATACCAAGGCAAAGTGGCTTGGGCATAGACAGCTTCCACGGCGTTTTCAAGTTCTGGTTCTTCCGAGGTTAAGTTGGGCATATCGCTTTCCAATTTGGCTATCAGACGTTCGTAGGGAAAATCGTCATTGATAGGCACTAATTCTTGTTTAATGCCTTCTATTCGGGATAAGTGATCTGCAACTACGTTCTCGGTTCCTTTCTTATCTTTAGTTTCTAAGTCGAACTCTTGTAGTAATAGGATTCATCTCAATAATCTTGGTTTGGCATCCTTTTTGCTTATTAGGTACCTAATGGCAGCGTGATCTGTGTATATGATTATTTTTGCTCCTACCAAGTAGGAACGAAATTTGTCAAGTGCAAACACAACTGCTAGAAGTTCCTTCTCTGTTGTAGCGTAGTTCATTTGGGCAGGGTCTAAATTTCGACTGGCGTAGTTGATTGCGTGAAGCTTCTTGTCTTTCCTTTGTCCTAGAACTGCGCCTACAACATAATCACTCGCATCGCACATGATTTCGAATGGTAGTCGCTAATCTGGGGGTTGCATGATTGGGGCGGTAATGAGCGCTGTCTTTAGAGTTTCGAATGCTTCCAAGCATTCTTTGTCGAAAACGAACTCGACATCTTTCATCAACAAACTTGTTAGAGGTTTTGTGATTTTCGAGAAATCCTTTATGAACCTTCGGTAGAATCCGGCGTGTCCTAAAAAGCTTCGTATTTCTCGTATGGTTTTCGGAGGTTGAAGATTCTTTATGATCTCTATTTTAGCTTTGTCAACCTCAATCCCTTTTTCAGATATGACGTGTCCTAAAACGATGCCTTGTCGGACCATGAAATGGCATTTCTCCCAATTGAGAACAAGGTTCACTTTAGCGCATCTTTCAAGTACCATTTCTAAGTTTGACAGGCAGCCTTCAAAACTTTGTCCGCATAAAGAGAAGTCATCCATGAACACTTCCATGATGTCGTCTATGAAATCCGTAAAGATTGCCATAATGCATCTTTGGAAGGTTGCTGGAGCATTGCATAGTCCGAACGACATTTGGCGATAAGCAAAAGTGCCATAAGGACAGGTGAATGTTGTCTTTTCTTGATCATCGGGGTGAATAGGAATTTGGAAGAATCCCAAATAACCATCTAGATAGCAGAAGTACGAATGTTTCGCTATTCTCTCCAACATCTGGTCTATGAAAGGTAAAGGGAAATGATCTTTTCGAGTCGCCTTATTCAGTTTTCTGTAATCGATACACATCCTGCTTCCAGTCACAACTCTTTGGGTTATCGATTCACCTTTCGTATTCTTTACTACAGTAACACCTTCTTTCTTTGGTACTACATGCACTGGGCTGACCCATTGGCTGTCGGAGATCGGGTATATGATTCCTGCGTCTAGTAACTTTTTCACCTCGTCTTTGACTAAAGTGCTTAGGATCGGATTTATCCTTCTATGATGTTCTCTTGAAGTTTTGCAGTCTTCCTCTAGCATGATTCGATGCATACATATGGAAGGACTTATGCCTTTAAGATCGCTTATATTATAGCCTAACGCAGTTGGGTATTTCCTTTGGATTTATAGTAATTTCTCAGTTTCTAACTGTCCTAAATTTGCGTTGATTATTACTGGTCTTTTGAATTCTGTGTCTAAGAATTCGTACCTGAGGGTTTTAGGTAGTTCTTTAAGTTCTAAAACTGGGTTTTTCGGACCTGGCATGTGATTGGGAGTTAGTGCTAAGATCTCGCTCAGACTATCATCTTTGTATGGCGCACGCCAGTTGTCATCTTCATGAATATTAGGGATTTGAATCTTCATGATTTCAGAATATTTAGTTTCTTCCTTCTCCAGTTCTCGTATGCATTCGTCAATGACATCTACTATATAGCATGTGTCATCTATGGCTGGTACCTTCAAGAACTTAGTAAGGATGAACTCTATCTTTTCTTCTCCTACTTCGAATGTTAGCCTGCCTTTCTTTACGTCTATGATAGCTCCGGCTGTTACTAGGAAGGGTCTTCCTAAGATAATTGGGGTAACAGAGTCCTCTTTGATGTCCATGATTATGAAGTCGGTTGGAATATAGAATTGACCTATGCGTACTGGAACGTTTTCCAGCACACCGACGGGATATTTGACTGATCGGTCAGCCAATTGCACGGACATTTTAGTTGGTCTTAGTTCTCCCATGTTCAGCCTTTTGCATATGGATAGGGGCATAACACTTATACTGGCTCCTATATCACATAAAGCTTTGTCTATGACGAACTTTCCTATGACGCATGGTATGGAGAAACTACCTGGGTCTTTTAGTTTAGGAGGCATGTTATTTTGAATGATTGCGCTACATTTGGCAGTAAGTGTAACTATTTCGTTATCCTCGATTTCCTTTTGCTAGACAAGATTTCTTTAAGAAACTTAGCGTATGACGGCATTTGAGTTATCGCTTCTGTGAAAGTAATAGTGATATTCAGTTGTTTCAGAAGTTCAACGAATTTCTTAAATTGTCCTTGAGTTTTGGAATTTATGAATCTTTGAGGATAAGGAATCGGTGGTTTATATGGCGGTGGAGGCACATATGAGTTTTTATCTTTGACGGCCTCTTGCTCGTCACCTTCCTTCTTTTCGGTTTCAGACTCCTTTTCTGTTGGTTTATCAGATTTCTGATGCATGGCTGAATTTTCATGCCTAGGATCTGTTGGGCCTTCCAATTCTTTTCCACTTCTCAATATGACAGTGTTTGCATGACCTTTCAGATTAGGTTCTGGATGACCTGGAAATGTCCCAGCTGGTGCGGCAGCAGAGGCTTGTTGTTTAGCCACTTGTGATATCTGCGTTTCAAGCATTTTATGATGGGTGGCTAAAGCGTCTACTTTTCTGATCAGCTGTTTAATCTGCTCGCTAGTGTGTATGTTTTGATTCAGGAATTCTTTATTTGTTTGAACTCGAGTAGCTATGAATTTTTCCATCATCACTTCGAGATTTGATTTCCTAGGGGCAGTCTGGGCAGCTGCGGCTGGTTTTTGATATCCGAGCGGAGCAGCCGGTGCTTGCAAGGCATTATCGCTTTTATAGGAAAATTTTGGGTGGTTCCTCCATCCTGGGTTGTAAGTATTCGCGTAAGGGTTACCTTTAGCGTAGTTTACTTGGTCTAGTGGAATTCCTGCCAATAAGGGGAACTCGGGCGCATTGTGAGTGGCAATTCCACATAACTCGCAATTTGGTGTTACAGCAACTATGGTTGCAGGTGATGTTACAGTTAGACTGTCAATTTTCTGCGTTAGAGCATCCACCTTAGCGTTGAACTTTTCAAGACTGCTGATCTCGTACATCCCACCTTTCACTGCGGGTTTCTCTTATGGAGTTCTTTCACCTCCCCATTGGCAATGGTTCTGAGACATGTTTTCAATAAGTTGATAGGCTTCATCGTATGGCTTATCCATAACTGTACGCCTGCGGCGGCGTCTACCGTTAATCTGGTGTTATATAGAAGCCCATTGTAGAAAGTATGGATCGTCACCCAGTCTTCTAAACCGTGGTGAGGACATGCTCTCATCATATCCTAAAACCTTTCACATGCTTCATAAAGAGATTCAACATCTTTCTGTCGAAATCCGTTGATTTGAGCTCTAAGCATAGCAGTTTTTCTTGGCAAAAATTATCTTGCTAAGAAAACGTTCTTCAACTGTTCCCACGTCGTAATAGAGTTGGATGGTAAGGATTGTAACCAAGTCCAAGCTCTATCTCTAAAGGAAAGAGACGAAGTCTTATTGCATCTGGAGTTACTCCATTTGCCTTCACTGTGTCCGCGTATTGCACAAACTTCGTTAAGTGTTCATTTGGATCCTCAGTTGCATTTCCTGAGAATTGATGTTGTTGTACAGCTCGAAATCGTTCTGATTAATAGCGGGGGAAACAATGCTACTTCGAGGCTCCAGCTGAGATGGGGTAGCGTAGTCCTTCAGCGGTTTATTCTGAGGTCCTTCAGCCATCTTCGATTCTTCAACAGGAGTATGAGCTAGAAGATCAGGAATATTGTGTTTTCGTTGATATTCAAGGATGCACCTTCTTAAATGTAAGAAGCGCTCTAGTTCGGCGATTGTAGGTTGTAAGATGTCGCCTTGTGAGCGAGTACTTGGCATACAACCGACGAACGAGTAGAGGGAGAGAGAATAGTTAACCTAGTCTATACTGTGTAACAAAGGATTACACTATTGGCTAAACGGGTCCCCGGTAACGGCGCCAAAAACTTGATCGCGACTTTCTATATCTAACTGAACTAACTGCAAGTGCACAGTCTATCGCGTAGTAATAAAGATATCGATCCCACAGGGACTCGTAATCAAGCTAGTATTCTCGGGTGTTACTATGTTTAGCTAGGTTGGTATGGTTTTAAGGGAATAAAAGCAAAAGAAGTGTGTATAATAAAGGGAAACAAAAAAGGTTACTTAAAGGATAAATGCGTGAATCGGTATGCAATATGTTGGTTCTTCAAGGATTCGACAAGTTACCGGCGTATTAGGTGTTTTCAAAAATAGTTTAAGAAGAAAATGACGGTTTAAAGACCTTTGTCTCACGATGGTTGTTGACGCTAGTCGCAACTCTAAGGCGGAAACATATGTTTTCGCTATCCCGTTCGGGGTTTAAATTACTTTTTGAAAACCATTAAGTTCTAATCCTTTTTAAAGCGTTGTCGCTGTTTTTAAAACGAATGCTTAGTTTTTACTATCGGGTCTTGACCTCAGTTGTCGCTTGTCGGTTTGTACCTTTATGAATTTCCCACTGTCGTGGCAAAACTACTTTTAAATAAGTTCTCGCTGTCGCGACGAATGTTTATTTAGAAAATCAATTTAAAAACTAAAGCCAAAAATAAGTTTGAAAAGGAAAGAATACACCAGTTATTATCGAATCCCATCTGACTACCTATTACATACCGATTACTTTAATTTAGCCATACATGGAATATAAACTAATAGCACGTAAACAATGGCAGAAAATATAAGCATGCATCATAATGGGAAAGTAAAATTACGATTAACAATTATAATAAAAACCTGTAAATAATTCGATTGGCCTTTGGGAAATCCTCCAAAATGTCGGCAGGATTTAGTCTTGGTACCAATAGCTTGTACAGAATAAAATTGAAAAGTACAAAAAGGAATTGCAAGGAAAGGAAGAAGAAACAATAAAGAAATCTGAAACTTAAATTCGCTCTGAACAATAATTTGGCAGCACTTCGTGGTCTTGAATGCGGCCCCCCATTTCTGGTTCTGCCTCTTCCTTTTATAGATGGAATTCCCAACGATTAGTTGCTTCAAGAAGTGGGGTTGAGGTCAGAGAAAGCAGGAGCTAGTAGTCCACTCTTTTTGGTCTTTGAGGGCACTTACAGCACGTGAGTGCTAACTGCATATTTTGTCTGCATGACGGTCGTCATGGAATGTGACGGTCGTAATACGCATGAGGGTCGTAATGGTCGTGTGACGACCGTCATATCAGCAAAATCCGTATCTGCTATTTTTCATCTGATTTTCATCTGGTTTTCATCTGTAATTGCTTGTTTTCTTCATCTTTCTCCATTTGAACATGAACTTTGAATACCTGCAAAATACTAGACAAATGACGTGGAAAAACCCGAAATCGGAGTGAAACCAGTCATAGATTAGTTAAAATGTATGTCATTATATATATACGATTTTGCGTTATCAACTCCTAACCTTGCTGAGCCTTTTAGCTCCCCATAGATGGAGAGGGAGTTGTGACAGTTTGATCCAGATTGGCAATGTTCTTAGCAGGTCTTTCTTCAGATTGAGTTTCGGCCTCCACTCTTCCAGATTCATTAGAATGTTTCTGATTATGTATGGACCTTCCATCATCACTGCATCCCTATCTTCATGATTGTTGATCTCACCAGAAAGTAACCCTCATCATGATAGTATAGATCCGGTAATTTGACGAAATTTTGTGCCTTCAGCATGAAATTCTTCATAGTGTTCATACTCAATTCCTCATCCACCACATACAAGATTAACGCATTATCCCAAAATTGTAATTCTGTTTATGTGTCTTTTTGATCGATTTCCACTTCAACTACTCCATTCACCAGTTTTGGGGATACATACTCCATTGCCAAACTTTTCGCAGGGTTACGGTTGTCACTACGTCCACCCAAAGTTTCTGTTCTTTCAACGTCGCTTTCTCTTCTTCCGTTAGGGTTTTTAGCTCTTTGCTCTTGGACTTCGCCTTACATTGTTGAATCTCCTCGTGAAATTCCTCTTCATCTAATTTCATTATTCTCCTTGGCTCTTCCCTCTGAATCTCCTGCACTTCTTGAAACTCCGGCGGCGACGACACTGTGGATTTTGGCCTCCCACGCCCCTGTTTCTTCATCGGAGCGAGAGAGAGAGAACCCTAAGTCAAAATTTTTAATTTATAACTCATAATCAATATACATAGTTTTATTATTATTATTATTATTATTATTATTATTGTTGTTATTATTATTATTATTATTATTATTATTATTATTATTATTATTATTATTACTTTTATAAATATTCATATAAATATTTTAAAATATAACATTGTAAATAATCAATATAAAAGGGAACATTTTGTACATCATTTTATTCATATTTATAATTAATTATATTTATTATTTTTAATAATCAAAGTAATATTCTTCATATTATTGTTAAATTATAAATAATAAATATAGATATTAAATTACTAATTAATTTATATACAATCAAATTTTATTTCTAACATTAATTAAACTATTAAAATAAAATTCATTTGAATCATAAAAAACTAACTTAGTCTCTCTAAAAAAGTATTTATTTGTGATACTAATAAAAGAAACCAAATCTTGATAAAATATTTAAAATAAACTATATTTAAAATTATTCATTATTAAATTTAATAATGAAAATAATAAATATTTAAATTTTATATTATTACTGAAAATTGAAAAATACATATAAGTAAGAAATATCCTATTTTATTTTACTTGAACATTAACAAATATAAGTCATGTAATATTTTGTCTTGAATATTAATAACACATACTAAAATGTTATAAAAAAAATAATTTTATTCTCTATTAAAAGTGAAGTTTATTTCTCACTAATAATAACACACACATCAAAGAATCCAAAGGTATTTGCAATATAATTGAAGAAGTACACAAGAATAAGAATTAAATCTATTAAAACATGCAAAGAAAGATGGTTCAATTTAAGTCAAAATTTAAACTTAACAGTGACGTTATCAGATTCTGGACTCAACATATTTTGACTCCGAAGAGATACAAAAGTGCGCTTTACAAGATTATGTCAAGTTTTGGAACGCTCTTAAACAATGATTCTGATGAACATTTGTGCTAAAGCTTCTAACTATGACTCTGATAGAAGAGTCTCTAAAGGTTTATCAAGCTCTTAAAATTGTGTGCTCTCAGAAGACTCTGAAGATCAAGTTTTGAGGAACTATGTTAAGGCTCTAAAGATCAGAGTTCTGAAATTTCTCTCAACTAGACTTTTGATCCTTCTAAACATGTTTCAACGACATTTATTCAGATGCCTCTGAAGATTAGAAGATAAGATAAAAAGGTTTTACGTGAGAAAAATAGTACACAGTACAAGATCAAATAATTCTTCCACTATGCTGATTTTGTGGAATAAGAATTGTACTATTGTACCATTTTGTCTCCCACCTTTGAAGATTGTTATCCAAGGTGCCAGTTTATTTGTGAAGATTTCCATTCTACCTTCCATCGGATCTTTTCATTGCCTATATAAAGGAGACTTGGAAGAATGAATGAAGCTGCTAGTTTACGCAAATTCACGTTGCATCACAATGCTTTTGCTGAACTAAATATTCTTGTGAATATATAATAGAAAAAACACATTGAGCTTTTGTTCATTTTTGTGTGATAATTCATTGTACTTAAACTTGTGTAATCTACTTTATTAGAAGCAACTTTGTAAACACATTTTTTGTGTCTTATTGATTGTGTTTGTATTCCTTGAGAGACTATGGTATAGTCAGGATTCTCGAGAAGATATTGACGGGTTGTCTTTGTGTGCATGTAATCAGTTGATTATAGTGTATTAAGTCCTTGTTGATAAGTCAAAATCACCTTGGTAGATGTATTGGATTAGCTTAGTTAACAGTGAATCAGGATAAAAATATTTGTGTTCATTTATTTTTGTTCTTGTTTCATCTTTGAGTGTTTTGGGTACGAAAAAGTTTTATCTTAGAAACCCAATTCAAACCCTCATTTCTTATGTTTCTTGTCACCTTTAGATCTTTGTTGTGACTGTATCCCATTAAGAGATTTTTTGTGAGGCTTTACTAGGTTTTCAGCTTAGAGTTTAGGGAGAGTTGGCTATTTTGTGAATGAGGTATCGGTTTGGGACCTCAAATGGAGAAATGATCTGTTTATTTGGGAAATTGAGCTATTGGTTAATCTGGTGGATTTCATCGAGGGTGTAAGTGATTCCTTATAAGAAGATACTTGATGTTGGTCATTTGATAACATTGGCTTGTATTCGGTGAAAGTTGCTTATAATTCTCTATCTAGGTCTCTTCAGTATAATATTCCACCTAAAATTGGAGAGGTTCTCCCTCTTATTTAGAAACATTGGGCCCCTTCAAAACATTATGTTTTCGCTTGGCAATTAAATTGAGATATGTTTCCTACCAAAGACAGCCAATTGTTAAACTAGATGACATCGATTGTGTTAAGTCAGAATGCAAGTGAGTCTTCTAGTCATTTGTATATCTCTTGTGATATTGTGTATTTTATTTGGTATGGTGTACTTAAGTGAATTGGTTGAGATTTTATTTTGTCCATGAGTTTAGGATCGATCTTAAAAATTGTAAGGACTTTTGGATCTTCATCCAGAATTAAATTGGTCTTTTATTTGTTATAGTATTTTGTGGTCTGACCATCTTAAAATCACGAAATAATTCAATTTTTTTTAGGATAACTTTTGGACAAAGTAATTGTTTTTTAAAACTAATTTTTATCTCTAAAAAATTCTTGTATTTCTTATACTTTCTTGAAGTATTGAGTGAATCAAATTTTGTATATGTATAATAAATTCATATGTAACCTCAAAATTAAAATTTTATTTATTACACTGTTACATCAAAAACTAATTTATGCATGTCTTGCATGAGAGACACCAATTGTAACATAGATCTACATGTTTTTATTCCTCAAAAAGTACTAAAAATGTTACTATGATTTTTCCTTTTCTTTATAATGGTTGGCTACCACCATAGGTCAATAGTTTTTCTTTTTTTACTACCACCAATCGTACAAGGTAACTCAGATTGGGAAGCTAGACACCAAGAACTATAAAAGACCAAAATCAGATACCGTTATTGCTTACTGTACCTTCATAAATTGTGTATAAGAAATTGAAAAATAAAAGCTGCCGTTTGAGATTTCCTCACTTTTTCCAAGCCATGATACTGTGTAAAAGGAGGGTACACATGAATGACTTTGTATAAAAACCCCTTATTATATTCATTGCAGTTTATGTGGTCTAAATATTTTCATGACGACTACATAATTTATGTCAAAAGATACCTAAAAAAGTAATAATGTTATAATATGAACAATATCTTTTTCCTAAACGAAAAGTAAATTACTTTTATGTAGTACATTACTATTTCATTGATTCTTAATTGAGATGTTTCCAATCAAGTATAAATTGTCATACTAAAGTCCTATATTTCTCATATTTAACTTAAATACAAGCAGAATTGAAAAAGTAAGTTTGGCATAATGGATTGGGCTGGATTGATCCATTACACTTGGGCCAGGCCTCCATCACTCCAGACTTTTGGATGGCTCGTTTTTTTAGCATTTAATTTCTCATTCCAGAGCATTTGTACTGTTATACTTTTTATCAAATATCAGAATTTTGAAATATACCTGTTTTCATTATAAATGTGTAGTATGTATCAAAAATTTTCAAAAACAGCATTTTTGTACAGTAACAAAGACACAAGTATCGTAAATTTAAAATTTCTGATATAAATATACTGGAACTTTTAAAAATTTTGGTAGAGATCTGAAATGTCTTATTGGAAATTTTCACAATTTTCGGTCATACAATATAGTTATTGGAAATTGTGAAATTTTCAGAAATTACCACAAAATTCTGAAAATTGTGGAATTTTCGATATTTACCATAGAATTTTAAAAATTGTGAAACTTTAACTATTTGCCACAAAATTCTGGAAATTGAGAAATTTCAGGTATTCAGTGAGCGAAACTTGCTCTTTTTTTTTCAGCAAAATTAATTCGATAAAAAAAAACTACCCGATAAAATATATGCATATAACAAAAATTGTGTTACATACAAAATTACAAAACAAATTAGGATGACTTCCTAAATTCATCTTCCCATTGTGTAATGCAACTTGCATGTGTTGATCCTCATGCTTTTGCATATTCAATACAATATTGTCTGCAATAGTCAGCGATAGGAGGTAATGGACAATTAGGTTTCAACTTTACCTGAACCCAATGATTGTTGTTGACAAAACCAACAACAATAATTTTATGTTTGCTCATATACATAGGTGGAGTTAAGGTAAGAGGGAAAAATGTAATGTTAAGTCTCTTTGACAGTGAGACAAATACGACATTGTATCTACAAGTAATAGGGTAACCCATATCAGGAATCGTCTTCCATTTATCAATACTTGCACACCCAAGTGTTCTACTCGTAATGCATTCCTAGATTTTATCGTAGAACAAATTGAAAACAATTGAGGGTGTTGATGAACTTGAGTATTTAACTTCGTCTGAATCAAATGCCATGACTCATCGCCCCATCCAAGTAAAGCTACAATAGGCCGAAAACTACAATTTCCATCGTCAACCACATCAACAATGTCATCAATGTATGAATGTAAGAAATTAGAAAACTAAGACAAGTGAGGATGTATCGAAGATGTAGTGGACGATTGACTTCTAGCTGGCATACTTGACGGTTGACTTCCAGTTGGTTTCTGACTTCCCTGCAAGCCATCACCATACTCCCACTGTGAAGGATCACGATGCATATCAATCTCTTGACCAATTATTCTCTTCTTAACTCCCCTCTTTGTACTATACTTCACCGATGGTGGACAGGTAGAAGTTATGGGTGGATGTGGTAGTTCCCGAACCTTTTTCTTCAACACCCTCTGGCCTACAATATCCAAAGTGCTGAAATATGTCTTCAACTCTTCACACTCTTCTTCTAAATCCAATTGTGTACCACTTTCTTCATGACTGACATCATGCTCTTCGATGTGTAATTTTTTCCAAAAAAAAATATGAATTAATTCTAAAGGAATGAGATTGCCTTGTATTTAGAATCCGGAAAGTTGACACGCACGTGGTAACCCATGTGTTGTTCTAATGAAGCAACCATAAGCATTTTGGCTTGCACCAACAAATTGTACCCTTTCTAGTTCCTTACCAATGTGTTGTATATACTGTCTTGAAACAAAATCGTGCAAGTTGGTATAGAATGAAGTGTTACACCGATTCTCAATGTTGACAATACTTTTTTGAAATGAGACATTGATTGAACCAAACTGCAACTTCAATATAGTATTCACAGCATCCCAACTTCGACATAAATCTCTCTGACTTGTAGTCAACATGTTTTTTAGTCTCCAATTAGCAGACTCCACCCTAAAAACCATAATTAGAAATTATGTTAAATTATGTTTAGTAATGTAATAACGTCAAAATGATGTATGTACTTGTTGTTGTTGTGTTTCCTAAATGAGTGACTCTGTTAGTCCAAGCAGCAACAAACATTTCTTTATAAGGTGTCCACCAGGTTTCACTCACAGGCTTGAAGAATAAAGGAAAATCAGCACAAACAGTCTCAAAGTGCTTCAAGTGTTCGACAAACTCATTTTCTATATTAGAATACATGTTGTTGTTCCATATATCCATGAGATGTTCTTGTCTTTCTGATTTAACATACTCTTTACATTTCATACTAAAGTTTTTTTGAAATATGGAATGAACACAATAGATGAGTTTATTTGGAAACACAACTTCCATGGCATTCATCAACGCAAGTTCCCGGTCCATCACCACACCCTTCAGTAGCAAATTCTCGGAAGAGAACAACTTTTTAAGCTTTTCTAGTGCCCATTTGAAGTTTTCTTTCCTTTCATGTTCCAAATAGGCAAAGCCTACCAAAAACGTCAACTTTGTTAACATAGAACCAACAATCTCAAGCAATGGTAGCCGATACATGTATGGTCATGATACACATGATCAAAAATATGATAAATCAAAGTATATGTCACAATGATATCAAAAATAAACGTATGACCATTACCTATTTGTCTTGTGTGTACAATCAAAAATCAACACCAAATGAAACATATTCAACAACTTCACTGAATCAGGATGTGTCCAAAAGATATCAGCAACAACATTTGAGTCTTCCGTATTTCTAGTCCGGCACGTATATTTTTCTATATGAATAAGACTAAAAGACATTTTAATTTCTGTAATGGGCCTCTCTTGCTTAAATTATATGTAAATCTAGCTTTATACACCTGGGTAACGCTTGTGAGGTTTTCTGGACCCTTATATTTCAAAGCAGCAAGTATGTACCATTGAGCCATATTGTACTTTGTCATGTCATTCAAAAATTGTCTTTCATGATCTTTTAGACGACACAATATGTCATAGCCTTCTAAATGCTTAGATGGTTTATGATTATCCTATCCACATCTAACTATCACCTTTCAACGGTTACCAATTGACACAAATCTCAGCCTAAAAGGACATTTCAATTCCATACTATAAGTTCCCTCTGACAATTTATTACTTTCAAATGCATTCTTCCTTTTGTAATTTTCTCATCTCTCACAATCCATAATCAATTTATCTTTCCTACCTCACTTCTCATTTGCAGTATCATAACGAATAGTCACAATAATAATACCATGTTGTTTACCAATAGTTTGTGCCCATGCTAATACTTCATATCAGGATTCAAATATTTTTCATTTAGAATATATAAAAAGTATACTATTAATATCATATAGTGACAGGAAAATATTTAAATTACAATTGTTACATAGAAAACATATCACTTCAATGATGAAGAGCTGCGTAAAATCTGTACATGAATATGTATTAAACAAGATTTGTTCATGACATATTTTCTTTGAGTTTTGATGATAACACAGTATTGAAAGAATGATGATTTATTTTATGTGTGTTACATGTGTGCATGTTCTTATACTTGTAAATATTATGGTCAGAATCTGTTCTATATTAAGCACACTTTGAGAGTTACTGAATTCCTAGCTTCTGGTGGCAGAATCTGAAGAACATTTCTAAGTGATATATGGCAAAGACTCTAAAGTTGAAGGCCTCATCATCAGAAGAAGCAACGTTATTGTCTCTACACTTAGTGAATGTAAATTGGCTTCTGGTACCATTCAGAGTTGGTGATAAAGCTGAAGTTGTCCGTACTACAGAAAACAAGATATATTGTCAAATCAGTTTGTCAGCTAGAGTTTACATATTGCAAGGCTCAAGAAAGGCTGGAATGCTTTATGGATATCTACTCTCAAAGGCTCTAATAGTATAAAATCTCTTGAATACTCAAAGGTTAAACATGTTACACATTGGATCAAGATCTTCTGATGTATCTATCTTCAACGACTCTTGTTCTATGGAGTAATAACAAAGACTCTTGATCAAGTTACCTCTTCAACGACTAGTTTCTAAAAAAAGTCTATAAATATGGCTGAAGGTTCAAACTGAATCTTTAATAAGGATTAACCAGAAGAAGAAGTAACAAGATCAACAATTATCAAATCAATGTATATGCATATTTTTCTAATGTAGGTTGTAATTGTAAAAGCTTTAAGATTTCTTATACATTGTATATCTTAAAAATCTTAAGAGCTTTAAGTTTTTGTTATGGTGATTTTACGTACCTCTGATACTTGTATCATGTACACCTTGTTCTCTATTCTTCTGAGCTTCTTCAGCAGTTTAGATAAAAGTCTTGTGTCATTGGGATACAAGCAATAAAGTCTCGAGCCAAGATGCTTGAGCCACATAAGTCTCTTGCTATGTGATTGAGTTGTGAAAGTATTAATCAAGTGGATTTATGGAGCAGACACTACACCAAAATTACTTTTTGGCAAAACCACAAAGACAACGCTTTTTCCCAAAAGCGCTGCTAAAAGTTTTTAAAGAAAAAAAAGAGGGAAAAACGCGCTGCTAATGTATGCCTTTGAAAAACGCTTCTGAAAAGTGTTGCTAAAGGTCATACCTAGGATAAACAATAGAAAGCGCTTTCTAGAAAGCGCTGCTAAAGGCCTACATTAGAAAGCGCTTTACAAAAGAGTTGCTATAGGGGGTGTCTAAGTATCCCGTTAGACATTGATTTTCAAAAGTGCTGCTAAAGGTCTAGGATATGAAAGTGCTTTGTAAGAAAAAGCGTTGCTATAGGTATAGGAAAAGAAAGCGCTTTCAAAAGCGCTGCTATAGGAAAAGAAAGTCCTTTCTTTTTATTTTTTATTTGTGGTTGTGTATCAGATACTTGTATCGTGTACAAATTGTTCTCTACTCTACTGAGGTTGTTCCATTTTAGATCAAAGTCTTGTGTCATTAGGGTACAAGTAAGGAAGTCTCGAGTCAAGATGCTTGAGCCACATAAGTCTCTTTCTATGTGCTTGAACTGTGAAAGTCATAATCAAGTGGATTGGTTGAGCATAAGTCTTGTATCATTGGAATACAAGCAAGGAAGTTTCAAGCCAAGATGCTTGAGCCATGCAAGTCTCTTGTTATGTGCTTGAGCAGTGAAAGTCTTAATCAAGTAGATTGATTGAGCAGGAAAGTCTTGAGGCAGTGTGACTTGAGCAGGATAGCTCGGTTCATGAAAGCGTAACAGTAAATCTTGGCTAGGGGTGGTGCAATCGGAGGCTCATATCATGGAACCTTGAGTATAAGTCTTGGGTCTGAGGGGCTTGAGCAGGAATGCTCAGTACATGGAAGCGCATCAGTAAGTCTTGGCCAGGGGCGGTGCAAGCGGAGGCTCGTTTCATGGGACTTGGAGCAGAAGTCTTGGGTTCGCGGAACCTGAGCAGTAAGTCTCTAGTGAGGAGTTTGAGTAGATGTCTTGGATCTTGGGTCTGAGCAGGTGTAAAAGTCTTATGCCGAATGCATAAGCGATTGTAATCATGGTTTGATTATAGTGAAAAACTCTTGTGAAACAAGGAGACTGGACTACTCTCAGTGTCAGTTAGGGGAGGAACCAGTCTAAATCTTTGTGTCTTTTGCTATTATTTATTTGCTTATGTTAACATTCTGCTGCTCATAATTAACCAGAATCTGAACACCAGTTTAGATTCTGAACTCTGATCAGATGAAAACTAAGAAAACGGAAAACACATTTCACCCCTTTCTTGTGTACTTTCTTTACCTTCAATATGTAGAAGATCATGTCATCTTTGGACCACACAAGCAAAGCATTTAGGGTTTAAATTTTGAGTATATGCAAAATTTTCGATATATAAAAAAATTTGAAATTTCCAAAAGTATTTTTTGTAGTTTTACGGAAATTTCAATAATTTCCGATATGGGTTTGGGATTTTCTAAGAAAATATTAGAAATTTCAAAAAAAAAAAATCGGTATTTCTTCATTAAAAATTTACAAAATTCTGATGAAAATGAGAGACTTTCAACAAAAGAAAAAGGCGAACGAATATGTATAGAAAATTTCATTTTTGAAATATTAGTAAAAGTGAAACGTTTTGAAGAAAAACAAATTTTGATTAATAAATAATAACAAGGACTAATCTCAATATAATAAAAATATAGGAAGATGTCAGATACAACTGAGTGACAAGTTAAACGTTCATCGTTTTAAATATATAAAATATTTTTTTAATTAAGAAAAATACATTTTATTAAAAATAAATAGTTCTTTTACTCGGACTCATTGCCTTTTTTTTAAATAAACAAATCTAATACTTAGATTAGGCATGCCAAATACTAATCTAGCAAATTTATTATAATTATTAATTATTTTTAAAAATATTTAGATTAAATAATGACAACTAATTATAATAATAATTATTAAAATGATCATTATTTATTAATTTTTAGTGTTATGAAAGAAAAAAAAAAAATTTTGAAGAAACTTATAATTTTTTATCGGTGGATCGGGGTGGGTGGAAAAACTCGTTCTCTTTTAGAGGCCTCATTGATATAAATGGAATGAATTTGGAGGCCAATCTCAAAAAGAAAAAGAGTTATTTTAATTTAGCTTGAAATTAACTTAATTTGTTTAATTGTTGTTTTCCATTATCTTAGTTAACTAGTACATTTTACTCTCTTAAGTAGTGATTAAGAATTTCAATTCATTAAGAATCTTATTTAGTAAGACTAAAAAAATACCTTTTAGCTTTTTACCACTCATTAATAAAAAGTGTGTCTATTATTATTCTTAAATGTATATCAGTCATGTTGCTAAAGTTGGTTATATATATATATATATATATATATATATATATATATATATATATATATATATATATATATATATATATATATATATATATATATATATATATATATATATATATATATATATATATATATATATATATATATATATATATATATATATATATATATATATATATATATATATATATAACTTTAACAAAAAAAAACTATTTTTATTGTATAATTATATTTATATATCAACTTGCAAAATAATGGAATGTTTAATTTTTTTTTTTCAAAATTCAAATTACATATCTTATAATAAATTTTAAAATAGTGTTGATAACTTTCAAATTAGTAAAAAGTCAAAGGAAATCAAAGAGTTCAATCAAAACGAAGAAAATCCGTAATAGTGTTATTTTTTATTAATATAATAATTCAAAATTATAATGTTGTTATTTCATGTATTTCGTTGAATTTTATTATAAAATTTATTATATAAATGTTTAATATATTTTGATGTTATCTTTATTTTTACATGCATGTCAAAAATATTTTGTATGTGTTTATTAATATATTTATTTTTATTCAATATAAATTAATTTAAAATATAATATAATAAAATAATGATACTATTAATTCTTTAATTAAGAATATTTTTTATATCATTTTATATTTATTAGCTAGTATAATCGCTAACTTATTAATTACTAGTCCTCAGTTAAAAGTTATGAACGGTCAGATATCAGTTATCAACTATCAGTCATCAGCAATCAACTATCAGCTAATTTTACCAATCAGAGCACGTTAATCATTTGCATGTGGCAAGAGTGTTTATGAGCAAGATCTTCAACAAAAAAAATACAAAGAAGATCAAATGAGGGACATTGTCACTTCGTATGTTTCCATGTGACTATTTGGACAATCCTTTGTACATGTAGATGATGAGATGACAACATTTGAAGATGAGATCAAACCTAGAGAGAATGAGTGTTCGGCCATTGTCACAATGGATATAGATTAATGTTGTGTTGTTAATAATTCAATAACAATTTATGCGATTAATATTGGGTTTTCATGGGAACCACCTTTGTAAAATTTGACAAACTATTTGGAGTTGTCCTCTTTGATTTAAATAATATTTATGCAAATTGATTTATTTTATTCCACCAATATATTACGAGATGTGTTTATATATTGCGAGTATTTAGAAATGAACAATTGTTTTTCATAATTTTCTCATTATTATATTTATAAACACTTTTGGTGTAGAATAGGTTATAAGCTCAAAAATTGATTTTGTCAAAACAAAAAAAAAAAAATAGATGATAAGATTGGTCGAATTATTAAGTTTTTATGTTGAATGTAATTTAATTTTACAAAATCATCTTATAAGACGAGATAGATTGTTTGCTAGAAATTTTATTTATGGTTAGATTTGGTTTAATGATATAAATGGTAGATGACTTTAATCGAGAAGTGGATTGTCTTTCATGAAAATCTCATCAACTTTTTTAAAGAAAAAATTTACACCATTAAGTTTTTAATCTTTTGTTCTGGATTGAACTTGTGGTTGGCTCTCTGTCGGGCACGGCCCAATCTAATGCTATATCGAGGACGTCCTAAATATTGGTCCGCTGTCGAGCAAGGCCCAGATACGCCTCAGTGTCAGGGATGACCTTAAAACATTGGCTCAATCCACTGAGGCAGTGGAGAACATGTGCTTCTCGCCCGAGAACACGTCACCAACTGCACATGCGCACTTCGCATAACCATTTTGCCCTTCAACGGGCAAGTCCACCCACCATCCAAAGGACACGGGGAAGTTGACCCAGGATGATGAGCACATGCTGCTCATTCTCCCCTGTCACGTGGGAATCCTGGCAGTCACCCGTTATGCGCTTGGACATTCAGTTAATAACAGAGACCATTGGCCAAGCGCTGAGGGCTCTCTATAAATACTCTCTTCTGATATAGGGTCAGGTATTCTAAATTCAATCTCTACTCTTTACTTACTTGCTATCTCTTTGCCTAAACTTACTTGGGCGTCGGAGTGCCTTGCATGTACACCCCTACCATTTTCCTCACCTGAAGTTGAAGACCACGACGTGCTGTTGGCCACTGAAGATCCTTCTGATCCCGGTAAGATGAGTGGCGTCGTCTGTGGAAAACCTTTGCTCCCCCGTCTTTTCTTTCTCTGAAACCTAAAGACCAAAACAAAACTCTCAAAACCTACCAATCATGGTCGATCAACACGACAACACCGGTCACAAATCTGCCTTCACTCTCGTCCACGACGCTGGAAACGACAACGGTATGCCACCTTTGGAGGACATCACTCCGACCAGAGATGGACACACCATTTCTCCCTCCTCCGACGAGGCAGTCGACGATGATATCCAATAAGTGGAGACCCAAAAAGTTTAGAAGGCCCTAGAGAAGATGCGGGAGAAGTTCCAACCAATTCCTAAATCGTCCAACGCCGACCCGATCATGGCAGCCCTGATCGCAGCCCTCAACTAGACCAATGCGTTATTGATCCATCAGCAGAACGAGAGGGTCGGAGCATTAAAAAAGAACCTTTGTATACGCTCTCCTCCGCGGATACCCTAACGGTACGAGTCTCGTAGCTCGTTGCCACGACGACCAAGACATTGACCACATTTGGAGAGGCCACAGCCTCTGAAGTGCAACTGCACTCCTTCCCGCGAGGACCGCCTCTCCCCGGTTGCCAAGAAGAACAAATCTGAGGAACGACTAGACAGCCTCCGGTCACCCCCACGCAAATCGAAGGACCGCCCGAAGACTTCGCCGACACGCCGCGATGACAGCCCCCAGCGGGAGAAGTATAACCACTCACCCCCGCGCTCACCACTCAAGAGTGACGAAGATGGAAAAACCCTAGAGGTCCACCCTCGGGGTCCGCTATCCCAAGCGATCATGGATATTCCACTCCCCGTCGGACTGGAAAAACCCTAGAACCTGGGGACATATGACGGAACAACAGTTCCTGATGAGCACATCGACAATGTCGATGCTCTGCTTGATTATTGCGACGTAAAAGGCGCCATCAAGTGTAGATTGTTCCCTACTACACTGAGGAAAGGTTTCATGACATGGTACAAAATCCTCGTTGAAGAGTCCATCACCTCCTGGAAGGACCTAGGAAGACAATTCTTGAGGCACTTCACTGCCTCCCGTCATCATCCAATATCTGAGGCAACACTCAAGATGATCGTACAGGGGAAGGATGAATCCCTTCGAGCCTACATCGGGAGGTTCAACCGCGATGTTGTTCAGGTCTCCACGACCGACGCATTGAAGAAATACCTGCTTGAGCGAGGACTGCGCCCCCGCAGTGATTTTTCCAAAGCGGTTGACATCGAGACACCCGCATCATTAGACGCCCTCCTCCTCAAGGCCCATACCTACATCCAATATGAGGAGAAAGAGGCTGCTAATGATGCTTGAGACTCGAGGCACTAGGAGAATGCCAGGGTTTCAAGGCGTGACGACCTGGCTCCTCGTCGTGGAGGAGAAAAAAGGGATGATGGGGCTTATCACCTCAAAAACCTACACGGAAAAGAACTTGCTCGACCATGGAATACTGAAAACTGAAACAATACTAGTTAGGCCTAACAATCGACACACCTCAATCGACGACAATGGGGCACGTCTCGACCACGGAGGCGTGTTCGGGTACATGCATAACGTCCAAGCTTAAACAACAAGAAAATCGAACGAAGGCAACTTACCACTCTTTTGACTAGCAGCTCCTTTGCCCGATGGGGAAAACTCAACTGAGCTCTGCCATTGTTGTACCAGCAAGGCAGAACACCCAGCTCGCAATAGGAGGTTTACGCTGCGGAGTTGAGACCTCGACCGAGATCTTAACTTCACTATCAAACGGAAGCCAACTCCGACCATTCGACGAGTTTTCTACACTGTCGAGCAAGATTCGCATACACATAGTAAAAACAATTTGCAAGCAAAAGCAAACATATACACGGGCATAGCCTCGAAGTAACAACTTGAAGCGAGTTTACATCGTCGAGCAAAATCAATAACTTCCAGATTCCCTCACAAGCATGTCATCCGGGAAACATGACGCAAACTTTTGAGCGTAGCTACTTCCTCGGCTATTCAAACCCACGAGCGAGAGGTGCCCGTAGCAAACACTATCTACGACGACACGAGCTCGTGATTGCACGCTCAAATGGAAGTTGACTTCGCGTGGAGCCCTTTCCACCGCGACACACGACTTGACTCTAAGTTATTGCTCCTTTGCCTAGGAACAACAACTTGGGGGCTCCTGTTATGGTCTGGGCTTGTGGTTGGCCCTCTGTCGGGCACGACTCAATCCAATGTTATGTCGAGGACGACCCAAATGTTGGCTTGCTGTCGAGCAAGGCCGAGATACGCCTCAGTGTCGAGGACCGCCCTAAAACATTGGCTCAATCCGCTGGGGCCAGTGGAAAACGTGTGCTCCTCGCTCGAGGACACATCACCAACTGCATTTGTGCATTTTGTGGAGCCGTTTTTCCTTTCAATGGGTAAGTCCACCCATCATCCAAAGGACATGGGGCATTTGGCCCAAGATGATGAGCATGTGTTGTTCATCCCCCTTGTTACGTAAGAATCCTGGCAGTCACCCATTATCGGTCTGGACATTCAGCCCATAACGGAGACCGTTGGCCCAGCGTTGGGGGCTCTCTATAAATAGCATCTTCTGATAGAGGGTCAGGTATTCTGAATTCAATCTCTACTATTTACTTACTTGCTCTCTCTTTGTCTGAACTTATTTGAACGTTAGAGTGTCTTGCAAGTATACCCCCCCCCCCCCCCCCACCATTTTTCTCACCTGAAGTTGAAGACCACGGCGTGTTGTTGGCCACTGAAAATCCTTGTGATTTCGATAAGATCATCTTCTAAAATCAATATTTAAATTCATTCGTGCACTTATTTGTCATTGGTTAAGATATCCCTGGATTCTCCATTATCTAGTCTCTTTGAATCGATCAACTATGATTATAGGTCAAATGGGTCGAACACATTGGCCTCCTCTATTACTTTGTCTGTTTCATCCTATTTTTTAGCACACTATGACGAGCATAAACCTAAACGTGATGATTATGATTTTTTTTTGTCATTTTTAAGTTTTTAGGCTATAAGAGAATAGCCTATTGATGTTGTTCGATTGCTTTTTGGGTATATATTTTTATATTAAATTTGAATTAATATCATAAAATTGATTGTATAGGGATGTATTAAATCTAATGTACAAATTTAATATTTAAGTTTAACTTAACTTTACCAAAATAACTTATAAAATTGGAGATATCTCTTTATAACCAATAGTAAAATTTTATTTTAAATATACATGAGACTTGTTTTTTTAAATAAAAATCACTCTCAACCATCATGATTTTTAACAAAAGCAACACATTTAAGGTTAACGAAACACTAATGTTACTTGAAATCGTGGATTCTAATATACAATTATAATTTAATTATTTTTTAATAAAATTTAAATTAAGAGAGAGATACGGTCAAAGCAAGGTTTCACGTTTGGTGTATTTAAAATTGATTTTAAATGTATAGGAATTGATTTTAACATAATTTATAATTCTTGAGTAAAATTAACTATGTTTTTTAGTAGTGTTTTAAAAATCGGACCGGATCGGAAACCGACCTAATAACCGACTTGGTTTACTAGTTCGATCATTTGTGTCATCAAACCGGGAAAAATTGGGTTGGGCCGGGAAAAACCGGATTTAGGATTGAACCGGTTCTAATGCATTTTTTATTTTTTAATTAAAATTTAAATGCAAAAGTTATAAAAATTATAAAAAAAAATTGTTTTGATTGTTTTGGAAACACCACCACCAAAACGTAGAATGCACTTGCAGAGTGAGTAAACACCACCACCAAAGCAAGCAGACCACCATCGTTATTTCGAAAAGATCAAACACCATCGGTCGTTTCTTTCTCTGCCACCGCGCCTTCGTCTTTCTCCACGTCGCACAACGGTTGTTTTCACTTATCTTCTCCGCATCACCAACTGCAAGTTCGTTCTCTCCGCCGCAATATACCAACGACTCGCCATTCCGGTTTCTGTATCGTTTCAAATTTTCAGGTTCAATGCTCCTCTCTGTTTTCATTTAACTTTATTCTGTTGAAATTGTTGAAGATTAAATTAGGGTATTTCTATGTTTGCAATTGCAACAGTAATTTTGTTGTTGTCCAATCATTTGCTCGCACGAACATTTTTATTTCGTTGGGCTCATTGCTGGACTGCATCTACATATTTGATATTAATCTTCTGATTTATGTTCTAATTAATTTAGTGGTCAATATTCGTTGGATTGATTTCGTATGAACCCAGAAAGGGTTTTACATTATATGCCCATGTGTTTGAAATTATTTATGTGATCTTTCGTTATGGAATGGACTCATTCTCCTTTCCGCGTCATTACATAATTTAATTTTTATAGGAGTGGATCCTAGGTGTTTCAAATAATTTCTTTAAGCATGAAACATACATTATCATGTTGTTCTGCATTTAACTACTCTATCATACTAACCTTTTTCTAAGTTTTCTACATTCATAGAATGATACCAACTAGATATTTACCTTGTGCTTGAAATTATAGTTTTGTTCAAGATATATGGTATTTGGGCTTTTCTAACAATTTAATTTTAATCTACTGGAATTGAATGAAATTGAAAGTTCAGTTAGTTGCAGTTAAATATGATGGAGTTGTTAGACTTGAGATAGTTAAAAAGAACAAAAGGATTTATAGTTAACTTAGTTATGTTAGGATTTGATCATTGCTGAAAATTAATTTGTTTACTGAAAACAATTGATTTTGGAAGATCTTCTGAAAGTGTCAAATTCAAATTGTCAAATATTTTAAATGGCATCTAAAGGAGCACCCCTTTGTGAGTATTTCTTTGCCAAATATTTTAAATGGCATCTCCATAACTAATCTCCTTCTTCCTGAAGGAGCACCCCTCTGTGAGTCTTGCTTTGCCACCTGTTGGCTGGCACAAAACTGTTTGGCAGTTGCCGCAAACCACGACTGTTTGAGAGTGACTAAACACAGTAGTTCTGCATTCACAAATTCAGCCATTATATCTCAACCATTATAAATTAACAATTTAACAGAATGTTGTACTATCACAATAGTTCTATGATAAGATGCTTAATGCTAATAAAATCTTGAATGAATAAACACAGTAATTCTGCATCCACATATTTCAACCATTATAAATTAACAATTCAACAGAATGTTGTACTATGATAAGATGTTTGATTATAATACAACTTTGAGTATTCTGAACTTGGCATACGTGAGACTAAAGTGTATTTTAATTTAGCAATTTTGAACTGTTTTACAGGAAAATGGCATCTTCTGAAACACCATCATCACAACCACCATCACAAAAAGCTTCTTCAACTCCTAATTTAGTTCAACATAATGTTAGAGGAAAGACTGATATAGCTTGGGCACATTGTACTAAAAGTCCTAATGGAAAATATCTTGTTTGTATCTACTGTCACAAAGCGTTTAGTGGAGGTGGAATTCATAGGGTAAAGAAACATTTGGCTGGAGTAGTAGGAAATGTTGAAATTTGTAAGTCAGTTCCTACAGAAATTCGTTTTCGGATGAATCAATATCTTAATGAGCGGAGCAAGAAAAGAAAAACTCCAGATGTGGCTGAAAGTGAGTCATTTTCTGCAGAGGGGTGAATTGCAAATGCAAATGAACCCACGAATTGGTGCATCTAAAAAGAATGATGCTCGCATTGGTACTTATTTTTTACCCAAAACAACTCCGGGAGCTCAACCTACTTTAAAAAGTGTGATGCAAAATAAAGAAGTGGTAGAAAAGTGTGATCTTGCTATTGCGAAGTGGTTTATTGATGCGTCTATTTCTTTCAATGCTGCAAATTCGCCTTATTTTCAACCAGCAGTTGATGCTCTTTGTTGCATGGGTGCTGGATACAAAGTTCCTACTATGCATGCTCTTCGTGGTAATTTGTTAAATAAGTGGGTTGATGACGTGAAGATACAGCTAGAGCAATATCGTTCTATTTGGAAGGATACAGGTTGTACTCTTATGGCAGATGGGTGGACTGATCGTTGTAGAAGAACTCTTATCAACTTTTTAGTTTATTGCCCTAAAGGAACTGTTTTCATAAAGTCTGTTGATGCCTCTGGTGCTTCTAAAACTGCAGACACGTTGTTTAAGCTTTTCAAGGAAGTAGTGTTGTATGTTGGCCCAGAAAATGTTGTTCAAATCGTTACAGATAATGCTGCAAATTATGTTGCTGCTGGAAAGTTGTTGGAAAAGGAGTTTCCTAAGTTGTATTGGTCTCCTTGTGCATCACACTGTATTAATTTGATGTTGCAAGACATGGGAAAATTAGAGGAAGTAAGTGGGGCAGTGTCACATGCTTCAAAAATTACCAAATACATATATAATCATTATTTTGCATTGTATTTGATGAGACAAAATACAGGTGGAAGAGAAATACTTCATCCTGCTCCAACCCGCTTTGCTACTAATTTTATTGCATTGCAAAGTATTTTGTCTCATAAAGATGCACTAAGAGCCATGGTAACATCCAAAGAGTGGACAACTACAACTTATTCCAAAGATGTCAAGGCAAAGCAATTTGTGGAACAAGTATTAGACTCAAGCTTTTGGTCTACATGTGTTGACATAGTGAAAATTACAGAACCTCTTGTACGTGTGTTGCGTATTGTTGATAGTGAAGATAAACCGGCTATGGGATATCTCTATCGAGCTATGTATAAAGCAAGAGAGGAGATTGAGAAGAGGTTTAGAAGAAATAAGCTGAAAGTAGAGCATTATTTGAGGATCTTAGATAATCGTTGGGATGCACAACTTCGCAAAAATCTTCATGCTGCTGGTTATTGGTTAAGTCCATCTTGTAGATTCATTCAAGAATATGAAAAACACAAGTCTACTACCCAAGGTCTTTTGGATGTCATTGAAAAGTATGCTTATGATAGTAAGGACTTGCGAACTAAATTAACTGTTGAGATGAGTTTATTCAAAAATTGTGAAGGTAGTTTTGGAAGGACAACGACCGTTGAAAATCGAGATGAATTTTTTCCAGGTAAAATTAGATGATAAACTTTATGCATTTTATTATAATTTCAATATGAATTTTAAAATGTTTTCTAATTTTTTCACATGCACTATTCTAGATCAATGGTGGGAAACTTATGGAACCATAGTGCCCAATTTACAAAAGTTGGCTATTCAAATTTTAAGCCAAACTTGTAGTGCATCTAGTTATGAATGAAATTGGAGTGTATTTGAGCACATTCATTCAAAAAAAAAAGAAATAGGTTGGAGCATCAAAAGCTTAATGATCTTGTCTTTGTTCGTTACAACCTACGACTACAAAACATGTATTGCACTTATTATGCTTTATATGCTATTGCTTATATACTTATGTTGTTTATGACTAAGAATGATGAAAATTGGAAACAACTATATGTTGTTTGCTTATGATATTGTTTATACTACTAGTTATTGCTTGATATGTAGAAACTTGTTAATTTGTTTTTCTATCTCAAAAAATAGTACTGAGATTTGGAAACATTTAATTAGGAATTTGAGCATATGCTTTGGTTGTTGCTATTGCTTAATATGTTGCATTTTATACAATGTTAATATATATTTTATATTATTAATTTTTAAGCTAGTTAAGTTAGTTATATACTACTAGTTTTTAAGAATATTAATGAGTTTTATGTTTGACATTATCGTTAATGATTTATAGAAACAAGAAGAAACAAAATTATGATCCTATCAATTTTGAAATACTTGGTGATCATTCTGATTGGGTGTTGGAGGATTCACCACCATTCTTAACCATTGAGGAGGTGGAAGCACTACGCAAAGATCTTGCTAGTATGACAATTCAACCTATGTCAAATGATATTGGTATGATATTAGTTATTCTGATAACAATTTTGTTACTTTAATTTATTACTATATGTTAATTGTTTAACTCTCTAATTTATTTGTTGTTACAGATCAATTAAATTTGGATGCGGTTGATGTCGAGGATGATGAACAACTTAATCTGGAGAAAACAACCAAAATAATAATATGATTGATGGGGAAAATGTTGCAGATACGATTGATTTTACTGCAGATGGTTTTGATATTGAAGAAGGAGATCCCAATATTGAAATGATTTTACCTCCTTGGAACTAAACTTAAGTAGACATTGGAGTTATTTTGTTATAAATTATTCAATTATATTATGTTGCAATTAGATTTTGTAATTTTGTATTATTTTGTTATGTGTGATACATTTGTTTAAAATTTGAATTTAAATTATGAACTTGTGAATTTATGATATGATATTTTCAAAAAATTTAAGTAATAGTTATATTTTTTTAGAAACTGAATCATCCGGTTCGACCGGTTTTATATCTATATAATGACAGGTCTATTCATTCGGGTTATCCGGTTTAATCTGGTTTAGTCATGCGGTTTGACCAGTGACCCAGTGGTTCGACCGATAAACCAGTGACCTAATACCCTCACCGGTTTGATGACCGGTCCGATTTTTAAAACACTGTTTTTTAGAATTAATTAATTTAAAATTGATTTTCATAGTTTGAGTCTAAACGTAAATTTTACTTTTACGCAAAAAATTTCGTATTTAACTTATTTTAAATGAAATTTATACAAATAAATATCTTCACTTTCAAATCACTTTTACTTATAATTCATTTTACATGGTCAATTTTCTTCACCGTATAATCTAACAAGCATGTAATAATTTTAACGGTATTTTTGTCTCAAAGATTGAAACTGATTCTTTTCTTCAAATATCAAGAGCAAGAAAGAAAGAAAAATTTAAGAGAGAGAACAAGAATTTAGGAGAGCGATAGCAAGGAAAGGGAGATTTAAGCTTATTTTTTTCAAACAATTTTAAAAAAAAAAAAAAAATAATTGGATTAAGAAAATAGAATAGAAGGGGTATTCAGATCCTTACAAATTAGGATAAAAGAAATTCTCCACCAACACTACTAAGGACAGTCTAAAAAGATTTCTTACAAAATAAATGCTAAGGAGAGTTGGAATAGAGAATCTCTCCGATACAATTCCATTTTCAAACTAAAAATTTGATGTTCCAACAAACATTATCAACATTACAGATAATAGAATTAAAGGTAGAATTGTTTCTTTCCTTCCAAAGAGACCAAGCGACCGCCAACCAAACCCGACATTTGATCGTTTTGAAATTTCTCCCTCCGCTCCAGCTTAACCAATGCTATGTTGTCTCCCCTTCAAACGCAATCTTGACTCCGCACCATGTTCCTATGGAATTCCACACCAGAATAGAAAAATTGTTGAGAAAAAGGATATAATCAAGATCTTCGTCCACCTCGTTACAAAAACGACAAGCCGTATTCACTAGAATACCTCTCTTTCTTGAAGCGTCCATAGTAGGAAGACGGTTTCACAAAATTTTCCAACCAAATGTTTTAATCTTGGCTGACACCTTAATATCCCACAACCACTTGAAGGCCCTTCTTTTATCTTCATGTATATTAACATTGGCTGAATCCTATTACATTAGCCTATACACCTCTCTAACCGTGAAACCAGTCTTCTCGTCGTCCTTCTAGCTGATTTTGTCTTCCTCGATGAGATGCGGGTTGATTCTGTCCAAGGTCTGGAATGTTGTGAGCTGTTTTCAAAAGCTGTTAGTTTTTCCAAAATAACAGAATTTAACAGCATGGCACTTTAGTTGTATTTTGTATTAGTTGTGCTATTCTCTCATGTGTATATATACATTTTTGTAATCCCAATTCATGGTTAATGCCAATTTAGTGATTCATCTAATATTACTTTCTTCCCTATTCTCTCTTTCTCTCAATTCATCTTCTTTTTAAGCTTCTTTTCACCATTGTTACTACCTTCAAAATTTTGGTTTTATGTTTTATGTTGTTCTAACATTTGGCATCAAGAGCTCTGGTTATTGATCCTAATCCGCTGCAACAATGGCTACCGTTTCTAATGATCGAATTCCCACCAATCTCCCAATTCTTGATTCAAAGAACTACGACAAATGGGCGAAACAAATGAAGGTTCTGTTTGGTTATCAAGAGGTTCTTGAGATCATCATCAATGGAGTTACACCGTTAGGGGCAGATGCTACCGAAGCTATTAGGGCTACACGCAAGCAAGAAAAGAAGAAGAATTACAAAACCCTATTCTTGATTCACTCTTGTATTGATAACGACAATTTCGAGAAAGTTGGTGATTGTGAATCCGCGAAGCAAGCATGGGAAATCTTTGAGAAAGCATATGTCGGTGTCGTCAAAGCGAAGGTGGTAAGGTTACAAACTTACAAACGTCAATTCGAGCTAACACAAATGGAGGACAAAGAAACGATCAATGATTACATTACACGCATTACCCGGTTAGTCAACCAAATCAAGCATATGGCGAAACTATTCTTGAGCAGAATGTTGTATCAAAAGTGTTGTGTTCGTTAACATCACGGTTCGATAACATTGTTGTGGCTATTGAAGATTCAAAGGATCTAACAACTTTGAGCAAAGATGAGTTTCAAAGTTCGTTAGAAGTGCATGAACAAAGGATGGATGAGAGAAGTGCCGACAAAGCCTAAGCGGAGATCGCTTTGCAAGCGCGTTTACATGAGAAGAACAAGAGAACAAAAGGGATGTGGTCTTCAAAGAGTAATAAGAGTTTTGGTGGAAAAGATCCACAAAATTTGAAGGGTGAAGGAAGCTCCAAAGAGGGTAATCAAAGCGCCTACAAACGTTTGACAAAATTTCTGTGAAGTGTTATAATTGTCAAAAGCTTGGACATTTTGCGAAAGAATGTCGCTCAAAACACAAAGAAAAAGATGCGGATAAGGCTAAGGTTGCTAGGGAAGAGGTAGATGATGAAGATACCCTTCTTGTGATGAATACGGAGGAGAATTATGGCATTGTTCATGCTCTGGGCAGCAGCTACTATGGTGATAGTTTGCGGGACAACAGCTGTACTATTTTGGAAAGTGGTGGGAAAATGTGCTAGGATCGAAATGCATTACTTACCATGCGTGATGGAGTTCAAAGTAAAGATGAGTGGTATTTGGATTCCGGTTGTTCAACACATATGACGGTTCGAAAGGATTGGTTTATGCAAATTAATCAAGCGGCAAAGAGCAAAGTCAAGTTTGCCGAAGACACCACTTTAAGCGCCGAAGGGGTATGAGATGTTTTGATCAGAAGGAAGAATGGTGGACATTCTAGGATCAAAGATGTCTTGTACATACCGGAAATTAAGTGTAATCTTTTAAGTATTGGCCAATCACTTGAAAGAGGTTACTTAATTCGGTTGGAGAACAAGATGTTACGCGTTTTAGATTCAAATGGTGTGTTGATTCTAAAAGCGTCGATGGCTGGCAATAGAACTTTTAAGGTTGAGTTAAAGGTTATGGAGCATCGTTGTTTAGCTACCGCGGCAAGTAGATAAGAGTGGTTATGGCATTACCGTCTTGGTCACCTTAATTTTAGGGATCTCAAAATGTTGCAACAAAGTGAAATGATAACGGGGCTGCCACATATTAGTGTTCCGACAGAATTATGTGAGGAATGTGTGACAAGTAAGCAACACAAGAATGTATTTAGCAAGGATGCGGACCGAAGAACCAAAGGCTTACTTGAGGTGGTGTACTCGGATGTTTGTGGACCGATGCAAATAGAGACTTATGGCGGTAATCGATATTTTGTTATGTTCATTGACGATTTTAGTAGGAAGCTTTGGACATATCTTATCAAGAGAAAGGATGAGGTATTCAGAGTGTTCAAGAGTTTTAAATCCATGGTGGAGCGTCAAAGCGGTCGGAAGCTCAAAATTCTCAAAACGGATGATGGAGGTGAATATACTTCTAGTGAGTTTGGGAAGTTTTATGATCTTGAAGGTATTGTGCGTGAGGTGGTGCCTCCATATACGCCTCAACAAAACAGGGCTTCCGAGAGGAAAAATCGTACAATAATGAACATGGTGCGTAGTATGCTTTGTGGGAAGAAGTTTCCTAAGGAATTGTGGGGTGAGGTCGTGTCTATAGCCACCTACTTATTGAATAGGTGTCCTACTAAGAAGTTGGAGAAGATCACACCAGAAGAGGTTTGGAGTGGTTTCAAACCAAATGTGAATCACTTGCGCGTTTTGGGATCAATTGCATACCGTCATGTACTGAATCAACTTAGAAAAAAGTTGGACGATAAAGGTGAAAAGTTGATATTTGTTGGATATCACTCTACTGCAGGTTACAAGCTATTTGATGAGAGGAATCGGAAAATCTTGATAACCTGGGATGTGCAGTTTGATGAAATAAAAACTGCTGAAACAACAGGTGTAATCGATTACGCCAATGCTACTAACCGATTACAGTCTGCTGAACAGCAGCAGTGTATGGATTTGTTTGATCCGGAGAGTTCCGATGCCGCTGTTCCTATACCTACAGTAGTTGACAATGATGTTGTGAATAATGGTAGACCAGTGAGGCAAAGAGCCTTGCCTCATAGACTCCGAGATTGTGAGAGGTTCTAAGATAACAAAGTGAATAGTGATGGTGATCTTATTTATTTTGCACTTATGGCCGAATCTGAACCGGTAAATGAGGAGGAAGACTTAAGTGATCCTAAATGGATATGTGCAATGAAAGAGGAGTTGGAATCTATTGAGAAAAATGGTACTTGGGAGTTGGTCGATTTACCACATGGAAAGAAACCGATTGGTGTGTGATGGGTCTATAAAGTCAAAGCAAATCCTAAAGGTGAAATAATCAAGCACAAAGCTATATTAGTGGCGAAAGGGTTCTTGAAACGTGAAGGTATAGACTATGAGGAGGTATTTGCACCGGTGGCTAGATTGGAGACTATTTTTTTGGTTGTTGGGATTGCGCATAGCAACAATTGGGTGATTTATCAAATGGATGTGAAATTTGTGTTTTTGAATGGTCCTCTTGATGAGGAGGTTTATGTGGGGCAGCCACCCGGTTTCGTGATCAAAAATCAAGAGAGGAAATACTACAAGCTACACAAAGCGTTGTACGGTTTGAAACAAGCTCCAAGAGCTTGGAACAAACATATAGACGGCTTTCTTATTGACATCGGTTTCAAACAGTGTGTATCCGAACATGGTGTTTATGTCAGATCGGGTACTATTGATGGTATTATCATACTATGGTTGTATGTTTATGATCTCTTGATTACGGGCAGCATTGACAAGAGTATTTCAAAGTTCAAAGTGGAGCTTATGAGTGAGTTTGAGATGACGGACCTTGGTGTCATGAGATACTTTCTTGGCATAGAGTTCCACAAGTCAAAAGTGGGGTTGCTTATGCATCAAAGAAGGTATGCTCTAGATATCTTGAAAAAGTGTGAAATAGAGCATTGTAATGCTTCTAATACACCTTGTGAGGCTAGAGTTCAGCTGTCCAAAAGTGATGATGAGGATGATGTGGATCCAACACTTTACCGGAGTTTGATTGGATCGTTACGGTATTTGTGCAATACTCGACCAAACTTGGTTTTTAGTGTCGGTATTGCGAGTAGATTCATGAAGAGACCTAAGGTGCCTCATTTGGCGGCGGTCAAGAGAATCCTTAGATATATGAAAGGTACTCTTGGTTGTGGTATTTTGTTTCCCACATAGGATATGGATCGCAAATGTACTTTACTTGGCTACACCGATTCTAATTGGTGCGAAGATAAAGATGATCGAAAATCTACGGCGGGTTACATCTTTATGTTTGGTAGTACACCAATCTCATGGTGTTCGAAGAAGGAACCAGTTGTAGCACTCTCTTCTTGTGAGGCCGAGTATATTGCAGCATCATTGAGTGCTTGCCAAGCTATGTGGTTAGTGAATCTCATGAAGGAATTGGGATGTGGTGATGATGATGCCACCATATTGTTGGTGGATAATGTTTCCGTGATAAATCTTAAGAAGAATCCGATTGCACACGGAAGGAGCAAGCATATTGATATGCGGTTTCATTACTTGAGAGAATTGGTCGGAGATGGAAAGCTTAGATTGAGCTATTGCCGAGCAAGGACCAAGTTGCGGATTTGTTGACCAAGGGTGTGACAAATAAGGTGTTCAAGAGATTGTTGAAGAGCTTGAGCATGATGAACTTGGAGCAACTAAAGTGAGGTGGTGTGTTGTGATCTGTTTTGAAAAGCTGTTAGTTTTTCCAAAATAACAGAATTTAACAGCATGACACTTTAGTTGTATTTTGTATTAGTTGTGTTATTCTCTCATGTGTATATATACATTGTTGTAATCCCAATTCATGGTTGATGTCAATTTAGTGATTCATCCAATATTACTTTCTTCCATATTCTCTCTTTCTCTCAATTCATCTTCTTTCTAAGTTTCTTTTCACCATTGTTACTACCTTCAAAATTATGGTTTTATGTTTTATGTTGTTCTAACATGGAATAACTGTGAAATTTTGTTGTACACAGCCTGCTGACCCTGTTCTGCTGTCCCAAGATCACTCCAAATCCATTGGTTATCAATCCACAATCACATATCCTTGACCATTAAATTTTTCTTGTTACTAAGCTGGTATAAATCATTGAATAACTCTACCAAAGGCTCCTGCCCATTCCAGATGGCTGACCAAAAAGGAATTGTATCTTACCAAGCACAAAATACATGGATTTAGTAAAATTGAATTCACCAATCTTAGAAATAGTTCCACTCTTCAACACATCTCTCCACCAAATTGACGATAGAATGCGAAGGTTGTGATAATCCATCAACACTAAATGTTCGACATAACCGTAACGAGCCTTAAGCACCTTCTTTCAAAGGGCCAACTTTTCAGACAAAATTCTCCATTTCCATTTTGATAACAATGCCAAATTATACTCTTGATGCTTTTAATACCCAACCCCCCATTAGCTTTATCTCTACAAACTAACTCCCACATGGTCCAATGAATCTTAGATTTTCCCTCTTTACTACCCCAAAGGAAGATCCTTCTAACCTTGTCAATCTTGTTCCAGACAGCTACCGTAGCTTTGTAAGAAGACAGCAAGAAAATAGGTAATGAAGTAAGAATAGAATTGATCAAAGTAATTCTACCTGTCATGCTCAACATTCGACCTTTCCACAAAGCAAGTTTGTTACTGAACTTAATAATCAACGGCTTCCAAGTGCTAATACGCCTGGGGTTAGATCCAATTGGAATACCCAAGAAGTTGAAAGTCGAAGCCTCAATTTTACACGAGAGGAAATTTGTCGCCTTCAATAAAAAATGAGAGCTGACATTCACTCCAACAAGTCTGCTTTTATGAAAATTGACACTGAGCCCCGACAAATTGATTATGATGTTTTTAATCAATTGCATGAGTCGGTGGAATAAGAGCCATATGTATTATTGATTCAAGTTAGGTGGAAAGAAAAATCTAAAAGTCTTCTGAAAATTATGAAAAATTGAGATTTTATGTGTTTGATTCGAATCAAGCACATATCCTAATTTGAATCACTTTGGATAGAGGCAAACCGGAAATTTTCAAACACTTTGATTCAAATCAAAATTTAGACATGATTCGAATCAATCAATTCTTGGTCACCTCTACTAGAGTTGATTCGAATCAGACTTTACACCTGATTCGAATCAGATAGTTTTTCCATATTTTCCCGTTGGCTCAAATTGATTGATTTGAATTAGAATCAACACTTGATTCGAATCAGACTTTGTCCTTAATTTGAATTAGCTGAAAATGGGTCAAAACTTTATTTTTCTTTTATTCCACTTCACTTGTTAAGTTGATTCAAATTATGAAATATCCTTGATTTGAATCTAACTAATTTTTCCAACCATATAAAACCTTGTTATGATCATTTTTCATGTAACGAATCAACAAATTGATAATCATTTTTGTGTGATTTTTTGAAAATCAACACCCTCTGTTTTGAAAAGTTCAAAGCTTCTGCAATAAAACTCTAACATCTTGAACTTCAGCTTGATTCCAGATATTGATAACGAGAGATTTGTAATTGATTGAATGAGACATGCTCTTGAAACTAATCATTCTTGGAGATGCGATTTAGATTTTCATGTAGCTTGCAAGATTGGGGTTGTTGTCATTGGTGCTGACAAATTGCAATGAAAAGAAGAAGGTACTTCTCTCTAGATTGCCTTGGTAATAATTATATGGAATGTTACGGATAAGGCAGAGTTCTTCTCAAATCTTCGAACAAATCATCGCTCAAGGAACCAGTAGGATCAAGGGATTAATGGTTGCACACGAAGTTTTGGAGCAGATTGGTGATATTGGAAGATTCAAGAAGCATTAATCGAGTAAAGATCACGCAAGAGAGTTTAGCATTACACTATATACAAGTCAAGATCCTAATAGGAGATTTTATAATTCTCAGCATTATTGTGGATTAGTGATTGTATGCACTCTTGCAAATATTTATCAAATAAAAAGGAACAATACATGTTCTTATGAGAAATCATTGAAGAATGCATGTAGGCAAAGTGAGGACGAACGTTAAAGCACTATAAATCTCGGTGTCAACTCTCTCCTTACTCTCGGCATTTAATTTTTGTTGGATTTGCTTGCTTAGGTATTTCAATTCTACCATAGTCTATCATTTATTCAATTGATAGCGATTTATTGTGTAATGTTAGGTTTTGTTAGAATTAGTACCTAATATAGTTGCATTATGATTAAAATCTGAGAAATAATTGAGGTTAGAATTTATTATAATTGAATCGTTGTATAATCACATCTTATGAAAATTTATAATTGAATCAATCGTATACACTTGTGTATCATCACGAAAACCACCATTGGTATTTTTATATTGATTTTGTGTTAACGTAATCAAATTTCAAAAAGTATAATTTTCATATTTTCACTTCAAATCTTTCGCGCGCACTTTTGAAAAATCTTTGATATTCAATTTTGAAAAAGGCGGTTGATTTTTTCAATAAAGATCTATTCACCTCTTCCCACTCTAGATTGTTTTTCTACTTCCAATTCTCATCCAACAGTCAATGTGAGCAACAATAAGTTAATCTAGTAGCAGTATGTCTAACATATAAACGAGAAAAAGATCAAGGATTAGATTGAATGATGCAGGTTATACGTGTTAGAACAAAAAGTTGGACAACAATTGTCAAATTCAAGTTTGAAGATAGACAAGAATAAAAAGAAGAATAATTCAATTTTAGAAAAGTAATACAATTAGAATTAAGATGTGTTTACTACTCATGAAAGACTTTTTACCTCAGTTAGAAATTTGACTTAAAATTATGTTAATAAAAGAGTCACACTTTATGATATGCGTAAAATAGAAATAGACATGAAATTTCATCTAATATTTAAAAGAGTATGATGTTTTAAGAAGACATATAAAAATAAACACAAAACTTCATCTCGTAGTTAAAAAACAATACTGATTAAGAGTTACATAGAATATAAACAAATTATTCATAATTAGAAGTACTATGATATTATAAGTACTTTTTTTCAAGTAAGACTAGTTAGTGTTGAGGATAGACAGACAAAGGAATATGACTTGGCAGTGTGAATCAAAATTCTTGATTCCCATTGCTTTTCAATGTTTTCAATAGTCAAACTAGCGGGAACTATAAATTTCACATTCCCTCCTCATTCAAAAGTTGTTTAATTTTTGCCACCAACTCCACTTTTTTGAAATAAATACTAATAATATTTTGAGTGATCCAAATTGAATCCACACATCACAAAAAGGAAATAATTCATTTGTCTAATTCATTTAAAAAACATGATCACCAAACGACACCCAGCCTTAAAACTTAGCATACAAAACTGAAGTTGTGCAAATTTCACCTAATCGAAGTTTTACCAGATGCGGTCATATTGTACTTGATGAAGTGTTAGATCCATTTTGAGAATTGTAGACACCGAATCCATAGATGAAAAATCAGAATCCAAATTATATGTTACTATTACATTTTATATCTATTATTATCATCCAAAACAAAATCTTTTTATTCTGCCGACATAAGGTGATTGATTTACATCCTCTTGATAAAGATAAGAAAATATAACAATAAAATGAAGAAAAAACAGATAAAATATATCATAGAACCAAAACTGAACTTAGATTCATTCATTTCTTACAACACACTCATAACTCTCTCATTCTAGAGCAACAATAATCAGTAGCTGAAAATAAAAATTTACATTTATGAAAAGGTTAGGCTCATACTGATGGATTGGATATGGATTTGAATTGGATCCTAAACCTAAAACAATAATCTACTAATTCTAAAATTAAAAAAGATAGGGCAAAGATTTAGGGTTTAATTTAGGCATAAACGGATCCATAAGATAGCGACATCAAAAGCACCGCAGCTTTTTCTTCTTCTCCCAGTTTCTTCCAATGCGATCTCTGCATAAACACTTCTTTCCCTAAATTCAATAGTCTCTGCTTCATGCTCAAATTATCCCCAACCTTGCTTCCACCGCTTCCATTGCTCTTTTTCCCCTTTCTCGTTCCATCTTCGTTGTTTCCTTTGCTTATCCCCAAAATCGCTCTCTTCTTCTTCCTGCTCCTGATCCCGCAAGCATTACACAGAGACTGTACATCAGACAAAAATTAGATCAGATCAAGAACAAATAAGTGTGATTAATCAGATTAATCATCAAATTGGAAAAATTATGAGTTGATTAGATTAGATTGGATTAGATTAGCTCTACCTTTGGTCCTGCAGGTCCGCCTCTCCATAGAGGTGTTTTGGAAGTTCCGCAATCGGCGCAGGTTTTCTTTGGACTGTTATCCGATGAAACGGCGTTAGGGTTTGAATCTTCAGCTTCCGATCCCTGAAATGAAATGGAATTAAAATGATCAGTGATTTGAAGTTCGTAATCGCGAATGATTGTGAATGATTCAAGTGTGAGAAGCTAATCGATGCTCACCTTTCCGGTATGATCAACCACCATTCTGATTCGATTCTGATCAAACAAAAACGCGATTCCGGTGAGGGAAACAGAATTGGATGAATCAGAATGGAAGATCGAGCATGCAGGATTGAAAATAGGGTAGTGATGATGATGTAGTGACTGTTTAGAGAGAGAAAGAGAGAGATTTATAGAGAGATTGGGAGAGAGATGAATCGTAAAGAGACACTGATATAGTCTCTAGACACACGCACGCACCAGCCGCAGCAGATCTATAAACACCAGATCTTTATAAATGCAAACTCAAAACCCTAAATTTTCACCTTTTTAAATTACTATTATACCCTTTTCATTTTCCCAATTCTATTTTCACCCGCCAAAACATCCTAAAAATCGATAAAAGGCGGCACTGTCTTTTTAACCCTTAGATTGTATTTTTCATCATTTGATTTGATTATTAAATCATCAAGTGTGCTAAGTCTACTACTATTGTATAATAACATTCCAAAATATTTGTTTTTCTAATCATAACATTTATTTTATCCTACATTCTAAACTTTTTAATAAAATTATATTTATTTATCATTGAAATGTATAGCCTCTTTGATAAAACGAAATATTAATTTTTAATTTTACAGCTCAAATCAATAAAAAAATTGTTTTGATAATTGTTTTTAGTTTGTAGTTTGTAGATATTTTTTACTAACTTTTGCTCAAAAGTTATTTAAAGTGACTTATCAATTTATAATTCTTAATTTGTCATTTTTTTTCTTTTATTTTTATCTTTATTATTTTAATTAAAACTCATTTTTATAATTTAAAATAAAATAAATATATTTTAAATATATCAATAGAAAATGTCAAATTTTATATTTAAAAATATTATAAAGTTTTTACTTCAATTTTTCTCTATATTCTTTCTCTTTCATTTTTATTTTACCTTTCTCCATTATCTTCTTCCATTGATTCCAACTTCATTCTCAATTCCTCCTTTTTTATTAATTTCATCCTCTTTTATTATCTGAAATTATCTTTTATTATTTGCCGATAAAATTTATATGTATGTCTTAAATTGATATTATGTTTAATTATATATATATATATATATATATATATATATATATATATATATATATATATATATATATATATATATATATATATATATATATATATATATATATATATATATATATATATATATATATATATATATATAATTGTTTATATGTGTTTATTATTGTATTTATTGTTATGTTTATATTTAAATAAAAATTTATTAAATACTTCAATTAATTTATCAAATGTGAATCATCAACTATCACCTATCAAACATTAACTGTAAATTATCAACCATATATATATATTGTTGTATAACTTATTAACTACAACTATTTTTAACAAAGGAATCTGTAATTTTTTCCTATGTTATGATATCAAATATTAACTAAATATAAATATGTAAAATTAACACTATTTTACAAATTTAAATTTATTTTTAAATAAATACTCAATTTAGTTTTTAAATTATTACCCTCTTAAAAATTGAATTTTTAACTATTAAAATTAACTAAAAATTTTATAAAGTACTTTTACATTTAATTATTTAAGATCCTTAAAATAGTTGGACGGAAAAATAATTTAACGTTTTAAACTAATTTTAATAATGTGTGTAGAATGAGATTTATTGTATGTTTAATTTTTTATATTTGTGAGATTTATTGTAGAGTGATGAATAAGAGATGAAGAAAATAGTAATTATTTATGAGAAATTGTATGCATTAATATTATTTTTGTTTCTAGAAATACTATCTCAATTTTTTATTATAAATTGTTTTTTACTTTTCACACATATTAAAAAATATAATAATTATGGTATAAAAAAGAAAAATTATAAAGAGTTTTACAAAAATTGTCTTTTATTAATGATATTCAAAAGACAAATATACATAATTGAAAGAAAAGAGAATAATAAATATTTAAATATATAATAGAAAAAATAATTATCCATCGATATTATAAAACGACTTATATTATAGTATAAAATATTTTTTCAAAATAATTTATAATAAAAAACGAAGATAACAAAATTTATTTTAATAAATCATAAGAACTAAAAAAAATAGAAGTTTATTTTTCGTGAAACTTAAGATAGAGTATTCATTAACTGTTGCAGAAAAATATGTAACACAACTAAAATACATTAATAATTTTAAATATAATTTAATATAAAATGGCAAAAGAAAAACCTTGCTTAAATTTTCAAAGAATGCTTTTAGAGCGTTGATTAAGAAGATAATTGAAAATTTTGTTTTGAGGTGCATGAGTGGCAGCTTGAATGAACATTGGTGGTCAAGGACCAAGGTTGCTTGCTTAATCATTAACAACGGTACTTTATTTACTGAAATAGTACCGTTACAATAACATATGCAAGAAAATAATATTACTACTAATGTAAGTAACGCTGTAAATAACAGAAAAGACAAAGAATACGATGATGGTGTGATCGCAACCATACATACATGACTGAATAGGTAAAAGATTAACCACACAGCGGTAGGGAAAGATCACGTTATTATTATTTTTTTGTTTCTTAATTTATGCTACAAAATATAAGGTAAAATACATAGATCACGTGTTGTAGTCAGAGACAAAAGTACGACTGGACCGGAACGTTTGTTTTGTGTGCCTCTCTGGGTGTTTAATGGCCTCCAAGTTGCTTCTTCTAAATTCTACTAATACACCATTTCAAATTTCATAGATTTTTAGAGTTTGACTCAATATGAAATTGAGAGGGAAATCTCTAGTACCACACAAAATGGAGGGTTTATATATTTAAGATTGTCGGATTCGAGTTTGCTTCAGTAGAATCAATCGACTAGTAACTTAATTCCTAAAATCCTACGAATTTCTTTTTTTAAGTTTAAATAATATTAAATAATTATATGTATTATATTAAAGGTATTGCAGTGACAAATGAAAAAAAAGTCTTACATTATTATTCAATAGGGATGCATCATTCACTCATACTAGGTGGGGATCACCTTATTTCAAAAATTCTAGCTTCAAAGTATACATACAAAATTCTTCTTAAATTAGAGAGAATAAATTTCTCCATAAATTAGACTTCTAGCTTCAAGGCTATATATACAAAATTCTTCATTAAGAAGAGTTTATGTGATTTTACCGCTTTCGAGCTAAGTGATTTCATGAAGGAGATTGTAATACGAAGTACTATCATTTGAAAGTTGTTAATATGAGAAAGCAAAATTAAGTTCAAATGCTCTGTGACACTAATGACATGTGGGTGGAAGATGAACATCAACTTTAATCTATGAAAAGTTATTTTTTGCAATAATCTTTTTACTAAAACTTTTAGAAAGGATGAATGGTTCCAACTACCAGTTTTTTATCCTATGGTTTCTTAAAAGTCTTTAAATCTTCTAAGTGGTGATTTGAATTATATAGAGGTTAGGCAGGCGGGTTTCGACATGGTACCTTGGGAATCATCTAGACCAGATGGACGTCATGCTAGTTTTTATCAAAAAACTTGGGAAGTCATTGAATCTAATAGTTGTAATTTTGTTAAGAAAATGCGGGCTAATCCAGATGCACTTGTGAAGATTAATCAAAAAGATATTTGCTTAATTTCAAAGATAAGACGTCCTAAGTTTATTAATCAGTTATGTTTCATTTCTTTTTGCAATAATTTGTATAAAATTATTAGAAAAGTGGTTGTAAATAACTTGAAAATTATTAGTCCTCAAATTGTCTCTCCTTTTCAAACGGACTTTATACCAAAGAGAAATATTTATGATAATATTGTGGTGACACAAGAAATGACTCATTGCATGCACAAGATGAAAGTGGAGATGAAGTATTTTGTGATTAAAGTTGATTTAAATAAATAACATGACATGCTAAAGTGGTATTTCGTTGAAAATATCTTGAAGGAGGTGGGATTTTCGTTGGAGCTACTTCCTATTATTATGGCTTGTGTTACAACTATGACCACTAATGTGAAATGGAATAAAACTATATTAGAATTTAACAAATCTTTGGGAGGTATAAGACAAGGAGACCCTATTTCTCTATACCTCTTTGTGTTTATTTGGATAAATGGTCTCATCTTATTTTTTATAGTGTGGATCAAGGCTTTTGAAAAACTAAGAAGACAAATATAAATGGTCCTCTAATATCTCACTTGATGTTTCTAGATGATCTTTTATTATTTGGTCAAGCTATAGAGGTTTAAGTGCAATGTATGCTTGATATTGTTAATCATTTTTTCCTTTTGTCTGATCAATAAGCGAGTATTGATAAAACAAGCATTTTTTTCTCTAGAAACACGTTTATGTCTGTTTGTTGTAAATTGGCTGTTATGTATGGATTTCATGAAGCACAATTGCTTGTCAAATAATTAGGTGCCCCTTTCCTTGGTAGATCACCAAGAAGATCTGATTTTAATTATACCTTTGAGCAAATTAAGTCAAAGTTGGCCTCTTGTAAATATCGACGCCTTTCTTTTGTAGGTCGGGTAACTCTTTCTAAATTTATTGAAGTTATTCTTATCTATACTATGATGACTACTAGCATTTCTAAAGCTTGTTTGCATGAGATTCAAAAGTTAGAGTGTTATTTTATCTAGGATAATAACGAAGAGCATAGAAGAATTCATTCGGTAAAGTGGGATGTAATGACGCTACCAAAGTTTTTAGGAGGATTAGGTATTAAACAGTTGAATATTATGAATAATGCTTCTATTTTGAAGTTTGGTTGAGTCATTCGAAGTAAGGAAAAATCTCTTTGTTGTGAAGTTATGTGTGACAAATATATGAGGACCAATATTGTTTATGAGTGTGTGATTGTTAAGGCAAATGATTCCAATTCATGGAAGAATCTCGGTAACTTGTGACCTAAGTTTATTCAGATTGTGTATTGCTTTATAAGAGATAGTGCCAATATAGATGTCTGAACTCATCGTTGAGTTGAACCAGGTATGAAGTTGATGGATATTAATATAGATGGTGTCAATACAGCTTCTTATTAGCATTTATAAGACTTATTAGATCAACATGGTCAATGAAATGTGAATCTTTTAAAGCATTGGTTTCCTCAAAATATGGTAACTAAAATTCTAGCTATTATTTGTCTCGATGATAATAGTAGAAGAAATATTTATTGGTGGCCAAAGGATAAAAAAAGTGAGTATACTGTTTCATCAAGTTATAAGTTAATGTGTAATTTTGGTAGGCAAAATGGCGAGAGTAGTTTGAGGTAGACATGGAAGCTTAAAGTCCTTGAATGAACAAGAGTTTTTATTTGGTTGGTGTATCATGGAAGGATAATGACCAATGAGAAAAAAAATAAAATGCAACTAGAAAAACATTTTTTTAGTCACTGACCTGTGGAACATAGGTGGGATCCATTATACATGCCTTACGTCATTATCCTTTGTTTTTTTCTTTCGATTTGGACAAAGGTGGTTAAGTTGGATATTAAAAACTCTTTCTCCACTAGTAATATTAAGAAGTGGATGGATACTAATTTGTGTTTGAGTTTTGGTATTTGTGGAGTTCCTGTCGTGGACTGAACAAAGGTGGAATCTATTATACATGTCTTACGTCATTATCTTTTACTTTTTTTCTATTTGGACTAATGTGGTTAAATTGGATACGAGAGACATTTTTTTCCACTAGTATTATTAAGGAGTGAATGGAAACTAATCTGTGTTTGAATATTATTGGAGATTCATCGTGGACTGAACTTTGGGTAACCTTTTGCCATGCACTTTTGATGTGGAGAAATAAGGAAAAAACATGTTGAGAATTGTTTTAGACCTAGAATTCTGTGGGAGCAAGTCACTGAAGTTATTCATGAGTATTTTTTGGCAGTGAAGCTGCATGGTAGTAAGATAGAGTTGGCTTTAGAGGCTAAGCAAATAAGGTGGACTCCTTCATCTTCGAGTTGAGTGATATTGAACAGATAGATGCAGTAAGAATGATTTGATAGTTGTATGTGGTGATTTTTTAAGAGGTTGTACGTGTGAGTGGTTTGGAGGCTTCGACAAATATTTGAGTTCATGTATTGCAAATGTTGTTAAATTTTGGAGTGTGTTAGAAGGATTAAGATTATCAAAAGAGTTTGAGTTTCAAGATATTGAGCTCCATATAGATTTCAAAGTGATAGCTAAAAACATTTTAAATTCTAAACATGATAGTATAATTGTAACGCGATTGATACAATAAATTCAACAATTGCTCAAATTGAATTGGGAGGTGTGAGTTTGTCATATTTACCATAAGTCAAATAAATGTGCAAATGCACTTGTCAACATGGAGTGTAATTTAAGTCTTAATTTGATGCTTTACGAGCGAGTTTTTACTATAAAGTTTTTTTCTTTTATTGACTATTTGTATTGAAATCTTTACTAATAAATATTTCTCTCTTTCTCTTTATGCTTCTAACCCTTTTCTTTCTAAAAAAACATGTTAAAATAGGGACAATTGGACACGTCTTATAGATTGCGAGTAATTCTTTATTTAACAACTCTTTACTCTATATTTAACAACTCTACGAGGGTATCCCAAATGAGAATATATGTTAAGTCTATATTAACTCCTCTACAAGTATGAGAGTATCCCCGAAAGAGAATATATGCTAATCACCTGTTAGTTTTTGCACTTTATTTTTTTTGTCCAAAGATTATGTATTCTTTTCAATATTTTATAGGTGGGGAAAGTATATACATGTGATGTTGAACTCATAGCCTTTGCAAGTTACAATTTGATCATTTGTTGTTCTATGGTGTTTGATTGAAAAGTGAGAAGTTAGAGATAGTTGCAACAATTGTCAATTTGGGTCCAAACAACCATAACTAAACACCAAACCATTTGATCCTCTAACAATTTACAACTTTAAATGTGCATTTGATCCTTTAACAATTTACAACTTTAAATGTGAAGGAAGGAAAAAATCAAAGTATGAGAAACATGAAACAACGTACCAACAAAGCACTAATTTTTTCTTTGAAAAATTGAATATTTATTTTTAATAGAACACAACTGACAAGGCAGCTCACGCTTCTGTTCCATATACAAGACATAGATTCAAGAAACTGTCTTCACCAGAAGTTGAATCCACCAGATGGTAATAAAGGCTCTTTGCTTCCAAAGTTGAAACCAGATTGATCACCATTGCCTGATGGTAGTATATCATCTTCCACTTCACACCAGTATGTTTCAAGAAGTTTAACAGCCTTCTCATATATTTCATTGTTGTCGTGATTCTGTAGGCTTTCAATCTTCTCCAATCCCTCCGAATCCTCTATCATCTGAGCATACAAGTTGGCATCTTCAGAGTCACGTTGACTCTTCTCTACTTCTCCGGCAATCAAAATATTCTGTAGGCCCTCCAAACAGACCGCAATAACTATTGGATCGGGGCAAAGAAGCAAATCACATAGTGGTTTTATGCAACCTTGATCCACCAAGTACCTTGTAACCCCATAAGTTAATATCATAAATTCAGAAAGTTAATATCATAAATTCAGAAAGTTAATCATTTTTAAGAACCTATTAAAGAAAGCACATACTTGATCTGCTCAGGAATTCCACCAGCTGCAACATTTGTTGTTGCCCAAGCAGCTTCCTTTTTTATGTCAAAATCTGCATTTTGAAGAAGACTCACAAGCGGAGGAATAAGACCGACTTCAATAACAGCCTACATATGTAAATCGTATCATCGGCTTTTAATTTATACAAAATAAAAAAATAAACTTCAGAATAAAATATAAACTCATTTAATCTCTTAGATTAGACAATTTAAGTAGTCAACACTCTTCAGCTTATCCGAAAAATGTCATGACCCTACATTATATTCAATTGACAAACAAATTATGATTCCCTGGCTTTACCTGTACTTGTTCCTTATTTCCTGCTGTAATGTTGGATACAGCCCAACAAGCTTCTTTCTTGATGCATTTTTTAAGAGGTTGTAACAATAGGTTTAAAAGGCAAGGGAGTGCACCATAATCAACCATCACCTAGCGAGAGAGAGAAAAACACAATAAGGAGAATCAATACAAAATCTAAAAGAAATAGAATTTGACAAAAATGTGACATCGACAACCTTGTCCCTTTTGATCGTATAAACTATCAAATAATAATTTCAATCAGTTACAGATCACTACCTGAGTTTGCATATCATCTCCAGTCACCATATTTCCCACTGTACGAACAACAGGAACCAACACTGAAGCAGACGGGTGTCTGAAAATGAGACCATATACATAGTTAGGCAATCAACCATTGAAACAACATAATCAGGATCATTGAAACAACTAATACTCACTGAAGGAGCTGCACCAGTCGGCCAGATACACCTGCGTCAATAATTTCTTGTATTTTATCATTTGAGTCATCAGAAAGGTATGATAAAGCCCAGCAAGCATCCGCCAAAATTTCTTCATCATCCGAAAAAACCAAACGCCCAAGAATTGGAAGAGCAAGTCTCACCTGTCAGTCATAAACTATTAACAAAAAGAATAGCCAAAAACTCAACAGACCTCTCTCTAAGGTTTGATTTCAATAAAACAATAGATGTCATTTAAATGAAACAATGATGTTATACTACCAGCTCAAATGGAAGTTGTGGCTTTCCCCTACAAAAGTTTGATAAAGTCCATGTGGCATTTCTCAGCATTGAAAGTTTGGCTTGATCGTTCATCTGGGCTAATAGTGAGATAAGAGCACCATGACCAAGCACTAGATCGCGATGCCACGGGGAATCACCAGCAATATTTCCCAAAGCCCACACGGCCTAGAATTTCATGAATATAATTATCACCAAACAATGAAAGTAAGAGAGATGCTTGTAGAACACATTCAAGTATAAGATACCTGCTCTCGAACTTCCTCACTAGGTGAATTAAGCAACGTGACAAATGCAGGAACTGCTCCATGATCAACCACCACTTTAGTGTTCTCAGAAGTTCCAGATGCTATGTTTGTCAGAGCCCATGCAGCCTCAAGCTAAACAACAACAGATTTCAAACACTCTACGTTTAGAAATAATTTAACCATCCACAAAGGAAAACACACAAAAAATGTGAATTCAAACATTTGAAACCTGGAGTCGAGGGAAATCCTCTCTGGCAAGAAACTCAACCAAACGTGGCACAACACCAGATTGAATAACCTTATCAATCGGAGGAGGATTCCGTTCTACTACAAAAAAAAAAAAAAAAGAACATTAACACATACTAGTAGAGGCTAAAGAAGAACAATCAAGAAAGTGGTGAACAGAAACTAATCATTCACAATTTACCAATTGAAAGTAGCTTCCGAAACAGTATGGTGGCTTCCACTTGAGCACTACTCTCGTCAGAACAAACGCCGGCAACCATTGAAGGAAGACTCTCTAGCTGCATCAATCAACAGACACAATTGAATAAATTGAATAACATTTAGTATTTAGTATCAAACTTCAAATCACACCGTCTGAAATTTCTTGAACCCTAACTTGCACCACAGAAATGAAAATGAATAAAATAACAGAGCAGCTATAAAACTGCGGTGGCGGAGAAGTACCTTCTTGTCGAGAGTGGGGAACTGCTCCTGAGATTGAAGGCCTTCGCGACGCTTCTTCTGCAAGCTTTCTTCACGTTTGCTCTTGCGAATCTCGATCATGCTGTCTTCACGTCTCCGGCGGCCATCGGCGGCGTCGACGGCGACCTTGTAACGGTTACGGCGAGCATCGGTTCTTACATTTGGTCGTAGCGACATCGTCGTTTAGGTAGTTGATGATGACGAAAAATGAGAGAAGAATTTGAATATATAAATAGTGGTAAAGTTACCGCGAAGAACGCAAAGACCTAATAACGGTTTTATTTTCTTCAAACGATTATCTCAAAAGAAAGAAAATGGGCCGAGCCCATTACAAAGCGAACTCCAAAACCTAAAATAGAGATTTTTAATTTTTGAGAATTTTATCAATTTAATGTTTTTTTATTTAGAAATTACTATTTTATGTTTTTTTTTATAATATTTTGAATTTTTAACACAGTAATATACTTTACTCTTCTCATGAATATATCAATAAGAAATTGGTTATATTCTATAATAAGTCAATTTAGTATTACACATACAAATATAATTATAATTCTATTTTTCCTTAAACGCTCCTATATATTCATTACAAAAATATTTGGTTGTTTTAATATCATTTTTTTAATGAAAATTTATAATTATTTGGTGATTGTTGAATAGGATGATTAAAACTATTTTAAATCATATATTACTAAAATTTGAGTTTTTTTTACGGATATTAAAATTCGAGTTAAATATATATTTTTGCAACTATAAAAAATTTAAACATTGTTGTATTTTTCGAGCAGGGTGGATTTTTTAAGAAATGTCAAAAATATGACATTTAATATAAAAAATTAGGAGTGCAATTAAATCGAGGATGAATTTTTAAAGAAATGAAAAATATATGACATTTAATAAAAAAAATTAGAAATACAATTAAATCATGAATATCAAATGTAGAGCTATAGGTTTAAATACATGACATTTTAATTGTTCATATTTAAAAAGTGGATTTTAAATATTAAACTACTTTTAAAAAATGAAAAAATTGATATACTTTTTATACTAAAGTCAAATATACGTTTTTTTTTTAAATACCACAAAATATTTCTACAATTTTTTTTTCATGTATCAAATTTTGACCATATTTTATAAGTTTTAACATTATTTTTAGAGTTGATTTTGTGCAAGAGCCGCAGCTCTAGCGCACATGGCCTCAAATATTAGAGTCCCCAAATTTTAAAATGTTTAATTTTTTCATATTAATATTAACCAACATAAATAAATATTATAATATAAATTTAATAAAAAAAGACTATAATAAAAATTCAATACATAAAAAAATGAGATGGATCAAATATTAAAATAATTATAATTAAATTTATTTCTAATTAATAAATAATTTTATATTTTTTTATGTCATTTTCAATTATTTTAATTATATTTTTAAAAAATTGGTCAATTTTTAAATCAAACAAGCCTCCGGATTTATTAGTCCGGCCCTGTTTTTGAACATAATGTATTTTTATAAAAGTAAGTTACATTAGAAGTAAAATTGGTTTATTTAAAAAATATAGAGATGGAGGTATAGATGTAAGGATTGAGATAGGTAAAACGGCCACCTTTATGTTTGGAAAACACTCAAATCTGTTCATTTTTTTGCAAAGAGCTTATGTTTTGATTTTATATTATGCAAGAAATTAATATGTTGTAAATTCTATTGCTATTTTATATATGTAACTTCATTTGTTTATTTAACTTATCACTTATAAACAAATAGAATTGGAGGATTCAGACCGAACAAAATTCGATATGGGTTGATTTACTTTCTTGTAGATATGGTGATGTTCATATGGAAAAATCCTAAACACTTTAACTCTATCCAATGATAAAAATGATTTTTTGTGGTGGAAGGACGTTAGAAAAATTAAGATGGTTTCAGGAGAAGGTCAAAATTGGTTTGTGATAATTTAGTATGTGTGAGGTATTATAGCCCTTAACACTTGATTTTATCTTTTTATTCAAGTAACTTATTAGATTAATTTTAGTGCACTTATATTGTTTTTATGCAAGTTGTGAATAGCACATTAGGTGCTTCAATTTGTGAGTTTTTATGTGTTTTTAACATGTATAAGGATGTCGTCAAGAACAAAGTAAAATATGAGAAAAATATTGAGTTTATTGAACAAATATAAGAAACCCTATTAGGTTTTACAAAAGATAGAGAAGAAGGAAGAAAAAGAAAAAGAATTGGTTAAAATTGATAAGATGACTCTGAGGACAGATATTTCCTTTGTATTTCTCAAAATCAAGGACGTTAAACTTTGGCGGAACCTTAACATTCGGAACCAGACACAAGTCAGAAGCCCTCTTTCCAAACAAATCCTTTCCACGAAGAGCTTTTAATTCTTTCTGAATCTCAGAAAACTGGTCTTGAAATCCATCCATCCTTTTTCAAAACCCACGGTTTCAGTCGGAGACCCATGGAAAATTGGCTCATCCAACATATATGGAACAACATTCACATGTGGAGGTGCAGTAGTCATGACAACAGTAGTTGCAGGAATGGCTTGAACAGTGGTTACGGCAGGGACCTCAGGAACAGGCGGGCGATAGCCAACAGGAGTGAAATAAGGAGGCATTTCCCACGGGAAACCTGGCGGTATGCTGTAGGTCAGTTCAGCAACAGTAGACACCACTGGGATCAGTGCTAATACTACTTCGGAGATAACGGTCCTCTGAACTTCTTGATTGTCGAGTGCAGACTGGTTGGACAGAGCTTCAACTAGACCATTCAACCTTTCCAAATTTCCCTTCAGGATTGCAACTTCGTCACGGAGCACTTTGTTCTCTTGTTCCAATTGATCCATCTTTTGGCGTCGACTGACTCAAGTGTTGTACTGGTGATTCAGCTTGTCTGTGAAGATGAAGCAAGAGTGAGACCCCTCCGGAATGCAAAGGATGCTATGTTGATGCAAAATGCAAAATGCAAATGCAAGAATGCAAAACGAAAGGTTTCATGGAACTCAAGTATTTATAAATGTCACAGAGTACCCAAAGAAAACTCGTTTATTATTTTTTTTATATCGATTACAAATAAACATTCTTATAAGAGTTCTGACCTCATAGCTAAATAAAAGCTAGTAAAGTCCTAAGGAAGTCCTTCATCGTGCTTGTTGATTTGTTGTTCTATCTGGATTTTCTTGAATATAAGTGGTTCACGATCAATTTCTAAGGAATATTCTGATAGAAGAAAATAAATCCTCCATCATTCTTCTTTTCTTGTTGGAAGGTAAGGAAGGAGTCCCTTGTTTATTTGGATCTTAAATATTGGTGAAACTCTTTTGAACTTCTATTGACCTTCAATGGGAGCTTCTAACTTCCTTAGGTCATCCAAGTTAGGAGTCTTAAAAGAATATTTCAAAATATTTTTCTGTTGTAATCCCTATTGGTTCTATAATGTTTATAAATAAACTCGGGATTCTATGAAACCAATGCAATATGATGCTTTATGGATGCAACAAACACAAGTAAGCACATAAGGACATAAGGATAAACAAACAAGAAAGCCCTAGGTTTGCAACGAGCATGGAGCAAGGGGTATACCCATTTCCAAAGGATGTGGACTAAAGGTTGATTGTACCTGCAGAACAAGGTTCTAAGAAGGTTCCCAAAGTCATTAGTCCATCTTTCGGATATTATCAACTTCCCAATTACTTGGTGGTTAATAATATTCTCCAGAGAACATCGTTTGAGTGTAGCATCGCGTAGCAACTATTTTGAGAGTACTCCCTCATAGTCCTCGCACTACATCCTAATAAAGGCCAAAGTGGGGTTAAGGTAACTACGGTCCTCAATATCATAGGCTCCAACATCGAAAATAATGTATGTTTTCACGATTAAAACTCATTCAACATGACAGCTTTCGAGAGGGCCTCAATTGAGCGTGATTTTCAAGTCAGCTTGGTCGGGATTCAACCCTATATAAGCCTCGTCGAACATATCACTATCCTATCTTAAGTTCACTCAAGTCCGGGTGTAGGACCTTGTCTCACCACTCAAAGATATTAACCTAAAAGCAAGCAAGAGCAAATATACAAATAAGCAGATAATCAAACATATAACAAGCAATGATAAAACAAGTTAGGGAAACCCACAAGGATATCCCCAGTGAAGTCGCCATTTCTGTCGCGGTGAAATTTGGATACCAAGCTACTGATTAGCTTGAATCTTAATTCATTTGCAACCGAACTTTGATTTGTCCAAAGGAAGGGAAAAAGATCGAAATACCCACAATGCAATGCAAATGCAAGCTAGAGAGTTATAGGTTCAGGGGGTGGTTAAACTTAGGGAAGGTGCTAGCATCCTAAGTTTCTATAGTACTCTACAGGAACCTCTTATTTTAATGTTTGTTTTATTGCTAAGGTTTACCTGCTTAAGGATGAAAGACCTAGGGGTTTATTTCTAAGTATACTCGATAAGATATTGCATCTTATGCCTACATATCCTTACGGGAATGGAATCAGAGTATCTGTAGTTCCCCTAAAGGGTTTGAGGATTTCTTTGACTGTGGTCAAAGTTCCTACGGGTTTAGGGTAGTGGATTGATTGATTTTAGGAGAAAAGATGAGTTATCATTTTAAGGGAGATTACTTGTTTTAACCACCACAACTTTGTAGGAAAATAGTCTTTGCATCGTCTTAAGAGGAGAGCTCAAGTACTCGGATTGTCAACAAGTACGCCTCTATCTCTCCTAAGGCAAAGTCCCTACATATTGATTGAATTGTTATGGGGTAGAAGCTTTGTCTCGCTTAAGATGATTAACATCTTATTCTCTAATATGTTTGAATATTTTGAATTGAGTTGTTGAATGTGTTTGTCTAAGTTGTAAAGATAAAAGGTCCTCCCTATGGGGTAGGATCTAACTTAGAAGATCGACTTGAATGTGATCAAGGATCAATGGGGAGTATGATGCAAATGAGATGCATACGCACAATTGCTTAAGTTATGCGCAGGTTCTTCCTTTGGACACTATGCATTGCGATAAAATAAATACGGTAAATGTAAACTGCGGATAAAATAAAAGCAGATAGATAAAACATACACATACGCATGAAAGCGCTAAGTGAGTGTGTGAATTGTGTATATGTGAGTGGAAGTGAATACGTGCGTGGAGTGGGAGCGAAGACGGAAGCGTGCACGATTGATTTATGGGAGTATTGATTTATTTTAGTTGAATTGATTTTAGGGAAAGTTATATTAATTCGATGGGATTGAATTAGACTTCCTTTTTCTTTTAGAATAGTGACTTATTAAATAAATAATATTCCATAATAAACATAAATAGTTGGTTATTATAACCTTTTATTAAAAGATCAAAATTAATAAAAAGAAAAAAAGGAAATACATTTTAATATTATAAAAAGTTATTGTTAATATTAGAAGGGAACTAAATTAAAAATATAAATTATATGAAAAAAAAAGTTTTTAGTTATTAATGAATAAAAAACGAGTTATAGAAAAAAAGGTTTCTTATGAAATAGTTCTAATAGATTCAAATTATCTTTAAAAAAAGGACTCTTTTTATATGAACGAATTATATTATTGTTTTTTAAGGTTAATAAGTTAATTAATAAAGTAGACAAAATTAAATTATTAAATTAAAGAAAGTTAAATGATTAAAAAAAAAAGTCATTAGTTCATTTTTTATAAAAAAAAAGGTGGATTAAGGATTAATTACTAGATTAATTAAGGTTAGGGTTAATTAACTGTGGATTAATGAGTTAGTTAAATGTTGATGGTTGGGTATGGCGCAGGTGCGTGGGTGCACCGTGAGGTGCACGATATGGCCCGTGGGATGAATCAGGTGGGTGATGGACGGTGATGATCTCGTAGGTGTATAGTAGTTATGTGGGTGAGCGTATATATGATTACACAACAAGCAAAAACAAAAAAAACCGAGAAACTCCAAATCCCTAAAGTCCCAAATCTCCCCCTTTCTGTTCACCGTTGACCTTGTCGCTCTCCCTCTTCAATCATCTTCTCTCTCGTTTCCACCACTTTTCAATCCTTTTCCTACTTCTCCTTTCAATCGCGCCTTCCTTCTCCTTTCTTCGTATCTCCTTCATCTTCTCCAGCTTCTGATTTCCTACAAAACCAACAAAATCGAATAAATTGTCAATGTTAGTTAAACGAAAACTCACTGCTTGATGGTCTTTGCAGGTTTAATGGCGGTAGCGAATGGGTTTCTGGTAGTGGTGGTTGATGGTGGTTTCGACGGCGACTCGCGAAGAACGAATGGTTTCGCGGACGGAAACGTTGAAGGGATCCCGACGATGGACAATAGCGGTCGACGACGACAATTCGAACAAGCACAAAGATAAGTCTTTATCTTCTTGATTCTCAATCTGAGGTTTTTTTTTTCTGATTTGGGACTTTCTGAGGATTGTTGGGTGTTATGATTTTTCTGTCTCTTTTCTCATCTAAATTTCTTATCCTTTATAGGTGCACGCGGATTTGATTTTTGGTGCAGGATTGATGACCGATATTAAAGTGTCCATCCTTTCTTTCTGTCTTCGTTCGACATGTCTGATGTTGTAGACAAAGTGGTAAATTGCTTTCCATTTTTAAAGAAACATGCTCTCAACCTGTTTTGGAAATACTTCAATGCCCTGATATCTTATTGTTTTCCTTAGTAACAAATAATTCTCATGAGAATATTCGGTTTTGTTGACTTGGCAGGTTCCTAAAGATCCTTGCATAACACGTTGTGCCTCAAATTAAGCACTTTAATTTACCAATGTTCCTCAGATTCTGAAAGTTGTTCTTCGAATGACGTGACTTGATGCTGAATCCGGGAAAATGAGACATGAGCAGTTGATTTTCTTAACTCTTCAGCAAAACTTTCGGGTTTCTTCATGAATTACCGTAAGTGCATTCTATTTCCGTGAATGTGGCGTAGCTCTGAATTTTGTATCCCACTGATGTGCTTTGTTCATGTGTTCCTTGCTATACTAGGGTGAGAACAAACCATGGAATTTCTCCCCTGCTAGTCTTCGGTGTTGCGGCATATGCAAACTATGAGGCCAAGACAAATGATGCCTTGGAGCTCTCTCAACAGGGTGGCAAAGTGTTGTTTTTTGCTGATAGTGTGTAACATTAAACGGAAAGGGTATGCACGCGGCATTCTAGTTCAGTGGCAGGTTCAAAACACCCCAAATGTTACTTTGTATTTGGAATAGTTTATTCCTGCAAGCTTCGAATCAGTGCTTAGAAATTGGCCATCTCGGTAGCAACAATTTTGTGCCAAAACACAGCAGTGCTGCTGACATTCATCATAAAAGGGGTAAGCCTACATCAATCTTGCTCTCCAGTTTTGCTTCTTCTATAGTGGCATAACCTCTTCTCCTTCTAATATGTTTGCAGGATGAACTGAAAGACCTTCTTTTCTCGTTCACCTATGTCGAGGAATCAGTTGGAACAATCAAACAGTGAGATGAGTTTGTCGGTTAATCTACCTCGACGTATACTCTCCTCCCTCTTGAATTTCCTTCTATCTGCTAACTTCGTGAAAGAGTTCAAACACGTTTAAACCAAATGTCGGATTCTGCTTTGGAGCTTTAATGTTAGTGATTCAAACATGTCGTTCTTGTTTTATGGCGTGCGATATTAGCGCTCAGTTACACTAACTTCTTTGTTGTTCTTCATAGAGCGGTTCGACACTATCAAATGGGAGGTTGCTAAATTCATATGGTTGGCCCTGGCGGAAAGAAAACGTTGATGTTTACGTGCATATGAAAGGTAGCGCGACTTAAATTCTTCTATACATCAAGATTGCTCAAAATAAATCTTTCTGAATCAAGTCCTATTGTTTGAAGTGCAGGTCGAGAAGGTGTTTCTGTTGTCGCAGTTCCGTCTTGGCTTTATTGAGGAAAGTCATGAAGTTGATTGTATGAGGACCAAATGTTGAACTGCTAGGGGCGCGGTTGCTTTCAGCATTATTATCAAATAGAGACGGTGGTGAGGTATTCGGTTATTCTTCAATCTCGTGCTCTGTATTTTGAGCTCTTTTGTTTCTTTCAGAAATTAACGTTGAACCTTGTTTTGAATCCGTTTCTGTTGTTGTGTTGTAACCAGGTAGCGGATGGCTTTGGCAGTAGTGTAATGGTCACCATAAAGTTGGGCTTGTGAAGCTTCATCCATATGTTGTGGATTTAGGTAGTTCCTTTTTGATGGAAAAGAGTTAGATTCTCATACGCACGTTTGGATGGGAGTGACCCCCTAAGAATGGGACATGTTGTAGACTTAGGGTATTTGTAATGATTTGTAGCAATTAACGTTATTTGAGTTCTAAAGATTAATTGTATATTTTGAATGAACTTGATCAGTACAGGAGCTTGAGTCTTGCATTGTATTTAAGTTGCTTGGGGTTTGAGTTTCTTAAATGAATTTGGGAATTGCTTTATCTTACAAAGGATCTTTTGAAAATTGTGAGCCTCTTGAATTTTAAAGTTAGAGCTTGGTGCAAATCAAATAAAAACCTTTGTAACCCGATCTCTCGTTCAAACAAGTCCTCATGATAATACTTGAAACATTTCGATAGTAGGATGTCGTCTTGTGATTTGAGTAAATTTTAACATAACTCAAAGTTACACATTTGGAAATGGACCTTAGATTTCGAGCTTCTTATGATTCCATCCAAATGAACCTTTTGAAATCTCAAACCCCATGAATCAAATCAATCTTGTAATTGCTTTGTAAATATTGAATCTTTAAGCCCACTCGTCTGAATAATTAATTCCAAACCAAAATCAATTTGTGTTTAAAGCAACTAAGACCTCAACGGAAAAACGAGGAACTCTTAGCTTCAATCAATTCACCATGACTCGCGTCTTACACCTTAGGCTAATCTATTTTCAAAATCAGCTTTTTTTTACTAGAATGTTCATCCGAGATATTTTCAAAGTATTGATCTGTAAACGGCTTCAAGAATGTAGAAAATTTAAGAGCGGAGTGCGTTTCGGGTAGAAACTTCAGGATGACCTTAAGTCAAGGTTAGCTAGTCATATCTAGCAATATCCAAATGAGAGAATGGGTATGATCTCCACTTGAAATTACCATCACTGTGTGAACCTGCAAAGACTAGTTAGCTGTAATAAACATACATATGAAAAGTAAAATAAAACAAGCAAGAAAATAAAAAGAAAAAGGAGATGGGATCTTACGGTAAAAAATTAGGGTGTGACAGGTATGCCTCTTAAGATAAGCATAATCTCGATTACTTTCTATCTCTCTGGATGTTAATCCCAAGAATTCTGAAGGCAACTCCCAGATCCTTCATATCAAACTCCTTATCGAGTTCAACCTTCACCTTTATAACATCTTTGACATTGTTGCTTGCTATGAGGATGTCATCCACATAGAGCAACAAAATAACAAGTGAATTTCCAAGTCAAAATCTGAAGTAAACACAGAGGTCGAATTGGCTCCTAGTGAAACTAATGTATGCCATGAACTTTTCAAATCTCCTATGCCATTGTCGAAGAGATTGATTCAGGCTATACAAAGACGTATTGAGCTTGCACATATAATCTTTGTTTCCCTTTTCTTCATACACTTCAAGTTGGCTCATTAGGATTGTTTCTTGTAGATCACCATATATGAAGGCAGTTTTCACATCCATATGTTCAAGTTCTAGGTCAAACTTTGTCACCGTAGATAACAACATTCTAATGGATCTATGATTTACAACAAGTGAGAACACATCATTGAAGTCAATACCTTATTTTTTAGTGAACCACCTAGCTACCAACCGTGCCTTAAAACACTTTTACATCACTCATTCGATTCCTTCCTTAACCTTGAAGATCCACTTACAGCTGACTAACTTAGTCCATGTGTCTTTAAACTTTTTAACTTGAGGTCTTTCATAGACATAAATCTTCTAATATCTGAAGAGTATCCTTCTGGAACTTTAACTTCACTTAGAAACTTACACAATATCTTTTTCTCCTTTCTAGATAGAGTATAAGCAGCAGGTGGTAGATATGTTCGTTTTCCTTTCTTCAAGGGTCCTAATTCATTTCTTATTCCCATCGCTATCAAGTCCTTTCTTGCTTTAAGGTCATCCTTATACTTTCCTTGTATATTGAGTAACGTACCAATAACACTTTCAAATATATTTGTTTCAATATGCATAACATCAAGAAAATGTCTTACATTCAACGACTTCCAATATGGCAATTCAAAAAAAAATTAACCTCTTCTTCCACTCACGTGTGACAATAGTGTGTTCAAAAGGCTTACCAAACTGAGTACTCACATCTTTCACCTTTTCAAAAATTTGATCACCTGTCAATGTAGGTGGAGCTCTACCTTGTTCTAGATTTCCATTGAATGTTTTTCTCCATCCACGGTAGTAATGATTGGAATTTAAGAATCTACGATGACCGAGAAAGACATTATTCTGACAAAATTCTAATCACGTCCAATTTGTGTTTTCTTGACAAATAGGACACACACATTGACCTTTAATGCTATACACGGATAGGTTTTCGTATGCTGGAAAATCATTAATTGTGCCAAACAACATCGCCCTCAAATTGAAACTTTCTTTCCAGTATCCATCATAAACCTCCACACCGTTCTCCCACGAAATCTTTAAGTCTTAGATTAAAGGTGTCAAGTATACGCCTATGTCATTCCCTGCTTGTTTAGGCTCAGAAATTAACATAGATAACATCATGTACTTACGCTTCATACATAGCCATGGAGGTAGGTTATAAATCATAATAATCACAAGCCATGTGAAATGTGAGATACTTTGCAGACCATGTGGGTTCATTCTATCAGTAGATAATGTCAATCGAAGGTTTATTGCTTCTTCTCCAAAATCAGAATAATCATTGTCAATTTTCATCTACTGTGGTGAATCTGCTGGATGTCGAAACGTTTCATCTATAATTCTTTCATCGACATGTCAAGTCAAGTGTTTTGCATCGGTTTCACTATGAAACATGCGTCTAAATCTCGGAATTATAGGAAAATACCATAAGACTTTTGCTGGAGACAATTTTCTCTTATATCAAGAGACACCACATTTAGGGCACTCATTTAACGATGCATATTCATTTCGAAACAAAATGAAATCATTTGGACAATCATGTATCTTATCATAGCTCATGCCAATATAACATAATATTTTTTTGGCCTCATAGGTTCGATTGGAAAGAACATTATCATCTGGAAGCATCTCTTTCATAAGGGCTAATAACTCTGTGAAACTTTTATCCGACCATCCATTTCCCGCCTTTAAGTTGTACAACTTTAATACCGCAGTCAATCTTGTGAATTTAGTGCAACCTTTATACTACAGTTTCTCTGCATCGCTTACCAACCTCTCAAACATTTTGGGACAATCCTGAAGATCTTCTTCAAGTGCTTCTGCAATCTCTTCGACTCGATCATAATCGTATGTATAGGTGCCATTTCCCTTTGAAGCATAGGTCATATTATCCCTTGGTTCAACATTCTCGTTACTTATCTCACCATGTATAACTTTGATCAATTCCATGTCTCTTTAAATGGGATTCCAACTGAATTGCGTCAATCTGATGCCCATAACAACAACCTAAGCAAGGACATGTGATCTGACTTGGGTCTTTGGCGTGTTCAACAACAAACTTAACGAATTCTGGTACCCCATTCTCGTACTCTTTTGATAATCGATGTAAGACATCCATTTTTTATCCATGGTTTTTTACTAAGTAAGCTAAACAAAAACACTAATTATTCACGCAACTATAGCTAACGAACAAGTATAGCAAATGCGTAAATTCAATCGCACTTTTAACTCAAGTAAGTCACAAAAAATCATCAATTTGAGCATAAATCAATCACCAAAATTATCAAATCCACATTTAAATTACCAAATATAACAACTTCATCACTTAAGTTCAAACAATCAACAACATCACAATATTCAACAATTTGCTCACGAATGTCATTCAAGTTTCAATCAACAACATCACCAATTATAAAAAATAAATTCACAATGTCATTACTATTCACCATCTTCAACCTTAACCATTAACAATTAATTTCGTTATCATTTTCAATCAAAAATTTGATCAAAACAAAGTAATTATCACTATTCATCATCACTAACATTCAATATTAACTTATAAAATTAACACCAAAACTCAAAAGAAATTCACCACAAATATCACTATTCATCATCTTGAACCTTACTACAATAATGTCATTCAAACTTCCATTGAAGTCAACAACATCACAATGTATTTCATGGTTTAGAAATTCAAAAAACAAATAAAGAAATACCATGCAAATAACCTTGAAAATGAAGAAAATGAAGAAGTACCTTCAAAAATGGTGGAGCGCGGCCGCCAAAGTCGAACAGAAGGAGAAGGAGATACTTGTAGATAGAGGGTGCTACGGCGGAGAGAGTGGCGCGATTGAAGCACGACTGGTCGGAGGAAGATACGACGGTTGGATGTCTGGTAGGGTTTAGAAAAGGTGCGTCTGAGAGTGAGAGAAACAAAATGCTCACAAAGGGTAAGAAGTGCAATAAGAATTATGTTTTAATTTTAGAAATTAATGACCTATAGCAGCGCTTTTGAAAAGCGTTTTCTTTCCTTATACCTATAGCAGCGCTTTTTCTTAAAAAGCGCTTTCGTATGCTAGACCTTTAGCAGCGCTTTTGAAAAGCGTTGTCTAAGGTGTGACCTAGACACCCTCTATAGCAGCGCTTTTGTATAGCGCTTTTTATTGTGTGACCTAGACACCCCCTATAGCAGCGCTTTTTTAAAGCGCTTTCTAATGTAGGCCTTTAGCAGCGCTTTTTTAAAACGCTTTCTAATGTAGGCCTTTAGCAACGCTTTCTATTGGTTACTCTACGTATGACCTTTAGCAGCGCTTTTCAAAAGCGCTTTCTAAAGGCATACTTTAGCAGTGCTTTTTTCCATGTTTTTATTTTATTTTATTTTTTAAACTTTTAGCAGCTCTTTTAGGAAAAAGTGTTGTCTTTGTAGTGCTGGCAAAAAACACTTTTGGTGTAGTGTTTATGTTTTAGACCTGTTTTACATAAAAATACGTAATTGATATAATATTTCACACCAGATTTTTAGAGAAAATTTGGTGATAAAACATCAGCCACATTTCTCAAATGTGACACTGCCATACATACCACACCTTTTTTCCCTCTAAAAATAGGTATTTAATGATGTTTTCCACATCGGTTTTATACTAAAACTTGTCTTAAATATTTCTACATGATGCATAATTAATTGATATTAAACCTGACCATAAATGTTTAACACCGACTCAAACACCGGTCTCAAATTTAAATTTAACACGAGTTGAAAAATAGGTGTTAAATATCATATTTACTATACCGGTAGCATTCACACCGGAAAAAAGTAGGTGCTAAATCTAAATAACACATGTGTTAAATCAATAATATGTACTAGTGACACTTGATGAAATTCAGTTTTGAATCCTAGTTGTATTTCATGTGTGTGCGTGTGCATTCGTATGCGCGCACGCTTGTGTGTATGCGTGTGCGTGCATGTGCGTGTGCGCGTGCATGTGTCTTTTTTCATATCATCTAGCACTAAGATTAAATGGACTCTGTTCAGGTGGACTAAGTAGAGACGTTGTTTTTTGTTCATCGCTTTCGATCGTTCAGCCTATTCTGCATCAAAGGCTTTTATTTCCATAAGAGTTAACCGTGTCTATCATAGATCATGTTGTTCGTAAGGATAAATTTAAGGGAAACTTTAGTTTTCCGCTATGTATTGTATCATGATTTCCCTTAACCTTGAACGTAATATCCCCCTAGGTCCATCTTAAGCCGAAGTACCACAACGTCCATGACGAGCTGGTGACGATAAGCCCTGATCTTTTGAGAGAAAAATAGTCTACAAAGCTTTGAAGCAAGACCAAAAAGAAAATGAAGGATAATCCGTGGAGGTCAACGTGGCCTCCCTAATTGGAAAGCTGAGAGAAATGGCTATTCAACCCCCTACAGGTAAGGCAGGTCGTCTAAGGTAAACATGCAAAGGTGGCTGGTCCAAACGAAGTTAAAAAAACAATTACCATGACTACAGTGTCCAACAAGCAATGGCGTAGCCACTTGGTTTTTTACAGTTTTATTTTATAAAAAGTAAATGACACATTACCATATTCATGATTGTTTAATTAAAGAAAGAAGGAATTTCCACTAAACTATCTTTCTTCTTTTGTGATAATGAAAGGGAACGATGAATCTGGGGTACGACCAAATAGATCAAAGCCCAGCCATAAAGAATAAATGTTGTCACAAATGTCACATGCGTATGACTAAAATAATCAATACCCAATGACGCCAATGCTTACACACAAAGAAAGCAAGCCCTAAGTTGGAAAATAATTGACTCACCCTCTTTAGTCCTCAGTAATGGTGAGTCTGCGATACGTCAACCTTAAACCAAATTTTCACCTGGGGGCATGGGAAGGGGTACTGACTCTTGGCTGAGAACGGTCTATATAGATGTTCAATAAACTTCGAGTACAAACTCAGAGGAAAAGTTGAGTCTGAAAGAAACAAACTCGAGACCAAAATCGATACCACAAACCAGGTAAAATAAGAGTAAGTAATAACAAAGATTCACATATGGTACACGCATGCTGGTCAAATAAAATAGGGGCATACCAGTCCACCAAAGAGACCATTTTCCCATCCTCAATAGCTTGATCAAGATGAACTCGATCTCGAGAGACTGACATGGTAGGATAAAATTATTCTACTTGCTTCAAGGAAATCTCAAAGACATCCTTAGGAATAGAGAAATTTTCTTGTATTGACTTGGCATAATCCTTAGAGAGATCAAGATTCTCTTGGCTCATTCTACAAATGTCATCCTCATCCTTCTTCTGACTTTTCAAAGACCCTTTCAGAGACTTCTCTAGCTTTTCAATCCTTTTTCGAGTAGGATCTAAGGACCATCTCATTTCATCTAGACTAGCTTCCACCTTGGACAAAGATGCTTGAGCGGAAGTCAAGCCTTATTTTTCTCAATTGCTTCACAGAAAAACAACTTCAATTTTTCAACCAGAGTAATGAATTTAGGTCCAATACTTGTGGAAGACGTCCATGCATACGAGTGGAGGACCAGGTTCTAAGTGCCATATCTTCACATGCGCATTTTCATTAAGAAGAGTAACAAGGTAAAAACGATCATTGAAATGCTTCATGCTATCAGAATAAGTCTTAAAATATATGATGTTTTTCCTTAAGGAGAGCAAACCAGAACCGTTCGGGTAGTTGCGGTTGTTTTGAGTTTTAAGAAGATGAAAGAATAACGTCACAATTAGCTTACTCCCCTTATACTCGCACCGGTGATGGAAATCTTTAACGAATGCTCTGCTCACAAAATGTAACTGTGAAGGGCAATAAGCGGATGGTTCAATATGTTGACTTCAAGTTCATTAAAGGGAAGTTGATAACCTGGGAAGGAGAATAAGAATTCGTGAAAAGGAATGACACATCCATCATATTGGCAGAAGATTATCTTATATCCATATGGGGAAACAACTTCTAGTCAACTGCAGGACCGACGTCAGTAAAATTTTGGTCTAAGACATGTTCACGTACAAAAGCGGAAATAGTCCCTAGTATGTATGAATCCACTCAGTCGCCTTGAATATTTTTTCTGTCCTTCTTGATCATGGTTGACACAATCTCCATGTTTAAAATATATTTGAAAGAAAATGAATGCATGTACGATGTAGTAAGCAAGTATGCTCAAACACTCACTTAGAAACCCTAAGAAAGTGGAACAAAAGCAAAAGGAGAATGTTGAACTTTGGAACTCAGAGGAAGGAACAATCAAATATGGAATACAAGTGCGAACAAGCAAAGTCATATGAACTTGATCCAATGCTAAAACAAGAAAGCTCTATGAGAAGAAAGATGAAGAAATACTCTTTTTGCAGATCATTAACTACATAAAAGGTAAAGTAATGCTTCAAAAGCCCTTTATACCATACTCAGACACTAAGAATCGCATGATTACCCTGCACCACCAACATTTGAGATCTCCTTGAAAATTGTTCAAAAAGCACTTGAGTGCTCTAAACAAGGAGAAACATCATTACCGTCTATCTTAAGAGACATGCCAGTCTTTCCCAACATTATGTTATGTCTTACAAGGAAAATTTTAATGTGCATATTCTCAAAAACGACAATGTCCCATCTAGAACTTCCACAACCACGGATCCCACAATTGAGTAAAGATACCTGTCACAAACCCTCAATTTGCAAAGCAAAAACAAGGCTTAGGGGGCAACTGTTTCGGGCCTCCCATAAGACCTAAAAGGCAAAGGCCCAATAATGACGCAATGAAACATTTGACGCAGCAAAAAATAGACTATTTTCTCTAACAGAACAGAAAATCCCTCACGTGAATGTTTTGTCAATCGTCTGAATTTATCTGAAGGCTGACTGCATCTCACGTCGTTACACAAACATGGAGTTACCAACCACTTGCAGAGATGACTTTAACAATATCTCTGACAATGCTTCAGAAGACTCTCTTGATGTATCTTCTCAAACAAAGAAGTCTGACGAAAACGATCATATGTGTTTCAAAGCTTCGAGAGAAGACAAAGACACTGAGGCAACTTCTCATGATCAAATTTTCAAGTTAATTGTTGTTAATTGTTAATCTCAATAAAGATGATAATAAATTAGAAACCAACATTTGTGATTTAAAAGAATATATTCCATTTCTAGAAAATAGCATTATAATTTATAGACATGTATGTTCTCTAATCTAAATTTATATTCATAACAAACACAACTAAATGAAATTTACCACATAATATAACCCTATATCACTCATTAAGAAACATGATAAACTTTTATTCAATTGAGAACCAGAAAAATACAGTACTTTCCTATAGCATATATATAATAACTTCACCCTAAATGCAATGGATGAATCACTAATAAAATCCATTTACTTGATAATTAGGAGTTTCCCAGAAGCAATTAACATCTTGATCTTGTTCACATAGGTCCCATTGTTGAAAACTACTACCTTCTAAATGTATATCAGGCCACTGATAATCATAAACAGAATTTACAGAAGAATTACAGCTAGTACTGTTATTAATACTATTATTCCACTCTCCACTTTCAGCACCATTTGATGAACTCCAAAAACCACCATCATGATTTTCCACTAGTACTCCACAATTAGGATCTAGAATAATATTATCCTCACTTGTTACAATATTATTATTATTCTCATTATTCATATGATCTGGACTAACAAGTACTCCACTTTCAAACATATAACCTAGTTTTATAATTTCATCATCCAACCATTCATATGGTTCCAAAGTATCAACTAATTCACTCATGTTAGGAAATGATGAGTTACTTGTATTGTAACCTTGTTGTTGTAGCTCTTCTTCTGCCCTATAAGCATTTGCTTTTGTTTTATGTGTTGTTGGCAGTTGAACTTGAAGCACCTCATCTTTCTTGTTGTTTGTGGTTTGATCTTGCTTTGGTGCATGTTGAGTTGTTGTTGTTAAAGCTCCTCTACTTGCTCTTCTCTTGGAAGCAGCAGCTAGGTTTACAGCAGCTAGGTCAATGGGAGGAAGTGATTCATTTAATGACTTCATGAAACAGTAAATTTTTCTCCTTAAATGAGAATTCCAATAGTTTTTTATCTCATTATCTGTTCTTCCCGGTAAATGCCCCGCTATTACCGACCACCTAAAACCATAACAACACCTTATTAATTTCGACGACCATTCATAAACTATTTCTATAAGATCTCGCAAACATTCTCAAAAGTTATGAAGCACATACATCAGAAACACGTCCCTCACACTTACACATGTTTTTTCAGAAGTATCGACAAGACTTATACTAATTAATATTATGAAATTGTTTTGGTACTGTTTCTGGAGGCTAGCTAGAACCCTACCTGTTACCAAGAACAGCATGCAGCTTGACAATGATTTCTTCCTCCTGTGGAGTGATGTTACCTCTCTTCACATCTGACCTCAAGTAGTTTATCCATCTCAATCTACAGCTCTTCCCACATCTCAACAACCCTAACATGTTCATATATAAACACAGATCAAACACTTTTCATTAACATTTATATAAGCATCATGAAAACCATTCATCATTTACCTGCATTCTTTGGCAAAGATCTCCACGATCCCTCACCATTTTCCTGTATATAATCAGTTAAGATCTTATCTTCCTCAGCAGTCCATCTTCCTTTCTTCAAACCAATTTTCTCACAGCAAGGAGATCTTCCCATTGATATATACTAGTGTGTTTAGTGCTCTCTCACACATGCACTCTAAGACAGTAATGAAAGTATCCTCACTGTATCAATATATATAAAGGAATTCAGAGGGACCAATGATTATGACATTTTAAACAAGCTTATTTTACTAGTAACTAACTAAACTACATGCAGTACTTATTTTACTGACATAAGTTGAATTTGTCAGAAATATTTTCTGGCAGAAGTGAAAGAGTACAATAGTGTCCCCATGTTACAGCATTTTAATCTATTACTGTGGTTACTAGGGCCTCCATTGGCACTTTTCCACCACAAAATCAACTTATAAAAAGCAAAAAAAAACATCGTTAGGTACTATTTGGATAATATATAGGATCTACATTTACTACATTTTGGCTATGCCCTATACTATACCAGATCAGTAATAAATAGGATCATTCTCTGCACATACATTAAACCTACTTTCACTTTTTTACCTAACATGTGATTCCATTTTTTATTTATTTTGTGAGTTTATTGGTGAAGTTGTTTGTGTGTATTTATTTATTCAAAATTTCAAAGTGAGTATATAGTATTCAAAGATTCAGAACCATTTTCATATTTTTTGCAGGTTGATGATGGAGTGAAGGAGTTTAATGCATACACTAGTCGACATTTTGAAGTTAAGGGATTATTGTTGTCTGTATAGTATATGATAGAGACAACTAGTGGCCAAAAAATAAGAATATTATAAGTATTGTACGTTGCTAGTTAACACTTCACATCGTAATGTATGTTGCATATTATAAGAACAAATAAATTTGTGAATTCTTTTGTATATCTCGCCAGCTAGAATTTTTCAAAAAATCACTTTAAAAAAGAGAAAATGCTTTTATCCGCAAATTCCTCCATGTATACGGACAAACCCAAAAAATAGAATTGTTTCGCGATTTTCAGATTGACCAAACTATAAAATATCAAATCATAGTTAAGTCAACTTTAACTCTAAATCTAATACCTAAAAATCTAAAAACCTCAAAAAACATTGAAGAAAGATCTCTAAGAAGAACCAACAAAAACTAATAAAGCCAACTAAAAATTTTAAAGCGCAAACTTGCCACCATTTCACAAGTGACAAAAAGATGAGATGTAGACTCAAAGGGTCCAAAAAGAACATAAGAGACACTGTTGGGTTCTTGTAAGACACGACGCTTGAAAAAGGTTCCCTCTTATGGAGACTCTATCGAGAATAAATTGTCAAGAGAAGATAATCATCTTAGAAAGTGCTCAACTATTTTAAATAAGGGGTAAATACAATTTATCTCTTGCCATTGAGGTATTCTCACTACGTTTGACATCAAGAAGGGAATTATAAGTTGAAACTACTGAGTAAGCATCAACCTTTTCTTGATGCCACCACCAAAGCTCCTTATCCAAAGAGAGACGAGTAACCTAAAGGAGATTATAATCAAATGTTATTCCCATACAAAATCCCTCTTATCCACTTGAGATCTCAAACCAACACTTCATCTTCTTAGTGGCTTATTTCTCATACTTTCATTATTGGATAGAGATCTGACAAAGTCTAGGGAAAGTTGTTCTTAACAAGGTCGGTCTCACCCAAGGGTCTTCCCAAAAAGAGATAACACTAAACCCTAATTTTTTAAACATGATATCTGCAAACCAAATCGAAAAGGGCTGTAGGATCTGAGCCAAGGAGAGAAACATCTTTCCACCAGGAAGAACTCAATCTAAAACTAGAAGACCTTCCCCTTATCAAAGAGAAGATAACATGAGTCATGTATCTAGTAGAAAAGATATCCCGCTACATGATAGTCGTGTGTAAGATCAACTTCTACCCCCATTTTCTAAGTATGGCCAAATTAACAAGACGAAGATCACAAAGCATTAACCCTCATTTCTGTTTAAACTTACAAAATCAGACCATCTAACCCAAAATATGTTAGACTCATCTTTCATCCCACATCAAAGGAACCTGCACTAGATCTTGACAGTCCTCTTCCTAGCCTTAACATGCATCTTTAAAAAGGATAAGAAGAAAATAAGTACCAAGTTAAGAATCAGACTATGGATAACAAATCTTTCCATATACTAACATACCTATGATTCTATGGAAGCATATGCTAATTAATAAGCTTAACCAACGTCTCCTCATTAGCATCAAGTCTTAGATTGACACCCACAAAAAAACCTTTTTTCATAGCCATAAAATATGAGCCAACATTGACCCCCAGTAATACTACTCTTAGAAAAACTAACACAAAGCCTAAGAGCAAACTCAAAGACCCGAAGAATGGATTTTATATCCCAAAGGTTCTCAACTGAAGCCCCAACCAATATTGAAGTGTCGTCTGTATGTTGAATATAAGAAATCACCAAACATGAGGATCCCACCCGAAATCCAGAAAAGAAACTCAAATCCACCACCTACCAAACAGAACATTAAAACTTGTGGAACTATGTGCTCGTAGGTAAAATCAACAAATGATCAAAGCTCACAGATAAGCAATATTTTTCTATCTTTGATGATGTCACATTTTAGATAATGATAACACTTGAAGTGATTAAGGCATGAAGTCAAACAATGCCTGAAATTAACTCAAGCGGTCAAATATGCACAAGATGGTTGATCAAGTTATTCCTCTGAATCAAACTAAGGAATTTTGATTTATGGTCACTAGGGATATACTCTGATGATGTGTCTGACTTGAAGATATCTCAAGCCTCATCCATAAGAATATTCAAGTGAAGTGCTTATATGATTGATATATTCGAAAAAAGAACCTGAAGCTTCATAGTGTGAAAGAGAGAAAGTATGAAAGCATGCATGATCGTGTCCGTTTAAGTGATCAGTGTATTGTAAAGGCACGAGGGTGTTTTCGTAAGTAGTATGGCTAAAGCGCACATACACATATATTGTTGAAGCCTCTCTTTTTCAAATAAAATGACTAAAAATGTTTTTAGATCCTAGTGGGTTAATTTGGAAATTATGAAATTGATTATGACTACTTTTTGAATTGTCTAATCGATTAGAACAAGTATCTAATCGATTAAATGAGGGAGAATAAAGTTCATAATTGATTATGAAAGTGCCTTAATGAATGGTAACATATTTATATCAAAATCTTCCGATTAGGCCAGCAATAATTGATTATTGAATGTACGTAATCGATTAGATCATTAATTTTGCCCATGGATTGTGTTCTAAAATGAACCATATATTAACCTATAAATAAAGGGTTCCCTTTCATTTCTTCACATCCAGAAAAAAAGTGAATATCTCACTTTTCCTCTTTCTCTCAACCTCTTTTAAAATATTTATTTTTCTCTCACATCTTTAGCCATAGTACTTTGAGAGTTTTCTTGAGTTTAGTAAGGAAATTGTTTTGGTGAAAGGTACTATTGTAAATTTACTAAGATTTTTTATCCTCTTGAGTAAATTATTCTTCCTTATGAAGTAATTATTTTGGATTAGAGTTAAACATGTATAAAAACTCTTACGGGAATAAGTACAAGTCTATGTTTGGTTCATGAGCTCTATCATAGAAAAAAAATCTCCTTTTGGGTTTGTTAAGAATAACCAGAGAAAAATCTTCACAACAGTTATTGAGCTCGTCCCGATTAAAAGCTTTATCGATTCGAGATTATTCTGCTATAAAATCTCACTAGATTTATGAGTTCAGCCTATGTAAAAGCTCATTAGATTTGAGACCATCCCAGTAAAAAATCTCGATTCGGTTCGTGGTAAGTTCGTGTAAAATATTGGTTCAGTTTGGAGGATAACAGAATCAAAACTCCAACTTGGTTTGAGATCAGCCTGTGAAAAATCACAGTTTGGCTTAGAGACTAACTACTTGAAATTGTGTTCAGTGAGAATACTAGCTACTTCAGCCCTTAGTTCGTTGTTTGGTTGAAAGTAAACCTGGAACTGCACTTTCCTTGTATAAGGGGGTTCGTGAGCTTAACCTTTTAAAAGCTCTCAATAATTATTGGATACTCTCAAGATCAATTCTTAGAGAGAAAAGTATGTCACTTCTTTAAGACAGAACCTCTACAAATCTCGGTTGTTATCTCTTCCTCTAGCTTTTTTCTTTTCGATTATTTTCTTTATCCTTATTTTCTGGTGCATATCCAAATTCTTTCTAGAAAATGTTTTTGAACTCTGATTTGGAAATATAATTGTTTTAAACTATCTTTTTTCATACATCCACAATTAACCCCCTCTTGTGTATGGAGTCACGTGTTCAACAAAACCTTCTGACAAATAACAAAAAAAAACTAAAAATTCCCCTTACTTAATCCTCGTTTTAATATCAATCTCTTGAGTGGTACACTCATTAACAAGGGCGACAAGGTTCCCTAAGAATACACACGCATGCATCTAGGCACACCTCTTAACACCAAATTCAAACATATGCATCATGTAATCCAAGAAGCTCTAGTTGATGGATTCATAAGCCTTTCAAGAAACAACCTTGAAAATAAAACAATCTTTCATGGCCAGATCAACAATTTTGTTAAACTTCACCACCCCATATACCAAAAGTATCTCCTTTAAGAAAGTAGAATTATTTAGGGATATTACTTTATTCATAAGCTTAGATAATCTAACCTCAAAGACTTTAGAAACAAGTATATATAGTGAACTAACTAGAGAAATAATGCAAAACTAAATTGGAAGGGAATTCAACCATGGGAGTCAACTTAGTAAAGTAGGAGAAAAAATTGCAAGTAACCGAGTAACTTCCATCGGTATTTGAGAGAAAGAAAAGAAAAGAGAAAGCATTGTTGCCATTTGAAGATTGAGTATGAAAACAAACTTTTTCTAGAAGAGACCTATTAGAAATATGGTGCGAAAAATATTAGTGAAATAAATCACTGCTTCATGATGGATCTCAAACACCCCTTCCACTCAGTAATCCCCTACATAAATATCCAAAATTGCATTCCTTCTTTTTCTTATCTTGACATAAGCATAGAAGAAATCAATGTTTGTTTCGTATTCCCTTATCCATTTAGTATCTTACCTTTGAAACAATTGAGAATCTTTGACTCTGAGCAACGACTAAATATTTTCATTGACCATAGTCCTAAAAGAGATTTCATCTTAATGAAGGATACATTGATTAACTTTAGAGTCCAAAGAACTAAATTCCTCCCACAATACTTCAATTCTCAAGTCTAAGTTACCAAGGACTTCCTTACTCCAAAATCTAAAAGTACCTTTAAGGTTTTTAAGCTTTTCCTTTAAACAAACCCCTTCCAACCAAAAGAGATGGACTTTTTATTTCTTATGTGGACCACCTCTAGCGAAACATTATGATCACGCTAATGATTATTGTGTCTAAATGGGTTGAGACCCTATATCTGATTAGAGTAACAAAGGATAACATGAAAATATTCGGAAACATATCTAGGAAACGTTCACTAAGAAGTCAAACCCAATGCTCCCGTCAGCCATCTACCACCAAGATTCTATTAAGACGATTGACATCATTTCCATTAGGTTGGAACAAAGTAGAGTTCCTACCTAAGATATGAAGGACAATAAGACTCATTTGGAAGATGAAAATTTAAAAGCAAGACATTGTGTTGCCCTAACAACACGATGATACCTAAAGTCTCACAAAATACATCATACATCACCTCTGAAAAATCCTTATGATTCACTAAATCACTCCATATTGACATTTTATCCAATAAAATACACATAGAGTAAACATTAATCATAAAGTGAACATACTTGTGAGCCCCCAATCAAGACAAACTCCAGTAAATTTTACCCCATACCCCTACACTAAAAAATTTTGGACCAAAATACCCTCGTATAAAGTTTTTTTTGTTTGTTTACCGGAAGACTTTAAGTATGTCTTCCGGTTCATATTTTTTTTCAAATAATTTATGTTGGGACTAAATTATGTTATTGTAATGCAGAAGAAATAAGGATGAAGAATGGAAAAAATAATCATTTTAAGAGGAAAGTTTGTGAGAATTCTTTTACATCCGAACTTGTTAAAGTTTCAAGAATTGAAGAAGTGATAACTTCTATTCCCCAACCACTTGAAGTTCCACCAATTGAAGAAGTGGCAACTGTTACCCCTCAACTAGTTGAAGTTCCATCAATTTAAGAAGTAACAACAGTTATCCCTCAACGAGTTGAAGTTTCATATGATATTTTGAATTCTTTAGAATGTGATTCTGGAAAAGCGTCCTCCAATATGGAAATATTCACCAAATCAAGTAGATCAAATACGAAGAGCTTATTTGAAATGAGGTCCATATCAAATTCATTTAGAAGAATATCTGTTGTTCAGCAAAGAGGATCATCTAAGACAATTTCAAGAAACTTGGTTTGAAATCTTTAATTTATGGCTAGAATATTCACCTTCAAAGGATTCCGCATATTACTTTCCATGTTATCTTTTTAACAAAGAACAAAGTGGAAATTCTGGATCGGATGCCTTTATTACTACAGGTTTTAGAGGTTGGAAACGAGTGAGAGATGGAAATAATTGTGCTTTTCTTAAGCATATAGAGAAGGATCTTTGCTTGGCACACAACAATTAAATGGACACTTATCAAGACTTATTGAATAAATAGGCACATATTGAGAATGTTTCCAAAAGAAAATCTCAATCTAAAGAAAGAAGAATCAACTATGTCTCAAGGATTTAATTGCCATTGTCCGTTGGTTGAGACTTTAAGCTTGTGCTTTTAGAGGCCATGATGAATCTAGCGAGTCAAAAAAACCAAGGTAATTTTCTTGAGTTTCTAAAACTCTTGTCATCTTATAATGATAAACTAGAAAAAGTTGTGTTGGATAATGCTCCATAAAATGGAAAATATACTTCACATAAAATTCAAAGGGATCTCTTGGAAATTATTGCTAGTAGGGTTAGAAATCATATTCGCGAAGAAATTGGTGATTCCAAATTTTGTATCCTTGTAGATGAAGGCCATGATGAGTCAAACAAGGAAAAAATGGCTCTTATTTTAAGATTTGTTGATAAATTTGGTTTAATACAAGAGCGGTTTTTTGATGTGCCACATGTGAATTACACGACAGCGTTAACTCTTAAGAAAATAGTATGTGATATACTTTCTCGACATAACCTTGATGTTTCTAACCTTCATGGCCAAGGGTATCATGGTGCAAGCAATATGAGAGGAGAATATAATGGTTTACAAGCACTATTTATGAAGGATTGTTTTTATGCATACTACGTCCATTGTTTTGCTCATCGATTGCAACTTGCTTTAGTTACTGCTTCAAGAGAAATCAAACTAATAAATAAATTCTTTGAAAAGCTAGCTTATGAGTTCAATGTTATTTGTTCTTCACCAAAGTGACATAATGAGTTACAAGAAGCCCAATTAAAATAAATTGAACATTTGTTGGAGATTGACGAGATCATTACTGGTAAAGGTGAAAATAAATTGGTACTTTGAAGCGAGCTTGGACTACTTGTTAGGGATCACATTTCAATTCTATTTGTAGCTTAATGAATATGTATCAATCAATTTATCGTGTTTTAAAAATATTATCAAAAGGAATAAGCAAATTATAATACACGTGGGAATGGTGATAATGGTTACAATTACATGAAGGAATTTGATTTTATATTGATCTTGCATTTGATGAAAGAAATTATGGGGATAACAGATGTGCTTTGTCAAGCGTTACAACATCAATCTTAGGATGTGGTTAATGCTATGATTTTAGTTTGTGCAACAAAAACTCTTATTCAAGAGTTGGGAGAAAATGGTTGGGATAAGTTGTATGCTAATGTGGCATCTTATTGTGCAAGACATGATATTGAGATTCCTAATCTTGATGATACTCATTCAGTAACAAGATATGGACGCTCATGTCGTGCGAGAATCAGGTCACACTAGAACATTACTTTAAAGTTGAAATACTTTTTCTTTTATTGACCAACAATTACAAGAGTTGAATAGTAGATTTAGTGAGAAAGCAATGGATTTGTTTGAAGGTGAGGAAAAAAAATGAGAAGGGGGTTGAATTGTATTCACTAAAAATGTTTCTACTTCTTAACAGAGTTTAGATTCTAAACATTAGTTCAGAACCCGATAAAAAGTGCAGCAAAAAATATATCAGAAGTAAACCAAACAGAATAATAAACACAACTCATTTATCATGGTTCCTCCCAAACTGAGAGTAGTCCAGTCCCCTTGCAGCGCAAGAGATTTTCCACTATAATCAACTCATTATTACAACTACTTATACATTTAAGCACAAGACTTTTACTGCTAAGACCTACAGCCTAAGACTTCTTGCTTAATCAGCACCTGATCAAGACTTCTCTGCTTAGATCCTTAAATTCTAAGACTTCCCTTGCTTAAACCCTCATGGTTTAAGACTTACTTGCTTAGACCCACTGTCTAAGACTTCTTTGCTCAGATCCTTGATGTAAGACATCACTACTCAGACACACCGTCTAAGTCTTCGTTGCTCAGATTCTCAATCCAAGACTTCATTGCTCAAATGCACCTTCTAAGTCTTCTTTGCTCAGATTCTTAATCCAAGACTCCACTGCTCATATGCACCATCTAAGACTTCCTAGCTCATATTCTTAATCAAAACAAATCAAGATTTTCAATGCTCAAGCACATAGCAAGAGACTTACTTAGCTTAAACTTTTCAGTTAGAGACTCTTATGCTCAGGCACTTAGCAAGAGACTTTGATCTAAACTGCTAAATATCATGTTCAACATAATAGAGAACAAGGTGTACTTGATTCCAAGATCAGAGGTACGGGGTAATCACCTTAACAAAGACCTTAAGCACTTAAGATTTCCAAGATATTCAATGTTTAGGAAATCTTAAGGCTTGTTACAATTTTCAACAAGTAACTGAAGATTCTTCATATTCAATAGTGTTGCTAATTGTTGATCTTGTTATGTCTCCATTCAGATATAAATGTTGAACACTTCTAATCTTCTTGGTATTCCTTCTTCTTCTTATTCCTTGTTAAAGATTCAGATTGAACCTTCAGCTATTTATATAATAGCTGCAGAAGACTAGACGTTGGAAGAGTTAACTTGATCAAGTGTCTTTGTTTTCTCCATAGTACAAGAGATGTTAAAGATTGATACACTAAAAGATCTTAATCCATTATGTAACATGTTTAACAATTACGTCTTCAATGATATCTTGTACTATAGAGTCGTTGAGAGTTTTTATGCATAAAGCATGTCAACTATTCTTGAGCCTTATGAACTTAGACTCTAGTTGACAAAATGATTTGATAATGAACCTTGTTTTCTGCAGTACGAATAGCTTTATCTTTGCTACTACTTCTGAACGATCACCAAAAGCTAATAAAATCACCAAGTGTAAATACAATATGTTGCTTCTTCTGATGTTAAGGCCTTCAACTTCAGAGTCTATGTCAGGCATCACTTAGAGAGTGCTCTTCAGATTTTGTACCATCAGAAGCAATTAACCCAACTTCTCTCAAGTGTGCCTTCATATCAGATTTTGAATATACTTCTTTAAGCATAAAAACCTGCATACTTGAATTCACATTAAATAACACAATTGTTCTTTTAATACTTTTGTTATTATCAAAACCAGGGATATATGTCATGAAAAATTCTTGTTCTAACAATCTCCCTTTTTTTGTGATGACAAACATAAGTATTTAAAGGACAATGTTTGGGCTATTTTAATTTTTCTTAGACAACATCAGAGCATGAGGTTTGTAAGCTCTCTTTGAGTCTGATAAACCAAAGGTTGAGTTTTGTAAGCACCCCTTAAGTTCTACTTCTAAGAAATCTTAAAATATATTTTAATTTTCTCAGCAACGTTAGGGTACGAGATTTGTAAGCTCTCCTTGAGTCTAATAGTCCAAAGTTGAGTTCTGTAAAAACCACCCTAAGTACAAATTTCAAGTCAATTATAATTTTAACTTTCTTAGCAATATCAGAATGCGAGATTTGTAAGCTTCTTTTGAGTCTAATAGGCTAAGGTTGAGGTTTGTAAGCTTCTTCTTAGTTTTATATTTAAGAAAAGTTAAAATTAATTACCCGGGCAAGATAACCATAATAACAGTAGATATAGAAAATTAAATGAACAACATTAATATTGTTTGAGTGAGCAACAACATTGAGTCTGAAGTGTATAAATCCTTATTTAAATACTTCTACATTTTCTCCTCATTTTGTCACATCAAAAATATTTTTAAAACAAAAGAAAGGACAATAAAATCAAACGAAAATTAGAAGTGCATAATCCCGAGATGGTCAAAGATACTTTATAGGGTTTATAGTTGTCAGAGTCAAGTAAATGCAGTGTCTTGAGATGGTCAAAGATCATTAAGTATTGTTTCACATATGTACTCGAATGAATACTTAAAGCACTCTATAAAAGCATATCGGCATAGTGTCCTCAAAAATGCATCCAGCTCTACAGAAATTCCTCAAGAAAAAGATAGTTGTGAAGAGAAAGTCGCATAGCTGCATGCTTCACAAGAGTGAGAGACGCGCTATTGTAAGAGAGTTTGAATTACTAAAGAAAGTTGAAGCAATAAGAGAGAGACGTTTGGCAATCAAGGAACATTTTGCACAACTTCTTGCAAATGCGGCAAGTGAGAGCTGAAAACTGAAGGAACAGAAAGGCGTTCAAACCAGATTGGCTATCTATAGAGCACAGACTTCAGGATCAAAAGAGCACATAAATGCTTCTGAAGATCATTCTTCTAAAGATGAGGATGCAGAATAATATTGGATATGTTTGTAACACTGAGAAAGATGACTAAAGCAATAAAGAAGACTAGGAATAGACTGAATTTATTGTACTATCTTATTTTTTTCTCATGTAATTTTAAATTTCAATGAAGTTTCCCTTATTCAGTTTATATGATCAGATTATCCAGTAAAAGTAAGTTTCATTTAACTTTTAAATTGTCACAAAACATATAACAAATAAGAGTATTTAAACGCACAGAAATATAATAAATTCACAAGTATACTATCAAACATACAAAAATCCATAAACGAGTCAGCAAAACACATAAACGGGTTCTACATCCTAGACTTAAGGTTTCTTCAATAATTCCATGACTATCTTAAGATCAGAACCAATTTCTTTTTGCCTCTCAACCACAAACTTGAATTGAGTATCCATTAAAATTTGGTTTCTAGCCATATGAATTTTCATAAACTTTTAACATTCAGCAACTGCAGCAACTTTAGCTTCAAGATTGTGTAATTGCTTTTGGCTAGTTGCAGTGACTTCCTTATTTAAAAGTTCTTCGGATCTTCAATGACCGAGTTAACAGATCTTCTGAAGCTTTCCCATTTTACATCATAAGCTTTAAAATCAGTGGATGTGAATCCTTCTTTCACAAGTGTTTTTGCCTCATTAAATAACCCGGTCTTAAAAACTTCTAACTAAGGAAGTATATGGTTGGGAAGAGGTTGATGGCTAGTTATGTACTGAGATGGTTTGGATGTGTTTGTTTCATTTTTCTGGTTTTCTTGAACAGATTCGACGGAAATTTATTTTCCTAAGGCATGATTTGATAGAGATTTGTGTTGGGTAGTTTCTTGATGGGTTGATGGGAAAAGGGTTGTTCTTGGACATTGTTTTCTGATTTTTTTCCAGACTCAACATACTCAAGTCCATCATTGAAATAATCCTGAACAGGTTGATCTAAAATGGTTCTAATGCAGTTGTTTAAGGGTGATGCAGCATTAATAGGCTTGGCATCCAAACCAATTCCCGTTTTACCAAGAATTAGTGAAGTTGAATTAGTTTGGATGTAAGCATCAATGTCTCGAATGGTTTGGTCAAGAGATGAAGCAACATTGTCTGGTGTTTTGAGTGAAGAGGTCTTTGAAAGTAAGGAAAAATCAATGTATAGATGGATGATTGATAGTACATAGGTTTGGTTGGATTTAGCAGGTGATGGTGAGGGAGACTTTCTCAGTGAAGTATTAAGATTAAAGTCATGAATGGGTTTAGCCTCAGTACCTGATCCTGCTACTAATGAGACAAGTTCTTCTATAGCTTCTACTTTATTTCCATTATCAGCTGGACTCTCATTTAACCAACTTCTTAACCCATTATCCTTCTCTATAAATACTGCTTCCACTTCTGCCTCTGGAGCGACTTCTTCTACTTCCTTAGACTTATGAATAGTACATTCTTTAGCACCAGTAGTGTCCTTTTTGCACATTTCAATAAACTCTTGAGTCATCTTAACAACTTCAGGAGAACTTAGGACCGATTCAAGTTTTCTTCCTAGTCGTTCTCTTAGAACCTCCATGTTTTTCTCTTTTACTGCAATTGAGTCTTCAAAACAGTTTCTCTTAATCAATTCATCTGACACAACTTCCGCACTAGTATTAACTAAATCTGTAAATAAATTGTCAACTTAATTTTGACAATTTCCTTTTCTTAGATACAACTATTTCCTTTTCTATATTGCTTCCAGATCCTCCTCCTCTAGTCTTGGTATGAAGATCCATTTTCTTTCCAGTCTTATAAACAAATCTTTCTTCCTCCTTTTAAACTGCTTTTTGAGCATCTCCTAACAGTTTGTTTCTGACAAGTGTAGGAGTATCAGATTCTTCATCTTCATCATACGTGACTACCATTCTCTTTCATTTTCTCTTAGAGCCATACTCATTTTGAGCCCTATCAAGAAGTTGGTCATGGGTTATAGTCACACCACACTCCTCCTTAGATTTTTTGATAAGAATTCTGATGACATCAGGAGAGTCTTCCTTGGTCAGCATTGGAAAGTGACCTAGAAACTTTCTTCTCTCTTCTTTCCTAATTCTGATAGGATTAGGAATCACAACAACATCTTTTTTCCTTATTTCTTTCATCTGAGCCTGAACTGATGCAGATAACACACTTTCATAGGTAACATCTAGGTATTGAGTAACTTCATAATCTATCAATGCATTAATCAATTTACATTGATAGAAAAGTTCAAAAAGTAGCCTTGCATAAGGTATTGTTCTTTTGAGTTGAGTCCTTGATGGATTCACACAGATGATGAAAGATGTAACCTGGAAGATTTTACCTTTGATCAGTTGACAGATACCAAAGGAACATCTTGTGATCCTATGAAATTTGATCAGAACTTCCTTCCCAAGGAATTAGTTAACCAATAAGAATATTTAACAGAAGCTTTCATATTAGATGTATGTTCTTCACCTTTCCATAATCATATTTATTTTCAAACAAAGTCTTCTTAATTTCCCTGGCGAAATCACCTTCATCCTTTTTGTTGAGTATTACCATTCCTCTATTTTTGAGCCCCAGTTAGTTGTGCAATGGTTTCTTGATTGATGGAAATATCCAGACCCATCAAAACAGATATAATTTCCACATCCTTGAAGTCCTTCAAACTCATTTCTGTTCTTTATTTCCCTTTCAGACTTCTGTCCTTTTCTACAGCATTTCTCTATTCATTATGTGTTGAGTACTCATCATACACTTCTTCTCTAACCCAAAAATCTTTTACCAAATTTGGATAAGTTGGTTTATTCAGCATATCAAAGAAGTTCATCCATCCTTGGAATTTAAAATAACCTTTTAATGGACAACCATTTGCTTCAAAATTGTTAAAATCCACCCCTTGCTCAATGAGAAGCTTTAAATCATCTTGGTCGAGCGGAATAATCTCTGGTTTGATATTAAGAGCTTCCATGGAATCCATCTTTAAAGGGTTGGTTGATGAGGATGCCATTGAAAAGGTTTTAGGTATTTTCTAGGGTTTACAGTTAAAGCACGAAAAGGACAGTGATAAAGGTTGTGTGTGTTGAGAATGTGTTAAAAGAATTAGATGACATTAAAGAGAGTTTAAACGCAAAAATATTTTAAAAATTTTCATTTCCCTTCAAATTCAAAGCACAAATAATTTCAAGCATGCTGAAGACATTTCAGATAGGTGTAAAGAGTGGTTCAGGTGTCAAAAGGAATTTCCACTCTTATGCATGTGAGAAGCAAATATTTCTTTATGCAAGTTTCTGAATCATAGATTTTTCAGAGATTATATTGGATCAAAAGTTTGTTACCCAAACATTGATTGAGACAACATCTGACTAACATCTTATTTAGATTCTTCATTCAGAGTAAAGCATACATTACTATGTTCAGAACCCATTTTTGACTAAATAAATCTTGCAAGAATTATGAGTTGTATCTCAACTGATAGTTCAGTGAAGAGTATAACATATACAAGTTTCTTATGATCAGTAGCAATGAGGATTTCTTCAAGAATGTTTAAAGAGAACTCTTTATTTCAACATGACAATGATATTATCACAAATGGTGATAATACCCAATTTACCAGTCTGAAATTTCTTAAGCTAATTTCTTCTAAGGTATTTGAGCGTAAAGATTACACACACTGAACTGCCTTGTACAAAAAATTAAGCTTGAAATAGAAAATAATTAACATAACTTACTTGGATAGAATTTCTGATTCAGGATCTCCAGTCTGTTTTGATGAAGTATGTCTGACTTGTTAAGGAGACAACATATTCAACTATCTTCTTCAAAAGGATAACACCATTGAGAGAAAAATTAGTTGCTTTCAATAGATTCCTTCATCTTTTTGCCACCCTTCTTTTCAAACTAAGATGAAAACATACTTTCCCCATAAGATCTTTGTCTGCACCATTGTAAAGTGTTATGCACAGACCAAACTCTGATGCCAATTGAAGGTGAGGAAAATACACAAAAAAGGGGGTTTAATTGTGTTCACTAAAAATGTTTCTGCTTTTGAATATCATTCAGATTCTAAACATTACTTCAGAACCTGATAACAAGTGCAAAGGAAAATATATCAGAAGTAAACCAAATAGAACAATGAATAGAGTAGATTTATCATGGTTCCTCCCAAATTGATAGTAGTTTTGTCCCCTTGTAACGCAAGAGATTTTCTACTATAATCAACTCATGATTACAACTGCTTATGCACTTAAGCACAAGATTTTTACTGCTCATACCTATAGCCTAAGACTTCTTGTTCAATTAGTACCTGATCAAGACTTCTCTACTTAGATCCTCAGATCCTCAGATCCTAAGACCTCCCTTGCTTAAACCATCCTGGTTCAAGACTTCCTTGCTTAGACCCACTATCTAAGACTTCTTTGCTCAGATCCTCGATCCAAGACTTCACTGCTCAGATGCACCGTCTAAGTGTTCTTTTCTCATATTCTCAATCCAAGACTTCACTGCTCAAACGCACTGTCTAAGTCTTCTTTGCTCAGATTTATCAATCCAAGACTTTATTGTTCAGATGCACCATCTAAAACTTCTTTGCTCAAATTCTTAATCCAAGACTTCACTTGCTTAATCAAAATAGATCAAGATTTTCAATGCTCAAGCACATAGCAAGAGACTTACTTGGCTCAAGCTTTTCAACTAGAGACTTTTATGCTCAAGAACTTAGCAAGAGATTTTGATCTAAACTGCTAAACAACATGTTTAGCAGAATATGGAACAAGGTGTACTTGATACCAAGATCATAAGTACATGATAATCACCTTAACAAATACCTTAAGCACTTAAGACTCCCAAGATATTCAATATTTAGGAAATCTTAAGGCTTGTTACAATTTACAACAAGTAACAGAAGATTATGCATATTCAATACTGTTACTCATTGTTATTCTTGTTATGTCTTCATTCAGATAGAAATGTTGAACACTTCTAATCTTCTTGGGATTCCTTCTCCTTCTTATTCCTTATTAAAGATTCATATTTAACCTTCAGTTACTTATATACCAGTTGCAGAAGACTAGTTGTTGGAAGAGATAACTTGATTAGGTGTCTTTGTTTTCTTCATAGTATAAGAGACGTTGAAGATAGATACACTAAAAGATCTTTATCCATTGTGTAACATGTTTAACCATCACGTCTTCAATGAGATCTTGTACTATTGAGCCATTGAGAGTTTTTCTCCGTAAAGCATGTCAACTCTTCTTGAGCCTTGTGAAATTAGACTCTAGCTGACAAACTGATTTAACAATGCAGCTTTTTTATGCAATACTGACAACTTTAGCTTTACTACTACTTTTGAACAATCACCAGAAGCTAATACAATCACCAAGTGTAGAGACAATGTGTTGCTTCATCTGATTCCGAGGCCTTCAACTTCAGGGTCTACGCCAGACATCACTTAGAGAGTGTTCTTCAAATTTTGTACCATTAGAAGCAAGTAACTCAACTTCTCTCAAGTGTGCCTTCATATCATATTTTGAATATATTTCTTTAAGCATAAGAACATGCATACTTGAATACACATTAGATAACATCATTGTTTTTTAGTTATTTTGTTATCATCAAAACCAAGAATATATGTCATGAACAAATCTTGTTCTGACATTGTTAACTTTAAGTTGTGCTTTGAATCCTAAGGGTAGGTATAAAGCTTTTAACATTGATACTATTTGCACTCTAGTTAAAAAATATTATTCTATGGATTTCATTTAGTAAGAGAATATTACTTTGCAATTTTAGTTTCGGCAATTTCTTGTTGTTGCCCGTCAATCAACAGATTTGAAAAATTTATCAACTATTCAAAAATTATGCTCGTGATTGGTTGCAACTAACAGGAATAAAATTTACTTCTTGATTGATAGACTACTCTTTATATCTTGACTCTTCCAATTTTTACTGCCACAACTGAGAGATCTTTTTCGGCAATAAAAATTATCAAGACTAAATTGTGAAACAAAATGAAAGGTCAGTTTCTAGCTGATAACATGATTGTTTATATTGAAAGAGAAATTAGTGCATATATTAGTTCAGGCTCTATTATTCATGATTTCAAGTCACTCAATACACGTAGAGTATTATTTTAAGGTATGTAATTCATTTTTCTGGTAATCAACTTTGCGATTATTACGTCTTAAATCTTTATATGCAATATAATTTTTATATTTAATTTAAATATTATAGTTTATTTTAGTGGCCCACCCAAAAAAAAATCTGGTTCCGCAATATTTATAGTTTGATGCGCAAGACATTAACTTTTATCGGTGTTGTAACCATAGGCCAAATATCATATATGTCTATGAAAGTTGTGTTTGCATGCCTCTAATCTTACTTGATATTAACTTTGAAGCTTCTATATTATACTACTAAGTTAGTCATGGTTTAACAATCGCAAAATGATTAGAGATTTTATTTAACCATACTTTAACCGTGTAAAATATACAATGAGACATTATTTAACCACAATTAAACTATGAAAAAAAAATTAGATTATGTGTTGTAGTCCATTTTTGTATTTCCTCCCATATGATTGCCCTAATCTTAATCCAAAGGCCAATAGAAATAGAAGAAGAGTCGTTTGTTTTCTATCATATCACAAGTATCATAAGTTTTCAACTAAAATGACTCTAGGATATCATGTATTTGACTTCAAACTCACTTTAGAATATCAAAATAGTTTTTCAAATGTTAAGTCCCATTTTAACTCTATCAATACAGACGTGCAATTCTGTTACTATAGTAACTTGTCAACATCAATGACAAACCATTCACATGTAAATGCAACCAAGCATTAAGGTGAGGCTGCTTTTGTTTGAGTGATTTGAGAGTGTATGTATGTGTATAGAAATAGAAACATTGGAAATGTATTCGAGTAAGGAAAGCATTCATGTAGCATGTAAATGTTGGATAAAAGAATTAAATGAGTAAAACAAGGATGTGTGCCCATGTTTTCAGGGCCATAAATCCTCTCTCTGTCTGGACCAACCAACATCGCAAGTTGCTATTTAATGTGGGGAGCAATTGGAGGTAAGACTATTGTTCTCTAATTCAATTTGTTCCTTTTTGGGTGTTTGACTGGGTTCATTTTGTGGCTAACGGCTGAGATATTTTTATCAAGGAAAAAAGTGTTTTGACCATAAAAATGATTTGAGAATGTTTTAAGCAAGGATTAAAGCAACTAAAGTATTTAGACATAATGGTTCAACGGTTGATAAAAAAATTAATAATAATAATAATAATAATAATAATAATAATAATAATAATAATAATAATAATAATAATAATAATAATAATAATAATAATAATAATAATAGTCATGATCTATCAACATGTAACATATTTATTATACTTAAATTCGTGTCACTTGGTCGAAAAAAACATCTTTTGAATTATTAAATATTTGCAACAAGTATGTTGTATTATCGTTCAAAAACTGACTGAAACGTTACACTGGTCTTTCGGTTCGAGTTTGCGGCCAAGACTTCATTTGTACCTATTGATTCAAGTTTGATTCCCATCGATTGCAAATTTTTGTAACATTTTTAAATTTTAAAATATAAACAATATAAAACATAAAAATGCTTTCAATAGGATTCGAAACCAAGGCATCAAATTACCAGTAACCATTTCAACCATTGTGTCATTATTTTCACAATGGCTCATTTGTCAAAACATGAAATTCATCGTATTTTGGAAATTCTCCAATAGATATAAAGTCATTTCACACATAAAGCAATGTATATTTTATGATCTCTACTTTTCATTATACTCATTGAATCATGAATTGATTTGGCATTGGAGTGCTAACCGTGCAGGTCTGCCTCGCACCGCCGTAGCAGAGGTCAACACTACTGATTCAAGAGGTTTGGTTCACCAACGACTTCTATGTATGGTTCCTGGACGAAATTGTAGCACCATTTGTGGAAAGTAGAAAGAGCAGAGATGGTAAATTCAATAGTCATGTCTAGGATCCTTAGTTCATCTTCTGAACCAATCGTTCACTAGTTACCATTGATCAACAAATTTTGCGATAATCGTGTCATCCAGCGCTTTATTTCACTAGATTTCCTTCTGCTCATGGAAAACACTAGCGTGAAGCAAAACGAAGATCGATTAGAGCTAGGATTTCTAGATCGCGAGATCTATGGAATTCCAAACTTCGATTTGCCTTGGTTGTCACGGTCACCATCATTGATAGAAACCTGACAAGATTCCTCGTAGATTGCAAGAACTCTTGCAACATCTTCTACACTAACACTGGGAATCATTAGCCATCCAACAAGCAGATCTAAATTCGTATAGCGGAGGAGATTTGATAGCCTTTAATGACTCGATAATCCGCTTACAGAGAGCGATAGATCTAACATTAACATTGGGAGATAGAGTGCGCGAAAGAAACGTAATCTTCAACTTCCTTGTAATCTCATGCAAAAGTGCCTTCAGAGGTATCTTGGGAAGGTAATTCTTGGCGAAGCTAGACGCAGTGGCATCACCGATCCACTTGAAAATAACCCTCACGATGTGGACGAAAGGTCGTTCACCATTAGCGTCGAACTAGAAGAAGGTAGGTAGATCATGGAGTGTATACAAAGGGAACACTACTACCTTCGACCCAGACGCACGCAAAGAGGAATTTAGGCCTACCCCAGATAGTGAGTTTGAATTTGTTCAACTTGGAGATAAACCGTATGCAGTTGGTGAAGGTAGGGTTTAGGTTTTCCATAGGAGTATGATCCACATTGATTGAATGTCTTCAGGAAGATTCAGACATTTTTGCTATCTTCCTACATAAGATGCCTGACATTGATCTCAATTCAATAGTACATTGAACTAGGCAATCTCCCTCCAGATCCATCTGAAGCGAGCTTGGTGAAAAGAAGAGCAAGTGGATACATGATAGTCACAGGGAGTTTGTACAGAATAGGTTTGTATATGCCTTTGTTGAACTACTTGGGAAAAGCATAAGCCAATTACACTCTTTTGGAGGTACATGAAGGGATAGTTGGCCAGCATCTAGGAGCTAGAGCGTTGGCCAAGAAAATTTTGAGGTTCTAGTACTTCTGGCCGACCATGGTCTAGGATGCCCAGAAATACATGAAAAAGTGTGACCAGTTCCAAAGGCACAAAGATGTTTTCGACGCCCCTTCACTGACTTACATGTAATCACGTCACTATGGCCATTTTTATAACGGGGACTAGATATCCTCGACCTATTTGCCTCAGTGTCATGGAAAGTTAAGTACTTTATCGTAGTTGTAGACTATTTCACTAGATGGATCTGTGTCGAGGGGTTGGAAAACATCACTGCACCAAACATCTTATAGTTCTTAAAAAGGAACGTGTTGGCCCGGTTTTGAGTGCCTTAAGACATTGTAATAGACAATGGGCCTCAGTTCATCGACAAAATATTAAAAAGCCTTTTAGAAGAGTTACAGATCAAGCAACACTTCATATAAGTGGAGCATCCGCAAATGAGCGGTCAGGCCAATTAGGTGATAGTAAGAGGTTTGAAATGAAGACTAGAGGAAGCCAAGGGAAACTAGGCAGATGAATTTTCGTATGTCATGTGGACCTACCATACCACCCCCTAGTCCACCATGGGAGAAACCCTTTTCGGATAAGGTATGGGGTGGAAGTTGTCATCCTAGTAGAGATTGAAAAGTTGATTTGAAGGGCAGTTAACCCATTTCCAACAAAATTAAATGGGAAGGCCATTAGAGAATAAATCTACCTTTTGGGAGAAAATAGAATGGTAGCCACCTTTACTAGCATCGCCGTCAAGCAGACTATGGCCTTTGAGTATATTTGTCACGTCTGACCACGGGAATCCTAAATCAGGGACTTGGTACTTTAGAAAGTAAACATGGGAGGGAATAATGCTTAGGATGGAAAGCTAGAATAAAATTGTGAAGGACCCTACCGCGTACAGGCCAGCATCGGGAGGGGAGCATACTACTTGGAATCCCTCAATGGAGAATATGTATTGAGGATGTGGAACACTACCAAACTAAAGTGGTATTATAGTTAAAGATTTGTTTATTTGTTCATTTCCCTACTTCAATGTAATAAACTCACTTCATTATGAATATAAGTACTTGTTTCTATTTTCCCCTATTGCACACTTTTCTATTTATCTCTCTTTAGGACCCCAAAGACGGGGAGACAAAGATTACACACATTTTTGTGTGGACAAAGAATACACACATTTCTGTGTAGACAAAGAGTACACGCATTTCTGCATAGAGAAATATTACACACACTTTTGTGTGCCTGATACAGACTACACAAATTTTTGCGCATTTGATATGGCTTAAACGCATTTTGTGTAGCTGGCGTACCCCCCCCCCCCCTTCGGATCTATCCAATCCAATGGCGTTATATGGTGGTGTTCAGAGACATCCACCTCGATCTGAATCTACCTCAGAGAAAAGGACGAGGATCCTACCCTTGGTCGAGGAACGATGTTTTGCGATGCGGAGCAGTATAGAGATATGATCACATCTCGTTGGTCTCTCCAGTTCGGAGCTACACTGCTGGGAATACAAATAACACGCTAATACAGTTAATTCTAAATACAACATAAAAACAAATGCATAAAGCGAGCAAGCACACCAATAAGCGATAAAGAAGATATTAATTAATACATTAAAAAATCAGCTTACGATAAGCCAATATCAAACAAAGGAGAAAGATTCATGAAAAACCCAATATGAGGCATAAGAGACTCCAGCTCGTGTAAGACATTTTAAAATACATCTTCTTTCATGTCATCATCTGAGAGATCTCGCACCTGGTTACTTAAATTGGTATACTCTTCCCATAAAACCCCTAGCTCGTTTGATTAGTTAACCATCCTCCCTTCAAGCTCAGACTGGACATCTTGTGTGATAGAAGACAAAGCCTCTAACTCAAGTTGCATCTGATATGAGGCTTGCTTCTTCTCTTTGACCAACCTCTTAAGTTTTTTTATGCAACCGGCCAAGGCCGTAGAAGACCCGTATAGTTTCACTTCATCCATGAAAGAAGAAGCTTCATCCAGATAGATGATTATGCAACCTTGAGTCGTCCCTTTCAAAACTAGAAACTTTCGCCTCTTCAAGAGGTTAACATGCCTTCAAATCCTCGACCCCTTAACAAGAGGCACCAGGAAACATAATTTTCTTATGCCTGGTTGCAAGATAGATTCATGAGTGAAGTCGCCCAGAACACTGGGTAGGTTGATTTTGCCAACAGTTAGATTTACCGATTGCATTGAGCTTGTGAACTTAGGTGTAATCCTCACCTAACACATAGTCTTTCATTTCTGTCGTAGTCTGAGGCAAGCTAACAATCAAAATATGGGGGAATAGGAGAGGAATGTCTCCCAAGTGGATGCTCGTAGCAGACTCATACTGCTTTGACCTCTTTGTCTTTGAAGGAATTCCATAGATGATCACCTTACCCTGGTCTATTTTAGCTGGTTAGACGTGGTTCTTATTACTCCAATTCTTCGAATATGTGTTCATGACGGAGAAGAATCTAGCATCCTCCGCAGGCTCAACCTTGATGGACGATGGATCTTTCTCTTTGAGGTCATGTGAGAAAGAGAAAGATAATCAGCCAATAAGAAGTAGTGTGAGGTCACAGACCAAAAACAAAATTAAATAAGGAAGGTACCAAAAAAGTTTTTTTCTCCCCTCAATAGATTTTTCATCAACAATAATCTGACAGTGTATCTCAGAATTAGAGAATGAAAGCAACATTTCTTTCATAGTTTTCTCCGCATCAATAAGGGAATTGTACGAGATTGAGTAATTTTTAACTTTCTTAGAGAAATGGTCTGGAGACCAGAATCGCCTCCTCCGTTTGGTGCAAGCGAATGACTCCGCAGAAGGGGTAGGAACAATGTAGAACTCGTCATGGGCAAAAGGGGAGCGAGGAGTAGCCAAGAAATATTCATTTTTGAAATACTTCCAAATCTTCATTTAAATTTGAAAAACTTTATTTTTGAAGCAACATAGAGAAACAAGTTCATACATGTCATCTCCACGGGAGATATGATTAACTTTGAAGAGGTGGAAGAAGAGGTTAATGGAGATCGAATCCATAATGCTCTAATACTCATGCTAGTACTCAAAAGCCCTCAAGAAGCCCCAATCACATGGATGAAGTTGTGAGGGAGGGATACAAAGTTGGTCCAATACTTCTTTCTCGAAATAAGTCAATGGAAGAAGGACACCCAGTTTGTGAAAAAGCAGTAGTATAAGGGAATGCATTACCCCTAAAAATTATCGCACACCTGTTTATCATCAGGGGTCCCTGAGATGGCCCAGACAGAAGGGGACCCCACCTCTAGAAATTCCATAGGCTAGAGAAAAAGAGTTGGTGACCAAACTTATAAAGAGGAGGGCTATACGAAGAGTAGCATAAGGACGAAAAGAGGCTTTGAAGACAAAACATGTCTTTTGTAAATAAATAAAAAAAATTAGCTAGAAATCAATGAATTAGATCAAAGATGAAGTGCATATCTGTTGTGGTGAGAATAGGATATCAAATCATTAATTAATTTGAATCACATCTTTTGTTCACAACCGGTCTTTGATTTATCCGAATGAAAGGTTAAAGAAAGGAAAAACCTATTTTTGCATTGTAAACACAACGCGGGGAGAGATCTAAGGTTCGGGAGTTGGTTAAGCTTAGGAAAGGTATTAGCACCCTAAACTTCTGTAGTACTCTACAGGAACCTCTTGTTTTAATGTTGATATTTTGCTATATTATTTGCTTAAGGTAATGCTAAGGGTTAGAAGGTGAAAAGACATAAGGGTTAGTCCTAAGTTTACTCGCCAAGATTCGCATCTTGTGCCTACGTATTCGAGGTAGGGGATTGAATCAGAGTAATCGTAGTTCCCCTAGAAAGGGAGGAAGAGAAACTTCTTGACTGTGGTCAAGGTTTCAATGGGGAATAAGCGTTCATATGGAAGCGCTTACGTGGAGTGCGGTGACTCCTATTTCTACGTTGTAATCGAATTGAATTTAAAAAGGGTAAAATAGGTATTCCATAGCGGAAACCCTAATATGGAGTGTGGCGACTCCTAATCCTAGTGCTAGGGTAAAGGGTAAAACTTGTCCACGGCGGGACGCCTAGGGAATTAGGGTTTAAAAAGTGAAAGGGTCAAAGGTAAGGATTATTGACGCGGTGGTCAAACGGCTAGACCTATTCCTTCAGAGGGGCGATAACGGTAAATAATGTGATGAAAAATAATTAAGCGGCAGTATTGAAATATGGGAACATGCAAGAATAACGATGTCCTCGCATAATTTACAACCATAAAAAATGAAACACGAAAAAAAATATGACGTTAGTAAACAAGGACAAATAGCGACATAATGTTAGGAACGTCATAAACATCAGACAAAATTAAACAGGGCAAAGTTTGGAATCCAATCCGCAATTAGGAGACTGTTCAATTCGAAACTAAAAGCGAAATACTACACAATTAGGTTAGACATGTTTTAAGATAAAGTTAGGATTAATTTGAAAAATAGTCTTAATTAAAAGGCGAAAGTTGATGAAAATTAGCAATTTCGAACAAGTTTTAATTTATTTTTTAAAAAAAGTTAAATTTTTGATGGGTTTTAAATTACTGTTTCTAAAAATTAGAATTTAATCTTTACAATGTTTTAATTAGAAAATCAATAAATTAACAACTAAGTTAATTTTACTAGATTTATAAAAATGTTAATTTTAAAACTTTAGAATTTTTTTAACCCTTGAATTGAGAATTGAAATTCCAAATTAAATTTTTAAATTAAATTTTAAAAATAGTTTTAATTTTAGCTTTTTTTATCTAAGTTTTAAATTCTAGTTTTTAATTATTAAAAAAGATTTTTATTTTAAGTTTTGTTTTTTAAAAAGGTTTTAATTAAATTTTAAGAAAAATGTTTTTTTTTAAATTTAAGACTTTTAATTTAAGTTTGGTTTTAAACTTAAATTCTAATTAAAGACATAAGATAGAGTATATGTTTTTGTTATAAAACTAAAAATAAAATCTGAAGTTAAAATTAAAATAAAATAAATAAAAAAGAATGAAATATAAATGGGGAAGGGGCAATGTTGGCGTTGCATGTTCTAGGGTTTCTTTGACCCTCTTCTTCTTCCTTGGGCGAGCGGCGGCCATTGTTGCTTCTTTGAGCTTGCTGTGAAATTTTTCTTCTTCACTTTCTTGTCCATTTTGTCACCCTCTTCTTCATACGATACCTGAAATATCAAAACAACAAACATGAAAAACGAGTTGCTCACCCTTCACAGGTTTGAAGCGATTTCGCCGATGATTTGCGGCGACTTGCGGTAACTTGCGGTGATGACGAGGTTGTGGGTGACGGCCGACTTGTGGTGGTTGCGCGGTGGTTGTCGGTTGTTCCGTTTGCAAACGATAATAAAGTCTGATGATGGTATTCGTCCGTTTTGGTTTGCGCTGGTGTTCGTTTCCTCTTTTTCTGATCTAAACTGATGATCCCTCTTTTTCGTCTAAACTGACGATGTTCTTGCCCCCCTTTTCTTCTTTTCGGATGATGATCTGATCCCTCCTTTGAGGAACTTGATATTGATGGTTTTATATTGGTTCTGATGGGCCTGGATTCATTGCTTTGTTGTTATGATTTTGGTTGCGGATTTGATGCATTTTGACTTGGTTTATTTGTTGTGATTATTTTGAGTTGGAGAAATCGGCGGATTTGCTGTTTGGATTGTTACGTTTGGGCTGTTGTTGCGTTTATTTTGCATTGTTGGTTTGATCTTGTTTTGGACTTGCGTTTTTCATGGATGTGCTTAGATAGGTTGTTTGATCCGTTTTGGGTCCAGAACTTTTGAGAAATGTTGTTTAGGACTTGTTTGGCATGGACGCAGAAAATCATTTTTTAGAATAAGCGCTTTTTTTAAAAGCACTTTTTCTCAACAAATCACTCTCTCCCTCTCTTGGAATGAATTAGAACAGAAATCTGCCGGATCCGTGTCGGGGTCGAAAATTAAAAGTCGGGAGCTGGCGACGACTTCGTCGTTGTTGCCCTCCCGGCGTACTCGATGATGACTTTTACTGAGGGTATCGAAATAATTAGTAAACAAACCAATTTTACTGATTCTAACCGTTTAACCATTATTTTCTATGTTGTCGGTTTTCTTTGCAGGTTCAGAAAAAAGTCGAAGGTTGGTGAATCGGACGCGGAGACAACTTAGAACAATTAGGCATTTTATGACACTTAGGAATTAAATTGTAATTGTAATTGTAAATTGTAAAAAAAATATAGAACTTAAATAAAAAAGTTTCATTTCTTACTTAATATACTGAATTTAATTCCTGATCAACTTTCTCCAAATAATTCATCCGATTAAACTCAAGCAACTAAACTCATTTAATTAATTTTATCTGATTAAACTCATCCAAATAAATTTGCCCAAGTCAATTCATCCAATTAAAGTTATCCTATTAAGCTTTGACGTTCCAAACTCTGAATTCGACAATTAATCATCTTGCACGATTTAAATTCGACATAACTGCTGAGTTCGAAACTAACCCCTGATGTTCAATCCGTATTCGACAATGAACATTGGTGGATATCACCTTTGACCAGAGAAACAGAAAAGTCCAATTCTAAACAACATGAATTTTCCTCTGACTAAATTTTAGCATTTCATCGTCTAACTTCGACAGCTATACAATCCTGCACAGCTTAGAATTAAATTTCATCTGAGTTCAACCAAATCCCTTTGCCCTTCACAAATTAAATCACACACAGCGGGACTTTCCTACAAAAACCAACAGACTGGACAAACCGGTTAGCAGTTAGTTACAATGCAATGCAGAATGAGATGAAATGTGAAATGAACCTAATGATCTAAAGGTAAAATTTGGGGTATGACAATATCCAACAGTTGTGTATACACCGCCCCATCCAGCAGAACGAATAGCCAGAGGTACTCGAGTACCTTAAGTAGGGGAATCATTTTCTGGTCACCTACATATCTAGGATAACTCGTTGAAAGCAGATAGTGAAACATTTTGGTGGTAAGAAAGCATTGAATGCTTATGTCCCCTACTACTTTTTCAACATACTCCATGTGTTTCAGTTCTAGCTCACACTAAACAACATCTTGAAGGCCGACCAAAATCGTTAAAGGCTTTCCCAGCTCACTCGGTGTCCAACAAAGTCTTGGAGAAAACTGTTTTGAGTTAGCCAAAGGCCCAAATAGCTAAGACCTATCTCAAATCCATTCCACTTGACCAAGATATAAAGTCATCTCACACAAAAAACAAAGTACATTCTCTGATCTTCACTTTTTATTATAATCATCTCGAATCTTGAACTGACTTAGGTGTTGGAGTACTAACCATGCATGTTCACCCTGCAACGTCATAACTGAGATCAACACCATCGATTCAAGAGGTTCAGTTCATCAATCGTATTCGTTTCTGATTCCTAAACGGAACAATATAATTGCATGAACGCATATTCAAACTTGTGTCATTCTCTTCTAATCATTATGCTACTATACCAAAAATATATTACCAAAACAATTAAATAAACTGAACAATTTTTTTAAAATTACAAAAATAAAGTTTAACCACTAATCTCATGTTTTCTAAATATGCAACTAATTGTTTCATGCATCATGAAAAGTGGGTAGGTATTTTATGGGTGGTTTTAGATCTCAATTCTCTGCAGTCAGATTAAGGGTGGCAAAACAGATCGTCCGCTTATTTCCGTAGCAAATCCGCAAAGTAAAATTGGATTTAAAAATCTAACTCGTCTCACCAAAGTTACGCGTTGGCAGGCGGCGGGCTTAACTGCCTTTTTTTTCTTCATTTTTTAATAAATCAATAGTTTTTTATATTTAAATTAGATTTAGAACAATTTTTTTATAATCAAAAAAATTCTTGAATTAGACTTGAATATGATTTGTTTTATGAAATTATTGATTAAGGAAAACTCTTGAATTAGACTTGGATATGGTTTGTTTTATGAAATTTGAATTTTTTTTAATAGGTGATTACATGTTATGTTATCTAAATTATAGATATAATATTTGTTGATCTATAGTAACCGATTAGTTGGATATGTCATTGCTAAGTAGTTCTCGAGTAGGATGTATGTTGATTGTTAATTTCTAAGCAACATGAACAAAGTATATCTACAATATTGAATCACTGCATCATTACTATAACACATCATTGAGTTAGATTTTTATTTTGTCTCTACCGGTTTTATTATTGAGTATTTAAAATATATTTTTAAATATCTTATATTATATGGATAGGATAGAAAATGATTTCTTTTGACGTAATAAATTTAATTTATCAACCTAACTATATCATTATATTGATGCTATAGGATATTTAAATGTATGACAGATTGAAATTAAAGGTGGTAAAACGGATTGTAGCTCTTGAATCAGCCCGACAGGTCTGCTGGACGGACTACAGCGAGTAAACAAGTGCACTGAGGTGGGCTGCGGGGAGAGCGGAACCCAAAATCCCAACTCAACCCCCCATATTTTAGGAGATGGGCAGACCCAGACCCCGACAGACCACGACCCATTTTAACATCCCTAAATCAGACCTTGAAATCTACAATTAGTGTGAATGAACAAAAGATGGATTGGAAAGAGAGAAATTTAAGAGGTAATGACATTAATAAACCACAAAATACATTAATTGCAGGGTGTGATTTCTGTCGCAGGAGATTCAAATTCGTTTTGAAGATGAATGTCAGTAATTGCAAATTCACAATGAAATCTGGGATTAATTTTTTAACTGAAGGCATTAGCCACAGTAGTTTGAATATTATATTGAGATATTGTTTTTATAACTTATGAGGTTGTCTCTAGGATACCTTGAACCTATAGTTTCTCTAAATAATTTGATGAGCAGAGACTGAAAATATTCTAAATAACAAACCTACAACAGTGCAGAATCAGAGCCCCAAATCCTAAGTATTTCTATCGAGGCATATAACATTCATGGATCATGGTGTTTTCTGTACAATGCAGAAGTATTGTATTACCGCATATCACATTCAAGTTATTTTAAGCATCTCATTTCTTCACCGTGTATTAAATATTGCTAGATTTATACAACTATCTTTTCACAGCTTTGCTAGTATAGTACAAAATCATGGTCTGGTGATCAGTATATTCTATTATAATTTATAAATACAAAAAAAAAATCCGGTAGAAAACGGGGTAGATCCTTGTACTAATAAAATTTGAGAAGAAAAATTCTTTTGGGCGCCCAATTCATCATTTCTCTCGAAGGTCAATAACATCAAACTTCATGTTAGCATTCATATAGACATGAGAGCAGTGCTCATATATTGGACTTCCATCTAAAGGCTCTTCATGGGGATGAAATCCACGTTGTTGACAGTTACGAATTACAGACACGCCTCCTGGATCAGACAGATGAAATATTCCATGTGGACTGCAACAACCACATACATGCAGAGTTCTTCTAGTTAGTGACAGAAAGTAAAACAAATCATGTATATAAAAAGAGTAAAACAAATCAATGTAATAATAACTCCTTTTTAAATAAATAACCTTTAAATAGTATATTCGTATTGAATTAGCACTATACTCATTTCCAAAGGTTGGTGTTATTAGCTTTTACATGGCATTGACAAAGATATTTTTAATTTGTGTGATGAAAACGTTACCTAACCAGTTAATATACATGAAAGATATTTATTAAGGATCACAGATTGTGGATGTGCCGTTTGTTACGGGATGAAGGCCTTATATTTCTCGCACTCAAACTCATAGTCAAAAAATTTTGCAAAGAAAAGGTTTCATGCCTTTAATAACTAATAAACAATCATAAAATGTTGCTCTCTCTGAGTACTGAGAAAGGTGTAGAACAATCAGATAGAAAGAGAAAAAAGTGAGTCAGTGAGAAACAAAAGTGAGAGGCTGTGTGACGAGAAAAGAAAGGAGAGAAAGAAAGAAAGAGAAGATGTAAGCAAGAAAGGGGGTGAGAATATAACACAAGCAAAAAACAGTAGATAACTATCCCTTGGCTAGGTTGGCTGAGTTTGGTGGGCGGAGATGTTAGGGACTTCAGAACAGTAGCAAATGAGGTCTGATTTTTGCATCTTTTCAACCGTACATCCCTTGGATTCACCTAAATAACTATCAACCTCTTACCATCAAGGTTAATTAAAGTAGGATGCATTCTATTCATGGTGCGTGAATGTAGACCATAAGCATACAATTGGACAAAATTGGGGGTGAAGAGAAGCCAAAGCTCGGATTGCGATTAGGGTTATTGTAGATGTTTCCTTGCTTAATCTGTAATGCTATAATTCATGAATGCCAGAGAAAAAGTTACCTTGATGTATCTGTTGGAGCCATGACTATTGCAATTGCCTCCGGTAACATGATCTAAAATGAAACCACAAAATATGCACCATTTCAGTTAAATATATCAAAATGAAATACAGAAATGTTACATGTAATTACTGATTAAATGTTACAGGATCTTTAAATATTGCAAAATATGGCTTCTTGTCTAATTGTTTTTAATAAAATATTAGATGTCAAAATAGTAGGCCTTGATCCATAAACTACATTAAAAATTCAAATATATATAATGCAATATTTCTTGCTTGAGCCATAGTTATAAATAGATGGCTACACCAACTACCTAAGCCATAGTTATAAATATAGTGCCATTTATTACCTGATATGCATAATGCGTGTGCAGATCCACAGATGACATGAAACAAGTCTGAGACGGGTGTGTCTTGAAATCAAAAGATAAAATAAGTAAGATTAGTAATAAAAGTATGGATAAAATAAACACAAAGGTGTAGTTGAAACAAACGGTAATCTATATCCAACTGTGCATTGACGGAGTAACATCAATTTATGCATTCAATCATCAAAATCAGCATGTTACGGCTTATGGTTACTTTGGTAGTAATTATTTTAAACATAGCAAGGCAGAAATTATCATCTTCAAGGTAAAGCTAAAGTACCTAAAGGCAATGGAAACTATAAAGAGGGACCTTTTGAGGACAAAATAGTAGCACACAATTGTTATCGTAGAGTATATTCGAAAGCCCCAAGAGGAAAAAGGAATGAAAAGGATTCATCCTGTTCCTTCTTACTACAACTGATCCATTGGTTTTTCACTTTGTCTGCTTTAGAGAAACGGGGACAGAATGATTTGACATGGTTGATGAGTTAGAGTTAAAGCTAAAGCACCCTTAAATTTTGTCAAAAATCTGGCCTTTTTATTTGTGTAATACTACTCAGATTGATATCACTCTGTCAAAAAGTAAATTCTTTGATAATGAATTATTTTAGTGTAACCAGCTCAATTATTCGTCTGTATCAGGACTACAAAGAGAAACTAGTTATTAAGGAATGATCCTTTACTACTTCATAAATATGAGCAAGAAAAGTGATACAAATTTCATATACTAGTTAGTCAGCACACAGAGACTTGTAGTAGGACAGTACAGAAGAAGAAAAATCAATAATACATGATAAGTTTTTTGCTGCACCATACAGGATAAAAATACAAGTAACTCTCGAATATAATTACATATAATAGTCAACGAAAAAGGAGACTTACATGTATCCAACCTAAAGTAAAAAGCGACAAGCCGTCTTGAACTTCAAATATTTCTCCTTCATCCAACGTTTGACACTGAACAATAAAGTCAATTTAGATGCCCTACTGCTTAATGGAAAAATAACATTGCAGGGTAGAAGAAAAAAGCATCAATGAACCATATTTAAATTTCAATCCTTTGAATTTTTATGTGTACTTGAAATAAATATGCGTCATCCCAATCACAACGAAAACCATTGAAAAATCACTTAAAACAAAATAGATGAAATGCACGGCGTCACTTAAGGTAAAAAATGAAGAAAACAAAAGTAAACAAAGCTTCTCACACATTTCACTCTTTCCCTTTTTTCTGCATCCTTTTTTACACCCACAGGGTCTACTTATAATTTCCCCAACTTGCTCCAATTTCTATACACCTCAAACATTAATTGAGACATTAGCGAAACTTTAAATTCCTGCCCATCAGTTCCTCCCGTGAGTTAAGTTGGTGGTGCTTATTTAAGTTTAGGGTTGGAGCTAGCAATTTCAAATATTTCCAGCATCATCAATTTTAAGTAGGCCTCCTTTGATTTAGTGGCCAGTGGCCCTTGATGTTATTTTGGAGTATGTACATTATGCAGACATAAGGAGGCTAGTGTTGGATTCATTTTGGGTTGTATTAGTATAACACTTACTAAACTTGTGCATGGCGTATTTTGAAACTTTTGGTTGGTGCCATCTATTTATTATCAAATGTTTATGTCTTGGCATAGTTATTTGTGATAACTATTCTAATAAGTTTATGGTTTTGAATATTAGGATTACTATGCTAGGTTTATATAGCTTGAGTTTTTAGGATGTGACGACATGATAAAAACACTACAGAACTTTGAGTGTATGCTTCCTCCTGCACTGAAGCCCTCCCTTCTTTTCACATATACCCCCCACTAAAACTAGCTAGTCACTTATTTTCCACTGTCATATAGGCGGTCTGTAACACTGCAAGTCATTGGCTTGAATATTCTCCATCCAACAGCTCCAATAGCTGTGAGCTGCTGATCAACTATCTTCCATTCTATCCTTTCTCCTATACAACTCAGTAGCAGGGGGCTTATCACAATCAGTGGAGTTCCCAAGGATGACTGTTAAAATTGACTAAAGAGTCGTTGTGTTTAAAAATAGATGTGAGTTATTCAAACTTACAGTTACTGATGGAGGTTGAAAGTTGAAACAGCATTTTCACTAAAATGTTAAGACAATCATCTCCAGTGTCAATAGTTCCTATTTATGCACAATTCTCCAATCACAACATGTGACCAGCATAACCTCAAAGCAGATAAATGTGGAAAAGGCAGTCTTTAATGTTGGAATATGATAGGAATCAAGAGGAAGAAATGGGTCGTCTGAGGCCAAATGCGGATAATGAGCCCAAGGAGTGACGATGGCAAAAAATGTCATGGGGTAGCGGGAGTGAATGACATGTGCTGAGTTAGTTATATAAGGAATAAGTGGGTAAGGAGAGAGGATGCCATAGAATTCTGTCTCTGGTGAGGTAAACATGTTGGCTTGGGCTGGTAGACTTCATTCTATCAGATTTTTCTTTTATTCTCTTCTAATTTGCTTTGTTCATCAATAAATTATAGGTTACTTAGTGTTTTGCATCCTCTGATACAGATAGTATAATGGCATATATATACTTACTTAAAACATAAAACTGTATCACAAGCACTTAAATATGATCATCTTCTTACCGAGTCCGAAGTTGCTTCCTGCTTTGGGATTATAAGTGTTGTGATCTGAAAAACCCTGTTTTTCTAGAGCCACCCAATTGCAAGCACAAATAACTGTTAAAATTAGCACCAAGAAATTTTCTTGAATCTAGAGGTACACAAAATTACAACTGCTCTTACCAGAGATCCTGCAAGAACACCACAAGTCTCTAAATTATTTCGCGTGTTTGCTGAAGCCAGTCTCAGAAAATCTTCCATCATTTTTACAGGCTGCAAACACAAAGTAAAATAATAATTTACACAATGTAAGAACTAAATGAACCATACACAAATAAGAAAAAGTTCCAATGAATCGCCAAAAGAGTCCAAGACATATGGTGCACACTTCTAGGAGAAAACTAAATTAGGCTTACAATGTGTAGGTGTTGATATGTAGTGGGACCATGTCCAGAATCATGAGAAGATTTTGCCGGTCCTGGCCTTGGATCTGCAACTTTTGAAGGAGGAATAGAAGCACGTTCTGGGTGAACCTGAGCAAGAACAGGAGGAGGCATAGGTTGCTTGATGTTGAGCAACTGTAAGGAGTCCTCCCATGGTTCAGTTACAACAGGAGAACAGGACTCAACAGTAGGATGAGACCACCTTCCATCATCCAAGGAGAGAATTGAATCCATTGAGGATGTAAGTGGTCCTTGATCACTATCTTTAATGCCATCAAGATCATACTTTACAGCGCTATCAGCATGAACACAACAGTAAGTGTGTGTGTGCGGGAAGTTATATTTTAGAGTAACAAAGCTGAGCAAAACACCTTTGAACAAAATATGATCTTAAGATTTCAACATATTCCCAAAATCATTTTTTTTTTCAGATTATTGTTACAATGAGAAAGAACATATTAAAAACAAATGTGAAAAAAAATAATAATAATAAAAAGAAAAAGAACAGGTTTTGCTTAAAGAGCTCTTTGTAATGGACAGAGAAATAGACCCCATGATCCAAAAGATTGAGAATGTAAAACTTGTGCAATTTTCACGGCATTAATATGTGAAATTGATATATGAAAAAAGAAAGAAACTTCAAGTTCAAATTAAAATAAACGAGGCAAACCTTGAATCTTTGGCATGAGTAAAATCATTACTGCTGGGATATTGAACCTGCACAGCACCAAATATGAGTTGTAAGTATCCAAGCACTTGGGGAATATTTCCTTAAAAGTTAGTTACCAAGGGAGAAAGACCAGGGCACAAATACTCCGCCAAAGAGTATCCCACACTACTAGATGTGGGACTTGGGCACCCCATAATACCCAAAGTCCCTATCATTAGCATTGTTTAGAACTATGAAAAACTTCATTGCATCTTTACAGTAATTCAGAGTATCTTAGATTATCTACTTGGGTAGGTTTTCATATGTCTCTTCTAAAACTTCATTGTTGCGACAAATTACATCAAAGATATAGATTAATCATGGTCACTCAATATAACAGACCCGCACATCAATTTTACCTTTATTTCTGCACTAGGTCCAAGCCATTGTCCCCGAAGACCACTTGGACCTAAAAACGAGTGTCTTGACAAGGTCTCCTTATTTGGTGGGGGTAGACTCAGAGACCTGCAAAGTCCAGAGAACAATTATCATATGTTCTGCTACAACACATCATTTTTTCTTTTGAAATATATCTGAATGTTCAAGACAGAACCTCCTCAAATTACGGGGATAATAGGACCATAAATGCTAATGAGAGCAAAGAAGCATTATACACTAAATGTGTGCTGAATGAAAATGGTGTTAGGAATGGATATAGTATATAAGCAACCAAAACATACAAATAAAACATTATAATTATATCCAGTCAGGTGTAGAAGTAGTAAATGCAATGAGTTCTTCCTCTGATAACAAGAAACACTGTCGAAATGAAACACTTCTGTTCATTTTAACAGTGTCTTTGGGGGGGATTGGGGAAAAACAAATGCAAAACCGGCAACATGAAATCCGCTTGGACATTTAAGTGACAAAAGAAAATTTGGTTGAGAACAAAAACAGAAGTCAAAAGAATGAGCACAGACAATCGCAACCCAATCCATAATTTGTAGGGGTGTCCAAATGGGTTGAATTCGTCGAGTTGGCTCAGTTAATCTGCCAGTCTTTGGCGGGGTGGATTGAAAATTTCAACCCTTCAATTTGTGTTGGCCTGCCCGTATAAACCGTAGAAAACAGGGCAGGTAGACACGTCATATTCCTTTTTATATAACTAATCAGGATTTTTTACTTTTTAGACAATTTTTTTGGGCCAACCCATGACGGCCTAAGCAGGCGGCCCCGGCCCGTTTTTCCACCCCACAGATACGCTCAACCCACCATCGTAATTTAACCTGCCCCGCCTCATTCTAGACTGGTTGATTGTGGGGCGAGACAGGACAGGTTGGCCCATTTTGCCACCCTTAGTTCCTTACTAATTTGACCATCATAAATTTATCTCCTAGAATCGCCAAAACCCCAAAGAAACCACTCATAACAAAAAAAAAATCACTTAGTTACAGGCCTCATGTGAGTTATAGAATGTTAGGCAGGAATACTTACAATTTCTGAAACTGCTTGTCAATAGGCATGGAAATTGAAGATAAGGTATTGTTAGGTTTCCATGAAGATTGTGAGCCCACTCCAACAGACTGCAAATATGGCATGGAAAGAAGAGTCTATATTGGTAAAAGGTATAAGCCATGTGCAAGCACATAATAGCAGAAAAGTATGAAACCTTCACACAACTCCTTCACAAATGTACGTTGAATTCATTGTAAAAAAATAAAAGTAGAGCCCATAAAATTTTAAAATTTTCAAGCCCTTCAAGTTGTATCTAGATCAGGCACCATGGAACAAATGAAAATAGTTTGAGAACTTTCAGTTTCCTGACAATTATTATTAAAAAAAATATCACATGGTCCTCACCTGTTTGAAATCCATGTTCGAGTCATGTCTTTTATCGACAGCTGACCATTCCAAACTTGAATGTGCTGGACTCTGTGAAGCCGTATTGAACCCATTTTTTCCGGGTAATGGAGCTTGTACGCGTGGTTTATTCAATTTGTCCAACCGGCGTTTAAATGCAGGCTTCAAGGACTCAAGCTCATCCAACACAAGTAGTGATCTCTGTAAAGGAAAAAAAAATATATGGCATAAAAAATATAAAAATATTAAATTAACAAAATAGAAATAAACACATGGACATCTACCATAAAAATTGGCAAAACAGTTTCTTACCCTCTTAAATGCTGATCTTTCATTAGCAAGTGAAACTTGGTAATCTCGATGATATGGTATTGTCTCGGAAACCAAACTTGAAAATATACAAAAATAAGGAAACGTCATATATAATTTCAATGTTGTCAATCGCAGATAGCACAAAATAGCAGTTTGTTCAAATTCTTCTATACTACATTGCTATAGCGCCCCAACAACCATTATTTGACAACATTTTGTACTAAATAGTGTATCACAGAACAATAACAATTAGTTCAAATTATATCATGCTATGCTATAGTGGCTATTTCACAACACTGTTTAATTTAACTCCAAACTTGTGAGTTTAAAGAAAATCCATAAACATTTAAAATTTTACCTTATAAATCTAAGGAGTATGATGTACAAATCAACAATATTATTCTCCTCCCTGTAAATACGTGCCTGTTGACAAGAACAAGATTAATCATTCAATTGAACTCACCTAGAAGGAATGAGATAAACACGAAAAAGAAACAATAACATAGGCATGTCAAAGTTCAAGTAATTCCACACAAAAACTCGTTTAATCCACCAAATTCAAGCCACAACATTCATACATCATTCTCAGTTCAAACTCCATATAACATACATGTTTTATATCTATTTATAACATACAAGTTACAATCTCATAAAAATCATCCAATTGAATTGTGTCCACAATCCATCGTCGCAGATATTAAACTATATTTAAGTATGATGTTAGTCCCTATAATTATCTCAATTTTTTAGTCCTTAAAAAAACTTCCAGTCCTACAAATTACAAAACTGCGTGATTTTAGTTCGTTAAATAGATTTGAAGACTAAAAACAACAAAATTAAATTTCATGACTAAAAAGATACTTAACCGGTTAAATTATAGCTAGAACAAACACGTTAAAGTGATCATAATACAGAAATAGCATGAATTCGGCAAAGCATTAGAAATTACAATCGTTCGGATGAGAATTCTTGGGGAAAGTGAACAAAAAGTTCTTATATTGGGATTCGAGACCAATTTCGCAAAGCCCTAACGTAATTGAGGAATAATCGATTGAAATCGAAAGAGAAGGAGGAGAAGTACCTGCTTGAGGAGGTTATCGGCAATCCTATAGTAATAACGGAGAGGAATGCGATTATCAACATCGACTTTGCGAGTGATCGAATCTAAGTCGATCGTCATCTTCTTCGGAAAGGAATGCCAGTGGCGAAAAATTCTATTTGATTATCGAAAATTTTGTGTTTCTGAAATTCAGGAACACCGTTTTTGAAGTTGAAGATCGAAGACGTGTGAGCTAAGTTGTTAAACTCGTCGTTTCAAAAAAGGGAGAGAGATGATTTTATTCTTCTGTTTTTTATACTTTTCAGTTGTTTTGTTATTTTACGTCCGATATACACGACATAATGAGGCAATAGTGTGTGTAAACATACCATAGAAGAGATCAATTGCGTAATTATAAAGAAGTTAAATGTTATGCACCCAAAAAGTTTTAGAAGATCGGTATCATAATCATTTTTGTTAGATGATATTTTAGATGTAATTAAAACAAAAGTTAAATATTTATAAAAATTTAATGATTATGTAATATATATATATATATATATATATATATATATATATATATATATATATATATATATATATATATATATATATATAATATATATATATATATATGTAATATATATATATATATATATATATATATATATATATATATATATATATATATATATATATATATATATATATATATATATATATATATATATATATATATATATATATATAATCAAAAAGTATATGTATGAATGTTTCTTCGATAAGAATAGAGAGACTCATAGACCTTAGTAGATTTATAACGATTATAGGGTGGTTAAGACTTTTCAACGACGGTGAAAAATTTTGTATGATGATGTTTTACGGTGGTTTTAAGAGTCAATTAGTGTCACCCTAGTTTTTAAATTAATTTATTTTATTGAGTTTTGTATGTTTAAATTATTTATTGGTATGTTATATCAATGTTTTAAAAACTGGATTGAAGATCAAACCGATGAAATTTACTGTTTAAGGTTCAATTAGTTAAACTTACGGTCGAACCATTTATTAAATAAACTAATAATATAAAATTAAGTTTCATAGATATGTCACACATTATTATCTTATTTGTTCTCAACTTAATAAAATAAATATTTCAAAAATCTATTACAAATTTAATAAAACAATATCAATAATACATAACATAACATAGTTCTACACTTCATTTAAAAATATTTTGACCAAACTAAAGAATTCCAATAAAATAAATTAAACTAATTCAAACCAAAAAGAAAATAATAAAATATAATAAAGTTCAAATAATTGAGAGTACCTAAATTAAATAAGATAAAATGGCAAAATATAAATAATACAATATACTTCATTAAACAACAAAAAATCATATTTGAGTTGAATTACGACAAACAAGCCGTAATTGACAACAATAAACAATATTGACTTGAATGACAATCAATAGAGTTGGATATTGTGACTATATTTGAAAATGAAATAGACAACATGCTAATGATGGAATGTGGTTGAAAGAAAAACTATAATGGATTGACAAAACTTAAAAGTTTGTATGGTTGTAAAAAATACACAAAATTCTTTTTTGTGATTGAGTAATGTATGTTAAGTTTTGATATTAACATATTAATTTATTTTTTAAAATTTTTAAAAATGGCCAATTTGATTAATTTTTTTGAATCGGACGGTTTTATAAAATCGACTCTGGTTCTTTGGGTTCGAATGGCTTTGGATGGTTTAATCTGATTTTTCGGTTTAATTTCAGTTTTGACCCACTAGCGATTTTGAAAGATTAACCCTACCGAATTCATCTCTGATCCCTAATCCAATCGGTTGAACCGGCCGGTTCGGTTTGATTTTAAAACATTGTGTTCTATGTGTTTTATTTTTGGGTTAATTAAGGTGATATAATTTATATTCTTTATCATTATTTTCATTAATTAAAATAATGGAAGAAAGTAGAGAAAATAAAAAATTGTAAGATAAGGGTTGGAAATGGGTATAATAATAAGATTGATGTGGTAAAGAGTGAGCGACCAGAATTTGAGGGGAAAATAAAAATAACTAAAGTAAAAGAATTAAGCTTTTATTTTAAAAGAAAATTAGAAGGGGTGGTACGAAGAATTTGGAGCAAAATAGGAGTTTGAGAGGTAAAAGCAAAACCTAAAATTTCAAGCAAAAGCTTCAATTTTTTTCTTCAGAATTTATGTAAGGAGAAAATTTTTCACTATTGAGTGTATATTTCATAATAGATAGTGAGGGATCCTCGCCTTCTTCCTTATTGTGTTTGTACATCTATTGATGAGTTTATGGATGAGGAGAAGGTTTGGGCAAGAACATTTCTCCCAATTGTTGTGATTGAAGTTAATTTGTGTTCTGATTTGTCTCTCAAATTCGAATATCATTTCTATGTAAAAATATGAATGTTGATTATTCGTGTTGTTATGCCTAATATTATATACATGTGAATTGATTTGGTGAAAATTTGTGGAATAAATCATGAATTCGTGTGCAAATGGTGTATTAAACATGGAATAAATGTGTGTGATATTTTTCTATTCAAATTGAGTGGTCGGGGTTGAAATCAGTGTTTTGGAAGTGCTCTCATGGTGATACATACAGTTTTTCCTTCTACACAGCGGTGACGAACGTCACTTGAGTGACGAGCGACCTGTCGCTACAAACGAGGAGACTATCTGTAAGAACAGAGTATGCCTAAGAGGGGGGGTGAATTAGGACTTTTGAAATTTTTCTGGTTTTTATATGGTTCTTGGAAATATACTGGATGGTGTTCTTGGTTATGGAAAGCAGTAAATCAACAGAAAGAAAGAAAGACACAGGATTTATAGTGGTTCCCCTCACAATCCGAGAGTACTCCACTCCCCTTTCAACATGAAAGAGAATTTTCACTATTGTTTAAAACAGTACAACCTATCACACCATCAACCGGTGAGACCTACTATCAAACAATAAAAACTCACAAGTGTACAAGAACAATCCTCTTGTAAACACTCACCCTTGTGTCCAACAATCCTGGATCACAAGTCAAATACAAAAAAATTGTAATGAATTTGGATTGAGTATAATTGTCAAAGTGATCTTCTCCAATGAATCAAAGTTCACTCTTTGTAATTTTTCAATACAAGTGTTCAATGAATATGAAACTTTAAATGCAAGTATGAACACTTTTGAAAAAATGAATTTGATTCTAAGACAAATTTAAAAAATGAGAATTGGTTTTTGTTGTTGGTGTCATTTCAAAAAATGAGAAACTCAGAATTTATATGAGTAAAATAACCTTTCACAAAAGGTATGATTTTAAAAGATTCAAACCATGAAAAGGTATGATTTTAAAAATAATTTTGAACTCAAAACAAAGCAATTTTTCACTGCACGTTCAGTGTTAATCGGTTAACCCATATGGTTAATCGGTTAACACTGGCACGTTAGCCCAGAAAATTCAAAATTCAAAATGGTTAACCGGTTAACCCATATGGTTAATCGGTTAACACTGCTAATTTTCAGAAAAATGCTTTTTAAAATTAATGTAATACCATTTTTAAAGTTTCAAAAACATGTGTATGTATTATGCACAAAAGATTGATGTTTTTGAACACTTGTATATCAAAATTAAAAAGGTGGATTTGATATACCAGTAATGCAGGCAAGTCTGGAAGAATCAGTTCCATATAGCTTAACTTGAAAGATAGCTTGACTTGATCTTGATGACTTTGAACGGCTTGTCTTTTTGCAATCAAGAGATATTAACTTTGAGTAGCATTGACATCATCAAAACTTGAGACTGAAGCAGCATGCTTCTACATTCTCCCCCTTTTTGATGATGGCAATCAAAAATGTTGTGCGATATCTCTTGGTTCTTGATCTGGTGCTCCCCCTATGTCTAGCAACTCCCCCTATCTTAACAGAGGAAAAAAATCTGCACACAGAGAGATATTAACAGAACCAAGCTCTTCTCCCCCTTTGACATCAGCAAAAAGGAAGAGCTTTCAAAGAAATCACAAGATAGCAACAAATATAGTAATAAGCACATGCAAAGCCAAGAAAACACAAAGCACAAACATAGTACATATAAAATGCAGCAAATAGAAATTGTACTTGTTACAATAAAACATAGTTCAAATGAAAGCATAAAAACTTATAACTAGAAAGGAAAGCAATAAAAACAGCAGCAGCAGCATATTCTCTAAACATCCTCATCCGCCATATCCTCCTCCTCTTCTTCTTCATCACTATCAACCTCTTCTTCAATCTCGTCGTCCACAACTCGGGTGCTAGAATATGGAGGGTTAAGTATGAGGTTTCTAAGGGAGGCAATTGCTCGGGAGGTCTCTCTATGCATATTCATGGATTCTCGATGCTGGTTCATCATGGTTGTGTAGAGAAACTCACTGGTCAGACCCCCTTCAGGCATTGGATAAGCGTGATGCACAGGACCATCATCAGTATACCTGTAGGTACCGTCAGCCGCCTTGATGATTCCAGTATTCTTCACAATATTAATCTCATTGATCTCATTAGTTGTAGGTTTCATCTTGGAGGATGGTTCTCTGTTGAGGTCAAGTTCAGTTAATTCCAGAATTCTAGAAACCAAGCGAGCATACGGCAGCCGGGTAATGCAATGAAGTTGTTGCTGCAGATGATACATAATAGTCAAAATCCAATTGACTCTGATGCGATTCTTAATAGCAAAGATCAGCTGCATTTCCAAGTCGTTGATCTGAGAGTAATTTGAGTCCTTTGGAATGAGGACATAGCAGATAATGTAGTGAAGCATTCGATCAGATACTGTCAGATTCTTGGCATAGCATAGCATACGAGCAGTGCGGGAGTTGGCAATAACGGTTTCTTTTGGGAACCTGCAAATCTGATAGTAATACTCCATTTTATCATAGTTTGCCCAGGGTCCATCTACATGGTTTACACCTTTTCTCAGGAAGCATCCCTTTGATGGGATCTTAAGGTGTCTAGCAAGGGTGGATAAATTCTCAACAAACTCATGATCTCTAATGGTGGACCGGATCATGTGGTTCTCATCCATATCCAGATATACAGACATTTTATTCATAAAAGCTTTAACCAGATCAGGATAGATAATACCAGAGTCGGTGACGAACTTGTCGATACGCTGATATTCCAACAGAGCAGGAAAATCAAAAGATATTGCAGGAAAAGCTCGAAGATTCACATACTTTACCGGCATAAGTTGACGAACACGCACTTTGAAATCCATCCGTCTCTTCTTGGTGGTTTCCATTGGAATACTGTCGTCATCTGATTCTGATGCAGAATGGTGTTCTGGAAGTTTTCCCTTGCCGCGGTTTGATGCTGAAGCCATGGATGGAGGTTTGAGAGAAACTGGGGTTGTGGGTTTTGAGGAAGTTAGGGTTTGAGAGGTTATGGGGAGTTTTTCCAACTTTTAAGAGTGGGAGAGAGAAGTTATGATTTTAAGAGGGAATGTGGATTTTGGATATGGATGTGGATATTTAAGAGAATATGGACCACACAAAATATATAAAGAAAAATATAAAAATTTCAAAAATTAATATAATTTTCGTTTCTGATTTTTTTGAAAAATTTACAGTGTTAATCGGTTAACCATATAGGTTAATCGGTTAACACATTAAAAAATCTAATCAGAATTGAAAATTTAACAGTGTTAATCGGTTAACCCATATGGTTAATCGATTAACATGCTCGAATTTTTGAAAAATACATAAAAACAGAATGCATATACATGAAAACATATCACAATTAATGCATACATAAAATAGAGACAAGGATCAAATGTCACCTTCATCAAGAATCCCAAGTTCTCTCCGAATTTTGTAGAATGATTCTTTTGCCAAAGGCTTGGTGAAGATGTCGGCGAGTTGGTTGTGTGTGTCGACGAAAGTAACATCAACATCTCTATTTAATACGTGATCTCGAAGGAAATGATGTCGGATATCAATGTGCTTTGTTCTGGAATGCATAACCGGATTCTTTGTGATATTTATGGCGCTAGTATTGTCACACCGTAGAGGAATGCATCCGAGGTCAACACCATAATCCAGAAGTTGTTGTTTCAACCATAAAATATGTGCACAGCAACTTCCTGCGGCGATGTATTCTGCTTCGGCGGTGCTGAGTGCTACACAAGCTTGCTTCTTGCAGGCCCATGATACTAGAGCATTTTCGAGAATATGACATGTACCACTTGTACTTTTTCTATCGGTTTTGCATCCTGCATAGTCAGCGTCAGAATAACCAACTAAAGAACAAATACTACCTTTAGGATACCATAATCCAACGTTGGTCGTTCCTTTGAGATACTTGATAATTCTCTTCACAGCAGTGAGATGCGATTCCTTCGGATTTGCTTGGAAGCGCGCACACAAACAAACACTAAACATAATGTCAGGACGGCTTGCCGTCAAATATAGTAATGAACCAATCATACCTCGATATTTAGTAATATCAACTAGAGTACCAGATTCATCTTGATCAACATACGTTCCGGATCCCATAGGAGTAGACATCATCTTGCAACTATCCATATCGAATTTCTTTATTAATTCCTTACAGTACTTGGATTGGTTGAGGAAGATTCCATCCTTGGTTTGCTTGATTTGTAGTCCAAGAAAATAATTTAACTTTCCCATCATGGACATCTCGAATTCTTCTCGCATCATGAGTGAGAATTCTTCGCACAGTTCTTTGTTTGTTGATCCAAATATGATGTCGTCGACGTAGACGTGTACTAACAAGGTGTTACCCTTGATCTTCTTTATAAACAGCGTCTTGTCAACCTTTCCTTTTGTAAATCCTTTCTCACATAAGAAGTTGCTAAGGCGATCATACCATGCTCGTGGTGCTTGTTTTAAACCGTAGAGAGCCTTCTTCAGTTTGAAAACATGTGAGGGATTTTTGAAGTCTTCAAAACCCGGAGGTTGTTTGACGTAGACTTCCTCATTAATGTATCCATTCAGGAAAGCGCTTTTGACATCCATCTGGAATAACTGAAAATTCATAGAACAAGCGTAAGCCAGTAGTAATCTAATTGCTTCTAACCTTGCTACCGGAGCGAATGTTTCATCAAAATTAATTCCTTCCTCCTGGTTGTAGCCTTGTGCGACCAATCTTGCCTTGTTACGAACTATAATCCCGTTCTCGTCAAGTTTGTTCTTGAATACCCATCTGGTTCCTATAATATGCTTATTGTCCGGTCTTGGTACAAGGGTCCAAACTTGATTTCTTTCGAACTGATTAAGTTCTTCTTGCATTGCTATAATCCATTGGTCGTCGCCTAAAGCTTCATCGATCTTTGATGGTTCAATTTGGGATACAAATGCCATGTTGAGACACGCATCCTTTAAGTTAAGTCGAGTTGCCACGCCTTGACTAATATCACCAATAACTTTATCAATTGGGTGATCTCTGTGTGTTCTCCATTCTTTCGGAAGATCTTGATTTTCTTGAGTAACATCTTCTTGTAATATTGTTTGATCTTTTGAAACAATTTCTTCATTTTGTGAAGTATCTACAAAATCATCATCATCATCCAAAACAATATTTAGTCTCATCAAACGAAACATGAATGGACTCTTCAATGGTAAGAGTTCTTGGTGCCGAAAGATTATGAGAAATTCCATTTTCTTCGCAAAATTCTTCAAAGTCTGAATTTTGAAATTCTCCACCGTGGTCGCTTCTTATGGAGGCTATAGTGAGTGACTTCTCGTTTTGAATTTGTTTTGCATACTTTTTGAATGCTTTAAACGCATCATTTTTCTGCACTAAAAACATTGTCCAGGTATATCGAGAAAAATCATCAACAATAACTAAAGCATAAATACTACCTCCAAAGCTCTTCGTTCTTGATGGACCAAAAAGATCCATGTGCAATAATTGAAGTGGTCTTGATGTAGAAACCACTTGCTTGGATTTGAAAGTTGTCTTGGTCTGTTTTCCCTTTTGACATGCATCACATAATTTATCCTTGATGAATTTTATCTTCGGAAGCCCAACAACCAGATCATGCTTGGTTAATTTGTTTAAATGCTCCATGTGAATGTGAGCAAATCTTTTATGCCAAAGCCATGCCTCGTTGTTGTTCGCCATAAGACACTTTACCTTCAAAGAAGAATCATCAAAAGAGATCATAAAAATATTATTGTATCTTTTACCTTTTAGCAGAATCTCATGAGTGACTTCGTGTTCGATCAAGCATTCCTCCTTTGTGAAGTTGATTTTGAACCCTTTGTCACACAATTGACTGATGCTAAGCAGGTTATGCTTAAGGCCTTCAACAAAAAGAACGTCTTCGATGACGGTACATGGAGGTGCACCAATGGTTCCAACTCCAAGAATTTTTCCTTTATTATCATCACCGTAAGTGACGTATCCTTTGGCCTTTAATGATAGACTTGAAAATTTGTTTATATCTCCCGTCATATGCTTCGAGCAACCACTATCAAGATACCATTCATTTGTGGTTGTCTTCAAGCATACCTCATTTTCGTCATCGGAATGGTGAGAGGCCATTAAGGCAATATTTGCACATTCATCGCTATCTGATTCCGATGATGAACTCACTTCGTTGTCGTCCCATGCGACATAAGCCTTCTTTGTTTTGAAATCCTTCTTGCCCTTGAATTTTCCTTTATTTGCGAGTTTTGGGCAGTCTGGCTTTATGTGACCTTGTCTTCCACATTCATAGCATGTAATTTCTTGGTTTGATGTGGATGCTTCCTTTTTCCTGAAATGTTTATTCTTTTTAGGAAAAGAAGAAGTTTTATTATTATTGAAAAACTTACCAAGCTTCTTTACTAGAAGCATGAAATTTTCGTCTTCGGAAGATTCATCAATTTTGTCATCCTTTGTGTCAGTCTTCAGGGCAATTCCTTTGGACTTCTTGTCTTGACTTTCATGTTTCTCAAGCCTTCCAAGTTCCAGTTCATGCTCTTGAAGTTTCCCGAATAATGAAGCGGATGTCATCGTTGAAAGACTTTTCTTTTCCGAAATGGCAGTCACTTTTGGTTGCCATTCTCTTGTCAAGGATCTTAGGACTTTTAAGTTGAGATCATCGTTGGTGAAGGTCTTCCCAAGAGCAATCAGGTGATTTGTCAGATGAACGAACCTCTTTTGCAAGGCAACAATAGATTCACCGGGCTGCATACGGAACATCTCATATTCTTGACTTAACGTGTTAAGTCTTGATCTTTTTACTTCTGCTGTTCCTTCATGCGTTTCTACCAAGGTATCCCAAATCTGTTTTGCCGATTGACACTGTGATATGCGAAAGAATTCATCCATACTGAGAGCGCTTTGAAGTATGTTGATTGCTTTCTTCTCATTCAAGATTCTCTTCTTGTCATCTTCATCATATGAGGATTTGATCTTTGGGGTTCCAACACCATTTACCACACTTGTAGGAACATATGGACCAGTTTCAACGGTTTCCCATATACCATCTCCTTGAGCCTCAAGATGTGCCTTCATACGGATTTTCCAAAAATCGAAGTATTCTCCAGAAAAGAGTGGTGGTTTGTTACTACTTCCACCATCTTTGAAAACCGGGTTGGTACTTGCGGAAGTCATACTGAATCGTTAGGAACAGGTTACCTTAACCTGCTCTGATGCCAATTGTAAGAACAGAGTATGCCTAAGAGGGGGGGTGAATTAGGACTTTTGAAATTTTTCCGGTTTTTATATGGTTCTTGGAAATATACTGGATGGTGTTCTTGGTTATGGAAAGCAGTAAATCAACAGAAAGAAAGAAAGACACAGGATTTATAGTGGTTCCCCTCAAAATCCGAGAGTACTCCACTCCCCTTTCAACATGAAAGAGAATTTTCACTATTGTTTAAAACAGTACAACCTATCACACCATCAACCGGTGAGGCCTACTATCAAACAATAAAAACTCACAAGTGTACAAGAACAATCCTCTTGTAAACACTCACCCTTGTGTCCAACAATCCTGGATCACAAGTCAAATACAAAAAAATTGTAATGAATTTGGATTGAGTATAATTGTCAAAGTGATCTTCTCCAATGAATCAAAGTTCACTCTTTGTAATTTTTCAATACAAGTGTTCAATGAATATGAAACTTTAAATGCAAGTATGAACACTTTTGAAAAAATGAATTTGATTCTAAGACAAATTTAAAAAATGAGAATTGGTTTTTGTTGTTGGTGTCATTTCAAAAAATGAGAAACTCAGAATTTATATGAGTAAAATAACCTTTCACAAAAGGTATGATTTTAAAAGATTCAAACCATGAAAAGGTATGATTTTAAAAATAATTTTGAACTCAAAACAAAGCAATTTTTCACTGCACGTTCAGTGTTAATCGGTTAACCCATATGGTTAATCGGTTAACACTGGTACGTTAGCCCAGAAAATTCAAAATTCAAAATGGTTAACCGGTTAACCCATATGGTTAATCGGTTAACACTGCTAATTTTCAGAAAAATGCTTTTTAAAATTAATGTAATACCATTTTTAAAGTTTCAAAAACATGTGTATGTATTATGCACAAAAGATTGATGTTTTTGAACACTTGTATATCAAAATTAAAAAGGTGGATTTGATATACCAGTAATGCAGGCAAGTCTGGAAGAATCAGTTCCATATAGCTTAACTTGAAAGATAGCTTGACTTGATCTTGATGACTTTGAACGGCTTGTCTTTTTGCAATCAAGAGATATTAACTTTGAGTAGCATTGACATCATCAAAACTTGAGACTGAAGCAGCATGCTTCTACACTATCATGGTCTTCGAGACGGGCTTTTTGCCTTGGCACCAACAGGATGACGAATTGGGTAGGGGAATGGTGGCAGGTTGTCATGACGGGTGATTGATCGTCATCCCTTCAATTGATCGGTTTTGGATCGTCGGTTTCATTTTTCAAACTATTTATAATTCCAACGACAATTTGTTGTTGTTTTGTGACGTTTGGTGAGTTGGTGAGTAAAGTTGTTATGTTTTAAGAATTTTTTGATTTTGCTATGTTGAGATATGAGTATATTGTTTTTTAATGCTTGTATGATTGTGTATTGGTGAGTCATAATTACACAACATGTTTATTATGTCGAGTTGGTGGCCTTATTGGCGATGTACGTGGTTCGAAAGGCAACCGATGATGATTATTACATATATATGTGTTATTGTATTTCATGCATCATGGTGTACAAACTTGAGTCTGATGTTGTGTTACCGGTTCAAAAGGGGGGACCAATGACGAGTCGTTGATTCAGAATGGGGGTCAGTGGCGAGTCCTAATTCAGAAGGGGGATCGATGACGTTTATGATTCGAAGGGGAACCATCGGTAAGTGGACTAATTCAACAACATACCTTTGATGTCCAAATTGATACCACATGCATATAGAGTCGAAGAGTTAATGTGTTGCATACATGCCTGCTTTGCGATCGAGTTACCTTTGTAACTAGTTAATGATTGTGAATGATATTCATGTAATTAGTGATTACTTGAATTATATTATCATTTACTATTTATGCATTGCTAACTCTATTGAATGTATTATCACCCCCTAGTTGTTTTGTGTGTGGTATTGTGTACTTTCATGGTATAAATACTCAGGTAGAGGAACACACTAGTTGCTATTAAGCTGGAGGATGGTATTGAGGTTCTTCATCTATTTAAAATTTTTCGAGTTATTTAGTTTTGTCGTCGCTCTGATATATAGCACTAAAGACATGTTTATTTGTTACATGTTATGTTTTGTTTGAGTTATTTTATTTAGCAATTTTTGTTGAGACCATTAAATGTTTTCTTTGAAGTTTTGATATTTTATGTTGTTGCATGTTTTATGTTATAATTTATGAGAAAGATGTATGTTGTGAATGTATAACATTAAAGTTGTTTAAAATTATATGTTTTATTTTTTATAAATCAAGGGTGTCAGATTTTAAGGTGTTACATAGTTTGTATCATAGCAGGTAGGTCCATTCATTGGAGTGGGAAAGTTTCAGAGGAACAATCTGCCTACTTTTAAGGGAAGGTATGATCCTGAGGATGCTCAGACTTAGCTTTAGGAGATTACGAAGATCTTCAAGGTTATGGTTTCCATTGATGCACATAAGGTATTGTTTGGAACCCATATGTTATTTGAGGAAGCAGAATATTGGTGGGAGAATCCACGTCAGAGGATGAAGGCTGATAATGTTGAAATTACTTGGAATATGTTCAAGAATGAGTTTTTAGAGAAGTACTTTCGGCTAATGTGCACAATAAGAAATAGATTGAGTTCTTGCAGCTGAAACAATGAAGTATGACTATTGTAGATTATACAAATAAGTTTGAAGAGTTTGTGAAATTTTTTCCCTAATATAATGGTGTGGAAGTTAAAGGGTCGAAGTGTGTGAAGTTTGAGAGTGACTTACATCTTGAGATCAAGTCGTTCATTGATTATGAAGAGATCAAGTCGTTCATTGATTATGAAGAGATCCGTCGATTCTCAGCATTGGTGAATAAGTGTATAATCTATGATGAAGATAGGAATACCATATTTGCTTACTACAAGAGTGTTAGTGAGAATAAAAATGGGAATTAGTATTGTGGTAAACCTTATGTGACACTAGCTGATAAGGGAAAACAGAAGTTCCAACAGAAGGTTGCAGGTGAGAAAGAGACAAGTATGGGAGAAGCTTCTGCTCCTCTGAAATGTTATAGGTGTGGAGAGTTGGGTTATCGTGATGCTGAGTGTAAGAGTGCAGGTCAGAAGTATTTCAAGTGTGGGTAACAAGGACACCGTATTTCTGAGTACAAGAGTAATGTGACGACTTGTTACAACTATGGTGAACTAGGACATACTAGTACCCAATATCAGAAACTGAGGAAGGCGCCAGCTGTCGCGCAAGATAATGGTAGAGTTTTTGCTCTTAGTGGTGTGGATGTCTCGATATTAGATAATTTGATTTGAGGTGCATGTTTCATTCATGGTGTTTTTCTTATTGCTATGATTAATACTGGTGCAACACATTCATTTATGTCTCTTGATTATGTCAACAAGTTGAATCTTGAAGTGTCTTCTTTGATTGAAAGTATGGTTATTGATACCCCAGAAAATGGTTCGATGACTACTTCATTGGTTTGTTTGAATTGTAATTTTACCATTTATGGTAAAGACTTTAGAGTTGACTTGATCAGTTTACCTTTGAGTCAACTCGATGTATTTTTATGGATGAACTGGCTAGAGTTCAACCATGTTTATATCAACTGTTTTGACAAGATTGTGTTGTTTCCTAAACCCAAAGAGAGTGCAAATTTGAGATTCATGTCTGCTAGTCAGACTGAGATGTCTTTGAGGGAGGATGATCAAGTGCTCGTGATGTTCTCTTCTTTGAGGGTGGAGAGCAATAATATGGCTAGTGTTATGCCTGTGGTGTGTGAGTTTCATGACATTTTTCCAGAGGATACTTGTTACTTGCCGCCAGAGCGAGAAGTTGAGTTCGTCATAGATATAGTACCTGGTATTAGACTTGTGTTGATGGCATCATATATAATGTTTGCATTAGAGTTGAGTGAGCTGAAGAAACAGTTAGAAGATCTGCTAGAGAAAAAGTTTGTCAAATCTAGTGTGTCATCGTGGGGAGCACCAATATTGTTGGTTAAGAAGAAAGGAAGTAGCATGAGATTATGTGTTGATTATGATCAAGAATAAATATCTTCTTCCCATAATTGATGACCTTATGGATCAGTTGGTTGGAGCTTATGTGAGTTTCATGATATTTTTCCAGAGGATACTTGTTACTTGCCGCCAGAGCGAGAAGTTGAGTTCGTCATAGATATAGTACCTGGTATTAGACTTGTGTTGATGGCATCATATATAATGTTTGCATTAGAGTTGAGTGAGCTGAAGAAATAGTTAGAAGATCTGCTAGAGAAAAAGTTTGTCAAATCTAGTGTGTCATCGTGGGGAGCACCAATATTGTTGGTTAAGAAGAAAGGAAGTAGCATGAGATTATGTGTTGATTATGATCAAGAATAAATATCTTCTTCCCATAATTGATGACCTTATGGATCAGTTGGTTGGAGCTTATGTGAGTTTCATGATATTTTTCCAGAGGATACTTGTTACTTGCCGCCAGAGCGAGAAGTTGAGTTCGTCATAGATATAGTACCTGGTATTAGACTTGTGTTGATGGCATCATATATAATGTTTGCATTAGAGTTGAGTGAGCTGAAGAAATAGTTAGAAGATCTGCTAGAGAAAAAGTTTGTCAAATCTAGTGTGTCATCGTGGGGAGCACCAATATTGTTGGTTAAGAAGAAAGGAAGTAGCATGAGATTATGTGTTGATTATGATCAAGAATAAATATCTTCTTCCCATAATTGATGACCTTATGGATCAGTTGGTTGGAGCTTATGTGTTCAAAAAAAATTGATTTTAGATTGGATTATCATCACATTTTAGCAAAGTCAAAAGATATTCCAAAGACCGTGTTTTGAACTCGATACAGTCAATATGAGTATTCGATAATGTTGTTCTGTGTGTTTAGATGACATATTGGTATTGATACAACACAAGTGTATCGACGTCGTTATATATAAATGTCCAAAAAGAAAGATTCTATTATGTCACATGATATACAAGAGTGCCTAATCAAAACAAAGATCTATGTAAAATATCCATTTGCGCATAATCCACAGCGAAAGATCACGATAACGAAATTCTTCGAAACATCATCCTACAAGCTCATCTTCGCCTTTAACCTACAAAGAATCGCCTGAAAAGCAATAATAATAACGACGTGAGATAGTAATCTTAGTGGCTTCCCTATCTTATGAGTTCACTCGGCTCTACAAGAATCTCTTTTGGATTCTTAACTTAAGGATTTCAACTCCGTCCTACTTGTCACTACGAAAAAAACGGGTGTGTTATGGCAGTTAGTATGTGAATATTATGGTTGTTTTAACCGCCACAATTGTCAATTACGATGTTTATAAAAACGCGATATATTTTGCTTCCGTTAAGAATAAAATGCTGGTTTTCTTAGAAGCGTCCTACAGACTTCCACAACTTACATCGTGTAAAATGAAGGTGCTTTCTTCTTAAATAACGACAGTTTCAAATGTCACTATTTTCAATATTTTGTTTTTAAATGTACAATATTGTGGCAGTCATAACCGCCATAATTTACCAAAGTTCAACAAAAAAAAATATATTTTAGTGGTTTTAGCACTATAATATTCACTTTAAAAAAAGTATATTGTCAACAAAAAAAAGTCATAATATATTAACTAAGTATTGCGCAACAGAGAAAATCAACAACTACATTGCATAATAAAGCTCAATTGCATTGAATAAAATGTTGAAAAAAAGATAACTCCTATATTATATATTATATACTATATACAAGGGGAAAATACATAATTGCAAAAATATAATTAAATTAAGTTGTAACAAATATAAAAAGAAAACTATAGGATACAAACACTCAAGCCAAAATTATGATATTCTAGAATCAAATATTATCACATGTTAAGATGTTATAATTATGACACATCAAAATCGAAATCATATAGTCATGTTTTAGAGATGATAACTTCAATTTAAAAACTCCATGCAGCCCAATATAATTGGTTCAATTTGTTAGTTCAATGGCTACAAAATGCTATTACGGTGTTCTCAATTTGTTACTGATACAATTTGTTATCTACACTAGTATGAAACCAAACAAATGGCTACAAAATCTTCATCTTAATACGTATTTGTGTTTATTCACTAAAAAGATAGCATTGATATTACCATGTCAATTCATTCAATTTTCAAAGTTAATTTGTTTGATACAATTTTTTAATAAATTAAAAACTTCTTTTCTTTTCTTTTATTCATCGTTTTTGAGTGTATGTTTCATTTTGTGACCACAAAAATTAATTGCTTAAATGCATTTTTAATTTTTCTATATTGTTTTTTATAACTATTTTAGTTATTTTTAATCAACTATTTAATTCGTCTTTATTAACTTATGTTTTTTAGTGGTCCCTTCTATCTTTTGTTATACAGATTAATAATTTGATGTAGTAATAATTTCAAGTATGTGATAATTATAATTATGTTATATTTCAAGTGCCTATCTTTTTTTATTTGTCCAATTTTTTTCTAATATTCTAAAATTATTTTAGGTGCTTTTAATTATATAAATTATTGTATTACGTTAGATGGATTATCAAGATTAAAGAATTGTTATTAACAAATGGTTTGATTTGCATCGAAGAGCTATAGTTCAATTAGTGTGTGTTGTTATTTACTGTTATGTTCGAATATCTCATAAGAGAAAATTGTGTTATAGTATGAACTCTGAGAGAGAAAGGGTTCGTGAAGAAATAATGTATCGAATAAGTAACAGTGAAACTAGTAGAAACATATTAAGAATGTGTCCTCAAACTTTTATGACCTTATGTGATATGTTAGAAAGAGAAGGGGGATTACAAGCTACCCGATGGTCAAGTGTGAAAGAGCAAGTTGTAAAATCAATTTACATATTAACACATTGATGAGGGTCAGGACGACTTTTTCGATCTGTTGGCACCTCACTTCGGGTCCGTGGAGGGCCTTGCTTGTGAAGTAGACTGGTTTTCATCCGTCGGAGGTTTCTCTAATTAGTACGGTGCTCACGGCTTCGGTGGTAACGGCCAGGTATAGATAGAAGGTTTCCCCGATGTTTGGCCTCGTCAGGACCGGGGGTTCCGATAGGACGCGTTTGAGGTGGAGGAGGGTCTACTCGAATTCATCCGTCCATTCGAACGCGGCCTCCTTCCTCAGTAGTTTGAAGAATAGGAGGGCATGTTGCGCGGATTTGGCGACGAAGCGGGACCGTGACGCAAACATCCCGTTGAGGGACTGTGTTGACTTCTTCGTGCTCGGCGTCGCAATCTCATAGAAGGCTCGACACTTGTCCGAGTTTGCCTCGATCCCCTGTTCGGTCAGGTAAAACCCGAGGAATTTCCCCGCGTGTACACCGAAGGTGCACTTCTCTGGGTTAAACCGCATCCTGCATTTCCTCGTTGTCTCGAAGACTTTCTTGAGGTGGGTTGTGTGGTCGACCTCGGTGTGCAATTTGACGATCATGTCGTCCATGTAGACTTCGAGCATGTCGTTAATCTCTCCCCAGAAGACTTTGTTCATCATCTGTTGATAGGTGGCGCCGACGTTCTTTAGGCCGAAGGGCCTTACGATGTAGTAGTAGTTGCCCGGCTCGCTCATGAAAGTCGTGCTCTACTTGTCGACCTCAGCCATGGGGATCTGGTTGTATCCCGAGTAGGCGTCCATGAAGGACAGCAGTTTGAAGCCCGTCGAGTTGCCGACGAGCTTGTCGATATTGGGGAGGGGATAGGCGTCCTTCGGACATGCTCGGTTGAGATCAGTGTAATCAACGCACATTCTCCATTTTCCATTTGATTTTTTAACAAGTACAACGTTGGATAGGCAGGTTGAATACCGGACTTTCGAAATAAAATTTGCCTCTAGAAGGTCTTTTACAACTTTCTCAGCCGCCGTCGAATTTTCGGGGGACTACCTACGTCTACGTTGTACTATGGCCTTCGCGGCTGGGTTGATGGAGAGCTGGTGGTAGGCGACCTCGGGGTCAAGGTCGGGCATCTCGGCGGCGCTCCAGGCGAAGAGATCAGCGTTCTCACAGAGGCAGGCCTTCAGCTGCTTCCTCACCAGGTCAGGCAGACCAGCTTCAATCTTCACGCTCTTGGTCGCATCTTCGCCGATGACTACTATCTCGAAGTCCCCGTCTGGAATGGGGCACGTTGGGTGGAAGGGCTGCCCGTTGACCGTTAGAGGAGCGTGCTCGGCTTCGTCCTCGTGGTCCTGTTCGTCGGGGAAGCGGCAGTCGAGGTCCACGGCATCGACGTGGTCCTTTGGCCTGTTCTCCTGGACGGGCAAATACTTGGTCGCTTTGGTAGGGGAATTGATCATGCTAAGGCCCTTCATTGCTGCCTCAAAACACCTCTGGGTTGCTTTTATGTCCCTGTTGAGGGTGACGACGGCTCCCAGCCTGGTATAGTACTTCATCTTTAGGTGGACTGTCGATGGCACCGCGGTGAGCTCTGCCAACTTTGTCCTGCCCAAGATGCAGTTGTATAGGGATGGGCATTCGACGACTAGAAAGCGGGCGTTGATTTCCCTGGTCGTCTCCTGTGCCCCAAAAGTGACCTTGAGCTCCATGTATCCCCACAATCTTGTCGTCGTCCCGTTGAACCCCTGGAGGTCGGAGTCGACATAGGGGGTCAGGTTGGTCTCGTCGAGCTGTAGCGTCGAGAATAGGTGGGTATACATGATATCTACCGAACTCCCTCTATCGACCAGGATGTGGCAGACGTTGAAGTTTTCCATTTGTGCCCAGATTAGCAGGGGAATGGCGGAGTTGCGGGCTCCTCCGGGCAGCTCTTCGAGATAGTATGTGCTCGGGTTAGACCGACCGTGAAATTTGTCGAGCGTGCTCATTTTTCCGGAGCTGTTGCTCATCAGCTCTTCAAACTTCCTTTTTAGCGACCCAATGGAGAGCTTGTTTAGGGTCTTGCCTGAGATGACCATCACCGTGGGGAAGTATTCCCACGGGCTGATGGGACGTATTAATTCCTCGGGCAGCTGATGCCCGGTAAAGACGTTGTGTTCTCTTAGCGAGAATCAGTCTTCAGGCCGATTGACGCTGAGGGCCACCTGCAGCCCAGATTCGCTGGAGAGAAGAGGGATGCCCTCGACTCTTTTGGCTTCGTGGGCCTCTTGTCGAGGGTCATCTCCTTCCCTGGTGTATCTCTTCAAGTGCCCATCCTTGTTGAGTATTTCGATTGCGTCTTTTAAGTGGATGCAGTCCTTCGTGACATGCTCGTGGCCCCGGTGGAAGCGGCAGTATTTGGACTTGTCCACGTTGGCCTTGGAGGGTGCTGGTTTGGGAAAATAGACAACTCCTGAGACGAACTCCGAGTTGGCGCACTCAGCCAATATGCGCTCGTGGGAAGCGACTAGGGTTGTGTATTTGGTGAAACGGCCTGTGGGGCCCTTCTAATCTCGGGGCTCTCGGGGGCGGTCCTCTCGCCGTCGATCTCCCCCATGTCGGGGGGTTGGAGCTCCTTCTTCTCGGGACCCACGGGGGGTTTCGCGGTTGCGGGATTCCCGGGCAGAATTAGCAGCCTCGGTTTCCTCGTACCGAATGTAGTGGTGGGCTTTCTCGAGGAAGCTTTAAAAGATGGTTAGTTGGTGGATCGCCACAGCCTCGTAGAATTTGGAGCAGCAGCGTAGGCCTTGCTCCATGAGGTAACGCTTCATGTCATCTGAAGTCGTCATCTGGACTGCCTCCCTCGTGAATATCGCAATATAGTTTCTGAGAGGCTCGTCCGGGGCTTGGATGATCGCGCCTAGGGCGGCCTCCGTCTTCGGATGTCGTCGGGACACCGTGAAATATTGCGAGAAGAGATCCTTCAGGATCCTCCACGACGTGATGGACTCAGGCTCCAGGCTTTTGTACCAAGCCATGGCTCACTTCCTTAGCGTTGTCGGGAAGAGTCTGCACTTGATGGCTCCTCAGACGTTCCTCTAGTCGAGCATGGCCTTTATGTATTCCAGGTGGTCGTCCGGGTCCGAGGTACCGTCGTACGTGGAGAGTACGGGCGGCTTCTCCATCCCGTGGGGGATGGGGGTTGCCATGATTTCCCGCGATATAGGGGTCCTGTAGTCGTCCTCGTCACTGCGGACGGAGGAGGGCAAAGGCGAGGGATTATGCCGAGGGGTTTGGTTACGTCCCCTCGACCTCTTGCCCGGGGCTTCCGGACTGTTTACTCTTGAGACTAGGGAACGCCTTGTAAGTTATATGTATGCCTAAGAGGGGGTGAATTAGGTTCTTAGACACTTTTTCTGGTTTTTGATGATTCTTGGATTTTACTTGATTAAGTGCTTCTTGGTGATGAAAAGGCGGTAAATGCGGAAAGTAAAGAACACACCGGTGTATAGTGGTTCCCCTCACAGTCCGAGAGTACTCCACTCCTCTTTCAACATGAAAGAGTATTTTACTATCAATGTTAGATTTCATATACAAGACAATTCTAACAACCAAGAACACCCTTCTTGGATTTACACAATTTTAAAGTCCTACCGAGAATGAATATCTCACACAAGGACCTCTTGTATCCACAATTCGGATAACGAGGAAAACCCTACACACTTATCTTTAACAATCCTAAAAATAAGTTCTAGTGAATCTGAATCTTTGTATATGTAACAATTTGAATGTTTATCAATACGAATACTGATCTTCTTCTCGAAACAAATAATACTCAGATATAATATACAAGTGTTCTTTTTGTGAAAGAAAGCTGTGAAGATGTGAAAGTTAATTTCAATAGCTTCTTTCAAAAATCTGGTTTGAACACTTTTTATGAAAATTCAAAAAGTTGAAGACAAAGAGTAATTTTGAAATTTGTTTCTTGAAGGTTGTTTTGATTTTGAAAATGAAATCAATTTATAGGAGTGAAAAGCCTTTCCAAAAAGGTGTGATCTTGGGACAGCAAAACACAGCCAGTAAGAAAACTTAGAACAATGCAATCTTTCATGAAAAACTGCTATTTTTGCTCATTGGTACAGTGTTAATCGGTTAACCAAATAGGTTAATCGGTTAACACCTTTCTAACGTTCAAAATATTTGAATTTTTCATATGTTAATCGGTTAATCCATATGGTTAATCGGTTAACACTGTTAAAATGTCCCAAAAACATAATTTTGAAATGTGTTAATCGGTTAACCCGTATGGTTAATCGATTAACACTGAAGGTTTTTCCAAAAATACTTAATTTAAAAATATAAAGAGTATTTTAAAATGTATTGAATGACTTAGTGATAGCGGTGTAGTGAAGTGTGATTAAAAGAACACTTGTATAAATATTTCTAAGTAAAATATGTTATACCGTTCTTGAATCATCAACATCACTAGAAGCTTGAGGACGAAGCTTTGATCTATAGCGCCATATGCAACTTTATCTTGATCTTGATAATTGATTCTTGTTGATTGCTTGCGCCTCTTGCTTTTTATGAAGTATTCAGAAGAAATGTGCATCTAGTTTTATCTTCAGTATATATACACCCACGGGTATATAACATAAGAATCTTGCGTGTCAAGCTTGTATGAGTTGTCTTCATCAAAACACAAAGGTCTTTAAGCTTGCTTCCACAATCTCCCCCTTTTTTATGATGACAACTGTTTCTTTGAAAATCTTGCTTTGATACTTGATTCATAACATTTCTCCCCCTAAGTTGGATCTCCCCCTTAATACGAGAGAGAATATAACTTTTTCTGCATATGGAAATGTTAGAAACATAATCCTTCTCCCCCTTTGTCATTAGCAAAAAGGAAGAGGGGTAAGGAAAGAAAAAACAGCACACAAGCATTCATAATAAAAACAACAATCACTTATCACATAAAAACATACCTTGATTGAAATTAAAATGAAGCAAACATTGTACGAATACAAGAACGAGTACGGAACTGAAATCTTAAAGCTTAAACATAATCAGAATTTAAAAAACAATAAAACAGCAGCAAATGTTTTTAAATATCAACAGCCGACATTTCCTCATCTTCATCTTCCTCTTCTTCACTACCATCCTTATCTTCATCCTCTTCTTCATCGTAACCGGTGTTTGAGGTTTGAGATTTAAGCACAAGGTTGCGAAGAGAGTTAATTGCTCGATTGGTTTCGCGATGGAGGTTCAAGGTTTCTCTGTGTTGGTTCATCATTGTGGTGTAAAGAAACTCGTTCGTTATGCCTCCTTCTGGAATGGTATAGGATTGGGTTGAGGCGGAAGATCCTTCGTCGGCGTACTTGTAAGTTTCGTTGGAGTCTTTGATAATGCCGATATTTTTAACAATCGTCATCTCATTGATCTCATTTGCCGTCGATTTCATGGTGATAGCCAGTTCGCGGTTCAAATACAGATCTGTTAACTCAAGTATCCTTGAAATCAGCCGAGCATAAGGAAGCCTTGTTGACAAAGAGAGTTGTTGTTGTAGATGATACATCATCGTCAAAATCCAATTTACCTTAATCTTGTTCTTGATAGCATACAATAGTTGCATCTCCAAGTCATTGATTTGAGAGTGGTTGGAGTCCTTCGGAATTAACACGTAACAGATAATATAATGCAACATTCTTTTCATGCAACTGACAATCTCGAACCATAGCCACCAACATGTGTTGATCATCAGCATTGAGAAAAATAGACAACTTATTCATAAACGCTTTTACCACATCAGGGTAACATTTTCTGTTATCAGACACAAACTTATCAATCCTTCGAAATTTCAACAGAGCCGGGAAATCAAACGTAGAAGCAGGAAAAGCTTTGAGATTAACATACTTTACCGGGAACAGATGACGAACCTGGACTTTGAAGTCCATTATGCGCTTCTTCGTAGATTCCATAGGAGCATAGTCTTCATCAGTGGCAGAATTGCTTTCCGGTAGTTTTCCTTTTCCTTTGTTGTTGGGATCCATTGAAGGATTTTGAGCTTCTGAGGGTTTGAGGTGCTTCTGAAACTTTTGGGGTTTTAGGGTTTGTGAGGAAGAAGGTAAAGTGATACCAATTTATAGTGAGAGAGTTTAAGTGGGTTTTTAAGTTAATGTTGGAAGTTGGGAGAGTAAATCACTTGTAGTCAAACAAGAAGAAGAGATTTCCAAGGATAGTGGTTGTGATTTTTAAAAGACACATGCACCACACATAAAAAAAAACATTTAACACACATTTATCTAAAATTAACCCAATTTTTCGTTTCTGACTTTTTAAAAAATTATCAGTGTTAATCGGTTAACACATTAAAAAATTTTAATTTTCAAAATAAAAAAGTAACAGTGTTAATTGGTTAACCCTATAGGTTAATCAGTTAACACATTAAAAAATTAAATCAGAATTGAAAAATTAGCAGTGTTAATCGGTTAACCCTATAGGTTAATCGGTTAACACACGCGAAATTTTAGAAAATGCTTAAAAACAAAATGTAAACAGGTTTGAAAACATACATTCTTCATACATTAATATATGAAAAGGTTAGATGTCACCTTCATCGAGAATTCCGAGTTCTCGTCGAATCTTGAAGAACAGTTCTGTTGCCAATGTCTTTGTGAAAATGTCGGCGAGTTGGTTATGCGTATCCACAAAGGTAACTTCGACGTCTCCATTAAGCACATGGTCGCGTAAGAAGTGGTGTTGAATATCTATATGTTTGGTTCTTGAATGCATGACGAGATTTTTTGTTATGTGGATTGCACTAGTGTTGTCACATCGAAGCGGAATGCATCCGAGATTCAATCCGTAATCATCAAGTTGTTGCTTAAGCCAAAGAATTTGTGCACATCAACTTCCCGCCACCATGTACTCTGTTTCAGCCGTACTTAGAGCAACACATGCTTGTTTCTTGCAAGCCTATGAAACCAATGCATTTCCTAGGATGTGACACGTTCCACTTGTGCTTTTCTGATCTGTTTTACAACCTGCATAGTCCGCGTTAGAATAACCAACTAAATTGCATATACTACCTTTTGGATACCATAGACCGACGTTTGATGTTCCCTTGAGATACTTCATAATTCTCTTCACTGCGGTAAGGTGTGACTCTTTTGGATTTGCTTGAAAATAGGCACACAAATAGACACTGAACATAATGTTAGGACGGCTTGCCATCAAATACAGTAAGGAACCAATCATTCCTCGATACTTTGTTATGTCGATAGAAACACATGATTCATCTTGATCTACATAGCTTCCGGATCCCATAGGTGTAGCCATTGCCTTACAAGTATCCATATCAAATCTTCTCAAAAACTCTTTACAATACTTGCTTTGGTTGATGAAGATACCATCTTTCAATTGCTTAATTTGAAGTCCAAGGAAGTAGTTCATCTTTCCCATCATGGACATCTCAAATTCTCCTTGCATCATGGATGAGAATTCCTCACATAGGTCTTTGTTAGTTGAACCAAAAATGATATCATCAACATAGACTTGAACTAATAAAGTATTACCTCTATCTTTCTTGATAAATAGAGTCTTGTCAACCTTGCCTTTAACAAATCCCTTTTTGCAAAGGAAATTGCTAAGGCGATCATACCATGCCCTTGGTGCTTGCTTTAAGCCGTAAAGAGCTTTCTTCAACTCGAAGACACGTGAAGGATTCTTGAAGTCTTTAAAGCCTGGGGGCTGTTTGACATAGACTTCTTCATTGATGTAGCCATTCAAGAATGCGCTTTTGACGTCCATTTGAAAAAGCTAAAAATTTAATGAACAAGCATAAGCAAGCAATAGACGAATCGCTTCTAACCTTGCAACCAGAGCGAATGTTTCCTCGAAATCAATCCCTTCCTCTTGATTGTAGCCTTGGGCCACCAATCTTGCTTTGTTCTGAATGATAATTCCATTTTTATCCAGTTTGTTCTTGAATACCCATCTTGTACCAATGATGTGCTTATCACTAGGTCTATGAACAAGTTCCCAAACTTGATTCCTTTCAAATTGGCTTAACTCTTATTTCATCCTAGCCTCCATACATCGTTTAAACAAATGGTGGAGAGGTGAAAGGGAGAGTGAAGCATTGAACTTTCTTATCACTCCATTCTCAACCTTCTTGCAAACCTGAACTTTGCCTTTGTGACCAAGAAAAATGCCTTAAGCAGAACCTTGTCTAAAACAACTTCCAGCCATAAAACACCTTATCTAACACTTCTAACACCTCAAAAATGAAGCATTGAAGCTATCCCAATCACCACTTTCACCAGAAAATCCTTCCTTTAAAAAGTCAACTGTCAAAATAAAAAAGTTTGACTTTCTGCACTTTGGGAGCTAGAACTTTGTCCACTTCAATTCTGGATGTTCTAAACCTTCAAACACTTCATATACAAGGTTTTTGTGTTATTCAAACACTCATCACACTTCTGGAAACACATATAAAAGATCTGTCATTGGCAAGGTTGTCAAACTCGCGAGTCTACTCAAACTCGTAAAGGGTCTGCAGACTCGACTCGCAGACTCGTACGAGTCTATGGAAAATTAAAACTAACTTTCAAAAACCTATATGTGACACATACATGACACACATATGTATTTTTAAACTTATAAATGCGTCATCTTTACACTTATATATAATAGAATACCAATTAATATCAAAATTTAAATTTCATACTCCAAATTTCTTTAAAAAAATCAACAATAAAACAAACAAAATAGCAAAGTATGTATTTAAAAACTTAAAGTACTAATTTCTTCTCAATTGACTACTATATAAAGAAAAAATAAAATCATAAAATATATATGATAATGGCTTTAAACATCCAAAGCTCCAGTGAAATCATCACCATCATCTTCATCGGTATCTTGAGTATCATCAACAAATTCTACCTCGGATGAAACACTTTCTTTATCATTAACCAAAATTGGATTTCTTGAAGTTCCACTTCCACCTAATTCAATATTTCCACCACCACCACCACTTCGCACAACATTATTAACAAAAACAACAACTTCCACAACATTGTTAATTATAACATCATGTTACTCAACATTAACTTCAGCTTGCATATTTTCCTCATTAGGATCTTCAATTATCCATTCATCATCTTTACACAAGAGAATATACAAGAGAAGCATTCAAGTGAAGCATATTATAAAATAATTACACAACAAATGATTAACTCACAAAAACAAACGTGAATAAAGCAAGAGACCTAATAAACACACACGTCTATGAAAGGATGAAGGGAGGAAGAAACCTTGTCGAAACAAGAGACTAGGAGAAAGAATTTATAATTCTTGTACAAACAAAAAAAATAAGGGGTTTTTAAAAATAAAATAAAATCTTTTAGAGAATTTACGCCTTTTTTGAGTTAAAAAAAAAACAAAATACAAAAAAAATTATAAACTCGTAAACTCATCATAGACTCGCGAGTCTATACGAGTTTATGCGAGTCTACCTGAGTCTACTCGAGTCTATCAAAAAATGATTCTATGCGCGAGTCTACTCATTTTCGCTTCCTAGACTCGTAAACTCGTACGAGTTTACGAGTCTACCCGCGAGTTTGACAACCCTGGTCATTGGATCTGTCCATATAATTGCATATAGTAATAGGGATTCTATTATTTTTAATCATTGCAAACACATGTTATCCACTTAATTGGTCATCATCCGATCACAACTGTTTGATTTTTAAGAACATAATCTCAATAGAGATGATACTCCACTCTTCATTTTATTACTTAAGACTAATGTAGTTGTTGTTTGAAGGTTTGATTAACTGCGTGAAAATTGCATTAAACATATCCTTAATCTACTGGCAAGCTATTCATTTGTTTTACTTATTTGGATTAGGTTTATATTTATCTTACACATGCAATATGTAATACAAATTAGGCTAGTATGCTTAACCGATAGATATAAGTAACAATGAACATAGTATGAATCCATTTGGAAGTATACACCAGAATGTAAACAGGCATAGAATGCATAAGATAAAATGGTGAGTTTGAAGACTTATCAGTGTGTGGTAAAAAAAATTGGATAGATTTGATACGCTGTATTGCCAGAGTATAAAGAGGAACCATGAATTGATGGCTTTGTAGTAGTAAGATTGATAGAAAATTAAAAGAATAAAAGTCCATAATGAAATACTTACTGTCTTAGCGTAGAAGTCCCACATGTGACAGGTTCAGTTGTGCACGGTGGGACAACATCAGAATTTGAAATATTCTCATTTGCGTAGCACGTAACAACATTTGTGAACTTGGCCAACAAATTAGTTCCTCTACTGTTAATTTTAGAAAATGTGTTGGTATGATGAAAGGTATGCTGCTTTGGGAAGGTTCTGATCCTAGAATTCTTGCTTCCAACAACATACCGTCCGCAACAACTCTCGTAACATAATTCTGGTTTAGTTGTGAAGGGGTAATGTTTGACAGTGGCATTCTAGATGCATAGACACTTGGGATATGTAGCTGCTGAGTAAATCTTTTGTCAACATGTCGTGTGTCATGTAAGCGTTTCAAACGTTTTTGTTAAACGACATATTTTCTTCGTGCCCTTGCTCTTTTTGCTCGTTCATTTGTGGGTGGATAATCCATCAGATTGAAAATAGCTATATATTTCCAAAGACTGCATAATAGAATAAATTTTTAACCGTCAAATTACACGAGAATTACATCAATAAGAGAGTTTTTAAAGCAAAGCTGGCATAAGTTTTTGTAGGGAACAACAATAGATATTAATTGTTTTGTGTGGCATATGATTGATATTAGTGTTGGCCCATAGTTAAGGCAACATATATATGTATAAATGAGCCACCTTACATACAATGGACATTAATATAGACAGTGCACTTGCCATAACTGTGGTGGAAAATCTATTGGTGGCAATAAATATAGATGAGAATAAATGAGCCACGATACAAACCGTGTGTATAAATACCAAGCGAAACTCCCACAGACAGCATGGCAGCAAGGGATTGTGGGAGTAACAATCTGCTCAATATGAAAAGCAGTAACAACAATGAGATTGGGTGTTTATGTCCAAAGTTTCATAAAGTGTCTCAAGAATTCAGAAAGTAGTGTAAGGTAAGGAAAATTAAGCATTAGTTTTGTCAGTTCTTACCATGTATATGCATTGAAATAATTTAGTGGTTGGTTGTATAATGTGAAACTGAATGATAAAATGTGTCATGATTTTGCAGTCAATTGAGAAACTAACTGAAAATAAGAAAGAGCATAAACATGGTTGAACAAATTAAGAGTTGATAGTCACCTTATTGAGAGATTAGTGCAGTTGTTGATAGTAAAAATTAGTCAACCTCCATGTCTGTCAGTAAGAGCTTCAATATACAATGTATGTTTCTTGGTTTTCAGAGACAAATTCCAGGTAGGCAGCAAGTTGTTCCCCTCAGCAATGAGTAACAATCTAAAAACTTCAAATCAGCAGTAGCAGTTATCATGGCAGTAAGGGATTGTGGGAGTAACAATCTTCTCAATATGAAAAGCAGTAACAACAATGAGATTGGTTGGTAGTGTAAGGTAAGCCAAATTAAGCATTAGTTTTGTCAGTTCTAACCATGTATATGCATTGAAATAATTCAGTGGTTGGTTGTATCATGTGAAACTGAATGATAAAATGTGTCATGATTTTGTAGTCAATTAAGAAACCAACTGAAATTAAGAGTCAACAGTCACCTTATTGAGATATTAGTGCAATTGTTGATAGTAAAAATTGGTCAACCTCCATGTCTGTCAGCAAGAGCTTCAAATAACAAAACTCTTAAATTTGCTTCATTGTCACTGTTAAATTACTTCCTAGTGGTCATCATATGTGTGATTTAAATTTGTTAAGAGGGAATACCTCTGTCATAGTTTTTTGAATTAATATTAAATAACTCATTGTATTTTATCACCTAATTAGAAGTACATTAGAAAATAAAATGTTTTGAAGCATATACCTGTTTTAGTTAAGTGTCTGATGAATATGTAAGTGAACTATTTGGTTGGGAACTAGAATTTACATGTCTAGCACCCTGTGAATGTAAGGTATAGAGAAAAAGTCAGAAAAAATCTTGAATATGATGCTGAGAAATGTCAAAAAAATTGAATATGATGTCCTTGTAATTATGCAGTAGCAACAATATTGTTTATACCATAATGTAGCCATGCTGGAGGCTATTGATGCAAGAAAAGCAAACACGGCAAAATGGTACAGATGGATGCTGAGTCTGCAGAAAGTTAAACTTTTGGAGTCTATGCAATAGGCATTAAATGCTGAGTTGTACAGTTGCTGAAGGTATTCCCAAAAATAAGGAACTTTGCTAGCTGTCTTTATGCATCATAAAGCAAACAGGCTGTAAACCAATGCTAAGACTATGCACAATAACCAAGCAAAAAGTACAACATGATATGTTAAAAAGGTCTGATTTGATTGATTGTAAGAAAGAAAAAACTAAAGGACATGTCCATCCAAATACTATCTAATGTAACTTAGTTTGTTTTCCAAAACATATTCTGTAGGAAATAAGAAGATAAGTAACCATTAAAAGTTGTTGCCATGAGTTGATGGGTGTTTTATGTTAATTAGAATGCATTCAAGGCAATGATACTGCCATGTTTTTGATGCAGGATGCAGAAACAAATTGTGGTTGCAGGTAGGGAAAAACTCTAGGAAAGGTATTGTGAAGTAGACAATGTTAGGCCATAGTAAATGTTGATGTTGCATAAAATAAAGAACTTGTGCAGACAAACCCTTTTGAACCATATATAATTAATATATGAGAAATCAAAGTTGATATAGGAGGTTCATATTAAGAAGAATTCTTAAAAGTTCCAACATTTCAAATTGGTAATGATATAGAAAGAGATTGGTTTTGTTGGTGATTAAAATCATGTAGAAACATTATAATTATCAAGACCTAAAATGTGTAAGTCTTAGTAAGTTAAGGATCAGTTATTTGGATTGTCTACAAATATACAAAAGCAATCTGGATTATGTTTCAAATGTGGATCAGTTATGGTCAATTTATCAGTGAAAGTTTCATACGAAAAATGGATAGACCAAATTCAGAATATCATTGATTGCAAAACAAACATGTTTGATTCATATTACATAATACATAGGTTTATGCATAAGGGAGTACATAAGGTTGTATTAAACAACAGTAGTTAACATAGTTGTGCAGAAGTTTGGAATGAATCCTTACGTAAATGATCTTAACAAAATATTTGAATCTAACACAAAATGAACTACTCACTAAAGAGTCACTCCTTCTTAAGGTGCTTCACCTTGGTTGCTGAATTCTTTGGAGTCAGGATATCATCTTACAAAAAATCATCAGGAAAAGTAGGAACGGCGACCCTCTTAGCCGGTGTGTTGCTAGAGCAAGTGGATGGACTGCAAGTTTGGGTGGCAGAAATTTCTGGATGTGTGTCGCAGTGTTGGCCAGAAGATTGCGTTGGCTAGACAAAACAAAACCAACAGGTCAATATGTTATGCCTGTAGTACACAACAATATATTGGAACTTTTGCAACATATTAAGAAAGAAGACATACAATTGGTTCAAGTTCCGTATCCATAGCACGCTCTGTATCAGTTTTCAAAAAGGAAGCCTTAGAGGTATGCTGCCAAAACATAAGACCAGAAATTGAAACCAGTCAGTTATGTTCAACACATGATAAATTTGAAAGTTTACGCATTAAGAGTTCATTTCCACAACCAAACCGTACCTCATCCGGTTTAAGAGCTTCAGATAATGTTTTGTAAACACCAGGATCGTTAATGATAGTAACAATTGAGAATTGATTGAAAAAAGATTGATATTTGATTCTAAATGCAAGTTGTTGATCCAAAAGTTTGTCTAGGCGCGTGGGATAAATTTTTGGGTTATCCTCTCCAGCCTTGATGAATAATAACATCAGAAATTTAAAGTTGGTGAGTAAAACCATGAATAAGAGAAACATAGTAATCAAATGAATAATGTACTTACCTCCTTCATTACTTGCCTCAATTCCCTAACAGTCATAGTAACATATGGAACACCATCTTTATCCCAAAACACAAAGCATCCAACATGATTATCAAACTCGACTTCTACCTCGATTTTGTATCTATGCCATGAAAACAGAAGCGGTTCAAGTATGTAAAACAGGATGCAAAGTTATAATTGAAGGTATAAAACTAATATAGAAAAATTACTTTGTCACAGGTTCAACATCTTTGAATCCACAAACACACATGAATTTGGTTCCAGTGGACTTGTTTGATGTCTTACAACTGAGGCAAGCATCAAAATACCAGCCCTGCTTTGATGCCTTAAATCTCTTGGTAGTGCCAATGGTTGTGGCAAAACAATCCTAGTTTGACATCACAAAAGTTGGTAGAAATTTGAAGAAATAATTAAGGTTGTAACGACAATTTAAAAGCTGACCTTGCCGATTTCACAAATGTGATGGATACTCTTGACCTCATTAGAGTTTGTCCAACTTTTGTTGCCAGACTGCACAAAGGATTCAGAAGTATGGGTTATAGAATGAGTTGGTGCAGCAGTTGAAACTGTGGATCCTAGCCTGGAAATTTTATGTAGAAACAAAGACAAAGAATGAAATCAAAGTAAACCGAGTTCAGCAAAACTATAGACAAATATCTAACTGTTTAATGTAGGAACATACTTGGTTTTAAAATCGAGAACTTGGGGATGCTCCAAGTTGATGTGGAGTCTTGATTCATTCCATGCATTAGATAGGCTAGGCAATCCAGATGCTGCTTGATAAAATTCAGACATTAAGTTATTGAATTGATAAGCATGCATATGTATCACAGTTCATGCATAATGATGCTTGCATATGTATCACAGTTCCTGCATAATGATGCTTGCATATGTATCACAGTTCCTGCATAACGATGCTTGCATATGTATCCATATTACATAATGATGTTGTTAAGACAATTATTGCATGTGTATCACAGTAAATTTGTTACCTTGATTTTGCTTGCACCATGCGTGTGTTAAGACAATGAGTGTTAGTCCGGGAAACTTGTTGGAGCTATTATAGCTCATGAACTGTTTACCGTAATCATCCCATAACGCAACCTCAATAATATTACCAGCTCCATCTCTTAGAGTGATGTTGGCACATGATTTCTTACCACCACCGCCCATTTGCGTCTTCACAACATCTTGTAAAACCCCGACGACATCTGTAATATATGAGAATGAGAAAAAGTGACAATGTTGACTTCTGTATCATATGTAGTTAATTCAATATCCATTTAGTATGACAAATATCAATATATAACATATGTATAATATGAATACATCTCACCATATAAGAGATCATTGATGAAATTTCTAGTGAGAAAGTCGACAATCGGCTTAAACTTGAATTGGTGTTTCGGTATTTCCGGTATTCGTAATTTCGAAACAGTCGTTCCTCCATTGAAGACACGTTTCAACTTGTTGGGGCAAACTTTAAACGTGCCATCATTAGTCATTGGCTCTCCATTGTAAAGGCAATAAGTCTCATGTTCAGTTAGTTGTTCAGACCAGTCTTTAAACTCACGATTCCGAGTTGTGACATGGATTTGATCACCTTACAAAATGGGTAAATATTCAAGGAAATGGACAATAATAATATAGAAACAGAGCGGGTAATAATTACCTGTGAATCTTGAATCACCATTTCGAAATGTTGCAGTCCACTTTTCTCCTTCACAATCCAAAGATCAACAACTATAATGAGCATTTTCCATACCTGTTTCCCTTTTTCCAAGTCCTTGATGAGTATTGGGGGTCTTGACATGGCTGCTTACAACTTCACAACTGCTTAAATTATTTCTGTGTAAGCAAAAACAATATATTAACAAAAACATATTTTCATGAAAACAACCTGCATACTTTATAGTGTAAAACAAAGAACCTACAATGTATGAATATCAACTTGCAATGTCAACTTGCAAAACAACACCAACTGAAACGAACCAGACACAACTGTTAAAACCACAATGTCAACTTGCAAAACAACAAAAAATACCATGAAACGAACCAGAAGAGTTTGTATGAATCAGAAGCAGAAGCAAAAGCAGTTCCAATATAAACCAATAAACAGAAGCAGAAGAAATGAAAACCCCAAAAAAAGTGAAGAAACGAACCTGAAACAACTTTTAAAACAACAATGTCAACTTGCATAACAACAAAAAATACGATGAAGTGAAGAAACGAATGTAAACAGAAGCAGAAGCAAAGGAAACCAATGTAAACAGAAGCAGAAGCAAAGGAAACCAATGTAAACAGTAGTTAGCAGAACCAGAAGTGAAGAAACGAACCAGCAGAACCAGAAGTTTGATGATGTCTGTGGGGAGGAAGGAGCAATAAAGTGGGAGGACAAGAAGTTTGATGGGTAAAAGTGAAAGTTCAGAAGTTTGTGTGGGAGGAAGGAAACAAAGATTGACAGATGGCAAGAGGAGAGGGGTTGCAAAGAGAAAAATATTGACAATTAGTTGTTTACCATTTTGTCCAAATTGTAGTGTGAAGAATTTCAAAGGAAAGGGCATTGAGGTATTTTTGGTCAATTTTTCTTTGAAGTGTTGTTAGTAACCACATTGAAGGATTTAAGAAAAACCCAAGTAGAAAGAAAAAAAGTGAAAACTCCTTAGAACGGAAGCCCTAACGCACGCGCCGCCGTCTCACAGGGTTTATCTAGGTTTTTTTATCCTATTCATCACCGAGAGAAAGACAAAGATGAGAGGGATTCAGTTACAGTTGAGTCAAACTCAGAAAGTCCGTTTACAGAAGGCTCTAGAACAATTGGAGTCTCTATCTTCAAAGGTGAATTCTGATGCTTCCGTAACCATAGCTGATTCCATTCCCGTCAACCACGAAGACGGTGTACTCAAGGGACATGGAACCGCCGATCTAGAAGGAGAAGTTGTTGCCACTCTCTGTGGAGTCGTCGAGCGTGTTAACAAGCTTGTTTATGTCCGTGCATTGCGGTCAAGGTAATCTTCGTTCTTGACTCTTCCGCTTTATTCAATTTTTTGATTTGTTAATGGAATATAGTGACTGTATCTTAGGTACAAACCAGAGGTTGGTGATATTGTTATTGGGCGTGTTGTTGAGGTATGCTTTACTAGTATAAATTATTCCTGACACTTGTGATTAAATTTAATTTATTCATCTTTCAAATTATTACTGGTATCGCGTTATCGGTATCATGTTGGTGTCAGTGCTTCATAGATTTGCATTGTCAATATTTTGCTCTCGCTGTTCTGGTTTGTGTAGGTTGCTCAGAAGCGTTGGAGACTGGATATTAATTACAGTCAAAATGCTTATCTCATGCTTTCTGCTATGAATATGCCTGATGGTGTACAGGTATTTTAGAACTCCTTTTATTGAGATATCTTTGTTAGTTCTGTAATCTGTATCTCAAAATGGGTTATTTATGTGCTTTTTGGAGTAAGATTTTTAATGTCTTTTGTGTTCATTGTTCAAGAAATTTTATAGTTAGTTCTTTTTTTCTTTTTCAGAAGAAAAAAAAGAAAAAAAAATAGTTTAGTGCGTAGATGACTATCCATCTTGGTCAAATGTGACAGAATTGGAATTATTGATGTGTGTTAAGGGGATTCTGTTTTTGATAGACATGAGCCTTGTTGCTTAGGTATCAATCCTTTCTTGGAAGTATGCATACTAAAGCGTCTAAACACTGTCTATTATGCACTCTGACTTAGGCAAAACAGTTTTTTGTGATTTATCTCCATAGATCATGAATACAAATATATAGGTTGCGGCACCCTGATTTCTAATATTATTGAGTGGAAGAATGGATCAACAAGAGGCAGTTATCTATTTAGTAGTTTATCCTTTAAAATAGTAATGAGTATAAACGGTTCATAATGAGTATATCATTTAATTAATTGGATTTCTAGTTAATTGCTTATAGGATATTTTGCAACGGTAAAACATGAGAATTGTTCATTGGGACAGATTTTGGGATTTTGGGAAGCTTAGTTGCAGGGGAAAGTTCCCCGTTGTTAATGTTGATCTTCCTGTTTCGGTTGTAGTCTAGACTGACGTGTTGGTTGAACAGCAAGTATTATTTATGACTTGAATTGTTTATTTTGTTTGTGTCAGTATTTGATGTTTTCGTAGAGTTGGTAAATTGGGTTAGTGTTTATTTCGAAAGAAATGTTATTTAAAGTTTTAAATTTCAAAGAAACTAATAGATCAAGGTTGGGGTGGGGTACAAATGCCAATTGCAAAACAATTGTTGTCACCACTTATCAAGCAGTTAAGTTCTTTGAAGTTTTGATAAATGCTAACTTGCGCCTTTTTAAAGAACTGAATATAGAAATATTCTCTTAAAAGGCCGACATTCAATTCTTTTAAATTTTGAAAGTTGGCTTTTCTCATACAAAAGCTCTACTTAAGTATTCCTTGACGTATGCCCTTAGAACACAAGTTAGTAAGACCCCCCCTTTTTTTATAGTATACATTTCACATTGTTAAATGTATTTCCAATTAAGCTTGAATTGAAACCCCCTTATTCAGAATTATTCTTTCTACTGCTAGAGACGAAGGACAGCTTTAGATGAGTTGAATATGCGCTGTATTTTCGAGGAGGCAGATGTCATTTGTGTAAGTGCAATCATGTTTATTAAAATTTACTTACTTTTGATGAAGTAGATAACTAGTGAGAATCCTAAATCCTAAATTATGTGCATGTCCATAGGCCGAAGTTCGGGGTTTTCAACATGATGGCCTACACCTTCAAGCAAGAAGTAAAAAATACGGAAAGGTTTGTAGTCTTGAAAACCTTGTGGAACATTTTTTTTTATTGATTTGCTTCTTATTTCCCCCCAAAAAATGATACAAATATTAAACTACAATGCTTACTACTACCTACTTAACTTGGATCTTAACATTTATTTCATTTACTCTCTTCAGTCTTTAACTACTTGGTTACTAATGGCTTTCAATTATATCACAGCTTAGTACTGGTCAATTGGTTACGGTCACACCATATTTAGTGAAGAGACAAAAACAACATTTCCATCATATAGAGGATTATGGTATTGATCTAATACTTGGCTGTAATGGATTCATATGGGTTGGGGAACATATTGAATCTAGAGATGACATGATAGAAGATCAAGTGAACCAATCTAATCCACAAGTTTCAAGTCTTGAAGAACAAGAGAAAAACTATACCTCACTGGAGACTAGAAAATACATATGCAGGGCTGCTAATGCTGTTAGAGTATTATCTACTTTAGGATTCATTATAACATTGGAAATCATCAAGGGAGTTGTTGATCTAAGCCTTTCTGCGAATCTTGATATACACGACATGCTTGGTTCCGAGTTCTGTGTTCTCGTCGCTGAAAAAGAGGCCGAAAGGAGAAGCTCAAATAAAAAGAGGCGGTAGACATTCTAATTGCGGCAAGTTTTGATCAACTGCGACTATACTTTGTTGCATGAGACTAAAAGTTGGATGAGCTTCTTCTTTTATGTTAAAGTTCTTGAACCTATAGGAGATGTGGGGTTTTCTGATTGGTCGTCGTCACCTTGCTTTTCAGGAGTGAAACCTACCAGCTCATGTGTGTATTCTATGCCATAATCTTGTATTCAAGGTTGTCTTTGTGGATCTTGCTCTTGTACACTGAATTTGTGGCAAAATTTGTATTGATTTTTTCATACTTTTTCTTTCATTGGAAACGTAGACAATGAATATTGTAGTGGTCTAAGTTGTTTTAACGCACACTGTTGGCACAATGAACATTGTTAATGACTATGCTGCAAGATTGCTTCCCTTTTGTCATGGGTTGTCTCTCTCCATCATATTTACCTTCAGAGTTCCATTGCATATGCAAATTATTTTACTGTCCCCAACTTCTTAAACCGTATTTATTAGGCCTATTAATAGTATTATTATTATTATTTTAAAATGCTGATGCAATTTTTTTTTATGATATGGCCTTGTGTGAACTCATACTACATTTATGTGAATATTTGTGCCTAAATATTATAAATAAATAAAACAAATAAATGATAAATAAAGTCATGATTATTTATAATTATAAAGTCGATGATATTTCATCCACAATAATAGAAAAGATACCAGTAGGATATATGAGAGGTACTTATATGAGAGTAAGAGATAGATGTTTGAGTATAGGTAAAGTTATATTAGAGTGCTTTAATTTTTTTTTTTAATATATTGGTCATTTAAGGTTTTTTTTTTAATAACAGGATGGTCCTTTAAGTTAGTTAACTAATTCGGGTACTGTTGACAATTTTTTTTTAAAATTTTTTTAAAAAAATGTTATGTGACATTAATGTCGTTGATGTGTTAGTTAACGTTACTGAGTTGGTATTGTCTTCTTTATTATATTTTTGAGAAAAAAAAGGGAAGAAATTGAAATTCATAAAGCAACGAACTCTAATTCTCTCTTCTCCATCAATGACTTCATACATTAACAAATGACCAAATCGACAAAGTTAGAACTCTCAATCCTTCATTTCGAGTGCATCCCAACCTGAAATCGAAACAACATGTCCGTGTGAAGTAAAAGCAATGATAAAAACAATTAAGAAGCAAGGAAGAAACTTTGGGAAGCTCTTTTGGGGTTGCAGATTGTAATACCCCGTATTTTTTAAAATGCTCTAAATAATATTAATTGAGATCAATTGGGTTCCGATGTACTTTGAGAGTTATCTGTTAGATAGGGTTGGTAGATAGAAATGATAAATGTTAGGTTTTGATATGTGTTGATTCTAATATCATGAAATTTATGTGAATATGATACTAACCATGTTTATTGTGTTGTTTTATGGTTGTAATTGCTATTGTCATGTTGATTTTGAATTTGGGTTGAGGTGGGGGATTGAAAATCCCTTTGAACTACAAAGGTTATGCAGGTCAAAATCCTGGGAACACAGAGCTCGCACAACGAGCCAGTAGTGAGCCAACAGCGACCATGACAGTCTGTTACGCTAGCACTGCGAGCTTCCAGCGAGGCGTATGCGAGACCTCGCCTAGAGCTCACACAACGAGCCTGGCATATTTTTTTCCATTTGTTTTGTTGCTTCCTTAGTTGCTTAATATGCATGTTTATTGTTACTATGGGTTGTTTACATGATTATTATGCATGCTTACCAGGAGTGTTTGGTTGATTATGGAAGGTGATAAAATATGGGAAATAGTATAGAGAAAGTGAGGAAAACCTTATCACAATTTAATGGAATGAACTAGTTATGTAATTAGGAAATGATAGATGACTTAGATGACAATGCTCGTGCATTTGACGCCTAGGTGTGCATCATTGACGAGACATTATATGGAGCATGTGTGGATGTTGTGTTTCTTTGTGAATAAGGCGTATGTGGCCTTGTGATTGTCGAATACAATCACATTTGTGTATAAGATCACGTAGTCAGAACCAATCCCTTAAGTTGTGTCGTTATGAGAGTGGAGGCTTATATAGAGAACTTCTTCAAAATGTACACACTTTTACTTTGACTCTCGTTGTACGAATGAGAGCTTCACAAGTTTGATTCCCGTTGTACGAATGAAGCCTACAAATAAAGAGACTTGTGATGGGGTACGACTCATGAGAAGTGATGATTCATGTGGACTATGTTTCTCTTAGATCCGAATACATTTTGTATGTCAAAGTACTTTACAAGGATCCACGACTCGTGCTAATCTCCTAGGCGTAGGAGAGGACGGGAAAAAGGGATTCTTTGGCAAGGTTTCCGATTAGTGATAGTTTGAGTTGTTGAACTCAAGCAACATATTTCCATATAGTGTAAAATTGTGAACTCAAGTCTTGTCCCTTCCCTTTTTACTTGAGTTAGGATTAGTTAGAACTTTGTAAAGCCGAGATAATCCATAAGATAGGGAACCCATTATGATTATTATCTCACCCCATGTTGTTGAATGTTTTTCAGGTGGTTCTAGTTTTGTGAAGGGTAAGAATAAGGTCGTTTAATATCTATACTTTCCTTGGCTTTTTGGGATGGCATTTCCGTTGCGAAGACTCCACTTTGAGATCATTTGATATGACCTAGTTCTTAGACGTTTTTGGCACCTTGTGTATATTATGCCTTTGTTTTAGATGTTTAGTTTTGGCATGTATATACAATGTGTTACTAGGATCTTATGTGTATTTCAATAACAATTTGCAAACATGTATAATATGTATCTTCTAGACATATGTATTATATATGGATATTACAGTTGGTATCAGAGCAGGTTGTATCCTCGACCTAGCCATGGAATATTATGAGTATTTTTTTCTGCTTCATATATATACTGACATCATCGTTCTGGATGTTATATTAATAATATTGAGCCTGGTCAACTTAATTCTATTTATATAGCGTTTAAGGACATGGTGGACGGATGCAAAATATGTGGTAGACCAGCAACTCAGATATCTGATTCGAATCCTCCGGGTGGTAGTGAGAATGTTCAATGGCCTCAGTTTGTGTAATAGATGCAGCATCAACAAAACTAATTCATGCAGCAGATGATGCAGCAACTAAATGAAGGTCTTCATTTTCCAGTGATTGCCCCAGAAGCTGCATGTGGGAGTTTATAGGTTTTCTTTCGCATGAATCCTCAAGAATATCATGGCGGATTAGATCTAGTGAAGGCTCTTAAATGGGTGTATGATATGGAGAGAATCTTTCTGGTAATGCCTTGTAGTGAGGAGAACAAGGTGATGTTTTCTGAACAAGTATTTCCCTAGCTCTTTGAGGACTCAAAAAGACTTTGAGTTCTAAAAATTAAGATAAGGTAATATGACGGTGGCTACTTATACTGACAAGTTTGAGAACATGGCTGCTTACTCTAGGAAAACTATGTATGCTCTAGATTAGAAGTGGAAGATCGATTAGTTTCCATTTGGTTTGAGGGATGAAATATCTCATAGTGTGTCTCAGAGGGAGTTCACTACCTATGCTGAGTTACTAAGGCAGTGTTACATAGTTGAGAATAGTCTAAGGAGAGTCTAAAAAGAGAGGAATGTGAGTTGGATTGGTCAGAGAGATAAGGGAAGACCAAGTCACCAGTTTAGGCCTAGACCACAACCCTTCAAAGGGAAACAAGTGTAGGGTGCTATACCTAACACCCTCCCTCATGTCGTATGTATGGTAAGAATCATTATGGGAGTTTGTCGTTGAAGGAGCGAGATGTTACCAATGCCAAGGAACGAGTCATATGTTTAGAGAGTGTCCTCAGAATAAGAATCAGATGCAAGGGAAGAATACGATCGCGATTATACCTTGGATGCAAAGAAGGCTAAGGATGACAACTCTTTGATTGTTGGTACATGTTTCATGAATGGACATCATTGTTTTGTATTGTTTGATTGTCGATCCACGCACTCTTTTGTGTCAATACAATGTATGAAATGACTTGGGTTGAAAGAGATTCATTTGTCTCCTTCCATGCTGGTTACTACCGCCATGCATGATGTTGATGAGACATCGCTGATTTGTGAAAAAAATTTCATTATCGGCGGATGATTAAGTTTTCCAGATTGACCTTATCTATTTACCGCTTAATAAGGTTGATGTTGTCTTGAGGATGAATTGGCTTTCTATTAATTCGGTGTTTATAGGTTGTGAGGGGAAGTTGATCATCATCCCAGCCAATGAAGCTACTCCGAAGGATGTGTTAATTACCATCTTGGAAGGTACGGTTGCTATGGTTAATTTCTTATTTGAGAAGGAGAAGTCTGTTCTCTTAGTTCTCACCCAAGAGAGAAGTGATGATCTAAAGGTTTTCCAAATTCCTTTAGTTTGTGAGTTTCCAGAAGTTTTCCCCAAGGATTTCACTTCTCTTCCTCTAGTGAGGGAATTAGAATTCTCCATTGATCTGGTAACGGGAATGACTCCTATATCTATTTCTCCATATCGGATGGCACCACTCGAGTTAAGAGAATTGAAGGAACAGTTGGAAGAGTTATTGGCTAAGCATTTCGTTCGACCTAGTGTCTCACCCTGGGGAGCCCTAATACTACTAGTAAATAATGACGGTGGAATGCGTTTGTGTATTGATTACCGCAAATTGAATAAAGTCAGCATAAAAAACAAGTACCCCCTACCCCGAATAAACGACCTGTTAAATCAATTTAAATGAGCTTGTGTGTTCTCGAAGATTGATTAACGACCGGGTTACCATCAAATTCGTGTGAAGAGTTCAGACATACCAAAGACTGCATTTAGAACCCGTTATGGCCATTATGAGTTTCTTATGATGCCTTTCAACGTGACGAATGCTACAACTGTTTTCATGGATTACATGAAGTGGATATTCCAACCTTACTTGGACCAATTCGTGGTGATCTTTATTGATGACAATCTCATTTATTCTCGTACTCCAGAAGAGCACGAAGAACATTTTAGAATTATTCTATCGATATTGCAAAAGAGACAACTTTTTGCTAAGTTAAGCAGGTGTGAGTTTTGAATGACGAAAGTTAGATTTCTTAGTCGTGTTATATCTCAAGGAGGTGTGGTTGTAGATCCATCAAACATTGAAGCGGTGATTAATTAGGAAAGATCGAAGAATGCTTTGGAAGTCAGAAGTTTCTTAGGATTGACAAATTACTATAGAAGGTTCATCAAAGGCTTTTCTCAGTTGGATTTACCAATGACTAGACTTACCCAAAGAGAGTTTTCTTATAGTTAGGATTCAGGTTATGAATAAAGTTTTATGAATTTGAAGTAAAGGTTAACAACCACTCTTGTTTTGATTATTCTAGATCCTAGCAAGTCGCATGAAGTATTTTTTGATGCGTCTAAGAAGGGAATAAGAGGATTTTTAATGCAGGGTGGTCAAGTTGTAGCTTATGCCTCTCGTCAGTTGAAAGTCCATGAAGAGAATTATCCAATTCATGATCTGGAGTTAGTAGTTATTGTCTTTACACTGAAAGTGTGGCGTCATTACTTGTATGGAGTGCGTTTTGAGATGTTCATTGACCATAAGAGTTTGAAGTATTTGTTTGATTAGAAAGAATTGAACATGTCTCGAAGGATATGGGTGGAGTACTTGAAGGATTTTGACTTTGAACTAAAGTATCATCCAGGTAAAGCAAACAAAGTGGCAGATGCATTAAGTCAGAAAGAAATACACAAGGCCGAGTTGATGATGCTAGAGTATGCTTTATCGGAAAAGTTTTGAGATCTTAATCTTTAGTTTGTTTGGACTCAGAATGGTATGATAATGGGAAACCTGAATGTTAATTCCACTCTAAGAGATGAAATTCAACAAGGGCAAGTGCTAGATGCGAAGTTTCAAGATATGTTAGTTCAACCGGGTTTCACATGAGACATAGATGGAGTTAATATATTTAATCAAAGAATTTGTGTTCCGAATTATGCGGTGCTAAAAAGGAAGATGTTCGAGGAAGCTCATAAAGGTAAATTTACTATACATCTTGGCTCCTCGAAGATGTATCAAGACTCGAAAAAGGACTATTAGTGGTTCGAGATGAAAAGAGATATTACAGAGTATGTGTCAGAATGTGTAGTGTGCCAACAAGTGAAGATTGAACACCAAAGAACAGGTGGTTTGTTGCAACCGTTAGAGATTCCGGTTTGGAAATGGGATAGTCTTTTAATGGATTTTGAGTTTGGGTTGCCTCGTACACAAGGTGGTTATGATTCTATTTGGGTGATTTAGATTGGTTGACAAAGTTCGCACATTTATTAGCCGTGAAAACTACTTACAAGGAAAGTCATATTGCAAGGTTGTTTATTGCGGAAATTGTGAGACTTCATGGTGTTACCTCTAGCATTGTACCTGATAGAGATCTGGAGTTTACTTTAAGGTTTTGGAGAGCTTTTCAACAAGCCATGGAATCTAAGTTATGTTTGAGTATGTCGAATCATCCTCAAACAGATGGTCAGGCGAAACAGATGATACAAACTTTGGAATACATGTTAAGAGCTTGTGTCCTTAAAAGTGGAGGAAATTGGAATGAACTTTTACCGTTGATTGAGTTTTCATACAACAATAGTTACCACATGAGTATTGGTATGGCCTCTAACGAAACATTGTACGGAAGAAAATGTAGGGCACCTTTATGTTGGACGGAAGTGGGTGAAGAAAGTATTTTAGGACCAGAGGCTGTTCAAAAGACTACAAAAAAGATCTAAAATGATTTATGACAAGGTTAAGAAAGCACCGGGCCGTTAGAAGAGTTATGCGGATAACCGAAGGAGATCGTTGGAATTTGAAGAAGGTGACCATGTGTTTTTGAAAGTTACTCCAAGGTTGAGATTGGAAAGACCGTTTAAGTCACGAAAGTTAAGTTCGAGATACGTGGGACCATATCAGATCTTGGAGACAATTGGTGAAGTAGCTTACAAATTAGCCTTACCACCCTCTCTATCTGAGATGCATGATGTTTTTCACGTGTCTCAACTCCGGAAGTTTATTCCTAACCCTCTTTAGCTAATTCTTCCAGATACAATTGAGATAGAAGCATATTTGACTTTTGAACTACCAAACTGTATTGTAGGAAGAGAAACTAAGATGTTGAGAAACAAAGAAATTCCTTTTGTCAAGGTTCAGTGGGATACGACACATCCGAGTGATCCTACTTAGGAGCTTAAGTTTGAGATGCAAGATGCTTACCCTCACCTTTTTTATGTAATTTTTAAATTCGAGGACGAATTTTTTATTTAAGGGGGATAATGTAATACCCCGTATTTTCTAAAATGCTCTAAATAATATTATTTTAGATCAACTGGATTTCAATGTAATCTGAGAGTTATTTGTTGAGATAATTAGAGTAACTGATGAGCTCAGAGTTGAATTAATTAATATTATTTGACTCTAAGGTTTTATTAATTGATACAATAGAGACATTTTGGATACTCTTAAAATTGGACATTTACCAAGTTAGTCTTAACAACTTTTATTGAGATATTTCTAAATATCATTTTCTTTTATTTTCCTTATCATTCCAACTTTGTGGGACAAGTAGTAAAAAAGAAGGAAATTAAATAGAAAGAAGAATAGAGAGAAAGATAGTAAGAGTAGAAAGAGAGAAGAGAAAAGTGGAAAAGAGAAAGAAAACCCTAAGAAGAAGAACGAGAAGAAGAAGAAGAAGAAGCTCATCCATCACTCTTCATCATCTCATCTTCATAATTCCAACATCTTCATATTGTTTCTAGAGGTGGGTTCTAGGTAGATGCTTTAAGATTAGGGTTGATAGATAGAAATGGTAAGTGTTAGGTTTTGATATGTGTTGATTCTAATATCATGAAATCTATGTGAATATGATACTAACCATGTTTGTGTGTTGTTTTATGGTTGGAATTGCTATTGACATACACTACAAGAAAAAAGAGACTTACGACACTTGAGTTGCGACAGTTATCAAAAAATCGTCCTTATTTCAAGATTGTGACAGTTGTCATGACAGATAGGATCAACTGCCGTAGATTTTTTGCGACAGTTATCAAAAAACCGTCCTTATTCCTAGACTACGACAGTTCTCACGACGGTTTGAGCCAACCGTCGCAAATTTTTTAGACATGTTGTATAAAATAATGCGACACTTACCAAAGAACCGCCCTTTTTTCACACTCGCGACAGTTAAGGCGAACTGTCGCAATTACTTTAGCCAATCATAATCACTATTTTTTTATTCCTTTAATTTTCTACTTTTTTCTTCATTTTTATTTTCTAACCTTTTCAATTTTATTAATTAATTTAATAAATAATTATTATAATTTTCATGACAATATAATAATTATTATAATTTGAATAAATAAATTACTAAAAATATTTATAAAATATAATAATAATAATAATAAATTAAACTCAAAATACATAATTTTTTTAAAAACTACACTTTATTTTATTAAAATATTTGATGTATCAAAATTAAACTATAAAAATTAAAACACTATATATACTCAAAATAAAATTTTAATTTTAGAAACTATTTTTACAGAAAAAATTAATCTCAATATTATATCCAAAATTAAAGTATTAAAATTAAACTATATATCAAAAAATTAAACTCAAAACTATATATCTAAAATTTATGTATCACGACGGTGACCTTACCCGTCGTTCTCCCATTCCCTTCACAAAGGTCGCGAAAGTGATTTCAACCGTCAGCCCCCATAAAATCTTTTACGCTAAAATTATCCAAATATTTCTTATCAAAAATATTATTTTCTTCTAAACAATCAAAATGAAACTTCCTCATTCGTTTTCATTTTATCATAAAACTGTAATCTTTTTTCACTAACACAATTTTTTAATTCATATTACTAGACTAAAAAGTTAAAAAATAGAATATTTATACTAACACAAAGTTTTACTAAATATATAAACTGACTAACCTAAAATATGTGTATGATGAATATTTATAGAGATTAATATGTGTATGATGAATATTTATAGAGATTAATGAGTGACATTGTAAAATATTATTCCTTTATACTATTTTTTTAGTTAAAATAAAAGTCAAATAACTTTTGTATTCATACATGTCATAAGTTATCAAAACTTTTTGAAATCTTTTTTGACACAACTTTCTGAAAATTTTAAAACACAATAAAATATTTTGATTTTTTATAAAAAAATTCAAACAATAAAACACAAAATGGCGTGAAATGAAACCTAAACAAAATGACGAGGCTGCCCTTTATTCTTTCGGGTTGTGGATAACTTGAACTAGTAGTGTATGGTCAATTACAACGAAAAGATAGGGTGATCAAGAGTTAGCGAATGGAAGTAACAATAGTAAGGAGCTTCAGCAGCGGTTTCAGTTTCACTCCTTCTCTTCCACCGAGAAGTAGTTTTTATACAACATTTTCTAAAAAGAAAGATGTTCAAGACAACACTAACGAGTCTCAACCTTTTTCATCATTGAGGATTTCGAACTCAAATCTTGTTCGTGCTGCCATTGGAGTGTTTGGATTAGGGTTTATTGATGCAGGGTTAGTTAGTAATTAATTATCACTGTTCTTGTTAATTTCATTTTCATTTAGTTTGTAACGATTTTGATTCTTCGACCGAATGTTTCAGGTATAGTGGAGACTGGTCGAGGATTGGAGTAATTACGCAGCAGAATGAGGAATTTCTAAGGCTTGCAGCTTTTCTAGTGGTTCCTATTTGTGTCCTTTTTGTTTTTAGGGTTCCCAAAGAACCTGATTATTGAGCTTTTCAAATACTATATTTAAAATTGTGAGTATGCAAAATTCAATTACGAATTTACACTATTCCAGGTAAAGAAAATGATCAAAAGTTTGAAGGATTAAGACAGTAGTTTGTAACTATTGGTGAGTGACCAATCAATTAAGACCGAAGTTTGAAGAGGTTTACTAATATTCTGCTATTAAATTAGCCCCTTAAATTATTGAAGTATGATTGTTTTGTTTAGCAAGATGATATGGGATATATTATGCTGATAAAAGAATTACTTTTTTAGAAAAATAGTTACCTGCTACATTTTTTGATATCTCATTTCTATGAGGTTCAACTTCCGGTCATAATTGTATGTGTTCGATAATGTTGTTTTTAATGTATCTTTTTAGTGTATATGATAATCTACCTTTTTAGTTACTAAACCACATTGAATTGATTATGATGCTTTAGTTGGTCTGGCGCAAATGGATCATAAGTTTCAGAAAAGAGTATGCTGTCAAGTGGAGATTGACATCCATATAATGGGAGTTGTGCCGGCGATACATTTAGACTAAGGTGTGGTTGGAAGGGAAGAGATTTGTGGCTATTGGCAGGAAATTCCGAAGTAGGTTATGGTATGTGGTTCTGTTTTTCTCTTGGTGGATTTCTGATCAGTTGACAGTGGTTTTAGTGGTATGAGCTTTAACCTTAATCCTAAGGGGTTGATCTTGGCGCTTTTCCTTGGTTTTTTTGTATTGGTTTTTTGATCTTGATGCTTTTCCCTAATTTTAAGTTTAATTTTTGGAAAATGGGAACTTGTTGGTGAAGTTGTTTATTACAAGTATAAATGAACTAGGTAGGTATCAATAATCAGTGAAGGGGTGTGCAGTTGCTTGGGTTTTGGGACGAGTAAACATTATAATTAGAATGTATTTGGAAAACTATCACAGTTTTTGAAGTTTTAAATGTAACTACTACTAGAAGGCTAATTGATAGGAATCCGGAATTAAGAGAGATAATGAGATTGTATTATTGATTGAAAAAAGGAAACTGTTAGAGAACACCACAAAGGCTTACATGAAAGATGACTGACACCCGCAACGTGCGTCAGAAGGGCTTGCAATGGCGACTTCACTTGCTCGAAGAGTTGGTAGAATTTTTTATTAATTCGTATTTTCATAAAAAAAAATAGTAATCTGTTCATGAAGTTCATTCAGTTGCACCACATTTATTGCACTAATTAGTTACAGGTCCAAGTTCAATTTTTTTATGACAGAAAATGTTGTGTTGCAGAACAATTCTTACTCATTGTCACAATCATGCTAAATAGATAAAAGTGTTCATGAAGAAATTACAAAGTTCCAAATAAAAGTGTTCTGTTCTATCTAACTATGGAACTCACTACAACGATTTGAGTATTTTGCTGTCGAGTAACAGCAACCTTTATCATGCAATGACATTCTATCACTAATAATTTGCAGAAGCCATAAAATTTGTGTGTGCTGTGAGTAGAATCGAATAGAGGATTTCATTCCAAGAGTCTGGAATTCCAGGAAGGCACCAATGGCTGCAATCTTGAACCATTCTTTGGCCTTTGTTTTCGTAGAAACCCGGTTCTCTATATATCGAAGGATGTCCATCTTTTCTGTAATCAGTCATTTTGGTAATGTTGAGGTATAACACCGGTGTCTTCATTTCTGCGATAACATCTTCAACAATTCCCATTGTCCATGGATATGCTGCAAGATAGCTCTCGTTTGTTATAGGCCGTCTCTCGCCGTCACATTTACCTCCAGAGTTCCATTGCCCCCCTCTGCAAAATCATATAGAGACTGTTAAGTAATTAAGTACTCGTGAGACTGTTTAAAAGAGCTTATAAAAAAAGTTCAAGACGTGTCCATAAGTTGTTTTTAGCTTATTTTAATTAGTCTACCTGTAGTGAGAAGCTGAAAATCCTGTGAAAAAAACCCTTGTACGTGTGCTGTCAACGGTTGAATCAACCCACTTAGCCCATGTTTTCAATGCTTTTTTTAGCGCTTCAGAAACTTCTAATCTTTCATAGACATGATCACCTTCTTGAAAATAATTTTTACTGCAAAAATGAAAACCGATACTAATTAGCTTCTGAAGAACTTCTTAATAATATGAAAATATTGTACTATGGTGTGACATTTTGGAGCTACAGAAGTGTATTCCAACTCCAAGCAGAACTGCTATGTTACCCATTTTTGGTCTTGTCATGATTCCACCAATGTCCTGTGTTGAAAATGATTATATCAGCATTATAATACTGAGACTTAGAAGCTTGAATCATGTCAAGCCTAAGTGTATCTCTTGAAGGAACTCTGTCGTTACGCAACACTTTCCATTCTTGAACAAGATATGGTGATTTCACAAAATCTATAGAGCATCCATAATCCTAATTAACATAAGAAAAAAAAAACAGAATATCAGACACTAAGATTTCTTATTAGAAACATACAACTATAGCACATTTTTTTGAACTTACTTTGAATTTGAAAGAAAAGAAACCTTGAATCCTGAATTCGCGGCGTCCTGAAACTTCATAGATTCTGCTCTTATCTTTAAGAGAAGCTCTCAAAGCACAAACCAAAGATTGCCACATGTTTCTGTTCAAGGAGTCTCCTACAAACACCACTCTTTTACCTCTTAGTATGTGCAACATTTTCAACCCATCGAACCTATATGCATACATTCATGAAAAAATTCAAATTTACACACGAATAAGAAATAAATTAAGGACTAAGAAGTTAGAAATTATAGAACCTTGGAATTTGACATCCATGTGGCTTCCAACGATATTTAAGAAACTCGTAATCTGAACGTCCATTCTTGAAGCAGTTAAATGCATCATCAAGAGAAGGACATGACCCTTGTTGATAAATAGGTTCATGAGAATCATCTTGAATCCAAGAACCGTCAAAGATATCGCATGAATTGAGGTCTTGTGAGTCTCTGTTTGTTAAGCTTCCTCGCATTCTTTCTGCTGCTGTAACAGAAGAGAATGTGTTGCTCTGCGATTCTGAAACGGTATGGGAAGTAAATGGTGCATGTGCCAACACGCGGCTCAAAGAAAATGGAAATCGAGGAGACGGAATGTTAGTAGTGTTGTTTTCATGGGTTGAGTTGGTAGTGTATGATGCTGAGAGGAGAAAGAGGGAGAGAAGGAAAAAAGGGACTGTTAAAATGTGAGTTCTTGGACGTAACAGAGGGTGTTGAAGAGTTCTTTGAAGTTCTGATGAATTCAGCAACGGTTTCTTGAGGCACGCCATGAGAATTTTCAAAGATATACATGTGGAAAATTTGAATATAATAGTAGAGGAGCAACTTATATACTTTTGTATTGTATTAATGAGACTAATTAGAACCTAAAGTCTAACATTATTTTACAACTTTCACAAAGACCTTTTGTAGCAATTAAGGAGTATTAAGGTAGGATCCAAACTGCATTACAGAATAAAAACAATGAACTACTTTCAGGAACAGCTAATAGCTTTTATTGTTAATTATTATAGAACAATACTGCCTACTGATTATCACAATCTCAATAACACATGTCACATATAATATAGCAAGAGCTCTTATCTTTTATCGACATTATCACTCTTAATTGATTACAGCTTGCTAATCTTATTCTTGATAGGCCCCATCTCCTTTGCCTTGGCCCTCAGCACATGCTTCTGAACCTTCCCGGTGGCTGTCTTAGGCAACGGTCCGAATACAATCGATTTTGGGACCCAATAAGCAGGTATCTTTGATCTGCAGAACTTCAGTATATCTTCAACTAGACGCTGCTCGTTACTACTATCCACTCCGGGCTTCAATGTAACAAATGCACATGGAGACTCGCCCCATTTCTCATCTGGCCTTGCAACCACTGCTGTCTCCAGTATTGCAGGATGCGAGTAAAGAGCGTTCTCTACCTCTACACTGCTTATGTTTTCAGCGCCCGATATGATGATATCCTTTGATCTGTCTTTAATTTCTATATATCCATCCGGGTGCTTTACAGCAAGATCACCGGAATGATACCATCCATTTGCAAAGCTTTCTTCATTCGCTTTAGGATTTTTTAAGTAGCCCTTCATCACGGCATTACCACGCATCACAATCTCACCAACAGTTTTACCATCCGCAGGAACAGGTTGCGTGGTTTTTGTGTCGACGACATCCAGGCCTTCCAAGGCAATGTACCGAACCCCTTGTCTTGAATGGAGCCGGGCTTGGGATTCCGGGGGAAGTGAGTCCCACTCTGGTTTCCAGGCACAATAGACGGACGGGCCAAAGGTTTCTGAAAGACCATAAGTGTGTGTGACACGAAATCCTATTTTATGCATGCCTGAAAGAACAGAAGGAGGAGGAGCAGCACCGGCAGTATTCGCATGTACAACATGAGGTAGAGGAAGTATAGTTTCCTCAGCTGGAGCATTAACGATCGAGTTAAGCACCACAGGTGCTGCACAAAAATGAGTCACTTTGTACTTGGCAATGGCTTCATATACTGCCTTCGCTGATACCTGCATAAACGCGTCAAAGCTTAACTAGTGTCAAAGTAAACAAGTAAATAACTCTCAACAAAGTAGATATTGATATTAGTTAACAAAATAGCATATTATCACTAATTAACCAACTACAAACTACGAAAAGATGGCAGCATTTAAAATCCTGGTCAAAAGTATCACAATTTTATGTTTGAATCAGGCTACAATTTGTTCTAAAACAACCCTAAATCATGTGTTCATGTTCATGAGACATTTGCATTAGAATCAATGATAGCATCAAACTTGAAGTTAAAATTAGAAACTATAAGCAAGACTTGTACAGAAAACCAAACCAAACCCATCAGACATTAACATTAGCTTTACCTGGCGGAGGCATATGTTTGTGCCAAAGATAGCTGGAAGTGTCCAAGTGTAGCACCAGCCATTGCAATGAAACATGGGTAGAGTCCAAAGATATACAGCTCCTTCATTCATTCCCCAAATAAGCGCACCACTAAGAGCCATCAGATACGCTCCACGGTGATGCAAAACCACACCCTTAGGACTAGCCGTCGTCCCAGACGTGTAACCCAAAGCAATGCTCTGCCACTCATCCTCCGGCGGTTTCCAATCGTACTCAGGGTCACCACTTTGAAGAAAGTCCTCATACTCAACAACTCCTTTGCTCAACGCATATCTAAGCGACTCAGGATCGCAGTTTTCATCTCCAATGACAATCAAAATCGGAGACTTGAACGTCTCAGATTTCTCAGACCATATTTTCAAAGCTTCTTCCGCCAACGAAAAGAACTCTTGATCCACAATTACAACTGACGCAGTGCAATGACCAAGAAGAAAAGCAATAGTGGCTGCATTTAGCCTTATATTCACCGGATTCAACACCGCCCCTGCCATCGGAATCCCAAAATGAGCTTCATAGAGAGCTGGAATATTTGGTGCAATAACAGCTACCTGTTGTTACATTACCATAAAAATAAAAAAAAAAGGTTACACATCACTACTATTCAGCACTTGCCCAAAAAAAAAAAAAAATTAAAAAAAAAAAAATCTAAAAATTGCAAACTGAATTAGAGTGAAACATCACACTCCATACTCCAAACATCATTAAACAATGTTGATATTGTTATGATTAACCTACTACACACATAATAAACAAATAAATAAATAAATAACATCAGAAAACAATTCAAAACTATTTTTTTGTAACAATTCAAAACTATATATATTCATACAAAAGATCATCATCATCCATCGGCACCTTTTAATTGATAGCAATCAGCTAAAGTCAAATGAAGCTTAGCGAATAAACAAAAAGTCAAATTAAGATTAGCGAATAAACAAAAAGTCAAATTAAGATTAGCGATTGAAAAAGAAAAAAGTGGAGAAAAGTGGTTACAGTGTTTCCGAGACCGATGGAGAGTTTGGAAAGAGCGGAGGCGAATCGACGGCAACGTTGGTAAGTCTGGTGCCAGGTGTAGTGACGGGATCCGTGGATAACTGATTTTCTGGTAGGGTGAACTTGAGCTGCTCGCTGTAGGAACCATAACGGCGTTAAAGCGGTGTAGTTCGCGGCGTTCTTTGGTAAATCGTCTATATCCAGTTTCGTAACCATGGCTACTACTCTCTCAGGTTCCTATTATGTGTGAAGAAACAGTGAGAGTTTGGTGTTTATTTAATACCATCATCCTCCTGTTGAAAAATTTGTCTCTTTCTGATAACGATGAACAAATTACACGTGCCATCTATTAAATGTTTTCTCCATTTTAAAATAAAATGACTGATTATTCAATGTATCTCATATATTATATTCCTTCAATTTCAAAATAGCAACTTTTTTAACTTTCTCTTAAAATGAAAGTTTTCTTTTTATGTTTTGAATGTAATATTTATTAATTTTTTATTAACTTTATTCTTAAGAAATATTCTCTACACAACTTTTAAGATATTATATTATAAGTTGAATATTTTTTTTGGACATCTACTTATAGTTAGGAGTCTATTTTGATCTTCTTTCTTTTAAAAGTTTTAAGTTGATCTTTTACGTTGTTTAACAGAATCAACGTGGTTCTTTCTGTCAAAAAATGGCTAATGGTGCTAAGTTAGATGACGTGGAAGTTAAGGTGGACGGATGGATTGTCTATTCATCACCTTCTTCTTCCTTGTTGCCGAAACATTTTTCTATTATCTCCTAAATTCAACCCCTAATGGAATTTTTTTTCCTAAAATCCCCTAATTGAAACCTAAATCATCATCTAATTATGAGTTCTATGTGCGGTTCGTCGTAATCATCTAAAAATCGAAGTGAATCGCATGTCTTTAGCATCTCAAATCTTCCATGGAAATCTTTATGTCGTTGTGGAGACAATGTTATACTTCGTAAGTAAGAACTGTCAACAATTATGAAAAACTTTTTTAGAGTTGTCAGCATTTTAAAGTAAGGTTTAGTCTGAATAAGATAAGTTGAATGTTGTTGAAATGTCTATGTAATTCATTGCAGTTTGCGTTCTCAATCTTTACAGGGATATAGCAATGCTAGTTGTGAATTTCTTGGATGGTTCTATGAAGAAGTTAGAGGTGAAATGGAGCAAACCTTGATGAAGAATCAATGGAAGATAGATGTGCTTAGTCAAGAGATGGAAGAAGGCAAAAAAGAGGTTGAAGTTTTGAGGCTCAATAATATGAAATTAGAGGATGCTTTGAAGAACACCATCAAGTGGAAGAAGATCTGGAAGTTTATGTTCTATGTTGTTTTATTTGTTTTAGTAATCAAATTGTTATAAAAGAATTCAAGTTGTTGTCAGAGGTTGAAGTATTATTTTCTTTGTTTTAGTGTTTAAGTTATAGTAAAACTTGCATTATTCAAAGTTGCCAAGTTAGTTGTGTACTTTTGTTACATGATTTAATTGGACAAGTTAAAGTTCCATTGTAGTAAAATTTGTGTTCTGTTGTTATAAGATTTAGTTAGAAAAGTTAAATGACAGAATTTTGGTATAACAGAAATTTGATCAACATAAACCTTGTTCAAATTTGAGAACATAACATAAACCTTGTTCAAAATACCATAACATGACATTATTACAGACACTTGTTCAAAATAACATAAATATAGTTCAAATGGAACATAACATAAACCTTGTTCAAAATAACATAACATGACATTGTTACAGACACTTGATACCAGCATAAGTTGTCACAGACACTTCAAAACAACATAACAAAAACATCTCAAAACAATATAACATGAACCATGTTCTTAAAACAGAAACTAAATAAATCTAAATGGGCCCTTGTTGTTGCCCTTGGTTGACTTCCTTCAGTTGGAGTTTCTGTTTCCCTTGCCTGATTTGCTTGAGTTAGTGTGAGTGTTTTCCTTGGATGAGTTCCTTTTGTTGGTGGCTACGTCCCTTACAAGTGGATTTATTGTGTCCAGTCTGTCTGCACCTTGTACACCTAAGTATCATGCCAGTTTTTCTCATTTTTCTATCTGACCCATCAATTTCACCCTGCTCACGGTTCCTCCTCTTCTCCAGTCTTCCTGGGTACTCTGTTCTGAGCCATAAATTTGTTCCATTAATAGGATAAATGATAGGTTCATAAATAGAAATATACCTTGCCTTCTTATAACACTTTGGGATGTAATCATCAACATTTAGATTTCTACTCTTCATTGCAGACAGAGCATGAACACAAAGTAGACCAGTCAATTGCCATTTTCTGCATGAACAATCATGTTCCTTCAAATTAACAGTAAAAATATCACCTTGATTCTCAATGTGTCTTACTTCAAATATAAACTCAGATGAGACATCCTACAAAGTAGTATAAAAAGTCACATAAAGTATAAAAACTAAAGAAATTAAGAAATAATTTGTATTAAAGCAGTTTTTGTACCTTACTATCCAATAATTTGTGCAACTGCTTGTTTTCTTAACTTTCCTCCTGATATTTGGCAAAACATCCCCATCATTTAATTGTGAGAATTTCACCCTATTTGCTGCCCACCTTTCCATGATGTATCCTCTAATTTCTTCTAGCATGGTCACTAATGGCTTTGCTCTTGACTCTACAATTACACTATTGAATGCCTTTGACATGATATTCAATACAGAGTCACACTTTAAAGTTGTCCTAAAATATGATTTGCTCCAATATTTGGGTGAAGTCTGCATCGTGTGCTTGTAAGCCTCTTCATGTATCTGTCTCATACCTCTCATCTCCCTTTACCATGCTTGTGGGTAAGTAGCCCTAGCAGCCTTCCAAATTATCTCTTTCAACATTTTTCCTAGATACTTCTTCCGAAAATTATTGTATAAGTGTCTTACACAAAATCTTTGTTCAACATTGGGTAGTAATTCATCCATTGCAGAAAGAAGACCCTGCAAAATTAAACTAAATGATGGTGACTACATAGATTTACTAGACACATCATAATCTAACAGAAAATGTAAAAAAAATAGAGTGGTACCTTTTGTTGATCAGAAATGAATGTATATGTTCTACATTCTTCCCTACCACCTAGATCATCAATGAGGAGTTCCAAGAACCACGACCAACTGTTTTTAGTTTCCCCTTCCACTACAGAAAAAGTTATAGGTAACATCTGGTCATTAGGATCTGTACCAATAGCTGCCAAAATTTGATCTTCACAAAGCCCCTTTAAGAAGCATCCATTAAGACCAATAATAGGCCTACACAACTTGAAACTCTTTTTGCAAGCAGCATAGCAAATATATAGCCTCTTGAAATAAGGCCTTATATCCTCAATACTTTCTTGGACTGGTGTGACATTTAACTTGACAGTTGAACCAGGATTTGTCCTTAGAATTTCATGACAATAATCATATATCCTTGTGTAATCCCCTAAAAATGAGCCATCAATCATATCCCTAGCTGCAAATCTGGCTCTAATTGCCTTTATCTTATTAACCCCCACATTCCATTTCTTTTGAGCCTTTTCCTTTATATCCTTTAGCTTCAGCTTAGGATTATTTTTCAATGAATTTTATAACCTCTTGCTAAGCCATTTTGTACTCATCGTCTTTATATTATATTCCCTGGAGCAATTGTGGTTATCAATTATTTTCCTTAGTTATCAAGTCTCCTCATTAGGAAACTTTTCACAATATGCCTCCCACTGGCAGCCTTCTTTACACACCATGTTCACTCTCTTTTTGTCATTTTTCAAAAACTTAAGACCTCTACCAGATTGGACAACATACGTTTGAATAGCTTCCTTAAAGCCACTTTTTGAGTTAAAATAAGTTCTCAACTCCCATTTATAACGAGCCATATCTTTCAATAACTTAAAAATGGGATACTTCTTCTTCCTTGGTTCATCACTCTCCTCACCATTGTCATACCCTAAATTTGCCCGCCTTTTTTTGATCAAAAGCATTGGTACAAGTCATCAGGAGCGTGAGAAAAAGAAAGGAGAAGCCTTTTGAGTATCTCAAAAGTCATAATGGGGTTGGAATGATCATCCAGTTCATCTGCACAGTATCCAAGCAAAAAGGGGAAATTAGGGTTTTTCGCACGGCTAAAAGTCGAGGTTTCAATGGTTTGATCAGTCGACGTCTTGATTTGATTTCCAATGAAATAGGGTCAAGGATGCTACATTGCTTCAAATATGGATTCAATTTGAGGTTGGCACCCAAATATTGAAGACAATGCAGCTCAGGCCCGATTAGGGTTTTTCGATTAGGAAAAGTCAACTGTAGTTTGAATTTTGATATGAACGGTGTTCTAATGATGCAATATTGATTCATAAGGTTTATATGGCTTAGTGAAGTCCATTCAAGAAGATTCAAAGCCTCAAGACACCCGGATCGTCAACAGTCGACTCGGTAGTCACCGATCGATCGAACGGTTGACCGAAAAGTCAAACTCTCCAACCATAAGGAATTTGACTTCAAGATGTGAATAAAAAATGTTCCTTATGTCATATTACACCTCCCCATAAAATTTCATGGCCATTGGATCAAGGGTTAGGAAGTAATTGCAAAAATCGGGAATTAGGGTTTTGAAAAGGGCAAGACCATAACTCCTCAACCACACATCCAAATGAAGTGGTTCAAAGCTCATTGGAAAGCTCTTGACAAATACTACAAAATCCTCAAAGTGGTCCATGATCAAAAAATGCATAGAATTGGAGTTATGACAAGATTCATTTTAAGAAGGGAAATAACTTAGAGAAATTCTAAGTTATTTAGCCTTTTTAAGTGGTTTTTTCAGCAACTTGGAAGGGTTTTTCAACCTAGTTCCATTAAGAATTTGGAAATCCCCAAAACATAAAAGTTGTAGAGCTACTTAAGGGATTTCTAAATTATGGTAGAACTCCTCCATAGCCCTTATGAGCTGAGAGTTATGAATTTGGCAAGATGGGCTTTTAACACTTGAGTCCCACATTGACAATTCTTCACAAACTCAAATTTTAACAACTTGGGCCATCCCCAACCATTGGATCATGTTTTAATCTGATAACTTGAGGCCTAGATGAATAGAAAACCAGAAGAAAGAAGGAATTGATAGACTTGGCAACTTGGAGGCAAGTTGACAATATAATATTCATAAAATGGAAAGAGAAACTTTTGCCACTTGTACTTGCAGCTGCAGTTCCCTATTTGCCTAGCCACTCTAATCATCTCATGTCATTAATTTTCACTTAACTAATTCATCAGTTGAGGCAAGGCTTTGAAGCTTGCAGTTGTACCAAACCCCAAGCCAAGGGTTTCCTTTTCAAAAATCCCTCCAAAATGCCAAGTTTACAAATCTGCCCTCACCTTGCATTCTCCTATAAATAGGGGCTCCCTCTATGTAATTTATACACCAGAAAAATCTCAAAAAAAACCCAGAGAAACAACAGCTCTCAATTCCCTCTCACTTCCTTAAGAATTTCAAAGTTTCAAATCTCCATTTTTCACCAAAAGCTGTCTTGAGCAAAACTCTGCTCAAGATCAGTTCTACCATTTCTAAGTCACTCAAAACCATCCACACAATCCCTAAACATTGTGTAGAAGGTGTCCATACATTCAAACCACTCAAAAATCTCATTTTCCAAAAAGTCAACTTTCACACCAAGCAAGTTTGACCACTATGCTCAAAATCTGCCAAATCCTTGTCTAGGCCCATTCTTGTTGTTCTAACCATCCATACACCTTACATATATCATATTGCAACTGTCCAAGGCATTGAAGATCAGTGGTGAAGCTCATTTCTCAAGTTGTCCCAAGGTTTGCATATTGCTTCAAGAGGAAGCAAACTTCAATTTTGTGCCAAAAACAAGATCTCTGGTTTTCTTTGTGTTCTAACTTACTCAACATAGTCTACAAGAGGTATATAGTCTATAAACTTCTCACTTTACATCACATTTTCATGTTTGGCATTTTTGAGATGTTGTGTTGTAAGAATATACCATGAACATGCCAACTTCCATGACAATTTGGTTTTGAATGATTCTAGGGCCTATGATCATTAGATTGCATATTTGAAATTTGTGTATGGTGCTTTTATGCTCAAAATCTTCTTAAATGTTCAAACTGCCTCATCATTGCCTCATTTGCATTTTTCAAAATATCATGATACCACCAACACATCATATTCTGTTTCATTGGGTTTCTACTTGATTTATGTTGAAGGAATCATTTCCCTATTGATTTGAAACTTGTGTGTGCTAGCAAATTTTTCCAACTGTCATGAATACCACCTGCTGCTACATTAGTTCACTAAAAACTGTTCTCATTCCTATAACATACCAAAATATTGCTCTAACTATTTTGAGTTTGATTTCAATGCATGAACTCTTTCCTTAATATATCTATGATGTGTGTATGTTCTTATTTTGACATAAAACTTCACAATTTGAAAAATGCCTCTTTGTGCCAAGTACTTGCCAAGACAGTTTTTTCACAATTCACACCATTATGCCAATTTTCATTCTAATTGTCATATGCTCATTCTTGAAGTTAAAATTCATTTCTTACCATGATAATGATGTGTGCACATTATTCATTTGATCTATTCTTGCCTGCAACATCAAATTCACTTCCAATTGCATTTCATGCTAGAATAAGCCGCAACATACCAAAATTCTTGTTTGCTTGCAATTTGTTTGATCTTTGAGTTGTAACTCATTCATAATCATATGTATAATGTGTGTAGACGATTGTTTTGGTCAATGTTTACCTACATTTGCATCTCAGCCTCAAACTGCTCTTTTAAGCCAAAACCTACCATAAATATGCCAAAACCTTGTTTGCTAGCAGTATGATCAAATTCTGAGTTGTAACTCATTCCTCCCTGCATTTATGAGGTGTATGTATGATGTTTGTCAACATGAAACCTTTGATTCACAACTGAACCATGTTTATGCCCTGCTGCTGCAGCTGTTTTGAAAATCACAGTCACACACCTCACTTTGCTTTGCTTGATTTGTTCTAAGTTAATTCACATAGTGTTGGACCTTTAATAACATATGAGACTTGTACATTCATGAATCCATCATTTCTGTATGCCTAATGGCTCTGTCATAACAGCCTGGCTTCATCATGTTTGTAAATGCATTTTGTTGGTCATATTCTTGTTATACGCCTTTCATGACAACCTTAGGTGCTAGACTCATTTGTTATCCTATTTTGAACTTGTGTATGACTCTTTTCTGACCTCAAACTATCCCATATCATTTTTGATCCAAAGTGTGCATTTTATTGAATGTTTGAACAATTGACATAAGATTTTCATTTCCATGTTGATTATGAACAATTGCAAGGTATAGACACACCTTATGTGATGTTTTGAGGATGTATGTGTGGTTCATTCATTTCAATTGGGCCTGTTTCTTGGTTTACCTATCATACTTGCCACATGTCTTGAATTTTCTCTCATTTCCATATGACAATTGAAATTTTGACTTATGTATGGGCTGTTTGAATGTATGAACTTGATATACATGATATTTGAGATGTGTTTGAACCCCATTCCTGATTATAGTATGTTTGGATTAGTCATTGGTTTTGAAAATGCATTCTCATCCCATTTTTGCAACTCATATGCTATTTCCTAATTTTGTGAGTTATGTTTGAGTTTTAAATGTGCCACACTTCTGTCATGATATATGAAGCTGGTATGCATTGCCTTTCACATGAATTTAAGCTCCTAGCTGTTTGTGGTTTTCAAAAATATTGTTCAATTTGCAAGTTGCATCGTGTTTTTATTTAAAGGCCTCATTTCAAAAAACCAGCTGCACCATCTTATTCCTTGTTTAAAAACACCCAATTTTGACTAAAATATCACTTGAATCCATTAAGAATTGAGTAAGTTGTGAATCAAAACGTATGTGGTAAAGTGCTTTGTCCTTGCTTCATATTTACCCAGAAATTCATGTAATCACGCATCATATATTTATGGAGGTGGTTATATCAACGGATGTATAGTCACCCCAGTGGTAATCAACTTACTCTTAAGCATACCTTTCACCAGCTAGACCTGGGTTCGATCCCTGAGGAGGATCAACCCTTTTTGCATTTTATTTTTCAATTGTGTTTGTTTTGTTTTCTTTCTCTCCTTCCATTTCCTATCCAGCGCGCATGTGGTGCCTTGGTGGTTGATGTATGTGTTTGTAAACACAAGGGCCTGGGTTCAACTCTCAGCTTGGCCTTTTCTCCCTTTTTATTTATTATTTGTTTTATTGTCATAAATCATATCAAAACTTCAAAATTTCATAACTTGTTCATATTTTATCATTTTTGATCCATTCTTTTTGCAACATGTTCATGATAATGTCTAGTTTCATTTAATGTAAAAATATTTCAAATTGCTTGTAGTCAATTCTTTTTACCTACTTGAAAGTTGGTTTGTTTTCAGGATCATCATCTTGCATATAGTTGAATTATCTTTCATGCCATGTTTATTTTTATCTCGTGAGATTTATTGACACATGGTTCCTTTGTGTTTGTTAACATATCAAAGATCTGTTTTCTTTTAGTTACCACCATGAACTTACATATCTTTCTCATAAAAAACCTCGGTCCCGTACCGAATTCATTTTCATAAATACCTTCAATTATAAAAATCATTTCCTCTTTGTGTTGAATTATATTAATAAAGGATTAAGTGTAGACTTTTTCCTCTTTGAGTGTTAAGATACTCATTGTAGTGTGAGTGGTCTTGATACTCATTTTTCAATAACAAAGACACAATTTTATCTGTCACCTATCTTTATCTACCATCTCTCTCATTTCATAACTCCTCTCCAAAATCTTTATGACCTAAAACATCGGTCACGCACCGAGCGCATTTTCAAACTCATTTTCGTAACAAAACTTGATTGGTCGTGGAGTGGTTAGGCGTAGGCCTTCTCATATCCCGAGTGCTGACATTTACCTTAGGGTTTACAGTCGCAAAGCACTTACCATTCAAAGCCAAAATACTTTAATGAGAGAATGAAATTCTTTTTGTATTGAATTAAAGAGAGAGGATTGAGTGTAGTCTCCTTCCTCTCCAAGTGTCAGGATATTCACTTTAGTGTGGGTGGTCTCGTTACTTGTCTTTCAATACAAAGACGTTACGTTCGCCACACCTTTCATAACAAAAACTTTGAGATAAATAATTGGGTACTACCCGTAGGGGTTACTATCTAAGGACTCATCTCACCCCTAAAAACAATTCAACCAATCAAACGTGACATCTTGCCTCACATGGCGAAAACTAATCAAATTTTCAAAAAGGATATGTTACGTTTGTTCTATCGCAAACAGGTAACGCATAAGTCTCCTCACATGCGAGCAGCAAAACACCTAAACTGCTAGAATGCGCATGATAGCATCATCCATAAAAATATCAACAAACCGTAGGCCGAACTACGGCTGCTCTGATTCTTTACTTCTTCAAGTAAAGATACGTAGGCACAAGGGCCACAATCCTTGCCGAGCACATTCCTCCCATATCCGTAGCCCTGAACTACGTTGACTCTGACTTTCTCACATCTATTGAGAATACGTAGGCATAGGACCGCGAAGTCCTATCGAGTCTGTTCTTTCTCTCTTCTTCCCCGTCGCCTCCTTTCTTAGTTTCTAAACCATCTTTCTTTACCCTTAGGAAAACACTTTTATAGCATAAAATTTGAGCAGATATAATCACACATTGACAAGCAAATGGTTCCTATCGAGTACTAATACCTTCCCCTCGCATAATCGGCTTCCGAACCCATTCTTGGTTGAGAGACCATCTTATCCTTCCTTTTCTTTAGGTTTTCTCGATATTTTCCTTTCCCCTCATGGAATAAATAAAATTCGGTGGCGACTCTTCTGTCCTTCCCTTTTCGCCTCCCCGTCGTTGTGCGATGCATTTTTCGAGCAGCGACAACCATCACATCCACTATCCAACTCCTCACTATCATATAAACTCTCATTCTCCTCTCCTTTGTCTCCTTCCCATTTCTTTTTCTTCTTTTTACTTGTTTCTTCATGGTTTCCATTATATTCAACAAGATTGTCTAAGTGTTCTTCAGAATAATCCACACTCATGTCAAAATCACTAAATGTAACTTCCAAAGCACTATCATAATTGTAACTCTCATCCTCACTATCATCAGAGCTTGTAACCTCATTAAACAAATCAACATTAGTATTTATACCATCATGAACCTTACCATCATTGTTTACACTCTCACCTATATTCATACCCTTAATACCATTATTGTTCACACCCTTACCTACACTCATACCCCCAATACCATTATTATTCACACCCTCACCTATATTCATACCCTCAACACCATTATTGTTCACACCCTCACCATCAGTACCTACATTCATATTGTTTATGACTTCTTCATAAATATCTTCAAGGATGGATTCTACCTCCGAATTAACCATATTTAATGGTTCTTCATCTATGGCTTCTTCCTCCATCATGTTTATAGGATTTTCAACATATTCTAGTTAAGATAACGGATGTTCTATGTAAATGTCAACTTTCAAATGTACCCTACAGAGGTCAGCTACCTCTAACGCACCCTTATCATTCTTAAGAACATTCATCCCAAATGTGGGGTCATTGTAATATATATTGTCCACCTCAGTGTAACCTAGATCTTTCAGAGCACCAACCAATTCAAAGTATGACCACTTATCCACATCTATCTCTAAATCATTACATTTACCCCCCACATAATCGGTTTTTTCATAGTCCATAAACTCACCACTATGATAAATTTTCGAACACAAAATTTCTTCCATTTGTACCTAAGACAATAAAATGCAACATTACATACAAGAAAACGCAACATTACATACAAAAAGACGTAACATAATAGCTAATTTCAAAAGGGGCAAAAAATCCTAGATACCTAATCGGATCAAGAAAACGCAACGTTTACACACATTCATAGTATACAAGGACATGTAAAATAACCGCCGTCTATGTTGCATCTTCGTCTTCCTCAACTTGCTTCTTCTCTCTTCATGCTCTTCATCGTTCTCACTTGCTTCTTCCTACTTCTTTGTCTGCTAGGGCTTTCTATTTAAACACATGTTTTATTCAATCAATGAAAATGCTAATATTATGCTACTTCAGATGACACCTCAGTAAGGCCAATACTCATCATGCCACATAACCAAACCACTCATTACACCTCAGCAATAACTTAACACATCAACCAGATTTTTGATAAAAATGTAATGTTTCTAACAGAAAGGACTAACGTGATACCATTTTAATAACGTAAGGGACCAACTTGGAACTTGTAAAAGGAAGATGACCAAAATGGATCCCGAGTCATAGGTAGAGAACCAAAAGCTATTAAGCTTATATCATACTATATATTTATGATAATAAATAGTAATTAAGGGCAATTAAAGAAAATAAATAATGACATTTTTTTAGGATAATGTATTTTTACAAATAAGGCAATTATTACTAATTATGACTAGGGGTGACAAAACGGATTGGGTCCGTCGGGCCCGCCCATTTAATCCACCATTTTTGGCGGGTCGGGACAAGATTTTTGACTCGGTGTATTAAGTTGGTCTGCTCCACCTAACCCATTTTTAAAATGGGCCGAGAGCGGGGCGGGTCGGGCTTTGCCCATAGATTTTTTGTTTAAAAAAACTATTTTTTACTTAGAATTAAAACAATATTAACGTGGTATGTAGTATACATAATTTTAAAATAAGCCTCATTTCTTTAAACCCTAATATTCATTTTTCACATTACCACAAACACCTCATTTTGAAGGCATTAATTGGTCATTGCTTCGCTCTTTATTTTCACATACAGTAGTAGGAAAAGTCTTTACTGTAAAACATAGAGAATACACTCTTTTCTATTTTTTATTACTCGTTATCATTGGAGTCGGGTTTTAAAGCTATAAAGTAAGTTTTGCATAGAGGAGTTTGTTTCTCATTATGATAATAAATTTTTGATTTTTGGATTTTAGTGTGTTTGTTTTAAATTTTTGGTATTATAGTTACGTTGTTTATTTATGTTTAAGAATGTGACATTTACATTAAGGCTTGTTAAAGTTTTACTATGTATTGTTAAATTTTCTGGCCTCTTTGTTAATGATTAACAATTTTTTAATTTGTGTAGTAAATCAAATTGTAAAAAAATTGACAGACCGACCCACCAACTCGTTAGTAAATGCGGCAGACTTGACTTTTGAGCTCAAACACCTAAGTTGATCAGTCCTGCATTTGGACGAATTTAAATGAAGCAGGCATAAACGAGACGGATCGCCAACTTTATCACCTCTAATTCTGACAAGCTTATATTATATATTGTGTTTCAATACAATGGGTTAAGACTAATTAATATTATAGAGAATCTTAAACCAATTTAAAATATTACCATGACAAGGCATGAACCAAAACTGTCATGATTAAAAAAAATGTATGATTTTTTTAATTGTATATACATATGAGATTGGGATTAGGATGCAATTTAATCTCTAACGAATATGTGAATATGATATTAAATATTCCTTTAAAAAAATTACATGTAAAATTAATTTTATTAATAATACAGTTAAAAAAAATTAAAAGAACAAAATAATAAATAATAAAGGATATAATATAATAAGTTATATAACATGACCTGTATAGGTCGACACATGACTTGCATAAGTCGACATATACATTACAAATTTTAAAAAATTGAATTGTGTTCCATTTCTTTTGCATTTCTTTTGCTACATACGTGCTCACATATATATAATTGTCACATGCATAATTTATTTTCTATGATTTTGGTAAAACCATAAATGAAACCTGGAACGTACTAAGAGTCTTCTTCATCTTCAACCTTGGTTTTGTGCATACACATTAACAAAGTGTACATAATCATTCATTTTTTGGGTGTCATCTAGAACCAAGTTGATAATATCAAATTTAGCTTGTGTTATTGTAAATTGGGTTGAGATCTTAGGGGATTTCAAATAATAAAACTAAGGTGGAGTTTTCCTTCAAGATCAAAGTGTGGATTTGAAGGTTTTGGACAAGATTACTCAAGTTAGATTCGGTCGAGTAAAAAATTTGAAGAGTTGTGATTCTTGCAAAGGAGTAGCGTGAGATAATGGATCATCCTGGTAAATTTTGAGTTGAAGGAGTAGCGTGAGACGGTGAATCAAATTGACAATTATTGGATGACTTGATCAAACTCAAATCAAGGGAAGAAAAAGGGTTAGGAGCAATATCAAACTTAGGGTTTGTAAGGTTGAATTTCTATATTTCTCTTGTAAACTATATTTGCAAACCCTTGTGTACTCTCTCTCTCTCTCTCTCTCTCTCTCTCTCTCTCTCTCTCTCTCTCTCTCTCTCTCTCCCTCTTTTGCATTTCATTTGCAAATTGTTGAGTTCATCACTTGTGCGATTAATTTGTTTGGAAAATTATTTTGAAAATGATGTGATAAACATTTTGTTGAGTTTATCACAATCCTTTAGATTGTGATTGGATTTTAAGATCAACAAAACTATATAAATTTCTAAACAAAATTGATTGCACACAAGGTGTTTGATAATGCGCCTCAATAGTGTTTTGTGTGAATTATAATTAGATATAGCATTGCTTGTTGAGTTGCCTTCAAGAGATTGTGATTGAATCATATTGGTTTAATAACTTATCATTATATCTGATTTATTTTCAAATATGCATATCCCAACTTTTCGATATCAGTTTGGTTTAGACGAATCGATCCAAGTTACTTCTGCTAGCCATTATTTTGAAAACACTTTTTGTAAAGAAATTTTTTATTTTGGGATCTATTCACCCACCCTCTCTCTAGATAAGTCGCCTTCGTCTAACAGTTGAGGCGCTGTGGATTTTTAAAAATAAATAAATAATTAAATAAAATGTCACGCGGACTTCCAAGTTAGCAAATATGGAGATTCATTGGTTTTCACGTCACCAAAGGAAGGGGGGAGCGGGGGGGGGGGGGGGGGGGGGGGGAAACAGAATTTAAACATTATAAGGAGGAATCCAAAAAATTATTTTACAGAGGAGTTAACCAAAAGTCGCTCACATTGCAATGGGTAAAGTATATTTATTAATAAACAATATTTCTTTATTAAGATTGTTTTTCCAGAATAATAAAGTCCATATAATAGATAGTTCGTATAATGAAATATTAAGTATGACTTAATCATGAGATCCCATTAAACATAATAGCGTTATTATTAAAGTATTTGTAGTCGAGCTTTACTATGAAGTAGGATAATCTTAAAGCATTATGACTATTATGTAGATTGACTGATAATCACATCTCATAGATCATGGATAAGGAGTTATCAAGTTTTAACATAGGTATGGATATTATGAGTAATACTTATACTGGATTGATCCGCTATAAGAGTACTACGTAGATTGTTATGCAAAGTGTCATAAGTTACTCCCATGGTGACAGTGGTGTATACCACCCTTCGACCTAAAATCACTATGGATCCTAGATGTAGATTCGAGTACTTTATTGTTGATCTAACATTGTCCGTAACTTGATGACCATAAAGACAGTTGATGGGTACTCCACAAAGCATACCGAGGAACATGAGTAACCTAGATGGAATTTGCCCATCCTGCATAACAGAATAAATGTCTAAAGGCCCAATATTAAATTGGACAAGGATGACACAGTATATTGTGTTCAATATAGACATAAGGAAAAAATGGTAATTATACGCACAAGTATTATCACAAAAGATTTTGTTATATCACATGACATTTTCGTGACTTGGATAGCATGATGTGTTGCTAGATACCGCTCATTGTTTTTTATGTTAAACGCGTGATTTAATATAATTGTCAACATCACGAAAACCTACAGGATCACACATATAAGAACAGATTAATAAGTGGTAGAGTAAATAAGGAACAATATAAGGTACGGTGCACTTAATTAAATATAGAACACCTTAAGGTACAATGCACTTAAGTAGAATACGGAATGTGGTAAGGTACCACACGCTTAAGTGATATACGGTATACCATAAGATATGGTGTGCATTCACTTAAGTGGGATTTTTAGATTGCAACCCACACAAGTGGTTCTATAAATAGAACCCATGTGCGGAAGTATTCACACTTGATGAAAATTCGGATTGTGAAACTTTAGCCGTATTTTCCTTCTCTCTCACTTAAAGCTTCAATCGTAGCAGTTAGCACTGAGACTAAAGGAATCTGTTCGTGTGGACTAAGTAGAGGCGTTGTTCATCATACATCGCTCGTGATCACTTCTTCGATTCAGAATCAAAGGTTTCATTGCCACAAGAGGTAATCGTTTTATCATTGATTATGACCATTCGTAAGGATCGCTAAAGGGAAAAAAAATTGCTACGTTTTGGGATCACATGTTTCCCTTCAGTTTTCTTATATGCATATCCGAGCTTTTCGATATCGGTTTGGTTTAGATGAATCGATCCAAGTTACTTCCGCTAGCCATTGATTTGAAAACATTTTTTGTAAAGAAATTTTTTATTTGGGGATCTATTCACCCCCCCCCCCCCTTTAGATAAGTCGCCTTCGTCTAACAGTTGAGGCGTCGTGGATTTTTAAAAATAAATAAATAATTAAATAAAATGTCACGTGGACTTCCAAGTTAGCAAATATGAAGATTCAATAGTTGTCATGTCACCAAAGGGGGAATCAAACAGAATCTAAACATTATAAGGAGGAATCCAAAAAATTATTTTACAGAGGAGTAAACCAAAAGTCGCTCACATTGTAAGGGGTAAAATATATTTAACCTTATTAATAATGTAATACAATTTATAATTTAAGAAAATTATTTTTGCCAAAATGACTTATTTCATAATTTAAGATGAATATAGTATTATTTTATATTTTAATAATTAATAAAAAAACCTTAAACATATTGAAAATATTAGTCATATACCAAAACTGTCTAGAGTATGGTAAAAGAAAGACGGTAGATGAAAGGTTCGTGAAAGTTCAGTGCCACGAATTTCAAAAAAATAGCTCACAAACTTATCATAGAATGTATGTTTTTAGATGAACAGTTTTAAATTGCTTTCGTTATTGACAAACCGCCATCAAGTTTAAGATTTTAAAAATTTTACTTCACCTTAAAACTAAAGAATTTTAAAATGAGAGTTTGATTATTCACCTTCAAATTGAAGAAAAATCTTAAAGCAAGATCAAAAAGAAAAATTCTTTGTGGTTTAAAATAATAAAAAGGAATTCAATGCAGTTTTGAAGTCATTTGACAAACTATGGAAGAATCAGAACTGCAATATTGTGAATCAAATTAAGAATGAGAATCTTTCAATGACCCCAATTATTGAAATTGATAGGTAACAACCATCACCATAAAGAAATGAAATTGGTGTTTTCATTTGCTTCAATTGTGGGAAACTAGATCATATGACTAAGAAATGTAAGATCATGCATAAACCTTGTATTGCCCCTAACACATGTTAACTTGAATAATGAGCAATTTTTTGCTCTGATCACTAAAATCAACATGATTGGTGGATCTAATGGTTGGTAGATAGACATTAACTCCTCTCATCATGTCTATTATTATGATCATACAATGTTCAAAACATACACGAGCATTAAAATATTAAGTGTTGTTGGGAGTTTCCTATACCACTGACGTTGCTGATAATGAAGAAGTAGAGATGAAGTCCACCTCCGAAAAGACTTTAATTTTGAAGGATTTCATGCATACTCTTAAGATTATAAAGAATCTCATTTCTTGTTTTCTTAAGAATAAGACAAGGTTTGGTTAATTTATTGGGGTAGATTTGTACACCATCACTAAGAATGATATTTTTGTGAAATTTATATGTTTAAGATTTTTAAGAATGAAATTAAAAATAAATTTAGTAAGAATGAAAACGAAGTACTTGATATGTTTAAAGTTGTTACGTATGAAATTGAAAATCAATTTAGTAAGAAAATGAAGAGGTTTCATAGTGACAGGGAAACTATGTATAATTATATTTTATTTTTTGAATTTTATAAACAACATGAAGTTGTACACAAAGCCATTGCACCATACTCTCCTGAAATAAATGGTAAATAAGGAAGAACGAATAGAACTCTTACTGAACTAATCATTGCTATTATGTTAAATTATGGTGTTGCATCTGAGTGGTGGGAGAAAATTTTATAGGTTGTTTGATATGTCCTTAATAGAGTTCCCATGTCTAAAATTAAAATCTCTTGTTATGAGATATTGAAAATATAACCAAACGTGTCTTACTTTAGAACTCGGGGTTGTTTGCCTTATGTTCGATTTCTGGATTCGAAGAAAGTTAAACTCACTAGTAGAGCCTATGAATGTGCATCAATTAGGTATGCAGTAAACAATAAGGCATATATGTTTTATGACATAAATGCTAAAGTGATCATATAATTAAATGGAGTTAAATTCTATGAAGACATTTTTTCTTTCAAATTAAAAAATAGTAAGGGTACTAAATTGAATCACATTCTTCTGACAAGAAGCACCGAAAGCAGCAACGATGTAGAAACATAAATTTGAAAAAGTAAGAGAGTAAAAGTTTATAAATAATATGGGATCTATTATGAGGCCTATACATTAAAAAAGAACCAACAAATCTTCAAGAAACCTTGTCATCCCTAGATACAAATTTGTGGCAAGAAGCTGTTAACGATGAGATAAATTCTCTAGAATCTAATAATACCTGTAACTTAGTAGACTTGACTCTTTATTGTAAACCAATAGGTTATAAATGAGTTTTGAAAAAGAAACTAAAATCTGATGGAACAATTGATAAGTATAAGGCTCGCCTTGTAGCCAAAGGTTTTAGGTAAAGAGAAAATATAGATTTATTTGATACCTTTTCTCCATTCATTAGAATTACATCCATTAGGATACTGATTTAAATCATTGATATTTATTACTTAATAGTACACCAAATGGATGTTAAAACACCTTTTTTTTAAATGACTTAGAAGAAGAAATCTATATGGACCAACTGGAAGGGTTTGTGATTCATGGGAAAGAAAACAAAGTTTGTAAGTTAGACAAGTCTTTGTATGGTCTAAAACAAGCTTCAAAGAAATGACATGAAAATGTTGATAACTTAATGATATCGAATAAGTACAAAGTGAATGAAAGATACAAATGCGTTTATTATAAATCTGAAGAAAAAATGGCATTTGCATTATCATATATCTCTATGTAGACGTCTTACTCATATTTGGATCAAACCTTCATGCCGTTAACGACGTGAGCTCACTATTGTGTTACAAATTTGATACGAAAGATCTTGAAGAATCTAAATGTGCTTCTTGGAATCAAGATCTCTAGATCTAAGAAGGGAATTTCTTTGAATCAGTCGCACTATGTGGAAAAGATCTTAAATAAATATAATTACTTTGATTGTTAACTTGCTTGCACACCATATGATCCAAGTGTAAAACTGTTTAAGAATACTGGTGATAGCGTTAGACTAACTAAGTATGAGAGCATTATTGGCAGCCATAGGTATGTCACTGATTGTACTAGAACCGACATTGCATATGTCGTAAGATTGTAGTGTTGGTTTACTAGTAAACTGAGCAAAGAGCATTGACAAGCTATTGAGTGAGTCATGCGATACCATAAAAGGACCATGAATATCAGTCTACATTATTAGATATTTCAATGAAACAGACTATATTGGCTTAGTCCATGATGGATTATGAAATAATAACATTAGCAACTGCTAGTGAAAAATAAAGTTGATTAATATGGTGTCTAGTTGAGACCCATTTGTAAAAAACTATGTCAAGTGTGTTGGTCCAATGTGATAGTATCGCAACTATTACAAAAACTGAGAACTGTTATTATAATGCTAAGAGACGTAAAATAAGAAGTAAGCACAATACTATTAGAGATTGTATCTCTAAAGGAGCTATAGGAGTGGACATGTATGCACTGATTAAATGACGCCATTTTAGATAACAAGTTTAAAAATCAATTTGAATACTATATACTCTTTCATATACTGACTTGAGTGTCAGAGTTCTAACTTTTCAAGTGCACCCCCACTCCACTGCACCAGAAGTTCTACTATATCATAGCTTATGTATCTCATCTATTTCTGGCTCCTGAACAACAAGATAAAGTCATCTTTGGGAAATGACTTTTGATTCCTTCATTCTCACAACTCTATACCTATGTATTGAACTTTCATACGTAACGTTCTCTTTGACGCTTGAACGATGATCCAAAAAATCAAGCATAAAATTTGGTTAATATCGATCGACTTGATTCTCACAACCTTTTGTAACCTACCAATTTTCTAGATCTTTAATCCATTGTATCTCTGACTTATTTGATTTGTGGAAATGGTTGGATCTAAAGCTGATTGTTCTGCCACCGTGCATGAAGTCGTTCTTTCCACTACTAGTGTGATACCGATGACTGGAAATTAATGAAACGTAATTCACCTCCCTCAAGGCAAAAAGAATATTGGCATCGAGTTTCCCCCACATCCATATTTGGTCTTTCCTCCTCCACGAACAAGAACTGTTTAAATGTCGCAACTTGGAGTTCCGGATCCTTACTCGCTGAGCAACCTGAGATGCTCCATGGCTTTAATATTCTCAAAGCAAACCTAGGTTCTCAAGGCATGAATTAAATAATCAACAATATCTACAACATTGTCCAACAACAAAACTCTAAAGCAATCAATGAAAGATTCCTTCGCCTAGAAGAAAGCCTCCAGCATGCCCAACCCCAAAAAAACTCAGCGCAAAAGGCCATATCTAAGAAGGACCATTCCATTTGGCAGGAGCTATCCGCAATGAAGGGAAGAAAAGTTCAAAAATTAAAACACCGTTCAAGGTGTGGGAAATGTAGCATTCTACCCTGGTGTTCGGGAAAAGACCGAGGTCGTTGTGCTCCATCCATGAACCTGGGCAAATATTAGTCGGTCAAGGTGAAGCCTAAGCATCCCCCATGCTCATGGATCCTTGAAAGCAAGATCTCAAATTCAATGCAAAATCCTCCTAAATTGGGAGAGTATGATGGGAAAGGAGACCTTGACGAGCATGTCTAACTCATAAATAACTTGCTCGATTACTACAACATTGACGATGCTTCCAAGTGCAAGTTATCAGTGTTAACCTTTATCAAACCAGCCAGTCTATGATTCAATAGCCTCCCTGATGGTTTCATTGAATCATGGGAAGACGTATGTAACTGCCTCAGTACCTATTTTACCACCTGAAAAAGGCAATCGGTTACTATAACATCCTTGATTAGCATCATACATGGGGAAATGAGAGCCTGTGGAAATACACCAATCAATTCACTCAAGTCGTAGTAGAGGTAGGGGATCTGAAGAAGCCCTCCAATGGTGGATCTTCGAGAATGACCTCCTTCGGAACCATCTTTTCTGCACCAAGCTGGGAAAGAATAAGGTAAATACAACTTAGGAAATGTCAAGTCCAACTCAATTGTATATCTCGTTGGAGAAGAAATTAAATAATCGCTTCGAAAACCCTATCTTAGCCATCAATGTGAGTTATAACCGCTATAGAAGGAAGGAATCTCGTAAGCGAAAAAAGAACACAAACAAAGGAATGTATGAGTTGTACGATAAGACACCCCTTGAATATGTCTCGAGAGAGGATTTACCAGAAAAGTGCTAACACTAAGTTTCGGAAAGCTGGAATCTAGCCTCTTAACGCTGTCCGGAGATCTGGCCAGATGGATAAATCAAAGTACTGCCATTTTCACAGGAGGTGCGGTCATAAAACATATGATTTAGTCCAACTTAAAGATGCGATCGAAGCACTGATTAAGAAAGGTTAACTATTTGAATATATTCAGGGCGGTAAGAGAGATCGAGAGGAATACTCAAAGGCCAAATCCCTTACGAAGGTTTCTAAAGTCGGTCCCAATGATGACAAGAGAGACGCCATCAAAGGAAAATACCTTTATATCACTGTGGTTACTGGCGGGGCACCCCAGGGAAACCTCCCTTCCAAGGGAACAATTAAAAGAAAAATCATGGAAATGATGGATGTTTACAAGAACGAAGGTAATTCATCACCCAAAGTCTTCGACCGACCTATGTTAGGGTTTAGAGACTCTAAGAAGGTCGGAGGCATCTCTAATGAACTATTCTCATGATAATCACGACTACTGTAGGAAAATTTGGCATCTCCTAGATTCTAATTGATGGGGAAAGTTTTTGTGACATCTTTTATTCATCATTATTTTAGAAAATGGGCTTAGATAATGGGAAACATGCTACCATACGATGGCTCATACCTGCAGATGTTCAATGGGATGTACACAGAGATGATGGTATTTATGGGGGGAGAAACAGACCTAGGATCAATCAAACTTCAATTTCTAGTCATATTGTGCAAGAGTCTTTATAACTAGCAAACCCTTCACACCAGTGTTGGATGCAGTGGCCTAGCTCGTATACCTAAAGCTCAAATATCACAACTTTCACATAGAGCCAGCCATTATGCGTGGATTTTGAGTGGCATTTTAACATGCTATGGGTTCGAAGTTATGCTTAAGCTCGTCAAATCATCCTTAGACGGATGGTCATACTGAGAGGACGATTCAGTCCTTGGAGGATATGTTAAGAGCGTGTGTACTTGAAAGTGGAGGAAATTAGAATGATCTTTTACCCTTGATTGAATTCTCATATAATAATAACTATCGATCAAGCATTGATATGTATTAGTACGAAGCTCTGTGTGGAAGGATATGTAGAACACCTATTTGTTGGACGAAAGTTTGTGAGAAGGGAATTATTAGACCAAAAATCATTCAAGAAACCACCAAAAAGATAAAGTTGATTTAAGAGAAAATGAAGAAAACTCAAGACCATCAAAAGAGTTATACATACCATCAGCTAAGACCATTGGAGTTTGAAGAAGGTGACCATGTATTCTTGAAAGTCACTCCAAGATTGAGATTAAAAGGACCTTTTAAGTCGTAAAAGTTGAGCCCTTGGTACGCTGGACCGTATCAGTTTATCAAATAGGTCAATGAAGTGGCATATTGATTAATGTTACCACCTTCACTATCCAGTTTGCATGATATATTCCATGGATCCCAACTTCATAGGTTCATTCCCGACTCTCTTTATCCTATTCTTCCAGATACCGTTGAGGTAGAAGTAAATATTTCTTTCCAACCTCAACCCCGTAGAATTATAGATCGTGCGGTTAAGACATTAAGGAATGAGGATATTCCTCTTGTTAAGGTTCTTTGGGAAGAATCACGCTCGGGGAAATCTATGTGAAAGCTAGAGTCCGAGATACGAGAAACCTACCCTCACCTTTATTATTATTTTTTTATAAATTCGAGGAAGGATTTTATTTAAGGGGGATGTAATATCTCATATTCTCATAAATGCTTATTTCTTCAATAGTAGGACAAATTGAGTAATTAGTGAGCTAAGAAGAGATCAATTCTTAGTGAATTCTCTTAATCCTTACTAGTTAGTAAGCAAGGGTAATTTGGTAATTGAAAAGAGTGACATTTTGAAGAATAAGAAAAAATAGTAAGGGTTAGATGGTCATTTATCAATTAAGTCCACTAAATGACAAAACGCTTTACTACATATCATTCAAACTCTCATTTATTCATTAATTTTTCACTTGCTAGTAAGAGTGCGGGGAAAAGTGAGCTTGGAAGAAGAAGTTGAAGAAAAAAGAAGAAGAAAGGCTTGAATCAAAGAATAATAAGAGGATTTCACTCCATCTCATCACTAATTCATCATCATCATCCTTTCTAAGAGGTGGGTTCTTATTTAGCATAACATTTGGGGAATTTTTCACATGAAATTGGGTTTAGAGTTTGATGATATCTTGCTTGTTTGTGAAATTGATAATCAAAACATGATCCTTGCTATGACTTATACTATTGTTACTAACCTATGATGATATATGGTGTTGATTCTTGTATGGTTTTTATGTTGTTGTTGGATTAATGTTATGTTCATATGATGAAACTATGTTGTTGTTGTTATTTCTTGATGTTGAGAGATGTTGATTACATGAACTGTGTTGTCATGGTTAGAGATTCAAGAGGTTAGGAAGTGATGAAAACATAGTTGTTTTTACATCCTTGTATGATGTTGAATACGTAGTTTGAAATACCTGGATATATTAGACTATGATTGCATATGATTTAGAATGGTTCAAGGTTGAAGAAGACGTGTTTAGAAGTGAGTTTTTTTTGGAAACGTTACAGGGGTTAATCGATTAACCCCCATGTCAATCAATTATCTAGCTTAAAATCACATATTTACGTGGCAGGGGGGAGGATAATCGATTATCCCATAAAAAATTCCACATTCTTTGTAATAAGGAGTTGGTTAATTGACTAACCCCTTACGTTAATCGATTGAAACTGTGTATTCACCATAAAATGAGTTTCGTAACTCTATTTGAGGTGTGGTCAGATGCGTTAGAAATTTAGTTCAATGCTTTACCATACAGTAAAGTAAACTAATGCTTGTATTCCTTAATTCTAGTGTAAGCTTGTAATTTATAAACCCTAATTGATCAAATTTTATGATAATAAATAAGATTAAACCTATGATCATAGTTAGGTGATATGATTAATAAAGATAAACTTAGGTTATGATAAATAACTAAGGTTGTGATGCTCGATTGTGAAAGGTACCCTGATGTTTACCTATGAGCGAGTAATCACTTGATATGGATCGTTCCATCTACTAGAGTGCTCGAATGGCATGGATGGTGAAGATAATCTATATGCAATCCTAATTATCTTTGAATGGAAAGATATTATGATCACATATTAATTGATGAGTATAATCACGCAGTGATTGATGAGTATAATCACGCAGTGATTGATGAGTATAATCACGTAGTGATTGATAAGAGTAATCATGTATTTGGGAACAACCCTTTTCGTGTTTATCCTGAGTTCGACTCTTATGTAAAGTAGTGGTTGGGATAGACGAATGATTGAAGCAGAATAGTGTGACTCGTAAACTACCCCATGTAAGTGGCCATCCGAAAAAGGTGTATTCGGAGAGCGATGAATAAATGAGACTCATGTCTTCCCCGTGTAAGAGGCTAACAGAGTGAAGTATTCCGTAGAGAATAGGAAGTCTGAGACGCGTAAACTACTCCATGTAAGTGGCTAGCCAAGAAATGTTGATTCACAAAGTTGGATAACTGAAAATCATAACCGCCCCATGTAAGTGGCTAGTCGGGGAAAGTCTTTCCTTATTGAACGGAAATTCATGTCCCATGCATTTCCATTTTCCCAGACGTAGGATAGGTCAGGGAAATTTCTCCGACATGACAGAGATATGTGACCGTGTTTGTAGTCCCAGACGTGGCATCGGTCAGAAAACAATATTTTGTGTTTACATTCTCGAGTAGTGATGTATTGAGTTATGTGGACTCAAGTTTATATATTTCTATGCAAATCGACCCCCCCCCCCCCCCCCCCCCCCAAAAAAAAAAAAAAAACTTAAGATTTAGTTCTATTATGTAAGTTTATACAAGTAGGACAAAATAAAATGGCTTAAGTTAGAATATCGTTTAGTAAACCTTTATACCCGAGTGAACTCATAAGATAGGAGGACCCACTAAGATTATCATCTCACCCCATTATATTGTTGAATTTCAGGTCATTCAAATCAAGACAAAGAAAAAGCAAGGTTGTTTAAAGAAGTTCAAAGACTTTCTGATGTTTCATAGTTATTTTCGCTGTGTATATATATAAATCTTAGTATTTTGACTAGACACTCGTGTATCTCATGTGCCATATTATGTATATTATATTTTGGACATGTATATATAAATGATGTCATTAGGCAATTATGTTGTATCAGACCAATTAACAATATGTGTAATATTATTTTAGATGTATATTATTCGTGGGTGTTACACAATATCATTAATTGGTGTTGTTATCTCCGATACGGTGGACTTAGAAGATGAGCTAGGGGGTGGGTATCTGCACGGTTAGCACTCCTATACCCAAGTAATTTTAGGGTTCAAGATAGTGGAAGTGAAAGTGGAGATTAGAGATTGCATTCTTGAGAAATCTTTTACTGAGGTATTTATACCTTAAGTATGACAGTTTAGGCTAGATAATGCGCCTTGTACTATTGGACCTTTGACCGGCTTGTAACAGGGAGTCTCGAGTCTTTGGCTGACACATAACATTTTTTAAGGAGAAGACTTAGATAGACTTCTTTAAATGTGATTTTTACTATTTTTCAATTAAAATAAGAAAAATGTATAATTTTCTATTACACATGCAATTTCATACTCTTTTTACTCCATAAATAATATTTAACTACAAGTGTCATATTTTTCACTCCCTAAGTTATTTTCTTTTTTTAATCTTACAAATATTTATATTTGAGTCTGCATCTCAAGTATACTTGTTCTTCGTGAGAAATGAGAACAATTATATATATATATATATATATATATATATATATATATATATATATATATATATATATATATATATATATATATATATATATATATATATATATATATATATATATATATATATATATATATATATATATATATATATATATATATATATATATATATATATGACTCAAGTAGGAATACTTGTTCTTCGTGAGAAATGAGAACAATTAATCAATAATCATTAAATTTAGATTCTATAATAGATTGAATTGATTTGTCTTTCTATAATCCTCAACATTTATAATTTATACAATATTTACCAAAACTTAATTCACCTTATATTTGACTTGTTGTCTTTTCAAAATAATGAAATCCGATTAAAAAAAATTTTATAGATAATATTTGTTATCTAATAATTAATATATAAATATGTGTTATCATCCTATCAAAAAATATTTATTTCTATTATAATTATAAATTTATATTTTTGTTGAATTAAAAATAAAAATCAATATTATTATGTATTTATAAAAATATAAATATAATCATTTTTTAATCCATATATATTTCATATGATTATATATCAACAATAGTCGTTGATATAATTATATGTTAATTATTAAATAAAAATATTATTTATTGAACTTTTTTCATTTGCTTATCATTATGTTCCCAAGGAAGTAGTTAATATAACTAAATATACATTTAACATTAATATATTATTTGTGAATAATTTTAATATTAATATATGATAATATAAATTGTTTTTTTGGATACCAAAACTAAATATATATACTTTTAATTAATATATTTTTATTTTAAAGCGATTATCATATATAATTAGGAAAATTTAATTTTTTTGGATAATTAGTTTTTAATTATTAAATAATAAATATTTATTTATTTTAATTAATAAATAATAAATCAATTATCATCAATAAAATATTTTAAACTTTTGATTAGTATAATGATACATATTTATATATTAATTATTAAATAACAAATATCATCTATAAAATTATTTTTAATTGGTTTTCATTATTTTCAAAAGAGAACAAATTAAATATTTTATTTTTTAAAATATAAGATGAATTAAGTTTTGGTAAAGATTATATTAATTACAAATATTGAGGATGACATAAAGAGAAATCAATTGAGTCCAATACAAGTATTGGCTAAAAAGGAATAAACATGTGACTTGCTTCGAACAAAATGACTAGGTTGTAAGCTTCACAAGTTAAAATTGTTGTCAATTGCAATGACAACCCGTGAGCTACTCCATGACCAATCAAGTATTAATTCCAAGTATCCAAAGCATGATGATGTCATATCCTAACAATACAACTTCATGCATGCAATATGTCTTTGGCATGGCTATAAGAATCCTTTATGCCAACATGTAATCAAATTACAAGATGTCAAAAAGCAAGTGTATGAGTATCTAGTAAGACATCAATCTTATCATAATCAATCTCATCTCTATAGTCATCTAAGAGCATCCTCTTATTATCCATCAAATTTATTAGGGTTCTTTTAATAGATATGATTTAACTTTTTATATTTTTCAATGAGGGATGCTATGTTTACATCCAAAAAATGACACCGTAGGCTTACACCATACAAAATACATCATGGGCCCACGTATTTGTTTGTTGAAAAATAAAATATAAAATGATTAAATATTTTAAAAAAGCAAAACCGTATAATTATACGGTGTAGGTGTTACACTTCAGTGTAACAATATCAATTCTCTTTTTCAATTCCATAAACAATTTAATTATATTTTTTAAATATTCAAAGGATAAGAATAAATCTCCATGAGCCTATAATTCGACCTATTTAATATGATTTGCTTATTTAATAAAAATGTTAGGTTTAGACTTTTTTAAAAACTTATTTGATTAAATACATCAGACTTAGGCGATTAAAAAATCTATGAAACCTTATAGATCGGCCTATATATATGCACATCTATTAGAAAATAGGTTTAATAGTATATAAAAGACATTGTTGTCTATGTAAAAAAAATGTAAAATAAACTATTTGAAAAACTTATTGTGAAACAAACTTTTAAATAGACTTTTAGGTCAGATCAAATTTTTAAAAAGGATAGATCAGGGTAAAATAAAAGAGAATTGCTAATCTCATCCCAAGTGGTGGAAAAACACCCTAAGAAAATCTAAAAATGTCCCTCAGATTCCAAAAATGCATTTCCAAATGCACCCTAATCACACCAAAACACGTCCTAAACGAGTTTTACCCCATATTTTTTTCTCAAAATTTAGTACGAAGATACATTTCCGGACTCACCCAACCCAATGAAAAAATTTTCTAAATTATAAATTCCGTGATAAACATGGAAATTTTCTAAATTATAAATTCCGTGATAAACATGGAAATGCACTTTTGAATTTGTGAAGCGGAAATTTGAAATATGCCACCTTTGCATATTAGTGACAATTCTAGATATGCATTTTTGGAATTATTAAGAGGCAAATTTAATAAAACAACACCATTCATGTTCTTCTTCTTCATAATCAAACTTCCAATTTCTCTTGAAACCCTTAAAAAATTCATCCATTCTCAATCAAATTTTGCACTAAAAAATTACATTCTTGTATTTGATCACATCAAAAGGAATAAAAGAAGCTGAAATTTAAGGTAGATTTCATGTATTTCATTCCTCATTGTTCACATTAATTTGGTTTTTAAGCTGAAAAAGTTATGTTTGCATATGCATTTTCGGATTCTAGGTGAGTTCCTACGAAAATGCATTTATGGAATTGTCCAGGGTTCATTTTAGAGTGTTTTTTTTAATTAATTTATGTTATTATTTGCCTTAGATATGGTGCACCCCGATGTTATCCCCAAACTTATCATGTCTATGAATGTCAAACATGTTGATGTCAAAAAGGTATATGTTGAAAACCAATTTACAAATGGACAAGAGTTTGAGGTTCCTGATCATATGCTCCAATGGATTCGCACTGAGGCATCCAAATTAGGGTTAGGTGGTATAATCGGAAGGTCCGATAGTGGTTTAGATAAAAGACTTGAAATTGTGTCATTGAGATGTAAAAAAAGTGGCAAGTATATAACTCCTCTCCAAAAGTTCAAATGAGATTACATTAGTTCTAGGAAATGTGAGTGTCCCTTTTAAGTTGCGTGGTTATCTTTCGAAAAATAATAAATGGAGAACTAATGTGATTAGTGGTTTACATAACCATGACACGCATGACAAGTTAGTCAGTCATCCCATTGCATGTTGCCTTATGCCTGAAGAGAAGGAAATCGTTTCAAACATGACATTGAATATGGTGCAACCTAAAACATACTTGCAACTTTGAAACGTAAAAGAGCCGAAAATATCTCAAATATCAAGAAAGTATACAATATTTGTTTCCTTAACAACAAGGCGTTAAGGAGGATAAAATTGAAATGCAACAAATGTTGAAACTTTTGGATGTTAATAATTATGTATCTAGGTACCGAACGTACGAGGATGGAGTAACCATTCGAGATATATTTTGGACTCATCCTGATTCTATAAATTTGTTCAACACATTTCTCATTGTACTCATCATTGATTCAATGTATAAGACCAATAAGTACAAGTTTTCACTATTAGAAATTATTGGTGTTACCTTTATCGAGAAGACTTATTATGTTGGATTTACAATTTTGGAGAACGAAAAAAGAGGAAAACGTTATTTGGGCTTTAGAAGTGTGTTGAACAATGTTGAAGGACAAAGAAAACACGTAGAAGGTCATTGTCACTGATCGTGACACTGCATTGATGAATTTGGTTGCAAAGGTGTTTCCTACTTCATACGCATTACTTTGTAGGTATCACATCAGAAAGAATGTGAGAAGTCAAGTTAAACCCGTGGTAGGGACCAACCAAATAAAGGGTGAAGACGGCAAAATGGTCAAAGTTAGTGTGATAGTGGAAAGAATAATGGATGCATGAAGTGGTATAATAAATTCTTCTACAAAATAATTATATGTCGATGATTTTCAAAAATGTGTGTGAGAAATATCCAAATTTGCTGAAATATGTTGAAAGTACAATTATGGATCAGGTGAAGGAGAAAATTGTTTGTGCTTGGACTAACCAAGTTAAACACCTTGGAAATACATCAACTAACAAAGTTGAGTATGCCCATGATACACTGAATAATTGGTTGGGAAATAGTAAGGGTAATTCATGTAGGTATTGAGACTCTATGAACCAAATGATCAAAAATCAACATAATAAGATATATACATCATTTGGCCTCAACATCATAGTGCTGGAATGCATATTCAAAGATAAAAATCTTTATTCACAGTTGGTTGTCAACATATCTCAAGCAGGAATAAATTTTATTTTTCACAAAGCTAAACAACACTACTATAAAATATACCTTTAGTAACACTAAGTTACAACGGTCTGACAGTTAAACGTGGTAATACCTTTTTTTTGGACGCGTTTTTGAAGCCAAGGAAGCTAAAGCTGTTAGGGATCACACGAAGGTTATTGAACCGCTTAGTGGAACGGGCTATAAGAAGATTCTTATCAAGCATATTAACCCTGAAAAGATAAGGAAGGTAAAGGCTTTTGTGAATGACCAAATGAATTTGGATGCAATTGATTCTAAATCACATGAAGACCTTGAGAACTGTATGAATTCAACTAAGCGTGAAGATTGAAGACCTTGTTATGTTTCACATGTTAGCATGTTGATTTAATTTTTGTTGGATTATAATGTACGGCTAGTTATCCTTTGTTGGATCATATGTTAACCTTGTATGTTGATAAAATTTTGTTGGATTATGATGTATTGTTATACTAACATGCTAGTTTATGTTAACCTTTTGTTGGATTACAATATACTACTACTTTTTGTTAACATGTTGTTTTTTTCATGTTGTTTTCCATGATTTGTTTCAATTAAAAATATGTATGTTGTTGATAAATTTTGTTGCATGTTGTTGATGTTATACCTAACAAGTGGTTATTGTTCTTTACTTATCATTGATGCAGCTGGTTGTATGAACATGGATCTAAGAGCGAGCTTGTGTTCACTATGGAAATATTATGATTCTTTCATATAATATTCTCATAGTGAAGACATGTTTTATACTCTCCCTTTTATTTTATCCTCTTCATAGCTTCCAAGAACAATTATTTATCAAGTTCTCCAAATCTATGTCAATTAATTGATGTTTTTGTTTATAAATATTGTTAGTTAGTTTGTTATATCATATGTAATTGTTTGTTTCACTAACCCCTCATTGAACTTGCCTTCATTTAAATGAATTTTTTAGATGATAATTAGAAAAATTAAATTATTCTTGTAAAACAACTTAGACAATCCAATGTTTATCGAGTTCCATACATATTGTAATTCACGATTTCCTCTTTAGCCTATAGAATTTGATTCAATGCCACAAATTCCTCAAAACAATGATGATAAATGGATGTTAGTATGAGTCTTTCACGCAAAATTTGATGTTTGCATAAACTAGAAAGAAAGCAAAAAAAAGGAAATCAAACTTTGTGTGAAAGACTTAGAAGACATCCATTCATTATCTTTACTTTGAATAATTTGGGATCGAATCAAATTATATAGGTTAATAAGGAAATCATGAATTACAAAAGGCATGCAATTCAATAAACATTGGGTCGTGTAAGTTGTTTTTCAAGAATAATTTAATTTTTCTGATTATTATCTCAAAAATTTATTTGAATGGTTGTATATGGTTAATGAGGGGCAATGAAAAATAAGCAATCCCATATTTTTTTATAATAAACTCTTACGCGTACCACCATGGTTGGAATATATAACTGTGGTGAAATATTAAAATGCAAGAACGACTTTGCTGAGATTCGAACTCAGGACCTATAAATTATTCCATAATGGTTATTTTCTTTATCCATTGTGTTGTGAATTGATGTCGTCAAAAACTAACCAAGATATGAGAAAAAGATTTGAGTTTCTTGAACAAACACAAGAAACCCTATTAGGTTTTAAAAAAGGGAGAGAATAAAGAAGAAGAAGAATAAGAATTGGTTAAAACTATTTTGCTATTCACTTACTCAATAAGGGTTCAAAGATTGCAAGAGAATACCCATAACTTTTTAGAGTAATCATTAACTATGGATAGAAAATGCTTTGCACCTGAGTGTGAAGGATTACTTGCAGGCCCTCAAATATCAGCATGAATGTAATAAAGGGATCCATGTGTTATTTATTTACCTTAGTTAAACTACATTCTATAGGATTTACCAAATACACAAGGTTTAAAAAACTCTAGTTTTTCGACCTTGTAACCACCCAGCAGATTTTGTTTCAACAATTCGACCAGGCCTCTTTCACTGATATGGCCAAATCTCTTGTGCCATAGCTTAGCCTTTGACACAGTTTTCGTAGATGCCACATCTTCTAAACCACATAAACCACAACCTCAATGGTATACAAGCCCTGTTTCTTCATGCCTCTCAAGACTTCCTTCGACCCATTCATTACCCTTAGGATGCTTTTCTCTCCTTTGAAAACATATCCTTTCTTGTCGAATTCACCAAGAGAAATCAAATTCCTCTTAAGATCAGGTACACACCTAACATCAGTCAATAGCCTTATTGACTCATCATGGAGCTTGAATCTCACATATCCAATAGCTGCAATTTTTAAAGCTTTATTGTTTCCCAGAAGCACTAGTCCACCATCTTGATCACACAATTCTTCAAACACGTCTTTATTTGGAGTCATGTGCCAAGTACACCTTGAATCCATAATCAACTCTTTGTTAAAGTCACTGCTTGAAACCACAAAGATATCAGATGATACATAACCATCTTGCACAATGTTTGCATTACCCTTATCCTTTCCACCATGATTGTTAAATCGACCAGGACATACTTTTCTTGTACGACCCTCCTTCTTACAATGATAACACTTAATAGTAGGATCATTACCACCATAAGAATTTTGTAGAACTTTACCATTCTTCTTCTCAAACCTACCATCTTTCTTCAAGAATTTCCTCTTAACAGATAAACCTTCACCAATAGAAGATGAGTTGTGCTCCTTTTGTTCATTCAAATCCTTAGAGTACAAGGAAGATTGAACATCTTCAAAGGTCAGCGACTCTCTTTCATACAAGAGAGTTTCTTTGAAGTTAGCATGAGACTTAGGTAATGAGGACAATAGCAGCAACACTTGATCTTCATCATCAAACTTGACCTCAATAAAGATCAAGAGTTAACTTGTTGAACACATCCAGCTGCTCAGCCAAGACTTTGTCTTCACTCATCTTGAATGAATACAAAGCTTGCTTCAGGTAGAGATGATTAACCAACAATTTTGTCGTGTACAAACCTTTAAATTTCGTCCACACACCCGCTACAGTTTTCTCCTTTGAAACCTGCCAGAGAACCTTATAACCAAATGTCACTGTGGGTTTTTTCGACCATTGTTGTCTTCTCCTTCTCCGATAGTGCATCATCCATCTTTTCTGATCCTTTCAATGCTTCTAACAAACCCTGTTGAACAAGAAGGGCTTGCATCTTCAAGCTCCACAAACCGAAATCATTCACACCCATGAATTTCTCAATGTCATACTTCATTGATGACATCTTCTTCTCCATACTCTCTGCACCAGTTTGTTGTGAAACGATGTCATCAATAACATAACAAAGTTATGAGATAAAGATTGAGTTTCTTGAACACACACAAGAAACCCTATTATGTTTTACAAAAGGGAGAAAAGAAGGAAAAAGAAGAATAAGAATTGGTTAAAATTGTTCTACTATTCACTTACTCAATAAGGGTTCAAAGATTACAAGTGAATACCAACAATTAACCTCTCTCAACAACCTGAGAGAACTAGTCTATTTATAGACTACTAAGCTAACTTAGGTTAGAATCTAACTTAACAGGCTTAGAAGCAAGGTCTTATTCGACATACTAATTTAAATTACAAGTTAATATATTTTAACATTATGCTCTAACAGACTTCAACTACAGCATACACAACTCCTGTCGAACCATGAAACTATCCTTGTTGACACTAGAGTTCGATCCAAAATACCACACAGTGTTATAAGATGCAGGCTATTTAACTTATAACCATGGTCACTCACTCGTTATGGATACCAACATACATACAATCATATGATACCTAACAACAGACGTGAAATCGTCATTATATATGTTTCACAGTCATCATTATATGTGTTTTCCGTAGTAGTGCAAGTTGAAAGTGTAGGTTCTTATAGGTTAAAGTGTGGTTGCACACTTAGGAAAACATATGATCTTCCATGTACATGTATAATTTCAAAGAAGGTGAAACATGATAGCCCATTACAAATGGATGAGGTTTGTACTCGCTAGAAAAGACTCATGTTTGATGATTATCGCATGATGAAGGACGATAAATCAAATACTTTTATCTTGACCAAATGAGAAGTGATACAAGTGAGATTTTTGAAAGATGAAGACAATATGGAACTCCACATCTAAGAGCAATTGAGGAAGATTTATTATCCAGAAACCATCGTCTCAACTAGTAAAAACAAAATGTGCTCCTAAGAAGGTCAAACCAACACTGAGTGACAATTCAACGACACAGGGAGATTCTAAGTCCTCTATAGGTTTGGTGTTTTTTGTTGTAAAAATAAAGCAATGTTCTTTCTTTTTGTGTATGTTTTAGAAGGTTGTAAAGGGATCTTGGTGAGAGACTTTTACATGGATCTAAATATAGTGGAAAATTCTTCAAGGTGTGAAGGGACTAGATGTGCCCTTAATTGATAAGGGAAACTAGTATAATTGTCTTGTGTCCTTTATTTTTTAGCACTTTAATTTTATGCATTTTACTATACTAAGAACATAACATATTCATAACTGTCGCTACACGAAAAATGACAGAGAGTCGCCACCGGATTTTATTTATCCCAAGGAGGGAAAGGGAAATAGCGATAAAACCTTTGGGAAAAGAGCGTGGTCATCGCAACCAAGTCTTAGGGCTCGGGAGTCGGTTACGCGAGGGGAAGGTGTTAGCACCCCCTTGCATCCATCGTACTCGATGGGAACCTCCTAGGTTGTTTGGCGTGAATGAGTGTTTTTATTAAGAGTTTGCTTGCTTAAGGAAAAGAGGGGTTAGTTTATTTATTTTAATTGATCGCCGAGGATTGTGGCCCTTGTGCCTACGTATCCTCACTTAAAAGAAGTGAAGAATCAAAGCTCTGTAGTTCGGAGGCTTATGAAATAGTTGTTTGTTGGTTGATTTTATACCTTGAAAAAGTGTTTTCGGATTGATGCCCTAAGGCGAAAAATAGTTTGATGAGTTGATGTTATTTTTAGGTTTTTCTTAGGGAAGAATTTATTCTTGACTAGGATTATACAAAAGACTTTGGATAGAGATAAATGTCTCGAATAACCAAGTTGAGCGCCTTGTATTCAAAACATTCGGAATGAGTGTAGGAGGATTCCATTCTCATTTCTTCTCCACCACTTTAAAGTTCATGGTGCATAATTATAACCGTATATTTTATTGTGTTTTGGGTTTTTTTTAAGAAAAAGGATCACTTGATGTTGGGTCAAGGTTTATTGCTTGTAAAGATGATTGAAGCGATACGGACAAGGTCGATGGCGATGCGCAAGGCAATCGACTTACAAGGTTAAAAATGGCTCGATAAAATCGAGAGTTTGTTTTTGAAAATGGTTTATGGAATCAAAAGTCAACAAAGATAATAACAATATTCACACTAAAATCATACAAACATATGGGGTTAGTCGGCTAAAAAAATCGAGACATGAAAAAAAACAGAATTTTTTTAAGGTAAAAAACAACAAAAAAACAAACAAACTGATCAGTTCGCGCCGCGAACTGAGAAACGTGAACATTCTGGTTTTTGCATGTTCACGCTGCGAACTGGGAAAGTTTTCATTCTGATTTTGGCATGTTCGCGCCGCGACCTGAAGCAAAAAATGTAATATTTGTTGTTTTTTTGCTGTCTTTTATGGTTTTCTTTCCTTTCTATTGGTTCTCAAAAATGGTTTTTTGGTCCCCTTAGAATCTTACATGATATACTCAGTACAACAACACATAAAAGAGGAAATAAAATGAATATAAAAGCATAAAGTAAAGAGAGAAAGGTTTGATGAAATGGATACCCAAGAGCTTTCTATCCTTTTTGCAAGTCCTCCACTGATTTTTGTTGGATATGCTTTCCACTCTTCATTCTATGTTGTGAAGGTTCTGCTTCTCAATGGTCCTCTTGTGCTTCTATGTCACTCTTTTTTTCCTGGTTTTTAGGGTTTCTCTTGCTCTCTCTATTTTATGGTTTTTGCAATGTGTATGGAATGTGTTAAATGTAATTCATTGTTTTGATTTGATTTGATATGATTAGATTTGATTTGAATATTTTGGGCCTTTATGTTTTGGGCTTTTGTAAACCTAAAACTATAAATAGGGTGCCTTACTTTGTATTAAAAAAGAACATAGAACAGATTTCACAGTTGCAGTGTTTAGCAAGTGAAAGTTCTATAAGCAATAAGAAACCCCACAGTTGTGGGTAACACATTCTCTCCAAATATTTCTTCTCTCATTCTTCTCTTTCTTGTGTGTTCTTCTTTTCTTTTGTTGTTCTTGATAATTACTTGTTATTACCATTACTATCATATTGTGGGTTTGTTCGTCAATCTTGAGATCAAGATTGAAGGGAATTCTTCATAGGGTGTGAGGTGAATTTCCAGCATCTGGTATCAGAGCTCCGGTTGAGAGATTCAAGGAAGGAAGATAGTGATGGCGATGAACTATCCGAACGGAAACTTTCCGGCGACCCTGCCAATTCTCAAGAAAGACAATTATGAGAATTGGTGCAAGCAGATTAAGGTGATCTTCTGTTATCAAGATCTTTGGGATCTTGTGAAAGATGGAGTAACATTGCTTGGGGAGAACGCAATAGAGGCGGAAAAGGCTGCGCACAAAGAATTGAAGTAGAATGATTATAAAGCACTCTTTATAATTCATCAGTGTGTCGATCCTGATAACTTTGAAAAGGTTAGTGATGTTGATTCAGCAAAAGAAGCATGAGAGATTCTTGGAAAGTCGTTTGGAGGCGCAGAGAAGGTGAAAGAGGTGAGGTTACAAACTCACAAGAGAACCTATGAGTTGCTTCAGATGGAAAACAACGAAAGCATTACAGATTTCTTCACCAGAGTTACGAAGTTGGTGAATCAAATCAAAGTATGTGGAGAAGCGCTAACGACGAAAGCAGTTGTCTCAAAGATTTTGAGATCGTTGGCTCCAAAATTCGACCACGTGGTAGTTGCCATAGAAGAGTAGAAAAATCTATCAGTGTTGACGAAGGAAGAGCTTCAAGGAAAGTCGAAAGATATGGCTTTGCAGGCACAGTCAAAAAAGGAAAGAAAAGGCAAAGGTAGCTGGAATGGCAACAAAGGAGGAAACCAGTCGAATCAGAAGAAACCTTGGAACCAAGGCAACCAAAGAGGTGGTGCTGCAGGTAAAGGAAGAGGTGGCGGTCAAAAGCCAGACAAAAGCCACATTCAGTGTTTCAATTACCAGAAGTATGGTCATTATGCTAGTGATTGTCCAGAAAGGAAGAGAAATCAAGAGACTGATGCAAAGTTGGCGAAACATGAAGAAGAAGAAACGTTGCTAATGGTCACAACAAAAGATGAAGAAAGATTCCAAGATTAGTGGTACTTGGACTCAGGATGCTCATCACACATGACTGGAAGGAAAGATTGGTTTGTCAACATGAAGCCCTCGTTGAAGAACACAGTGAAGTTTGCAAATGACAACACTCTAGCAGCTGAAGGTGTTGGTGATGTTCTGATTATGAGGAAAGATGGCAAAAGGTCAACAATTTCCAATGCGTTGTACATACCAGGCATGAAGAGTAATTTGCTCAGTATAGGGCAACTTGTGGAAAAGAACTACAAGGTAGTTGTCAAAGACAAGATGATCAGAGTTCTCGACGCAGGTGGTAGATTAGTCTTGAAGGCTCCAATGTCTCAGAATAGGACCTTCAAGATTGGACTCAATGTGATGGAGCACAAATGTCTAGCAACTGCAGCCAGCAGAGATGAGTGGTTATGACATTTTCGACTAGGTCATCTCAACTTTAAAGACATCAGAGAACTGAAGAGAAGAAATATGGTTTCAGGATTACCAAAAATCGACATTCTAAGTGAAGTCTGTGAAGAGTGTGTTCAGTCGAAACAACACAAGAATAGCTTCAGCAAGGATGCAGGAAGGAAGTCGAAGGCAATACTTGAAGTCATATACTCTGATGTATGTGGTCCAATCCAGGTGGATTCGATTGGTGGCAATAGATACTTTGTCACGTTTATAGATGATTACAGTCGAAAGCTGTGGACTTACCTCATCAAGAAGAAAAGTGATGTGATTGAGGTATTTTCCAGATTCAAGTCCATGGTCGAAAGACAGAGTGGTCAAAAGCTGAAAATTCTGAGGACTGATGGTGGTGGAGAGTATGTGTCAAAAGAGTTCGATACACTATGTGTAAAAGAAGGGATTGTGCATGAGGTGATGCCACCTTACACTCCACAGCAAAATGGGATTGCAGAACGCAAGAACAGAACCATCATGAATATGGTGAGAAGTATGCTGAATGGAAAGCATCTACCTAAAGAATTATGGGGAGAAGCAGTTTCGACAGCAACATATATATTGAACAGATGTCCGATGAAGAAGCTTGAAGGAATCACACCAGAAGAATGTTGGTCTGGTGTCAAGCCTAGTCTCAGTCACTTGAAGGTGTTTGGATCTATAGCACATAGACATGTGCCAGATCAGTTGAGAAGGAAGCTTGATGATAAGTCGAATCAGATGATCTTGATAGGATATCATTCGGCAGGAGGTTACAAGTTGTTCGACCCAGTGAATAAGCAGGTAGTGATCAGCAAGGACGTGATCATAGATGAGCTTAAAGAATGGGATTGGACTGAGAATGCCAAGAAGGATTTAGTGAGAATCTCTTGTGAAGAACCAACCACTGAAGTCGAAATAGAAGTTCGACAGGAACTAGTTGTAGATGAAGCAGGTTCAAGCCGACCTCGACGAACAAGACACATGCCTGCAAGGTTGCAAGAATGTGTAATTACATCAGATGATGTAGTCGATGAAGAGGGTGAGTTGGTACATTATGCTTTCTACGTAGATGTCGAACCAGTCAATGTAGCTGAGGCATTGAAAGATTCGAAGTGGATGAAAGCAATGATTGAAGAGTTGGAGTCCATCAAAGTCAATGATACCTGGTCACTTGTCGAATTGCCGCAAGGCAAGAAGGCAATTGATGTGAAGTGGGTTTACAAGGTAGAGGTAAATCCTAAATGAGAAGTAACTCAACACAAGGCGAGACTTGTGGCGAAAGGATTTCTTCAGAAGGAAGGAATCGACTTCGATGAAGTATTCGCACCTGTTGCTAGAATCGAAACAATCAGGTTGGTTGTTGGTCTAGCAAATATGAACAACTGGCACACATGTCTGATGGACATGAAGTGTGCATTCCTTAATGGCCCCTTAGACGAAGAAGTTTATGTTGCACAACCAGCTGGGTTTGTGAAACAAGGCGAAGAAAGAAAGGTGTACAGGCTTCATAAAGCCCTGTATGAACTTAAGCAAGCTCCAAGAGCTTGGAATAAGAAAATCGACAGCTTCTTAAGGGAGAAGGAATTTGTGAAGTGTACAACTGAGCATGGAGTATATGTAAGAAGAAGCAATGGTGAATTGCTTATACTATGTCTCTATGTTGATGATTTGTTGATAACAGGGAGTTACAAGAAGGAGATCGAAGATTTCAAACATGATCTAAGTGAGGAGTTTGAAATATCAGACTTGGGAAATCTCTCATATTTCCTTGGCATCGAATTCTACAAGACAAGTAGAGGTTTGATGATGCACCAAAAAAGATATGCAGGCGAAATACTCAAGAGATTTGAGATGCAAGATTGCAACCAAACTTCGACTCCAGCTGAGCCCAGATTGCAACTGTCGAAGGATTCAGATGAAGATGATGTCGACCCAACCCAATACAGAAGACTTATTGGGTCACTTAGATACCTTTGTCACACAAGGCCTGACTTAGCATACAGTGTTGGTATGGTAAGTAGATTCATGCAGAAGCCATAGGTATCACACCTAGCAGCGGCGAAGAGGATACTGAGGTATCTGAAAGGAACTCTCGACTATGGTATTTTGTTTCCAGTAGTTGATGAAGGAAAAGAATGCAAGTTAGTGGGATACACAGGCTCTAGTTGGTGTAGTGATGTTGAGGATCGAAAATCTACAGCTGATTATGTGTTTATGTTAGGTGGTGCACCAGTTGCTTGGAATTCGAGAAAGGAACCAGTAGTGGTATTGTCATCATGCGAAGCAGAATATATAGCTGCTTCTCTTTGTGCATGTCAAGAAACTTGGATGGTGAACTTGGTCAAAGAAATCACAGGGAAGAATCATGGAGCAATTACCATGAAGATAGACAGCATGTCAGCTATCAACTTGGCTAAGAATCCAATAGCTCATGGTCGAAGCAAGCACATCAAAATGAGGTTCCATTATCTTCGAGAGCAGATAGCAGAAGGGAAGATGAAGTTGGAACACTGCAGAACTGAGAATCAGATTGCAGATATCATGACGATGGGAGTGCAGGTCGAAGCCTTCAGAAGACTAAGAGCCATGATGAATGTAGACAGTTTAGACAATGAATTAGGTGGTGTGTTAAATGTAATTCATTGTTTTGATTTGATTTGATATGATTAGATTTGATTTGAATATTTTGGGCCTTTATGTTTTGGGCTTTTGTAAACCTAAAACTATAAATAGGGTGCCTTGCTTTGTATTCAAAAAGAACATAGAACAGATTTCACAGTTGTAGTGTTTAGCAAGTGAAAGTTCTATAAGCAATAAGAAACCCCACAGTTGTGGGTAACACATTCTCTCCAAATATTTCTTCTCTCATTCTTCTCTTTCTTGTGTGTTCTTCTTTTCTTTTGTTGTTCTTGATAATTACTTGTTATTACCATTACTATTATATTGTGGGTTTGTTCGTCAATCTTGAGATCAAGATTGAAGGGAATTCTTCATAGTGTGTGAGGTGAATTTCCAATAGAATGTGTAATGAATGAATGAATTTGTTTACAGCCCCCTCCTTCTTATCTCTCCATTCTAGGGTTTTCTCTTCTCCCCACATATCAGATTTTTTCATGGGGTAATGTCTCTTACCACCTTTCCTCATGTCACTCTCTTTCTTTCCATTTCCATGTAAGAGGCTATACTGCATTTTTGCTGTTGCACTTTGCCTATGTTGTTTCTTTCTGCAGCACTTTGTGCCTTGCACCCATTTTGTTGGCTTGTGCTTGGACAACTCCTCTTGGTCAATGCTACTACTTTTTGACAGCACTTTGAAAATCTGATATTTAGATGTATTATCATGCTATTCTCTTGATTTTGTGACATGTAGATTTTGTGACATGAGGTAATTTGCCACCTCTTGCATGGGGTTGTTTTGCCCATGATTAAACATGCATATTCTTGGTCTTAAACATTCCAATGTTGATTTAATTCTTGCATATTTCTTGGATGTTTGTAAGCACAATGTGGACTTGGTGTGGCATTACTATAACATGAATTTGATTAGAGACTTGAATGAAGATTAGAAATAAATTAATTTCTAAATATTACTTAGAGTTGGAAATCTTGCAACAAATGACATTCTTGTAATGTCATAAAATTTCTCTTTGTAATATTCTTGCCTCTAATTCATGAATTCATGATGGATTTCCCTAGAACCATTAAACTTGAAGTGGATGAAGTCTTGAATTATGGACTTGTGATCTTGACTCATGTTTTGCAAATTTGAACTCCACTTGACCAAGAATTTGAAACAAAATTGGATGAAGCAAACTTGAATTTGGCCTTGCATTTCATGTTCATTAGGAATATTTATCTTGCATACCCCAATATTTTTCAAGTAACTTCTTCTTGAAGTAATCTACATGAGTAGACTTTCCAACTTAGATCAAACCTTAGGTGATGAACCTTTTTCTTTCATGTAGTCCAAGATAGGCGAGTTATCTCATTTGAAATGGAAAATAACAAATCGACCCAATCTATACCTTATGAACCCACACGCTCGATATGCAATAGAACGATGTATGATATGGAGAATATGAGGCATAAAGGCTAAAAGCGAAAATGAGGGTGTGACAATAACTCCCCAAAAAATATCAAGTTAAGAATTGTTGCGCAAAAATAAGAAAAATCAGGCAACCTTAATTCACCTCCTTCTTAGGTTGCATCTCATACGTATAATTGGCATCAGAGCAAGAGTTAAATAACTTGCTCCTAGATCCGAGTAAAAATATCTTTTGTAAAAACGTTCTTAGTAGAAGGCAGAAGCGTCAATACACCTCCATGTTTTATTGGTGAACACTATTATTTGTGTAAAGTTAGGATGCAAAATTTGCTTGAATCACAAGGGGGAAGAAGTTTGGAAATCCATTAGAAATGGTCCCTACATTCCAATCACACTTGTAAATGATATAAGTTCTCTAAACACTGAAGATGCACGAAATAATGAAGATAACAAGAAAATTATTCATGATAAGAAAGAAAAAAACATTAACATCTTCATTGGGAATGGTTGAATTCTTTAGGATATTTGTTTTCGACCGAGCACACCTCTCTCTCCATCTAACCAAATTGAGATCAAAACGCTTTGGGTCAAAACATATTGTTCAGCTGCTAAATCACACTTCTAGTCTCTTGACCACTAGACTATCATATACCCTACTACAGAAGATTCACACTTCAAAAATATCCAACGTTCCTCCGCATTCCGCGCCTGAAAGATACTGATGCAATTATTTCTCTCCCTTATATATATGAAGTGGCGCCATTTTAGATAATAAATTTCAAACATAATTTGAATACTCTCTACTCATTCATATACTGAATTGAGCTTTGGAGTGTTAATCTTGAAGGTACACCCCTGTTCCGTCGCACAAGAAGCTCTGGCCTGTCGCAGCTTTCGTTATTCTTTACATTTCTACTTCTATAAAGAAACAATGGCATCGTCTATGAAAAACAAATTATGATTCATGCGTTCTCACGACTCTGTACCTCCATGTCCAAATTTCAAACGTAAAGTTCTCTTCAAAGCATGAGCGAAGATCTAGGAAATCGGGCACAAAATTCGATTGCGATCAATCGATTTGAATCTCACAATATTTTGCTATCTATAAATTTTATGAAGCTTGAATCCCATTTATATCTAACTTCTTTGATATGTGGAATGAATGGGTCTAAAGCTACTTGTCTCGCCACCTTGTGAGAAGTCGTGTTAGCCGCTGCTAGTGTGGCACTGACAACTGGCAATCAGTGAAACATGACTCACCTCCCTCCAGGCGAGATGAATCTGGATGTTGAGGTTATTCCACATCCAGATCTTATCCTCCCTCCTCCATAAATAAGAACTGTTCAAATGCTGCAACTTGGAGTTTTAAGTCATTTACTCGATGAGCAACCTAGATGCAACATGACTTTAGTATTCTCGAAGCGAACCTATGTTCTCAAGGCGCAAATGAATTACTTAACAGTCTTTACAACCTCGTTCAACGACAGAACTCTAAAGCAATCGAAAAAAGGTTAGTTTACATAGAAGAAACCCTCCATCACGCTCAACCCTATTTATCAAATATAAGAAAAATAGGGTGTTCATATAGTTACATCATCATGTTCGATAAAAAAATATTAAAATTTCACATAATTTTACTCTATAATCCCTATTTAAAAATAATAATAATATATTTAGTTTTTATTCAAAATACATTATGTATTGAAGCAAATAATAGTTGAGTTTTGTTATAGAATGGTTTACAATAAATGTACATACATAGAAATGAGTTGGCTTGTTATATAAGCAATACAGCCAAACTAACATAACTAAATTAATTAAAATGTGTAACAAACTAAGTGAATTCATAACTAAGTTTAACTAATTCTAGTAATGTCATCTATAATATCCCCTTGAAGACTCATGGTTGGAATTTTGAAAACACTAAGTTTGAATTGGAATGTGCAAAAAGTGGAGATGGAGGTTGGTTTAGTGACTTGTTGCTTCCATGTAAGGAATTTATCATCACTAATTTTATCGAATTGCTCGTGGTAGGGGTGGATGTTGAGGCTGCAGGACCATCGAAGAAGTAGAAGGTTCTGGGATGGATTTCTGATAACATCCCTTAATGCAAACACAATTATTGTTGAGATTACTGATAATGAAAATAATATCAATGTCGCCACTTTTACTTTTAAGGCATTTTTTGGGTGCATGAGTGAAAAGTATAATAAGATATGGAATGGATTTACTTTTAAGGCATTTTTTGGGTGCATGAGTTTTTTAAATTCTCGACAGCTTCCATGGTATTTTTAGATTCTTGTTTTGCTTGCTGGACTATTATGAGTATAAAACTTTAGTGTAATTAGAAATAACTTCATTGATTATGATGAAAAGATAGAATGGTTACTTATACTATAAGTAATGATGCATGCTACAAGCTATGGACTTACACACATTGTAACCTATCTTTTAACAATATTCTAATTGCCATAACTAATTGTTAGTCATGCAATTACTCTATTTTAGTCGCATGTCAAGTTATTTATCTCTAGTTGCTTGCACTTGAAGTAACTTCATCTTGTAACACCCTCCCACAAAGTTGATGCTTGATAAATAGAAAGCACCATCAACTTGGATAGTATAGTGTTAAAAGGTTGAGGTAACAATGGTTTGGCAAAGAAATCTGCCAATTGATCCTTTGAAGAGCAAGGAAACAATTTCATCACTCCTTATAGCATCCATTCTCTAACAATATGGCAATCAATCTCCAAATGTTTGATTCTTTCATGGAATACAAGATATGTTGCAATGTGCAAAGCACTCTAATTGTCACAATACATCACTGGTGTTTTATGCATTCAATCTTTAGATCTTTGAACAAGTATAGAAGTCATAGAAGTTCACGTGTGGCAACAACCAAAACCCGATATTTAACTTCGCTTGATGGTTTAAAAATAGTTAGTTTCTTCTTGGACCTCCATGATATGAGAGTTCTTCATAGGAAGAAGCATTGAATTGAAATTGGCCTATTAGTATCTGAACATCCAGCCCAATCACCATCTGAGTACCATTGTAACTTGACATGTGAATCTCTTGGCATAAATATTCCTCTACTAGGGCATGACTTCAAATATCTAAGGACATGAGTGGCTGCATTGAAGTGGTTTATGGTTGGAGCAGATAAAAATTGACTTAATTGTTGAGTGCAGAATGTGATATTAGGTCTGGTAGCATTTAGGTACAACAGTCTTTCAACCAATATTCTATATGCTAAAATATCATGATATGGTGAGCTACCATCTTTGTGAAGTTTTGTTGATGGATCTGAGAGTGTGGAGATTGGCTTGCCACATAACATCTTTGAATATTGTAAAAGATACAAACAATACTTCCTTTGACACAAAGTGATGGGTCTTAAAGCACAAAATAGTAAAGAAATGGATAAAACAGTGTGATTAGAATTAAGAAACTGTAATTGTAATTACTATGAGATCTACAATTACAGGAAAGTGGGAAGGAAGAAAAAGAAAATAACAAACTGGTAGTGGCTACCAATTCCCAAGCACAGAGTGCTCCCAAATCACCAAAAGTGACCCCACCAAATCCTAACTGAATTCCTTCCTAATTATTCCCTTCTAGCTGTAGCTATATATAGCCACTCTCATGCACTTAATTCACACACAGAAGACGACTGTAGATGCCAAGGAAGCCTAAGATGGGTGACTGAGTTGACGCTTTAGAGACACAGATGGGGAATGTGACGACAACACTGCAAGAACTTTCTCTTCAGATGCAGCAACACGCCCAGCAAATGCATCAACAAAGCTTGGTTCTAGCAGAACTAAGTAAACAGATTGGAAAGAAAGGAGAGACGTCAGAAGGAGAAAACTCTACGAATGATTCTGCACAGAGTGAGTCTCGTCTCGCCGGAAAGAAGGTGAAATTGCCTCTGTTTGATGGCAATGATCTTGTGGCTTGGATTACACGGGCCGAAATTTATTTTGATGTTCAGAATACATTAGATGATATGCGTGTGAAGTTGGCTCGCTTGAGCATGGAAGGTTTAACCATTCATTGGTTCAACCTGTTGATGGAGACGGAAGATGAGTTGTTATGGGAAAAGCTGAAGCGAGCGTTAATTGCTCGTTATGGCGGACGTCGTCTGGAGAATCCGTTCGAGGAGCTTTCGACGTTGAAGCAGAAGGGAAGTGTGGAGGACTTCGTCGAAGCCTTTGAGCTGTTGTCATCACAAGTTGGCAGGCTTCCTGAAGAACAATATTTGGGATATTTTATGAGTGGATTGAAACCCCAGATTCGAAGGAGGCCGCGTAATCTGAATCCCCGAAATAGGATGGAAATGATGAGGATTACGAAGGATGTTGAAGATGAATTGAAGGAGGACGACGATGATGGTGAGCGTCGTGATGTAAAAAGAAGGGGGTACGAGCGTGTGGGCCAGAAGGATTGGGTCGGGTCATTAAGGAGTAAAAGTGGGTCTCAGCCCAAGGATGCAAATCGTTCGTTTCAGGTGGATGGGTCAAACCCGAGTCAGAAAACGGGTTCGACTGGATCCAATGTAAATTCAATGTCGTCTTTGGTTTCCTCAGCTCGCAAAAACGAATGGGGGGTCGCGTTCCGGCGCGGCGGAGAGATGGAAGGGAGTACGAAGTCTCCACAATGATGAATTCGAAGAGAGGAGAGCGAAGGGTCTATGTTTCAAATGTGGGGGAAAATGCCACCCTACGTTACATAAATGTCCAGAAAGAGCTCTTAGGGTTTTAATCTTAGGAGAGGGTGAAACTATGACAGAAGAAGGGGAAATTATGAGCATGGAAGACGTGACGGTGGAAAGTGAAGAAGAAATGGAGGTGGAATGTAAACTGATGGGGGTATTGGGAAGCATGGGTGAATCTCACACTATGAAGGTTGAAGGGAAGATACAAAATGTAGATCTATTAGTGTTGATTAATAGTGGTGCGAGTCACAACTTCATTTCTCCCAAAGTGACTACTGCTTTGGGTCTTGCTATCACCCCTACAACAGCTAAGAGTATCAAACTTGGTGATGGTCATAAAGTGATAACAAGTGGGGTGTGTAAAGGGATCAACATGAAGCTGGGAGGGATTGAAGTGACTGTGGATGCACTGGTGTTGGAGTTAGGAGGAATGGATATGGTGTTAGGAGTTGCTTGGTTAAGTACTCTTGGGAAGGTGATGATGGATTGGAAGGCCATGACTATGCAATTTTCTTATGAAAATGAGTTGGTAAAATTGCAAGGTCAAGGAAGCAAAGGATATCTAAACTCTTACCTTGAGAACACTCATAGCAGAAGTGAGCTGGGTTGGTGGTGGGCTTATTTATAGTCAATAGAAGTAACTAAATCAGTGATTCCCAATGGCCTAAAGTCGATACTAGAAGAATTCCAGACAGTGTTTGGAGACAACATTTAACTACCTCCTGAGAGGAGTCAGGTGCATCGGATTAAACTTTATCTGGACCATGGTGCTATTAATGTCAGACCCTACAGGTATCCTTACCACCAAAAAGAAGAGATTGAGAAGCAAGTGTCAAAACTGTTGAGAGCAGGAGTCATTTGTCCAAGTATGAGTTCTTTTTCAAGTCTTGTGATACTAGTCAAGAAGAAAGATAAGAGCTGGCGAATGTGTGTAGATTATCGGTCCTTAAATAAAGCTACAATACCAGATAAGTACCCAATTCCTATAGTCGATGAGCTGTTAGATGAATTATATGGAGCTACTATGTTTTCTAAAATTGATCTAAAATCTGGATATCATCAAATTAGAGTGCATGAGGATGACATCCCTAAAACGACATTTAGAACACGTAATGGCCACTATGAGTATTTGGTCATGCCGTTTGGACTGATGAATGCCCTGGCTACCTTCCAAGCTACCATGAATGACATTTTTAGACCATATTTGAGAAAGTTTGTCTAGGTGTTTTTTGACGATATTTTGATTTACAGTAGAGATATCAAGGAACACCAAAGGCATTTAAAGATGGTTTTGTCGGTTTTAGTGGATCATTGTTTTGTGGCAAACCAAGCAAAGTGTAGGTTTGGGTGCGCACAAGTTAATTACCTTGGCCATATCATTTCCAGTGAGGGTGTGGCAGTGGACCCTGAGAAGGTGAAGTGTATTCTTGCGTGGCCTACGGCAAAGAACGTGAAGGGGGTACGTGGTTTTTTTGGGACTCACAGGGTATTATAGAAAGTTCATTCGGGATTATGGTAAAATAGCAAAACCTCTTACTGACTTGACTAAGAAAGACAATTTTTCTTGGGGAATTGAAGTTGTCAAGGCTTTTGAGGAAATGAAGAGGATTATGACTTCTCCTTCTGTGCTAATCCTTCCAAATTTTGAGTTACCCTTTGAGGTTGAGTGTGATGTGGCTGGCAGGGGTATAGGGGTTGTTCTAATGCAGCAGAGGCAACCTATTGCTTTCTTCAGTAAAGCTTTATCTGATGGGAAACTGGAAAAATCTATTTATGAGAAGGAACTAATGGCCCTTGTGCTGTGTATTCAACATTAGAGACATTATTTATTGGGCAGAGAATTTATTATGCATACAGATCATAAGAGCTTGAAACATTTTTTGCAGCAGAGAATTTCATCTCCAGATCAGTAGTGCTGGTTGGCCAAACTTCTAGGCTATCAATTTGAAGTTAAGTACAAGCCTGGCCTAGAAAATAGAGCCGCTGATGCTCTGTCTAGATGTCATGGTGAAATAGAAATGAATTTTATCATTTCTTTTCCTTTGTGGGCTGATAGACATAAACTTTTAACTGAAATAAATAATGATCCGTACATTCAAAAGTTAATGAAAGAAGTGCAGGAGTCTCCTGAGCTTAGACCTGGGTTTCAGGTGCAACAAGGAGTTTTACTTTATCATGGCAGGCTGGTGATTTCCCCCGAATCACCCTCTATCCCTTGGCTATTGGAAGAATTTCACAATACTCTTGCTGGAGGGCACTCAGGTTTTCTAAGAACATACCGCAGACTGGAAGATTCCTTATATTGGGTGGGAATGCAGAGGAGTGTTAGGGATTATGTCAGATCCTGTGATGTTTGTCAGAGACAAAAGTACAGTGTTACGACTCCTGGTGGTTTGTTACAGCCTTTACCTATTCCTAATGGTGTGTGGGAGGACTTGTCCTTAGACTTTATCACTGGGTTGCCTATGTCTAGAGGTTATGAGGCTGTGTTAGTGGTAGTGGATAGACTATCCAAGTATAGTCATTTTGTTTTACTCAAACATCTGTATACTGCTAAATCCATTGCTGAACTCTTTGTCAAAGAAGTGTTGAGACTTCATGGCATTCCAAGCTCTATAATTAGTGATCGTGATCCTTTATTTGTGAGTCATTTCTGGATGGAGTTGTTCAAGTTGCAGGGAACGAAACTGAAAATGAGTTCAGCATACCACCCGGAAACAGATGGTCAAACGGAAGTGGTTAACAGGTGCTTGGAAAGTTATTTGCGGTGTTTTGCTTCTGATCATCCAAAGACTTGGTCATTGTGGGTCTCGTGGGCGGAGTATTGGTACAACACTACCTTTCATGTATCTATTGGGAAGACTCCGTTCGAGGTAGTTTATGGGAGACAACCTCCTGCATTGCTGAGATTTCTGTCTAATGAGACGAAAGTAGCTGCCGTGGCATTGGAATTGAGTGAAATAGATGAGGCCCTAAACCAACTCAAACTTCATTTGCTCAAGGCGCAGGAACAAATGTCAAGGTATGCTAACATGAAGAGGAGGGACTTGTGTTTTGAAGTTGGTGAATGGGTTTTTCTAAAACTCAGACCTCATAGGCAACAGTCAGTGGTGAAAAGGATTCATCAGAAACTCGCTGTAAGATTTTATGGACCGTTCCAAGTGGCGGAAAAAATTGGTGAAGTGGCTTACAGGTTGAAACTTCCAGCAACATCTAAGATTCACCCAGTTTTTCATGTTTCATTACTCAAGAAAGTTGTTGGGAACTATCAGGTACAGGGAGAGTTACCAAAAGATTTGGAGGTGGCCAAGGAGAATGATGTATATCCTGATAAGGTGCTGGGTTCAAGAGTCACAGTGCAGGGAGGTAATGAAGTTCAGCAGTCCTTGATACAATGGAAAAACAAAGCTTTAGAGGATGTGACATGGGAGGATAAAAAAATTTTGCGTGGTCAATTTCCTGAATTCTGCCTTGAGGACAAGGCATTGTCTAAGGAGGCGGGAGTTGATAGAAATGTGATTAGAGAAGTGGGACCTAGGCCAAGGGTGTGGAGAGTTTACACGAGGAAGAAAACAAAAGGAATTAAAGATGATGACGTGGTTGTGAATGAATTAAGTGCATGAGAGTGGCTATATATAGCCACTCTCATGCACTTAATTCATTCACAGCCACGTCATCATCTTTAATTCCTTTTGTTTTCTTCCTCGTGTAAACTCTCCACACCCTTGGCCTAGGTCCCACTTCTCTAATCATATTTCTATCACAAAGAAATACCAAGCTTGGAATGAACAACTTATATTCCAAGGAAGTACTTCATTTGTCCTATATCCTTGATTATGAATTCATGGCCTTGTGTAGGGCTTCTTTGATTTATTTCATTCCCTGCAAGGAATTTCCTGCTAAAACAACACCATCTACATAGACAATCATTATAGTGAAAGATGATTGAGCCTGCTTTATGAATAGAGAAACATCTACAGTGGTGTGCTTGTATTGATGTTTGGTGAAGAATGAAGTCAATCTTTCATGTCGTTTTCTACCTGTTTGTTTCAATCCATATAATGACTTGATAAGCTTATATACTTGGTTAGCCTTTGTGAGTTTAATCTAACACCCCAATTTTTTATTTCTTAAAATTATTTAATTTATTGCAATTTTTGTGTATTTATTTGATTAATGGATAATATTAATTAAATACATAAGGGTGGTGGGGTGCATGACATTGAGGTGATAATGTGGAGAGTAATTAGAGGTTAATAGAGCTTGATTAAAATTATTAAAGTTTATTTTAATAATTAAAATATTAGTATTTTATTAGATTTGTTTAATTTAATATAAAATAGAAGGTTTGGGGACCAAAGTGTGAATTATGAGGAGTAAAAGGGAGGATGGAGTAAGAGGAATGAGAGGTTGGGCCTGAATTAGAATTATAGTAAAATTTACCCTAATGATATAAATTAGAACATAACCTAGTTTTAGAAATTTTTTATCACTATATAAAATTAAAGTTTGGAGAATAGAGAAGAGGCTAGAGTAAGTGCGAGAACTTGGAAAGGATTAGGGAATCAAACAATAATGTTTGCATTGCTGCTAGGATAACCAGGTAAGAGGGAGAACTATCTCAATAATGGGTATATGCATGAGGGGTAGAATTGAGGAGTTCTTAACTTCCAATAGGGCTTTGAGAATTTTACGTAATCCTGTTATTTGTTATTGATTTGCAGTGTGTGATGATGGTTGGTGATGAAATTTGTGTGCTTGATGTATGACCAATTTTGTTTTTATGAGTTATCATATAATCACCATTGTTGTTATATCGAAGGTTTGAAAATAGCATGATTTTATGAAAACCATTAACTAAATGTGTTGATTTGATGAAACTAGATGTTATTGATGGTTATATAACATGTATGTATTGTTTTGGGTTGATTTGGTATGTATGGGTTGAGAATTAGGAGTTTCGTTTTGAACTCCATTGAAGAAGACAAAATTTTGCAAATTTTAGGGTGCTGACGCGCGACACATCCGTTACGGGTAACCCATCATGCTGCCCAGGTTTGTCTTTTAAGTCGGTCATCACACAGGTGATATTATGCAGAGTTGGGGGTTTGTGGCAAGCGTCACGACCATGACGGATAATCTGTCATGAGTCTGTAGTGGACGCATATAATTCTTTTGATAATGTTAAATTGCAGATTTCGATTCTTTCGACTTTTGGGGATGTTTGGAGTACTTTTATGCTCAGTTAATTCTGTTTAAATGATGTGTTAGAATGACTTGATTATTAAACATGATTTTAATCGATTTTATGAAGTATTTGACAAATGATGAATATTTGCATACATGATGATGATATTGTGTTAATTATTGTGAATTGTGATTGTGATATATTGTTGTATGAGCATGAATTATGTTGTTAAATTGTGAGTATGTATTGAAAAGTATTTTAGGTGGGTGTCTTATTGTATCCACAGGGATTATTCAAATATCTAGATGCTTGTCGTTCAATACTTTAAAGTTCTAAGAAAAGGGTTCTCAAAAAGTTCTTGTTTTGTAACATATGTTTTTGTAGCAAAGAGTAAACTAGAGAAAAGATGTTTTGTTTTAAGAAAAGCATGCCAAAATTAGATTTTGTTAACCCCTTTCATACATATCCGATTAATCAAGCATGTCAACTTAATTTCGATCAATACAATCGCGTATCCGCGCAAATTCGTTTATTTCTAAAGCGGCTTTGTGGGTATTATTGTTTTAGTCGCTAGATGATTTCTCGAAATAACAATCAAAATAATAAATATAAATATTGATACAAAGAAAATATTAACTTTCAAATCTATGTCTAGAGTTTGTTTGTTAATAGATAAAGAAATCAGATCAAGACTTGGAAAATCTATGTCTAGAGTGATTTAAATTATACATACACATTTAAAGCAAAGATCTTTATCATATATTAATCATCAACCTTGTTCACATATAAAAGATCAAAAGAAATGCATACTAGTAAGGTTAACTACCTCTAATCTTAACACAAAAGTGTTTAGCTAGCCATCACCATGGTAGTTTGATCAACAGGTAAAAAGGAAAGCTTTGATAGCATCAAAGTCGAAAGATCGAAGGATGATGCTCCAAATTTTTTACTCTCACTTCTCTTGAGATTTCTAAGTTTTTTGCCCTAAAATATCTTTACAATCTGAAAAGTTGCTAATATGAAAAGTGATCTCAGAATATCTTCTAAGGTGACTACTTATATAGAAAGTACATAAAGTAGTTGTAAGTGGCACCACGCTCAGCGCCATCAGGAGCGCGATTAGCAAAGTAGAGGCAAATTCCCAGAAAGTGCGTTAAGCGCGGTTGGAGCATGTTTAGCACGGTCAAATGCCCTTAGCTACTGCCTCAACAGTGAAAACACGCTGAACCCATGCTGAAAAGCGCGCTAAGTGCGATTTACCGACATAACTGCCACGAAAATGATCTTCTAGGACTTCTTTCCTTCACCATATGTTCCAAACATTATATATCAGCAAGAAGATCTGTCAAAAAGTATCAAAATGATCATTATTCACAATATTTACAATCAATATCGAAAACATGCATATTTACACTAAAACATATGCATGAACTACTAAAATACCCAGGAAACTAATGGAAAGGGCCACAAAATATCATCAAAAGTATGCATAATTTGGCTCTTAACAACTCTCCCCAACTTATTATTTTGTTTGTCCTTGAACAAAAGTTTCCCAAACAAAAACGAACCCGAAACACCCAAGAAATCAAAATCAACAAAATAGAACAACGGTAATTTCATGGTTCAAAAAGTAGAAGTACAAACAAGATAAACTTACCGTACTCAAAACAAATCATGGAGATGAAACTATTGCTAAGTGCAAAACACAAATCAAAACTTCTTGAGCAATACAATTTCAACATTAATCACACCTAAGCATACATTCATCAATGAATGAAAATAATATGAGGTTTTATCACTCACCAAAAAATCCTGCAAACATCCAGAATTAATTATGAATTCAACAAACAACATGCATTAATGAGTGCAAAAGAAGGAATCACAAGGACTTCAAGGGTTGTAATTTGGTTTGGCTACAAGGAAGGGTCATTTACCAAAGTCATTGAAGCAAAAATGCTTATTCCTATGAGAGAATCCAATTCTCACAATTATACACACTTCAAGACCTTAACCTCTTATTTTCTTTTCTTTGAGGCATCATTACATGTTTGAGTTTTTTGTTGGCACTTCATGCCCAATTTCCTTTCTTTTTCATTTGTTTCTTTTTCTTCATTCAAAACCACTTTCTTTTTCTCAATGCCTTAATCTACCTCTTTTCTCCCCAACTTTGAATACAACCAAAATATGGTGTTAATAATGCTCTCACACATCTAAGGCAAGGAACAACCAAAGCAACCATACTTAAAGGTTGAGTTCTAAGGTTTCACTACAAAAATCAAGATCATATTCAAACTTTGCTTATTTTTCATGAACAATATTTACAAGATTCAATTATTCACAAGGATCTTGATACAAAGGCTCAACGGGGCTAGAAAATGCTCACTCACTCACAAGGTAGATTGATCATTCTTATTTGTTCATGTGGTTTTTCTCAAAATACACAAAAGTTTCCTTGATCCTTTTCTTCCTTTTTCACAAATCAACACACATGCATGATTTTAACATAATAAGAATGAGTTAAACAAGAATGTCAGTATCCCGCATATATTATAAAATGGAAGCTTCCTCACAAAGGAAATGTTCTAAATGATTCATAATTGAAAAAGTATTTCAAAAGAAGTAATGACTACATGTTTTACACCAATCAAAAGTTTCATATCCATGCTTAGTTTAGAATGCGATAAATATGTACCTTGTAGCGGTACCTTTACTCAATCATATAATTACCACTCAATTTTCCATCGATTCATAAATCTTGGCATTAGTTACAAGGTTCCTTCAAGTTTTTGAACTTAGGAACAACACAAAATCAAAACAAAAAAAAAATCTACAAAAACGAACAATTGCAAAAACTACTCAATATAGTAAAACATATTATCATAAAGCAAAAATTGTGACACCCAAAACAATGGTGCCAGAACATATGTTCCTTATCCTTACAAGGATGGTACAAAATTATCCAAGAGTAAAATAAAAACGGAAACAACAAAATCCTGAAAATTCAAACATAAACACAATATAAAGTAAACAAAAGATAAGAAAAACCCAGGATCAAACTACTCGGTACTGGCCTCTGAAACCATATCCCATAACTTCTCCCCGTTATCATCATCCTCATCCTCATCCATTGCAGCAGCATCATCCTCCGCATCGCCCGGAGCAACATTTGAATGGGGCACCTGAGTATGCTAAGGACGAACCTGTCCCCTCAGGAAATGAAAAGGCTTGTTCCCAGGTCAGTCCACATAAGTGTTGAACTCCTCAAACGACGGGAACATATTGTCCACCTGCAGTTCACGAACCTCAAATGAAAAGCACACATGGATGAGTGCAAAAAACTAAAGGCTCTTTAATGAGCCATATGCATATCCCTTGTGTACATACACGCGACACAGTCATCATATGCCTGACCATCGGGCGGGACTCCTTTGTGTTGCTGTGGTGGCTGAAATGGGTGTTCTGGTGGTGGTGGTGGTTACTGATCAACTTTCGGCATACAATGACTCTGGATCCAGGTATCCATCCTTACACCCTTGATGGTCTTATGGACCACACCCGGTATCTGGACACCCACTCAGGTGCAAAGGCCCATGATAATTCCATGAAAAACCAAAATAGTCGGGACCTTGGAACCTAAGCGGTGTCCACTAGTAGCAGTGGCACAGATCTCGTCAGATATAATTCTAGCCACGTCCACCTGTCTCTCTTCCATAATATAGTATAGCATACAATCGATGTCAAGTAGGATGGAGGAGGTGTGACTCCTTGGCCTTATGTTATGAAGGACAAACACTACAAGAAAAACGATGGATTGCGACGGTTATTTTGGCAGGTTACGACGGTTAAAACCACCACCAATTACATTCTACGACGGTTGTAGTACCGTCGCAGAAACGTGTGTCCCCAGGCTGTTTAGCGACGGTTGAAAAAACCGTCACACACAACCGTCGTTATATTTCACGACGGGCTTGAACTGACCTAAATTGGAGATAGCGACGGTTAAAGACCGTCGTTACTAGCCTTTTGATTTTTATTTTCATTGTTGATTGTGACGGTTTAAAACTGTCATGAACTCTATTTCACGACTGGTTGGAACTGAGATAAATTGGAAATGACAACAGTTAAATACTGTCGTGAATATCCTTTTGATTTTTGTTACCATTATTGATTGTGACGGTTTAAAACGGTCGTGAATGTGATATCTTGACGGTTCATTATTAATTTTTATATATTGTATTATATTGTTTTATAATATATTCTTTTATTTAAATTGCTATCTACTAAAATAGTTATATTATTTTTTCTTTAAATTATTTATACAATAATATTTTTATTTATAGTTTTTTTTTTAATTTTTTTCTATCGCTTTTTAGCGTAGTAAAATTAATTCCAAAACTTAATATAAATAAACATTATAATATCGAAAAAACGTGAGTTTCATAATCATGTAAAATGAAAGTTCCATAATCATGTCATGTAATACAAAAATCTGAAAACATATCAAATCATAATCTTATAACAATAAGTATCATTGTGCCAAAAATGAATAAGAAGGTTCATAATCTAGAAAGTATGTCATTATGGAATTCAGTAGCTAGACTCAGATGAACGTCTACCATCAGTAGGTGATTCCAATCCCTGGAAAAAAATTGTATTAAAATAATATTCTTTAAAATAATACTCCGAAGTTTTAACTTTAAATTTATCAAAATAATATACCTGTCTTCCACTAGAATTTTGCATTTGCATTGAGACTTCAATTTCTTCTTTCATAGCATTGTCTCTTTGCTTTAAGAATGTAATTGCCTCCATCAATTCATCAATTTTTGAATTTTTTTCTTTAAGTGCAATAATTTCTTGCTGCATTTCCTTTATTTTTTCATTTTCTGCAGAAGATGTCGATCTTGTAGATCTATTAATATGAGATGGCGTAACTCCAAGTCCCATACTACGAACATATCCATGTTGTTCTTTTCTAAATACTTTCTGAAATGCCTCATTTTCAGACACAAAATCCTTAATTGCAGCTTGTAACTTTTCCTGCACATGAAAAAGAGTAAATTGAGCAAGCAAACTTAACTTAACTTTTTAATCTAGCTAATAAAAAAATTTCTACGTCTTAAGGGGAAACAATCACTCAACTCAAGCCACCAGAGTTAGTTGTCGGCCTCCACAAACCATCGAAGGGGGAGAGCGTATCACTATCCAAGCATCCTAACTCTCTCTCACGTTTTCTCTCTTAATATCTCATCTTCATTTTCGTTTTCTTCTTAGAATCAACCATGTTTTTGGCTAAAGCATTTGGAGGGACATTCTTTGTTGCTGCTGCCAGATCAAAACATTGTTCCACTACAGCTGCTGCTGCCGGTGGCAGTGTAGTATGTAACCCTCTTCCGGACTTCTTTGAGGCAGACTAGAGCCTTGAAAATGATAAACCAGTTGTCTATGGTCGGAGTTGGAAGGCTTCTGAATTGCGTCTGAAATATTGGGATGACCTTCATAAACTGTGGTATGTGTTGTTAAAGGAAAAGAACATGTTGATGACTTAACGGCAAATGCTTCATTCTCAGAACTTGCGTTTTCATAACCCAGAGTGCTTACCTAAGGTTCTAAAGTCAATGAGTCGCATAAAACACGTGCTTACCGAGAGAGAAATTGAAGAACCAGATCCCAGGAGGTCTGCTGAGATGAAGAAAATGATAAATGGTCTTTGATGACTTAAAAGCATATGTTTTTCGTCGCGTTGTTGGGTATGCTGTAAGAATAGGACACCTACTTTCTTTCATGGATGTTAGAAATTTGCTGACCAAGGCAATGTGTTCTAATACATGATTTACTTAAAGTTTTGCCTATTTAGACTTCGAACTTTGTTTTGTTTGACCTAGCCAACTTCCTTTGACAGCAGCCAGTCGACGATTGTATGCAGTCTGGAAAAGATTCTTGGCTAGTCCCCCCTTTTCCTCCACCTAAGTACAATATAGATAAGAGTAAGGAAGATAAAAACATTCGGGGAAAGTAAAAAAGGATAGAATAAATGCAAGTTTCTGCAGTTAGTGATTGCAAAGTGACTATCGTATTGAAAATCCTACCCATCCACAATTTATTATGATAGTAAAATTCGAAACTGAATCCCCAATAAGAAATAAAGATTAAATGTGGCAAAGATAAAAATGTTGATGTGGATTAGTCTACACACCTTTTTTACAACTCCATCTCGAATACAATCAATAATAGCTGGTACCGCTGTCATAAGGGTGGGCTTTAAGACAGTTACGTCTCCCTTGGTTCCTTTCTTGATTTTATTGGATGTGTCGGTCAAAGTCATAGGAGTGCCGTAACCAATTACAACACCTGCAGCTAGCATAACAGACTGGACAACCACGGTAATTTAGAGACATAATCAACTACTTTGATGATTAAGACTTAAAGGCTAAAAGAATCACCTCTGCTGCCATTTCTAAAAAATGAGCAAGAGGCAAGTATGCCAAGTACACGTCCTCGCTACCCAGATTTGGAATCACTGTCATAACAGCTGCTGTAGTGGCTACAATGTTCCCGTGCGTAATCATGACACCCTAAACAACAACTAAAAGTTAACAACTTATCAAATCAAAGGGAAACAAGTACATAATGACTTAATATGGTTCTTATGCATACATATATTACCGCTTAAAAATGTATAGAGAATAAAGCCATACCAAATATAAAGTTAGTATTCAACTACTCATAGTTCTGAGTTCTTTAGTAGTTAGTCATTAGGTTGATGAGAAAATAAATAAACATGAATTTGGACAACATTTCACAAACATGCAGCAAATCTCAAAATACAAATAAGAGATTATGCATGCATAGACACAGATGAAGCCCTTTAACAAAACTTGAAGAAGTAGCAAACCTTTGGCAGACCTGTGCTACCACTTGTATACATGACAACAGCAACAGCATTCTTGGAAGGCAAGCTTGGTTCGACAGGACTTTCTTTCCCAAGCTTCTCAACTTCACCAAAAGATGCAATCGTATAGTTGCTCAAACCTTCAGAAAAAGCATGTTCGTCTTTGCTATCGTCTTCAAAGTAAATTATATTTTGCAAGGATGTTAGTTTTGATCTTATTGGTTCCAACTTATTCAACAGCTTTGCATCACAGATCAGAGTAGATACTTGAGTCTGTTCATATAACAAAGCTTCAAGTGAGAACATGCCACCATTTAAAGTTACTACAATTAAACAAAAGATAATAACTTCCTACCTCGTTTAGTGAGTGGATTAACGCATCCTCGCCTAGAGAAGCGTAAATAGTAACAACTGTTATACTCTGGCGGAAGAAACCCTGTAGTTTAGCAAGTATTTCATTAAAATTTGTGAGGAAAGAACCGATAAAGCCAAATTGTAATGGAAGGAATTATGGAATTGTACCTGGATAGCAATGAGCCACTCGGCCCGAGTATTAGAAAAAATTGCAACACGGCTATCTATATCATGGCCTAACTTAAGAAGACCAGATGCAAAACTAGACACGTGAGCAAAGACCTCGCCATAGGTTTCCCATTCGTCCCTCGTTTTTGTAAAAATTGACCTGGAAGTTAATGGAGGCATTATCACAAAGATTAGACAATACAGATAGAACAATTGTGAAACTGGATGAAAAATACACAAATAACCATTATCGGTATTTGGTAAAACTAAGAGATATATACTACGGGTATATAACAAGTTTGACATCTCCTAATGCATCTGAGGTAATAAATAGTATCATTTTGGTTAGTATTTCAAGTGGGTACTTTAAATTTTCTCATCAATCGAAACTAGGTATTCTACATTGAAAAATGAAATGAAATACACAAACATTATAAGCAAAGGTTAAACTTCTATTGGAGAACTCTTATAACAGAGAGTTGAAGCTCATATCAGATAATATACAAGTGAAGAAGTGAAATGGGATCATAATTTTCATATGAGCGACACTAATACATACCTTTCAAGAATCTGATATGGATCAACAACAAGCTCAAGCTTTCCATCAAGCCATATAGAGTAGCAGGCATTTGGAGCCATTCTATGCAATAGAAGCTTTGGAATCTGTGGAAAAACTAGTAAGTTACAAGTACATAGTAGTAAAGTACAACTTGGCAAACAGTAAAAAAAAAGTGAGTGATACTTTGCAATTCAAATTCATACTTAAAAAAGCTAATATTATATTTTGAATTAAAAAAAACATCATAATGCGTAGACTATAGGATCTAGCTAATATTATATCCATAAGTCTTTTTTCCCTTTCCATTTCCTTCCCGTGTTTTGATAAGGCTTAAAGAAAACTCCATTGTAGGTTACAGAAAGACAAAAATGACAACAAGATCGCATCATTAAAAAACTCAGCAACAAATATTACTAACAGCATGTATGCTAATATCTAGTTCACACTAATATCGTGACAATGCTTGCTGACATATAATTCAGACCTTCCTTGTACGTCTTGCATCTGTATAAGGAAAATTATGTGTGACAATAATTCTCCACAAACCAATCTTCTTGCTGGTTCCCAGCCTGCCAGAACTCGTCAAATATTTTTCTGTTTCTTCATCTACAAACATAAGGAAGCATACAGTTTGCTTTGAATACTCGCTTATGTTTTTTGGCTCATTTATCTCATCAAAATTTCCTAAACAAAAGATTTAATTCATCAGAAAAGTACAAGATTAAACAATTCAATGAAAGCAGAAATAACAAAATACAGACCAAATACGGTTGACGCAACAAGTATGAATTCTTTCCCAGGCTGTCTGTGTGTTGCAGCAGTTGTCTGAATCAAAGTGGGTTGCAGGCTCTTCTTTGGCTGCATTGCTTCATTCCAGATTCTTGCCTAATGTTGGCATTTTTGAGAAGACAAACCTGTTAAGATTCGAATTGATGGTGATTGCTTTGACGGTGATTCGCAATGACGGCGTGAGTGTCTGAGAAAAAAGGTTTGCTTCCCTCTTTCTTCAAGGGCATGAACGGAGATTTTCCCTCTTTCTCCATGAACGGAGATTTATGAAAAAAAGAGAAAAATACACGTAAAAAGGAGAATGAATTTTAGCGGGAAAGATAAAATTTTGGAGGAGAAAGGATGGATATCACAATTGACATATTATAGTTTTATTTTAATTAATTTCTTTTATTTTTCTTTAATAAATGAATGTTGATTGAATTATTTTGTTTATTTGATATTTTATAGTATTATGAGTATATATAGTTTAATTTTATGTTTAATTTTTACTATAAAAATTGTTTCTAAAATTTTGAGTTTATAAAATTTTGATATATAGTTTAATTTTAATAATTTAATTTTTGATATAATATTTTGAATTTAATTTTTATTATAAAAATGGTTTTTAAAATTAAATTTTCATTTTAAGTATATATAATATTTTAATTTTTATGTATTTTAAGTTTAATTTATTACTATAATTATATTTTATAAATTTTTTTAGTCATTTATTTATTCAATATACATAGATTCATTTTTAGTCCCCACAAATAAATAATTCTGGATCTGCCATTGGTTATAGTTTGTGTTACTGGGTTTAGGAGGCGACGGTTGTTCTACCATCGTGACATAAAATTTAGGGCGGTTCTTGAGACAGTCGTGAACTTATTTGTAGGACGGTTTAATGATAATAGTCGTAATATTTAATAATCTTTTAAAAATGTAAGGGCGGTAAATGTATACTGAGACAGCCTATGTCCCATTAGTGGAATTCTAATGAAACCTTATAAAAATACAGAAAAATTTGAAATTTTTAAAGGACAATACTTAATTATTTAAAAACATACTGTTTCACATACATATGCTTCAAATATATTTTACAGAGTTTGACACCGTTAAGACTAGCGGCCTTGCCACATAGATAAAACATAAAATAAAAGTACAGAAAGGAAACCAAAAAGAAAGCATACCAAAAGGGACCTCCTAAGTCCAACAAGACTGACACTTATACTGACTGTAGTAGTAGGGATGTGATTAGCGTTTGACAAAACACTAACAGCTCCCAATCTAGATGTTATAGTAACACATCTCCACGTCACTTCATATCCTTTCCTTCTGAGTTGTCGGGAAGTACGCAAGATTCGAGCTCATCGTCTGATCGTCATAAAATAATCCAAAATGCAAAACAAAAATGACACAGGGCTAAGATTCATGTACAAGTTTAAAAGTGGGAATGAATGTGTAAAATAATAATATATATGGAAACCATATTTATACAAACAAGCGTATCTTATACCCACAATTACATATACTTTATTTATTCTAATGCATCCCTGAACTATATGCTGACTCAGGCCACTAAACGCTGTCAATGATATCTATCCCATTTACCAAGATCAGATATCACTAGACCACATGCCACCAACGTACTCCCAATTACCAAGAGCTACGCCACCTAACTTCACATGGAGCCTAGGTGTTATAAGTCGATCGTCCCTGAGAATTCAGGCCAAGAACCTTGTCTTGCCTAGCATGCATAGATAATAATCCCCGTCGGGATTGCAGGCGACTGATCAACCTCGTGCGTCCCATACCGCACGGCGGTGGACTTACACATTCCTTAATGCAAGTCTATATGATCACTCACTCATCTTGTGGCAACTCTTAGCCATAAGTATTAAGTTAATAATGGGGAATTATCGTATCAACTTTTCAAGTTATACTTATTATCTAGATACTTAGGTTGAGTACCAAATCCATCCAATGTCTTGCCATATTTGATCTTTGTCCTTACATAATAAGTTCAGTTTGTATAATGGGTAATTGTATGGTTAACTTCCCAGGTAAGAGAGGTGGACTGTAAACGGCATAGTCGACCAAGTCTTTCCTTAGCCAGAACCCAACCAAATATAACTACTCATTGTATCCAACTTTCCTTATGTTAATGGGGATCAATTACTTAATATCTAGCAATGTTTTTCTCTCATTAACCGATTATTTCCTTAATCTATCAATCACAATCATTCAAGTATAAATAAAATAAACAATTATAAAATTAACCGAATAATGCAAGCACAATACAATACCAAATTGTCAAAGATTATTCCTATGATAATTAATTAAGGCCGGCGTAACCTCGCCTAGTGATTTGTGAAAATCATTATTTGAGAATAGGCTCTCCTTAATTATTTATCGCTAGTAGGGCTTAGGTCACCACTACACACATATATATTAAGTTATTTTACGCTAACCGTCCCAATCGTATACGAAATCTTGCCCCCACCTTTTGTTGAGTGTTGTTGAAAGTCCACAAGTGTTGTCTTCGATCTTTGCCAAGAACCTAATTTACGATAACCGTTGGATTGTACGAAATTTATGAAATAATTAGAATATAATTTATGGTTAATTGAACATAATCCCGTTATAACTTGAAATATTTATTTATTTAAATATATCATAATAACCTCCAAAATAATTATTAAATTCAAATATAAATTATATTATACCTCCTTTTGAATTTGTTTGTTTTAGAAAATTGTCAAGAGTATATTTCTAATAACATTTAAATTATAATAAAATTTGGGCATTATAACGACTTAAAATGGTAAAATTTATTTTGGACTTTATAAGTTCAATATATCGACGTCTGAACGGAATTTGCATAGAAAATTTAAAATAACCTTTATATAAATAACATAATTAAAATAATATAATTAAAATAAAATGGACATTATAACGGCTTACCGATTACTTATGAAAATGATTTGGGCAGAACTTTGACGTATAAAACTCCCTTGAAACTTTAGAAGAACTTTTACCACAAAATACTCTAAAGGTTACGAACCGATATCGTGGGAACTTCGATAACTAAAACTAATATTGCTATATGAAGAAATTAGAGAAGGAAAGAAGTAAAGAAGTAAGAAAGATGATTTGTGATTGAATGAATGAAAATGGGGTGGAAGAGACCCCTATTTATACTAGTTGTAAAATATTAAAATAACATAATTTATCATCTTTTGCCCATACCTTCCAACTTTTCAACTCTTGCTAGTAAATATGTCTCTATCAAATATTTACTAATCTTTCATCAATAGTGCTTTAGGTGTTCTAGTATGACTTTGTGAAAATAATTTATGACAAAGGTATGGGAGCTTGATTTCATGACATAATATTATGTAGGATATTAATAGAAAATGAGATATATATTTCTTTTATAAAAAGTAAAATGTTAATAATATTAATAATAATAAAAATAGTAAAAAGGATAGTTATTTGATATTTTTATTGTCTTAAGATTATTTTATTTATTAATTGGTTTATAGAGTAAAATGATAATATTCAAATAAAATAAAATCAATTAATAATAACAAAACAAGAACAACAATAATGATAATAATAATATGAATAATTAATTAACTTAAAGTTAAGGGTTTTAAGTACCAATTTAAATTTCAAAGTTTAGTTTATAAAATGAAACGATGATATTCAAATTGAAGAATAAAAGTAATAAATATAAAAAGTAATTAATTAATAAATTAATTATTATAAGTGTTAGTTTCAACATTTAATTTTTAATAACTAGCATTGTTAAAATCTCAAATCTAACTAGATATATTATTTAGTGTATGGAAAAATTAGGATGTTACATTACCACCCCCCTTAAAAGAAATTTCGTCCTCGAAATTTAGCGTACCTAAAACATATGTGGATACTTCTGACGCATGTCTTCTTCTCTTTCCCAAGTAGAATCACCAGTTACATCATCCCACACGACTCTAACCAATGGTATTTGCTTTCCACGAAGTTCTTTAATACGATGATCTAAGATCTTGACAGGTATAGCCTCATATTCCAAATTATCTCTAAGTTCCACAGTTTCAGGCTCAATGACATGTGAAGGGTCCGGATAATACTTCCTCAGTTGTGATACATGAAATACATCATGAAGATTAGACAAGTTTGGCGGCAAAGCAATGTGATACGCTACAGGTCCAATCCGCCGTAGAATTTGAAAAGGCCCGATAAACCTTGGTGTTAACTTCCTAGTTTTGATTGCTCGTGCAATTCCCGCCCTAGGAGTTACCCTAATGAACACGTGATCTCCTGCCTCGAACTCCAAAGGTCTTCTCCTCTTATCATTATAACTCTTTTGACGGTCCTGTGCTGCCTTCATTTTTTCTCTAATAAGTTTAACCTGATCTGTCGTTTGTTGCACGAATTCTGAACCCAATATTTTATTTTCTCCAACCTCATACCAACATAAAGGTGTACGACACTTTCTTCCGTATAATGCTTCATATGGAGCCATGCCGATACTTGAGTGAAAACTATTGTTGTAAGTAAACTCAATCAATGGTAAGAACTCGTCCCAACTTCCTTTGTGTTCAAGAGCACAAGCTCTCAACAAATCCTCTAACGATTGAATCGTCCTCTCAGACTGGCCATCCGTTTGGGGATGATAAGCTGAACTTAACCTCAGTTTTGTTCCTAACTCTAAATGCAACTGATGCCAAAAATTTGATGTGAATCTGGGATCTCTATCATTGACTATACTTGAAGGTATTCCATGCAATCTAACAATCTCCTTTACATATACCTGAGCTAGTCTCTCTAATTTAAACGTCTGGTTGATGGGAATGAAATGTGCACTCTTTGTCAACCTATCAATGATCACCCAAATTGCATCATGTTGTTTCTGAGTCTTAGGCAAAGCGGTTACAAAATCCATGGCTATTCCGTCCCACTTCCACTCTGGAATATCTAAAGGTTGTAGCAATCCGGCTGGCTTCTGATGTTCAATCTTTGCCTTCTGACATACCAAGCAACTTTGAACATATTCTGCTATATGTCTCTTCATTCCAACCCACCAAAACATTTTCTTCAAGTCTTGATACATCTTTGTGGCTCCTGGATGAAAACTCAACTTACTTTTGTGGCCCTCTTCCAAAATCAACTTTTGAATATCCTGATTTTGAGGTACACACAACCTTTCTTTAAACCTTAGGATTCCATCACTCCTTATGTTAAACTCTCCATTTTGACCATTTCTTATATTTTCCTTTATGCTCACTAGACGGTCATCAAGTTGTTGTTCATCTTTGATCCATTTCAGAAATTCATTAGACACGACAATAGCGCCTATGAATATACTTCCTTCATTGTGATGTACTCCTAAGTTTAAATCCACGAATTTGTCAATCAACTCTTCTTCCTTCAACATCATTGCAGATACATGAAGTTTCTTTCGACTCAAAGCGTCTGCTACAACATTGGCCTTTCCGGGATGATATTGCAACTCAAAATCATAGTCCTTCAAGAATTCCATCCAGCGCCTTTGTCTCATGTTTAAATCTTTCTGATCAAATAAATGCTTCAGGCTTTTGTGATCACTTAACACAGTGAACTTTGATCCATAAAGATAATGCCTCCAAATCTTTAAGGCAAACACAATTGCCGCTAACTCTAGGTCGTGAGTTGGGTAGTTCCTCTCATGCACCTTCAATTGTCTTGATGCATAAGCTATCACTTTCCTTTCTTGCATCAACACACACCCAAGACCTTGATATGACGCATCACAATACACATCAAAATTTCCTAATGGGTCTGGTAAGATGAGTATTGGTGATGAAGTCAATCTTTCCTTTAGCTTCTGAAAACTTTCTTCACACTCTTTAGTCCATTCAAAGTTTTTACCTTTCCTCGTTAACTGAGTCATGGGCAAAGCGATCTTTGAAAATCCTTCAATGAACCTCCGATAATATCCAGCTAGTCCAAGAAAACTTCGAATCTCGCCAACATTCTTTGGACTCTCCCACTTTGTTATTGCTTCGACTTTACTTGGGTCTACTGCAATACCTTCTTTACTAATTACATGACCAAGAAATTGTACCTCCTTCAACCAAAATTCACATTTCGAGAATTTCGCGTACAATTGAAGGTCCTTTAATATCTGTAGCACAATTCTCAAATGTTCTCTGTGCTCTACCTCATTCTTGGAATAAATCAGAATGTCATCAATGAAAACTACAACAAATTGATCTAAGTATGACCTAAAGATCCTATTCATGTAATCCATGAATACTGCTGGAGCATTAGTCAAACCAAATGGCATAACTAAGTACTCATAGTGTCCATAACGGGATCTAAAAGCTGTTTTTGGAATATCATCTTCCTTCACCCTGATCTGATGATATCCAGACTTCAAGTCAATCTTTGAGAATACTGATGCTCCTTTTAACTGATCCATCAAGTCGTCGATTCTAGGCAAAGGATACTTGTTTTTCACAGTGGCTTTATTGAGTTGTCTGTAATCCACACAAAGTCTAGAAGAACCATCCTTCTTCTTCACAAACAAGATTGGAGCTCCCCATGGCGATACACTTGGTCTAATAAATTCTTTCTCTAACATCTCGTCTAATTGTTTCTTTAACTCCGCAAGCTCTGAGGGTGACATTCGATAAGGAGATATAGAAATTGGTCCAGTTCCTGGAACCAAGTCTATAGAAAATTCCACTTCCCTAACCGGTGGTAAACCTGGAACTTCTTCTGGAAAGACTTCCGGGAATTCACAGACTACGGGAAAATTTTCCACACTAGGGGTTTCTCCTACTGACATGGAGAATAGCATCATAAAACTTTGAGTGAGGGTTTCAGCTTTGCTGATTTCTCCACTATCTTCTCCAAATGTAAAAATTTTCTCCTTGCATCTCAAGTTGACATCGTTGGCTGATAACCAATCCATTCCTAAGATGACATCTAGGTCTTGTAGCGGGAGTACCACAAGATCTACTAAGAATCTTCTATTTTCTAAGATTATTGGACAGTCTACACAGACTGAATAAGTTACCATTCTTTCTCCCGAGGGAGTTGTGATAGTCAACTTATAATCGTGATCAACAATTTCGAATCCCAAAAATTCAGCACAAGAGGTAGATATAAAAGAATGTGTAGCTCCTGAATCGAATAAAACTGATACCAACTTATCTCCAATTAAACACATACCTTGAATTAACCCAGCTGACTTTGAGATCTCAGCTCCTCTAATTGTAAATACTCTTCCTGTGGTTGGCTTATTTTGATTCTGAGGTCTCTGACCAACACTTGGGCCTCCATTTCTTGCTCTCCCTATGTTGTTATTGTTTATTAGGCCGCTCCTCTGGCCTGTTGGTTGACTTTGTCCTTGGGGACAATCTTTGAGAAAGTGGCCTTTCTGACCACAGCGAAAACAAGTTCCAATATTTCTATTTGGACAATCTTTGTTAAGATGTGCCCCTCCACAGCTGTAACACTTGAACATTAACCTTCTAGAATCCTGGTTATGATAAGGTGTAGGCCTTTGATATGGCCTACCCCCTCGTTGGATTCTTCCTCCGTGGCCTCGGTTAAAGTGGCCCTTGTGATTGTTGTTTTGGGTTGATCCTCCTGATCCATATTGATTCTTCCTATTGTCAATCCCTTCCAACTCCAGACACCTTTCTACTAGCTCACCAAAGCGCATAATATGCAGAGGTAAAACTGCCCTCTGGATATCATATTTCAATCCATCTTGATACTTTTCACACATCCATTCTTCCCTTGGATGCAAGCGGTAAAACTCAGAATACTTTAGCAAGGATTCAAACTTCCTAGTATATTCTCCCACCGTCATCACACCTTGACGTAGATTCTGAAATTCTCTCTCCTTCTCTTTCCTACATAACTTTGGAAAATACTTCCCCAAAAATTCTTCTTTGAACAAGGTCCAATTGATTTCTCTTCCTTCCTCTTCCAATAATCTATACTTTCCTCTCCACCAAGCTTCAGCATCGCCTGTCAGCATGAATGTTGCATAACCAACCCTTCTATTCTCTCTACAGTGAGTGAAAGAAAATATCTTCTCCATTTCTTGCAACCATTTCTCAGCACCCTCCGGATTAAAGTCACCACCAAACTGTGGTGGTTTTCCTTTCAGAAACGAGTTCAATCCTGTATCCTCATGCACCATTTCCCTTTGTTGTTGCTGAAAGAGTTGATGATCTCGAGTGATTTGCAGGATTTGAGCATTTTGTTGTGTTTGAACTAACACAGCTGCAGCAAGTTCACGAACATCTCGAGTGTCAGCTTGAGAGTTCGTTCCAGTTTGGGAATGATCTTCTCGTCCAATGGGAATGGTAGGTGCTCCTTCAGGAGTAACTTCATCACTCGCATTCCTACGTATACCTCTAGTAGTGCCTCTAGCAGCACTCCTACCACGCCTCGCACCTCTGACGTTCTGAACCATAACTTCCTGAAAAGGAATAGTTATTAGGTTCAATCATTCACAAGACATAAAGAACATAACAATTATGTATATTTATATCCCAATGAATGATTCATCGATAAGGATTTTTATCAAGTCTCCCACAGGCAAGGGATAATTGTGTCTAAAATGTTGAATTAATATCTTAAATATAACTAGAATTCAGGAAAACATAATCAACATTTAATGTATAAACAAAAATGTATCAATTTATTTAATAACAACGATTACAAAAATCGTGACCATGTCTCATTCAAAAACCTCTACTTGTAAACCAAGCTAAGACTAATAGTGGTAAAACTATAATTATCATTATTGCTACGAAATCTTTACCTAATTCTTCATGCTTGATGATACCAATAACAAACAAAATAATGACAAGAAGAGTGATGAATAAAAGAAAGGATTTAGCCATTTGAAAGGTATAGATAAATATTTAGGAATTGATATGAAAATAATGGATGGGTGTGAAGTATTTATAAAGTGAATTTTGTGAAGTGTCCGTTACGTTACCGTTGGGTTTGTGACCGTTGGGGAGGAAAAATAAAGTGTGCTAAATAAGTTTCCTAGACCATTATACTAGAAGGCTCTCAAGATGAAGACTCAATGCACAGAAGAAAAGTTATCATCCAGTTTGGAATCCAACTTGATACAGTCAGTATAATTCTAGACACTTACGGTCCGAGCTGAATCGACCAGCTCTGATACCATTAAATGAGACAGCCTATGTCCCATTAGTGGAATTCTAATGAAACCTTATAAAAATACAGAAAAATTTGAAATTTTTAAAGGACAATACTTAATTATTTAAAAACATACTGTTTCACATACATATGCTTCAAATATATTTTACAGAGTTTGACACCGTTAAGACTAGCGGCCTTGCCACATAGATAAAACATAAAATAAAAGTACAGAAAGGAAACCAAAAAGAAAGCATACCAAAAGGGACCTCCTAAGTCCAACAAGACTGACACTTATACTGACTGTAGTAGTAGGGATGTGATTAGCGTTTGACAAAACACTAACAGCTCCCAATCTAGATGTTATAGTAACACATCTCCACGTCACTTCATATCCTTTCCTTCTGAGTTGTCGGGAAGTACGCAAGATTCGAGCTCATCGTCTGATCGTCATAAAATAATCCAAAATGCAAAACAAAAATGACACAGGGCTAAGATTCATGTACAAGTTTAAAAGTGGGAATGAATGTGTAAAATAATAATATATATGGAAACCATATTTATACAAACAAGCGTATCTTATACCCACAATTACATATACTTTATTTATTCTAATGCATCCCTGAACTATATGCTGACTCAGGCCACTAAACGCTGTCAATGATATCTATCCCATTTACCAAGATCAGATATCACTAGACCACATGCCACCAACGTACTCCCAATTACCAAGAGCTACGCCACCTAACTTCACATGGAGCCTAGGTGTTATAAGTCGATCGTCCCTGAGAATTCAGGCCAAGAACCTTGTCTTGCCTAGCATGCATAGATAATAATCCCCGTCGGGATTGCAGGCGACTGATCAACCTCGTGCGTCCCATACCGCACGGCGGTGGACTTACACATTCCTTAATGCAAGTCTATATGATCACTCACTCATCTTGTGGCAACTCTTAGCCATAAGTATTAAGTTAATAATGGGGAATTATCGTATCAACTTTTCAAGTTATACTTATTATCTAGATACTTAGGTTGAGTACCAAATCCATCCAATGTCTTGCCATATTTGATCTTTGTCCTTACATAATAAGTTCAGTTTGTATAATGGGTAATTGTATGGTTAACTTCCCAGGTAAGAGAGGTGGACTGTAAACGGCATAGTCGACCAAGTCTTTCCTTAGCCAGAACCCAACCAAATATAACTACTCATTGTATCCAACTTTCCTTATGTTAATGGGGATCAATTACTTAATATCTAGCAATGTTTTTCTCTCATTAACCGATTATTTCCTTAATCTATCAATCACAATCATTCAAGTATAAATAAAATAAACAATTATAAAATTAACCGAATAATGCAAGCACAATACAATACCAAATTGTCAAAGATTATTCCTATGATAATTAATTAAGGCCGGCGTAACCTCGCCTAGTGATTTGTGAAAATCATTATTTGAGAATAGGCTCTCCTTAATTATTTATCGCTAGTAGGGCTTAGGTCACCACTACACACATATATATTAAGTTATTTTACGCTAACCGTCCCAATCGTATACGAAATCTTGCCCCCACCTTTTGTTGAGTGTTGTTGAAAGTCCACAAGTGTTGTCTTCGATCTTTGCCAAGAACCTAATTTACGATAACCGTTGGATTGTACGAAATTTATGAAATAATTAGAATATAATTTATGGTTAATTGAACATAATCCCGTTATAACTTGAAATATTTATTTATTTAAATATATCATAATAACCTCCAAAATAATTATTAAATTCAAATATAAATTATATTATACCTCCTTTTGAATTTGTTTGTTTTAGAAAATTGTCAAGAGTATATTTCTAATAACATTTAAATTATAATAAAATTTGGGCATTATAACGACTTAAAATGGTAAAATTTATTTTGGACTTTATAAGTTCAATATATCGACGTCTGAACGGAATTTGCATAGAAAATTTAAAATAACCTTTATATAAATAACATAATTAAAATAATATAATTAAAATAAAATGGACATTATAACGGCTTACCGATTACTTATGAAAATGATTTGGGCAGAACTTTGACGTATAAAACTCCCTTGAAACTTTAGAAGAACTTTTACCACAAAATACTCTAAAGGTTACGAACCGATATCGTGGGAACTTCGATAACTAAAACTAATATTGCTATATGAAGAAATTAGAGAAGGAAAGAAGTAAAGAAGTAAGAAAGATGATTTGTGATTGAATGAATGAAAATGGGGTGGAAGAGACCCCTATTTATACTAGTTGTAAAATATTAAAATAACATAATTTATCATCTTTTGCCCATACCTTCCAACTTTTCAACTCTTGCTAGTAAATATGTCTCTATCAAATATTTACTAATCTTTCATCAATAGTGCTTTAGGTGTTCTAGTATGACTTTGTGAAAATAATTTATGACAAAGGTATGGGAGCTTGATTTCATGACATAATATTATGTAGGATATTAATAGAAAATGAGATATATATTTCTTTTATAAAAAGTAAAATGTTAATAATATTAATAATAATAAAAATAGTAAAAAGGATAGTTATTTGATATTTTTATTGTCTTAAGATTATTTTATTTATTAATTGGTTTATAGAGTAAAATGATAATATTCAAATAAAATAAAATCAATTAATAATAACAAAACAAGAACAACAATAATGATAATAATAATATGAATAATTAATTAACTTAAAGTTAAGGGTTTTAAGTACCAATTTAAATTTCAAAGTTTAGTTTATAAAATGAAACGATGATATTCAAATTGAAGAATAAAAGTAATAAATATAAAAAGTAATTAATTAATAAATTAATTATTATAAGTGTTAGTTTCAACATTTAATTTTTAATAACTAGCATTGTTAAAATCTCAAATCTAACTAGATATATTATTTAGTGTATGGAAAAATTAGGATGTTACATATACTGTCGTGAAATGCGTCTCTATATAATAAAACAGAAAATAATTTACTATTACTTTAGACAAAAATATTAAGCTACATTGTCATGAAAATTATAATAATTATTTATTAAATTAATTAATAAAATTGGAAAGGTTAGAAAATAAAAATGAAGAAAAAAATGGAAAATTGAAGGAATAAAAAAATAGTGATTATGATTGACTAAAGTAATTGCGACAGTTCACCTTAACTGTCGCGAGTGCGGGAAGATGGCGGTTCTTTGGTAACTGTCGCATTATTTTATGCAACATGCCTAAATAATTTGCGACGGTTGGCTCAAACCGTCGTGAGAATTGTCGTAGTCCAGGAATAAGGACGGTTTTTTGATAACTGTCACAAAAAATCTACGACAGTTGATCCTAACTGTCGTGACAACCGGCGCAATCCAGGAATAAGGACGGTTTTGTGATAACTGTCGCAACTCAAGTGTCATAAATCTCCTTTTTTTTCTTGTAGTGAAAGGTCATCAAAACTTGCACGGTGGTGTTCATATCTCCTCCTTTCATAATCTTCGGCCTCCCCATCACATTAAGTTCAAACCTTCTACCCGGATGTGCTAAAGCCATGCTCACATTCTCATAGCTCCAATTTTTTCTAGCCACCCTCTTATATTAGGCACACTACTAGCGGGTTCCCCAAATATTCATTAATTGCATCTCGTGAGAAAGAGACCTACTTCCCCCTTACATAAGTCATGAACGAATACAGCTGCCCCTCCAATGGAATAGAGTTCACATAAAACTCGCGAATAATCTCAAAATTAAGTTGGATGGGCGGAGTGAGAAGTGTCTCTCAGCCATGGGTCTCTATGATGCTTTGGCAGCCACAGAAATCACCCTGAGGGTTGATTCAAAAAATTATTTCCTGCCAAATACTTCGTTGTGTCAGCTCAAGATATCGGGCTTCTTGCTCAGCTCTCAGGAATTTGTGCCCATCAAACTCAGTAGGTCCTTGCCTTTGTTGCGACAATTATCCAACACTATAGCGAGCGCGCTTAGGAGCCATCTACAACCAAAAATCAGACCAAAACAACATCCAACAAGTCAAACAACCAGCCAGTAAACTCAAGAAAAATCATATGCAACCACAAGTCAACACGAAACAAGCAAAAAGTTAAGGGATAATTAAAAATCAAACATTTTGATCCTAGGGGGCGCTAAGCGCGGCCAGAGCTCGGTCATGCATGCAAGCAAAAATTGCTTCTGCGGCCGACCTGCCCCTAAATAACCGCAATACTACCAAGGTATTATCTAAAGCAAAATAACACACATCACTCAAAACAACCATCAGAAGTAAAAAAAAGTAGATTAGGGCATTGAGGGGCGCGCTTAGCCGGCTCAGAGCGTGCTAAGCACGCTTGCGATAACATTCAAAAATTCCTCCTCTGCCACCACAATCAATCTCAGAATCATCAGCAAATCAACACCCAATGCTAACCCTATCAACATGCATTCACAAACTAGCATAGAAACAAAAAGTTCTCATCATGCAAACTCACATTTTAACACAACCCTAACATTTAATCAAAAAGGGTTCAGAATTACTTCAACAGAATTACCTCAATCAAACCCTAACAACCAATTTCAACTTATTCCAACCCAAAACCCTAACAACATGCATTCTACATTAATGAAAATAGAGAATATTGGCAAACATAGAAATAGGAGATGATATGAGAAAAAATAGAAAGCACTTGAAGAGCAAGAGAGAACTTCAGAGAGTGGAGCTTGAATGCAAAGAGACAACTTGAGCTGAGTGGGAAAGTGAGGAGTTTTGAGAACTCTTCGTGTTTTAAAATTTTTGACCCTACCATAGGCCCACTTATTTTCCCACTCAGGCCCACACTTGACTGGGCAAGTTCATGTGACTGTGTTAAGCGGCCACAGCAGCGCGCTAAGCGCGCTCGGTGAAACTTAACCACTCAAGATTGGTTTCAGACGGCGTTCTCCCAACTTTTTGTCACCCGATTAAATTCAATGAGAAAAAAATAGTAAATACTTACAATGTTTTGGGTGCCTCCCAATAAGAGCTTTGTTTAACGTCGTTTGAGCTCGACGGTCTAATGCAACCTCACGAATCGCGAAAAGACATTGTGGCTATATTCTGCTCGAAATCGCCACCAAGATAAACTTTCAGCCTCTGATCATTAACAACCCAACTCTCATTTGACAGGGTGTCTTCAATAACAATTTCCCCATAGTGTTTGATCTCCTTAATTTGGAACGGACCAGACCATTTGGATTTCAACTTACCAAGAAACAGTTTCAATCTCGAATTAAACAGTAAGACCAGTTGCCCTTCCTTAAATTATTTGTTCACAACCTTCTTGTCATGGTAACTTTTCACTTTATCCTTGTACAGCTTGTTGGAGTCATACGCTTGAAGGCACAAATCATCCATTTCATCCAGTTGTACCTTCCTTTTTCACCGCTTAAAGTTGGATCAAAACTCAGAAAATTTAAGGCCCAAAAAGCCTTATGCTCCAACTCCACCGGTAAGTGACAAGTTTTACCATAAATCATTTTGAAAGGTGTGAGACCAATTAGATCTTTGAAAGCTATCCGATAGGCCCACAAAGCATCATCGAGCTTATTTGACCAATCTTTTCTAGAAGCTGACACCGTTTTCTCAATAATCCTTTTAATTTCTTAACTTGATACCTCTACTTACCCATTTGCTTGTGGATGGTATGGTGTTGCAATTTTATGCTTTACACCATACTGCTATAACGCTTTTTCTAGCTGAGCATTGCAAAAGTGGGATCCTCTATCACTTATCAACACTCTCGGAGTACCAAATCGAGAAAAAATGTTTTTCTTCAAAAAATTTATCACAGTTTTTCCGTCCGCTTTCGCAATGCGATCACTTCTACCCACTAGGACATATAGTCCACTGCGACTAAAATATATTCATTGGAAAACGATGATGAAAATGGATCGACAAAGTCTATGCCCCAATAATCAAATACCTTAAACTCTAGCATGTTTTGTAACGAAATTTCATTCCGTTTTGAAATTTCATCACTCCTTCGACACTTGTCACAACTTTGTGTATGCAAATTCGCATCTTTGAACAAAGAAGGCCAATAAAAGCCCGATTGAAAGACTTTTGTTGCCGTCCTCAAACCATTAAAATGCCCTCCGTAAGGAGAGTTGTGACAATACCAAAGGATGCTATTAGCCTCTTCTTTTGAAACACACCTTCTTAAAATGCTATCGACGCTAAGCTTAAACAAATACGGTTCATCCCACACAAAGTACTTGGCATCCGATAAAAATTTATTTTTCTGGTTACGAGTTAGACCTTCCGGTATTAGTCTGAATGCTTTGTGATTTTCCATGTCGGCAAACCAAGGTCCAACTTGCACCATGAACAACTTTTCATTAGGAAATTCTTCCTTGACCTTAATTTAATTCTTGGTCACCTCAACATTAACAAGACGGGATAAATGATCTGCCACCAAATTCTTGGATCCTTTTTTGTCGCGAATATCTAAATTAAACTCTTGCAACAAAAGGACCCATAGAATTAGTCTTTGTTTTGAATCTGGATTGGTTAGCAAATACTTAATCTCCACATGGTCCCTATATACCATAACTTTAGAACCAATTAGTTAAAACCGAAATTTGTCCAATGCATACACTATCGCGAGAAGCTCTTTTTCTATTGTGGCATAGTTTATTTGAGATTCATTCAAAACCTTACTCACATAGTGTATAATATGAGGGAAAAAATTGTCCTCCTTTGACCAAGCACCGCACCAACGCTATAATTACTCGTATCATACATGAGTTCAAAATCATTTTTCTAATTAGGATCGATGATTATGGGTGCGATAGTCAAACTTTGTTTTAAAGAATTAAAAGCTATCATGCAAGAATCATCAAATTCAAAAGACTTATCTTTGTTGAGAAAGTTGCTCAAAGGCTTTGTGATTTTTGCGAAATCTTTGATGAACCTGCGATAGAATCCCGCATGACCAATGAAGCTTCTTATTCCCTTTACATTAAAATGTGGTAGAAACTTTTCAATGACGTCCACCTTGGCTTGATCAAATTTAAGGCTTCTTAAAGAAACTATGTGTCCAAGCATAATTCCCTCTATTACCATAACAACATCCAAGTTTTTCAAGCAAAGATCAAACAACCGTCCAAAAATCGAGAAGTCAGCCATAAAAACCTCAATTGTCTTTTCAATCAAATCTGAGAAGATTGCTTGCATACACTGTTGGAAAGTGGTCGGCGCATTACACAACCCAAAAGGCATCCTCCTATAAGTGAAGATTCCAAAAGGGCATGTGCAAGCAATTTTCTCATGGTCCTCAGGGTTAACAATAATTTGATTGTAACCCGAATAGCCATCCAAAAAACAATAAAATTATTGTCCAGAAAGTCTCTCGAGCATTTGATCCATGAAAGGGAGAGGAAAATGATCATTCCTCGTAGCTTGATTTAGCCTACGGTAATCAATACACACCCTCCATCTGGTCACAGTTCTTCTAAGGATCAACTTATTTTTCTCATTTCAGATAACTGTCATTCCAACTTTCTTCGACACCACTTGCACCAGGCTAACCCAAGGACTATCGGAAATCGGGTAGATCATTCCGGCATCTAACATTTTCACCACTTCTTTCATGGTAGGATTCAAGCGACATTGAGGTTGAGCTACCGATTTGAAATGCTCTTCCATGAATATCCTATGCATACAATAAGAAGGACTAATTCCTTTTAAATCAGAAAAAGTCCAACCCATAGCATCTTGATTCTTTTTCAATACACAAATCAACTTCTCTTCCTTGTTTTTGGTTAGCTCATTACTTATGATCGCCATTTTATGCCCCTCATAATCAAGAAACACATATTTAAGATGAAAGGGAATCAACTTCAATTCAAGCATGATTTCTTCATTATTTATTTTTTTCAAAATTTCCACCCTTTCTTTCAATGGAGGAATCTCATCCAATTCTTCAAGTTCTCGCAAACACTTCTCGATTTATTTTTCTTTACTCTCATTGACACTTTGAAGAAAATTTGTAAGAAATTTTTGTAATTGGGTAGGAACTTGTAATTGCCTTGTTACTTCTTTAATCACCTCTTCTGTTGCATCAATTCTAATACAATCACTCTTGTCTTAGAATGCTTCATGGCTTCTGATACATTAAAATAAATCTCCTCATCTTGTACTCTCACTTTCATGAGACTATCATCCATATCTATGGCCATTCTAGTGGTTTTCATAAAAGGTCTTCCAAGAATCAAAGGAGAGTCATCATCTTCTTTCATGTCGATCACCACAAATTCGACGGGAAATAAGAACTTGTCAACCTTAACCAACACATCTTCTGCTACACCGTGAGGACGGGTAGTGGATTTACCGGCAAGTTGCAATGTCATTTGAGTAGCTCTTAAATCCATGTGTCCCAACCTTTTCACAATGGACAGCTGGATCAAATTAATACTAGAGCCCAAATCAATCAACTCATTGTCAACATAAATATTTCCTATTGTGACTGGGAAAGTAACTCGTCTCAGATCATTTTCTTTTCGCAAAAGAGTTCGTTGAATCATAATGCTATAACTAGCATCAACTATGATGGTTTCTTGATCTGTATACCTTTTCTTCTTAGTGAGAATATCCTTCATGAATTTCGCGTATTTTGGCATTTGCTCCAATGCCTCGGAAAATGGAATATTAACTTGTAATTGACTAAAAATATGCAAGAATCGAGCGTAGTGCCTCGCATTATCTTTCTTCGTTGGAGCATGAGGATAAGGCAAATTTTGAATTGGAATAGTACTCACTTGTTCTTTACCCTTCCTAATTTTCTTATTTTTCTCTTTTCTTTTTTTCTTTTCTTCTTCCTCACTCTTTTTCTTTTCATTTTCAACTAATTCTCCCTCAACATTTTTTTCTACTTCACTCACATCAATATCTTTTTCTTTTTCAACTACTCCCTCTTTTCCACTACTTTCTCACTTATGTCCATATAGTTTTCACTACCACTTATAGTAAGAATAGCCTTGCAATGATCTTTTGGATTCACTTGAGTATTCGTTATAAAACTTCTTTTGTGTTGGTCGGCCAATTGTTTTGATAATTTCCCCACTTGCGTCTCAAGATTCTTTATATCCGTATCAGTGTTCTTTTTATTTGACATTGACATTTTCATAAATTGAGTGAGGGTGTCTTCCATCTTTGAATTTCCACTTGGAGCTTGTGGAGGTTGAGTGTAGTTTTGATGTTGTTGTTGAATATTGGAAGTTTCGGCACCTTGAGGTCTCCATTGTTGTAGATAACCTTGGTTACCTCTTTGTTGGTAACCTTGGTTTCCTTGTTGGTAAGGTGGTTAAGGTTGATACCATTGGTTTTGATTTCCCACATAGTTTGCCTCTTAAACCACTGGAGGACAATACCCGGTAGGGTGATCTACTTTACAAACCTCACGACTCGCCACTTATTTGTTGGTGTTGGGAATCTCTTGCATTTATTTTACTTGTTGTGAAAGTTTTGACATTTGTTGAGTCAACAACTCTACTTGTTGTGAAACCAATTTGTTTTGCGCAAGAATCACATCATTTGTTCCCAACTCTATCATGCCCGGTTTCCGTTGAGGTGTACCATGGTTGTGATTTCCTTGGTGATCATTGAGTGTCATCCTATCAATAATATCAATTGCGTCTTTGGTGCTTTTGGACATTAACGACCCACCTGAAGTAGCATCCAAAAAAGTCTTGTGAACCGATTAGAGCCCATTTCGGAATATGTACACTTGAGTTAATTCGTAAAAATTATGACCTTTGCATTTTTGTAATATGGATTTGAACCTCTCTCAAGCTTCATTAAGAGATTCATTTCCACCTTGAGCAAACATCGATATCCCCGTCTTCACTTCCATGAACCTATTATGTGAGAAAATCGTCCAAGGAACTTTTCTTCCAATAAATTTCAATATGTCATCACTAAAGTTGATTGATTAAGATATCATTCATTTGCCTTCCCGATTAGGGAATACGAAAATAGTCTCTTAAACAAGGATTCCTCTTCTGCTTTCGACGCTCCCGTTGCACCCGCAATTTCATAGACCTTGGTGAGATGTGTGAACGAATCATCATGATCCATACCGGTAAAAGGATTTTGGTATATATGCGCAAGAATTCCCGTTTTCATCTTTGAATGCCTCCCATTGTGGGCTTTTTGTGCAAAATGAGCATTATGCCTTGGACTGTTGGTACATGGAGTTGAAGCAAGAGGTGGTAGTGGAGGTGGATTTTCCATGATTGGCGTAACAATATTTGTGGATGAAGAAGATTCCCCTTGCTCTTGTCTTTTTCTAGCACGTTTCCATCTCCGTCTAGTTCTACTATTGAGTCTACGAGCAATTATTTCAATCTCATGATAAAAAATAAGTTCTTCTGTAGGCACCGTCCCTCGCATAAACAGATTCTACACGCTAGCCAAACAAATATCTTAAAATCACTAAACTATTGCAATGCTTACAATATCAATATCGACAATAATCCCCGGCAACGACGCCATTTTATTAAAAAGTATTTTAGGTGGGTGTTTTATTGTATCCACATGGATTGTTCAAATATCTAGATGTTTGTCGTTCAATAGCTTAAAGTTCTAAGAAAAGGATTTTCAAAGAGTTCTTGTTTTGTAACATATGTTTTTGTAGCAAAGAGTAAACTAGAGAAAATATGTTTTGTTTTAAGAAAAGCATGTCAAGATTATATTTTGTTAACCTCTTTCATATACATCTGATTAATCAAGCATGTGAAATTAGTTTCTATAAATACAATCGCGTATTCTCGCGAATCGGTTTATTTCTAAAGCGGCTTCGTGGGTATTATTGTTTTAATCGCTAGATGATTTCTCAAAATAACAATCGAAACAATAAATATAAAGATCGATACCAAAGCAAATATTAACCCCCAAATCTATGTCTAGAGTTTGTTTGTTAATAGATGAAGAAATCAGATCAAGACTTGGAAAATCTATGTCTAGAGTGATTCAAATCATACATACACATTAAAAGCAAAGATCTTCATCATATATTGATCATCAACCTTGTTCACGTACAAAAGATCAAAAGAAATACATACTAGTAAGGTTAACTACCTCTAATCCTGACACAAAAGTGTTTAGCTAGCCATAACCATGGTAGCTTGATCAACAATTAAAAAGGAAAGCTTCGATAGCATCAAAGTTGAAATATCGAAGGATGATGCTCCAAAGTTTTGATTCTCACTTCTCTTGATATTTCTAATATTTTAGCCCTAAAAACATCTTTACAATCTGAAAAGTTGCTAAAATTAAAAGTGATCTTAAAATATCTTTTAAGGTGACTACTTATAGAAAGTACATAAAATAGATGTAAGTGGTACCACGCTAAGCGCCGTCAGGAGCGCGCTTAGAGCGATCAGCAAAACAAAGGCAAATTCCCAAAAAGCGCGCTAAGCACGGTCAATTGCCCTTAGCTACTGCCTCAACAGTGAAACCACGCTGAAAAGCGCATTAAGCACGATTTACCGACATAATCGCTGCGAAAATGATCTTCTAGGCCTTCTTTACTTCACTATATGTTCCAAGCATTATATATCAGCAAGAAGACCTGTCAAAAAACATCAAAATGATCATAGCTCACAATATTTACAATCATAATCGGAAACTTGCATATTTACATTAAAATGTATGCATTTACTACTAAAATACTTAGGAAACAAATGGAAATGGCCACAAAATATCATCAAAAGTATGCACAATTTGGCCTTTAACAATATATTATTGTGGGATGATAGTTTGGGAGAGGAACTATTATCATTGGGTCAATACATGTTGTGTTTATTGTCGGGAGGGGACTTTAAACATTATGTTGTTGTTTCATTGATATGTTATGACATGCATTCAATATGTCGATGTTGTTGATGAAAGAGGCAAGTTGAAATCCGAGCATGGTGGATTGGTGACTTGTCCTGAATCTGAGAAGGGTGGATTCGAGGTTCGAGTAGGGTGAACTCGGTTCCTAAGTGAACCAATTGATGATGATATGGTACCACATGCATATGAGTCTAGTTGTAATTGTGAGTGTCATTGTATAACTTAAATGATGAATATGTGATTACTTGTGTATGATGATGGATTGGGTGTAGAACATTGTGTGATTGATATTGAATATGTAGAAACCCTAGCTTGGAGTTTTGTCCGATCTTTGTTCGAGGCATAGTTTAGGACACTTCGCATACACACGACTTTCTCTTGGGCTTTCTCTTTGCATGCATTCGTATTTCTTTAATTGTGGTTTATCTTCTAGGAGCACCTTTAGGGACTAGCGTAGATTAAACCGTTTTCAAACTAATTCTCGATTCGTGATCGAGCTATTTTCAAACACCCCTTTGTAAGTCGAGTGCTTGTCCTCATTCGCCATCAACCTATCACACACACTTTCAAAATTCATCATGTTTTCGACATTGGGGGCACCCTCAGGACTAGTATCGTTTCTCACAACCTAACCCTTGATTCGTCGTCAAGCCGGTTACATTTTCAATCAAATCCTTGACTCGTCGTCGAGCCATTTTCAGACCAACTTCCATTCCACCATGTTTTTGCATGCAAATAAAATCAAACCCTTGATCCAACGTCAAGCGGTATTTTAAACCAAGTTGTAAGTCAAGTGCCTTTTGCCTCACAGTTCACCTCTTTTTGCAATGTATTCAATTTTATTTTTTTCAAGCTTTTTCTTAACAAATAACGAAAGAAGAAGATTCTTGGAGTCTAGCATTCCTCGAATCTTCGAATGAATAGCTCTTGAGGCGTATGCTTTGGGTTGTCGTTCATTCACCATTTCATCTTAAAACACCTAATTCTTATTCAAACATTTTCATAATCAAACTTACGAAAGAAGGAGATTCTTGGAGTCTAGCATTCCTTGAACCTTCGAATGACTAGCTCTCGAGGCATACCCTTTGAGTTGTTATTCATTCAATCTTTCGAATTCAAACATTCAACTCTATCTTCAACCCTTTTCAGTCAACTTTCGAAAGGACTGAGTTCTTGGAATCTCGCATTCTTTGGATTCTTGAGTGATGGCTCTCGAGGCACGCCCCTTGAGTTGTTGGTCATTCAATCTTTCGTTCCTAAACCAAACTTCAAACTCAACTTAAAACCAATTCAACCCTTCTCTTTTCGTGGTCGTCTCCACGAACTACGGACGCTCTGATTCTTCATTCATTCGAATGTAAGATACGTAGGCACAAGACTGCGATGATCTTGGCGAGCAACATATCCTTTAACCACCCATTTTCCTTTTGACGTCTTTATCCTTTTATCTTGCCAATTCGCAGTTATTGTTGAGAAGAAAACAAGCAAGCTTAGATAACGCCCATAAAAATTCACCCTAAGAGGTTCCTGTTGAGTACAACGGACGTGAGGGGTGTTAATACCTTCCCCTTGCGTAACTGACTCCCGAACCCAGAACATTGGTTGCGACGGACTTGTTCCTATCCTTTCGTTTTAAAAGGTTTTCTCAATATTTTCCTTTCCCTTCTCTTCGGGATAAATAAAGTTCGGTGGCGACTCTTTTGAACCTCATTTCTGCACCTTTAACGCGAGGGTCGTACGTTTTCGATTGATTATTTTTCAAGGTGCGACAACTGGCGACTCTACTGATCAGCTTTTCATAATATTGGCCTTGCAAGGTACCCATGAATATGTCAATTAGTTCACCGTCGACCAAAGGTGGATGCACCCTTGCAGCTAGCTCTCTCCATCGTTACATGTACTCCTTGAAGGATTCGCTGTCCTTCTGAGCCATACTCTGAAGCTGAGTACGGTTTAGAGCAAGTTCGGTGTTGTACTTGTACTGTTTGACGAATGCATCAGCTAGCTCAGCCCAAGTGTGCACACTATTATGCTCCATCTGCATATACCATTCGAGTGATGCCCCAGACAAACTGTCTTGGAAGCAATGAATCATAAGCTTTTCATCTCTGGCATAAGCAACTATTTTGCGACGGTACATCTTCAGATGGATGTTCGAGCAACTAAGGCCTTTGTACTTTGAGAATTCAGGCGCTTTGAACTTGGGAGGAATGACAACATCAGGCACCAAGCACAATTCTAGAGCACTGAGAGAATTTGAATTGTGTCCCTCCATGACTCGAAGTTTTTCAGCTAGATCACGACACATCTTAAAAGCTTCTGAATCCTAAGCAGCAATAGGACTGGCAATGGGGATAGCAGCATGATAATTTTGAATGTCATCGTATTGATCCAACAGATTCTCTTCGGTATGGGGAACAGGGATCTGAACGACAGTAGGTTGGGCTTGCGGGATAGCTCCAACAGTAACTCCATGCGCTGGGATTGGTTGAGAAGTGGTTCCTTTAGCGGCAGTAGCGAAGTTCATTGGCATCTCATAGGGGTTGGGAACAGGAAATGAGAGTCTTCAGGTAGACCCTAGCACCTGACCATTTTTGTTGACGACAACAACTTCTCACAGCTCTTCTTCCTTTCTGGCCGTAAGGAGGGCTTCAAGGATCTGGTCAATCTTTCCTTTAACGAAGTCCAACTCTTCTCTAAAGGCAACTTCCTCTTGTTGAATCTGCTCCATCATGCGTCTTGTATTGGCTCTAGTTGCATACTGATGTCGAGGAATCAACTTGATTTACTGGAGAAGAAGGCAGGAGAAATGAGATTCTGCTGAAGGAATGAAAATGCAAAATGCAAAACAGATGCAATGCAATGCAAATAATATGCAGTGCAAGATGCAATGTAAGATGAAATGCAAGATGCAAGATCCAGAATCACAGGATCACAGGTTCAAATAATTCTGAAGCTGGTCACAGTAACAGGTAGATAACCGCGGTATCTGGTCAAAGAAACCTTACAGGTAAACCCTATACAGGAAGATCTAAATTCTTTACCCATAAACCCATATACTATTTCGCACCTTTTTAGTTAGAACTTAATGAAATCTAGTTACATTTAATAAATACTGTGATAGTCCTAAGCCAAAAATATAAGATTAACAATAATATCATACAACTTGTGTAATTATGTGCGGCCTTAGTTTTGACATCAAACAATATACATTGGAAAATTCAATCAAAAGAGATATGGATTTGAATACATACATTTGATTAGTTCTAAAGAAGAGAATAAATACTTTCTTTCGATCCGCTGAGCAGCCCCATCTATCTGGGTCACTTACCTGCCATCAGCAAAATAGTTTAATCAGCCAAATTAAATCTCTGTAAAAGTAAAGAAATGAAATAAAATGCATCCACAATAAACATATCAGATATACTTCTATATAACCCTAGAAAAAAATTGCAAGCAACTGCCCCATGCTTGTTGAACCCTCTGGTCTCCATCATTTCAAATCAAAACTTAGTGAAATAAAATGCATCCACAACAAATACATCAGATATACTCTTATATAATCATAGTTTTTTTTTTTGCAAGCAACTGTCACATGCTTGTTGAACCCTCTGGTCTCTATCATTTCAAATTGAAATTCTGAAAACCTTTCGGCCCTACTCAAGTCAAGCATGGCGCTCACCCTTTACAGTAAACATTTCCATAAGATTAACATCAAATTAAGCCAAATCCATGTGACACTAAATTACGATTCTACATTTCTACTACTAGTTCAAGTTTAACATAACATAAACCAGAAATGAGATAATTAGAGTCATGCAGGCACAATAACCTTCGATTATGAAATAGATAAAAACAAAACCAAAAATCAACTCATTTAACTACAAACCCTATACACCATAACAAAAAACAGTAGAAAGGAAGAAAAAAATTGAAAAGTAAAAATAAGGCAGTGTGTTATTCTAAACAGTAAATTTATCAAAGAAACTCGAAGTTTAAGCAAAGAGTAAGAACCAACACATACCGTTGCAGGCAGAGTAGGGAAGCCTTTCGCTTTAGCCAGCACGAGATCGTTGTTTTTCCATTCCCGGTAAGCATCAGCTGCGGAAACTGATTTCTTGGCGCCCTTTTTTCGAGTAGGTGCCATGGGAGAATTACGAAAACGCTAGAGTGAAACAATGAACAACAATATCTACAAAATTAAAGAGTTAGAAGGAAAAATTGGATGAATAATGAAAAGGTTTAAGCACACAATGGGGAATTGAGTGAGGCATTGAAAACTAACCGAAAGTGGTTGAGAGAAACCTAATTCTCAAGGGTTGAAGAGTTGGAGAAGAAGTGAAAGTGGTTTGGGGAAGAAAGAAGATGTGAAGTAGTTAGGGTGCACCGTGAAGGTAGTGTTGTTTTCAATCCATACTCGTGAATTGCGCTCTTTTGCTTTTACAAAAAATGGACCCTTTTATTTACTTCTTACCTCAGGCCAGTGACATGGCTAGGTTTGATTAAGCGACAATGGGACAAGGGAGCTACGATTGAGATCGCGGCTGCGCTGCTTCTGTTCTGCTTCGCGGAGGCGATCGAGGAAACTATGAGATTGAATGGAGGAAATTGTTGTTGGGCGAGGGAGTGAGAAGTGAGAAATGGTGGTGGTAAGAGACGAGGAGGAGAAATGTGGCGACCAAGTCTAAGGGTTTCGTAGAGGAAGAAGGAAGAATGTGTTTGGTCTGTTGGAGAAAAATGACATTTTTGGAGTTTTCACATCGGTTGCAAAGGGGTCCGATGTAAAGGCTACTTTTTCACATCGGGTTCAAATCTAGGACTGATGTGAAATCCTTTATTGTTATTTATTCATTAGTGAACTTTTCACATTGGATGCAAATTCAGACCCGATGTGAAATCCTTTATAACAAAGCTTCATGTTATTTACAAAACTGTCACCTTGTTATTTTTTCATCAGTGAACTTTACACATCGGGTGCAAATTCAGGCCCGATGTGAAATCCTTTATAACAAAATTTCTTATTATTTACGAAACTGCCACCACGTTATTTTTCACATCAGTGGAAATAAATGTCTGATGTAAAATCCCTAAATCAAATATTTTTCACTTCATATTATTATGAAATCTGATGTTAAATCTTTTGACAAATATTTTCACATCATATATCTTGAAATCTGATGTAAAATCATTTAACCAAACGTCTTATTTTTAATAGTGATAACATGAAACTAATACACGTACCCAAGTATTTATTGTCGTTTCTACATCAAATATCATGATTTATTGATCGTGTAAAATATTTTTACACTTCAATACATATCAATTAAATTCTTAATTTTTGTAATAGCTAGTTTTTTAAAAAATGATAATATAAGTGGTACTAACAAATAACTCGCATCCATTTGAAATTACGGATATTTTTAATAGTTACCACCTATATAAAAATATTAAATGTGTAAGTTACCACCTATATAAATTTTTTTTTTGAATAATGCTATAATGCTTTATATAAAATAAAAAGAGAATATACAAGGGTATAGAGGACCCAATCACAGAACAACCAAAAAACCACAACTACTCTATAAGTAATTGAGCTATATGATGCCTCATTCTAGTATTCACCCACCCTCTATTCGCAAGGGTAGAAATGACTAAATCTCTAATATCCAAAACATTCGTCGTATTTCCAAACACAACATTGTTACGATATCTCCAAACTTCATGAATGGTTTCCGCTACAGCACTACGTAGAATGCACTTCCTCCAACCTTTACCTTTGCAATGTGTGATTAACCACTCAAGTTCCTCACGTCATTCACACGGGAAATGTTGAAACCCCAACCACACCAAGATTTGTTGCCAACAGGTTCTAAACAGTGGACACTCAAATAAAAGGTGGTCAACTGTTTCCTTCTTGTCGCAGAAATTACACTTGTCGTCGGTCGTAAGGCCAAGTCTTTTGAGTCGTCCCCTTGTCGCAAGTCTATAGTGGCAAGCCATCCACATAGTAAAAGGAGCTCTCGGTCTAGCAATAGTGTTGGATAACATGTGTTTCCATCCAACATCGGGGTCATCCTTCTTTAGGAACTGGTACACTCTCCCCACAGAGTATTTCTCCTTCATTTCATACCAATCTTCCATGCCAATAATGATGACTCTGTGTCTAAGAACAACTTTTAGAATCCACGACATACCCTGTTTTTCCTGGACCTGCATAATATCTGTAGTTTTGAAATAAAATGCGTGGATCCATTTCACCCAAAGAGTATCCTTCTTGTTGCACAGGTTCCACAATAGTTTTGTTAAACAAGCCATGTTCCAATCTGATAAGTCCAACACATCCAGACCGCCCTTCCGCCGAGGTTTACAGACACTCTTCCATGCAATTGGGGATTTTCCGGATTTCACATCGCTACCTGTCCACAGGAAGATCCTGCAAATAGACTTAATGGTTTTGATCACCTGCTTGGGGAAAGGGAGGCAGCTCATCCAGTATGCTGCAATAGCAGTAATGGTGCTATTAATCAGTTGAAGTCTTCCTGTATAACTCAGTAATTTAGAGCTCCAGTGACGAATTCGGCTTACAATTTTGTCTACCAAACTCATATAGTGATGCGTTGAAAGCCTTTTACACGTGAGAGGAACTCCCAGGTAACGAAACGGTAACTCACCTTCTTTAAACGAGGTAGAAGCCAAGATGTCGTTTTTGGTCTCATTTTCCACACCCCCGAAGTACACCCTACACTTCGCGGAGTTAACTACTAAGCCAGTGGACTGGGAGAACGTCTGTAGGTGATTCATAAGTAACTGTACAGACTTGCTATCCCCACGGGTAAAGAGGAGAACATCATCCGCAAAACTAATATCAATGATTTGCAACTTTTCGCATTTTGCATGAAAGTTGTAATCAGGAACTTTGCTTAACTGGTGTAGGAGCCTGTGAAAGTATTCCATAGTTAGAACAAAAAGAAGGGGAAAAATAGGGTCACCTTGTCTAAGACCCCTTTTAGCCTTCATGATTCTAGTAATTCTGCCAGCAACATTGAACTTGTAAGATACCGTAGTAACCGCTAGCATAATCCAATTGGTGAATTTGTGAGGGAAGCCAAATTCCTTGAGAATACACTCTAGAGCATACCAGTCCAGGGTATCATAGGCTTTCTGGATATCCAGCTGCAACATACATCTCGGAGTACCGCCTTTTCTGCTGTAGCCTTGGATTAGTTCGTACGCTAGTAAAATATGATCATGGATGTTCTGTCCAGGGATGAAGGCAGCCTGGCTCTGACTGATAATACTAGTAAGAACCTTGCTTAATCTCCCGGCCAAGATTTTTGATATGATTTTGTAGAGCGTAGTACAACAGGATATCGGTCTAAAGTCCTTCGCATAATTACCACCATTACCTTTAGGAATCAAGGACACAAGAGTATAATTAACAGCAGGGTACATGTTGAAGTTATCGAAAAAATCCATAACTGCAACAATGGTATCTTTTTTAATGATGCTCCATGAAGCTTTGAAAAATTTCGCCCCAAAACCATCCACACCAGGGGCTTTCAGGTCACCAATGTCATGTAGGGCACTATAAATTTCTGCTTCAGTGGGGGGACAAACCAGCATATCTTTCTGAACACTAGTAATGTGAGGACCAGCTCTCATAGCAGTCAAGTTTATACCTTCCAAGTTATTATTAGGACTACCCATGAGGTTGCCATAGAACGACAACACCTCATTCTCAATGTCTTCTGCCTCTCTAAGGATTTCACCTGTCATAGAACACATCCCAGTAATAGCACTATTGTTTTGTCTAGCTTTTACCTGGGCATGAAAAAACCTGTTGTTGCCATCACCCAATCTGAGCCAGCTGATTTTAGCTCTCTGCCTCAGCACCTGCTCCTCAATTTCACTCCAGTAACAAACCTCATTTGATCTGGTTTTAACAAGGTGGATAATTTCAGGATTATTAAGGTCCTCCCTGAGCTTCAGTTGGGCCTCATGTAACTTCTGTCTTGCATTCTTGAGGGTAGCAGTGGCACCCAACAAAGGTTTACTAATCTTCTGCACAACATTTTGGCATCTAAGCAGTTTCCTCCACATAACATACATGAGATTACCCTGGACAGGGACACTCCAGCTATTAGCAATGTTTTCTTGAAAACCCTCAACCTCAGTAGAACAGTTAAGGAACTTGAACTGAGGTGTTCTATTCACAGTATTATCAAGGCCAGACAGCAACAGAAGCGCATGATCAGAGATGCCAGGGGTAAGGATTTTTAGGCACATGCTGATGTACTTTTGAAACCACTCAGTGTTAGCCATCCCGTGGTCAATCCTAGAGTGAATGATATTGTCACCTTGCCGATTGGACCATGTGTAATAATCTCCAACCGTATCCATTTCACTAAGGTTACAATGGTTCATCATGTCAGTTAAATCTTTATACTCTTTCATCTGCACCATGGATCCTCCTCTTCTGTCAATAGTCTGAACCACATTGTTAAAATCTCCAATAAGAAACCATGGCCCCTGTTGGTTTTGGTTAATGTGTTCAATATCTCTCCACAAATTCTTACGACAGTCCATTCTGTTTGCGCCATACACTGCTGTAAGCCAGAATTGAAACATACCCTGCATATCATAGATACCACAATGAAGTAGTTGCCCAGTGCTATCGACTTTCCTGATTTCAATCTTAGCATTGTTCCACCATATCCAAATTCTACCATTAGCATGATCAGCATAATTATCCATAAACAAGCCTTTGAGCTTCATCTTGCACCTAATAGTATCAGCCTTATCTTGCTTCACGCGAGTCTCAAGCAAAATACAAATCATTGGGTTAAGAGAACGGAGGCGGGAGCTAACCTCTTTAGTCTTAACCAATTTATTCAGGCCCATCACATTCCAGGATACTAACATGGATTAGTGTTTTGGCTGCCTCCAGGGTCATTCACAATCCCCAACAGCCCAAACCCATTTTGGCATTGGATAGTTTCATCCTCATGTGTATTACCTGTGATTTTCCTTTTGCTGTTGCTAATGATCGGCGTCCACCCCTCATCATTATGTTGGGTATCATTGCTAGTATCCCCTGCTACTATTGTTCCACTTGAACTGGCCTTGGCTTGCACCCTTTCCTTATGTGTCTGCTCTTTCACCTTCTCCTTCCATTTTTTGGTAGGCTTAGAGGGCTTATCACAGTTATGACCAACCTTTTGGCAACGTTGGCAGTAAAGAGGTTTCCACTCATATTCTATCGGCTGTTGCAGTCGTGCACCTTTTTCGTCTCTTATGATAATGTGTGTCTTTAGCTCTTGTGTAACGTCAATTTCCACCAGGATACGAGCATATGAAACCCTGAGCTTGTTTGCCGTGCATTCATCCGTAACCAGCGGTGTTCCTAGTGCACTGCCTATTTTACTCAGGCTTCGCGCGCCCCACAAATGTAGAGGTAGCTGAGGTAATTTCACCCACAACGGAACTGTTCTAAGCATATCCTTGTTCATACTGAAATCAGGTTTCCACTCACGCAACATCATTGGTCTATTGCGGATTGAGTACGGCCCCTTCATCAAAACTAGGTCTTTGTCTTGGAATGAGTGGAATCTAAGGATGAAGAATCCTTCCTCATTATAGAACATATCAGGTAGCTTCACAAAATTCCAGTTCTTGCTCATGAACTATTTCACTGCATTCATGCTGAGGTCCACACCCAGGGCATACATGATGAGGGCAGACTCCCAGAATTTCACTTCCTTTTCAACATCTTCCTCTTCAATTTGGATTTCCATTTCTCCATCAATAATCTTTGGTGCAACGAATTCCATGGTGAGACCCTTTGCCGGATTACGATTCTCATTGATGACGTCGACCCAGAGCTTCTTCGTCTAGCTAGTTTCCCCCTCCATTCTTACTTCAGTTATGTGATGACCTAGATTTTCTGTATCAGAAACAATTTCTTCGTTCTCCTCCGCCAGGCTTCCATTTTCCTCTGAATCATTTCGCACTGCATCGTCCACAATAGTTTCTTTTTCCGTGGCTTGCTGATCTGAGATGGCCGCCGTAGGGTTGGTTGTTGACGGTGGCACCAAACGTGGCCGCCCTCGTCCTCTCCCTCTCCCGCGACCCATTATTCTATATGGTAATTATATAAAAATATTAAATGTGTAAAAAAAATTAAAATGTCAATATATTTCGGAACATGAAATTTGTACAATTCGATGTTATAATGGTGGAAAAAAATAATTTTATATTATAAATATGAAATTTCGATTAAAAAAAAAAGAGAAATTAAAACCCACTCAAATTAGAAGTAGAAAAGGCCTTTAACCTTTAAAATGATTATAATCTCAAATTAAAATAAACTAAAATTATTAGAAAACAAATTAAAATAAAACAAAATTCATCATAATTATTAAAATATATCTCTTCTCATGATCTTCATCAAAACATCTCAAACTAAGACAAATAAATCTAACGATCCAAAATATTTATTACAAATAAACTTGTTTGGGGTAGTCAAAGATATATTATCGATGATTTGAAATGGAGTTGTATCGTTTATGTGTGTCGTATTAAGTAGTGAGCATCAAGATTAAAATTGTTGTTCTTATATTTGTTTTGTTAGTGTCGTAGTTGGGTCCTCCTTTTTACTATTCTAATTAATCTTTTTATTTTTATTTTTCATAGATAAAATAATTTTATGACTTAATATATATATTACATTTGAATATATTATTAAATTTAAAGTGGTTTGAAAAACAATGACTTATAATTTTAATTTTGATAAAATAACAAAATATCAAGATGTAAGATAATGATTTTACTCTAATGTTTCTTACTTGTATAAAAAATCACTTGTTACAATATAATTAATTTACGCTCTTGTGAATGTGTTGAAACAAACTATGGACTTTTTCTTTGGAATTAGAAGGAGCAAACTTAGCACCATTTGGTATCATGATCTCTATCAGATGGGATTTGAGTACATTATCGAGCACCATAATTTTAAAAGAGTTTTTAATGTATCCTTTATGTTTTTTTTTAAGTACCATGTGAAAAATACATAAATATTTTAGATTTTAGAAATATGTCTTTTAACGCATTAAATTTTGATTGAACGTAAAAATATTTTAGAGACGTATTTTCGTAACAACTTAAAATATATTATATATTTCACTTAAAAGTCATTATATACGTGTATTGTATCAGAGATGCATCTCTGTGAATTTTACGGAGATAGCTTTTTCTAACGTATCAGAACATAACTCTTCATGTTATGATTTGTTTACGTGTATTCAGATACAGCTTTAAACTATACAATCAAAATTTAAAAATAAAAGATGTACATAAATTTAGATGGTCCAAAAATGTCAATATAAATAAAAGACCAATAAATGTCAAAAAAGTCGAGAACAATGATAAAGTAGCATGATGTCAAAATGAAATGCACGAGACATCGTCGAGTGTGATAGACATCTCACCATGCAGGAAATGAAATGACGAGGTCTCCGAGTGTTATCTCTCCACAAATGCATTAAGCATCTCGTGGTTGACCGTAGTATAACTTATCATGCACATGTCCTTCAGACCAGATAAGGACAAAAATGTCTGAAACCAATTCTCATTCGACCGAGGCAAACCAGTAATCTTCCACCTGTGGTTAATAAATTTATGCGAACCACGCTCCTGAAAAAAAAATAAAAATCAATGTCATAAATTTGTCAATAACATAAATAAAAAAGAGTGAATCCAACTAATGCTACCTCTCCGTCCCAGATATGTCTGACAGTATGGTTCGGGTACAAAGGCAATAATGACAAATTTACAGGGCCTCCTCCAAATGCCTCTGGCTCAGCAACCGCAGCAGCCTCATCCTCTGTAGGTGGCACTGGATCAACAACATTAACATTAGGAGGTGACACAGACTTATAAGCATCTACAATAGAAGGTGGCATTGGTGAATCGGGTACCTCAGACGTCTGAATAGGGAAAGCCCGACGCCTGCGAGAGAATGGAGAGAGTGATGCGCCATTAGGTGAATCTCGTCTCCTACGGGAAGAAGAAAATGAAGTAGCATGAGGAGAAGCACGAGCCCTATAAATAGATGGTTATGCATGGACAAAGGGACCAAGAGCCTATGAAACCTGTTGATTCTTCTCCCACCGCGCTGATGTGTGTTATACAACCCTCCTGTGCCTTAGTTTATTGTGTCTATCAACCATTATGCATTTAAGTTAAAGTAAAGCAGACAATGAGTGCAGGAAAACAACACCACAGGCATGAAAATAAAAATAAAATACTACGAAAATTCCGGAGATGCATCTCTAGAACATGAGAAACTAAAACATTGAAAATTTTCGAAGATGCATCTCCGAAATTTTCTTCAACTCAGCAACTGCGTCAATGGTGGCAATGTACCCCATGCAATCCCAAAAAGCATACTTTGATCATCCCTTTCATCCAACAAACGTGTAATATATTATATATAAACTATCATACATGCAATTTCTACTCATTTCTAACTTTAATCATCAATTTATACTCATTTGCACAAAAACTCAAAAACTTATCAAAAACTCAAAAAACATACAAATTTCAACGTTCCTTCAGGGTTGGATGATGTTTCAGATGTTGATTGAATTTCCCTTGAGCTTTGTTGATTTGTTTTTGACTTGATGAAGAGAAAAAAGTTGAGAGAGTTTGAATTTGTTTTTGAGCAAAATGAGAAATGAGGAAGGAGAAGGGTCTGACACGATTTAACCTCTAAAATATTTCGGAGATGCATCTCCAAAATATTATCTCTAAAATATTTTAACGTTAATTAAGTCTTTAGTGCACCAGGATATGCATCTTCAGAATCTGAGGGCATTTATGTATTTTTGCATGGTGCCTAAGAAACTTAAAGGGTGCATCAAGAAACTCCCTAATTTTAATACGATGGATTTGGCGCAACATTGTCTAGCATCAATACGACCTACCTCATGACTTAGTTAACGCTACAAAATTAAATTTTTCTTTATGCTATGTTATAATACCAAGATTTTATCCTTTAATAGTTTATCCTTTAAAGAATAAATTGGTAACATATGAAAGCTTATTCTCTTGTTGTCAAACTATGAAAGTTTAGTCAAGTTTTGATTGATATTTCTAACTATGGATTCTCTTTTTCTTCAAATGATTATGCAAAGAAGGAACTTTATCCCTTGGTTGTGGATTCCTTAACAATAAAAAAATGTTAGGTATGGGTATGAAAAGTTGAACTATTATCCTAATAAATGCATAAATATAAAGTAACAACATAAAATATTAAATGCGTAAAATAACTTGGTTGATTGATAAGATGTTGTTGAAAATTTCCAAAATGTGATATTTATAGAGGAAAATATCCTATTGGTTATAACATCGTGACCTACACAAAATGTTGCCCCATTAAGCTATTATGTGGATAATGTGTGATTGTTCTTTCCATTTCTAGAATATGTAGCATCCCACATTTGGTTGTTGTCTTCTGCTTCTCGACCTTATGTTGACTCCTCTATGGGTGTTTAACTTTTATAACTTGTAGCTCCACAATCTTTATTCATTTGATTAGTGTCTCTTTAAACCTAGAATGTGTCCATAAAGCACACTTAATCACTCTTAAATTTCTTTTAACAATGTCTAGATCCTTGAAGACCACATTAGATATATATAGACTTGATAAAGATTTAGTTGGTTCACACTCGACTTTGATTGTATTCACCTGGCTTTGCTTTGACTAGGGGACCATTGGTTAACCCCAAAGTTTTCTATATGTCGATATTGGCTAACACTTTAATTATTTTTAGATGTAAACAAAGGACCCATGAGTAGCCTTATCAATTAACATTGATATATGAGATGGTGCAACATAACCAATAATATTTTTGCATGTGAGCACTATCATTATTGTGTTGTAAATATGAAGATCTATTGTTACAAATATTGTCTTGGCCTGCAAGTTGTTGAATACCTATGTGATCTTTGTCAACCCCTTTTACCCAATGGTACATCTACTTTCATAGTTGCCTTGTCGATTTTTTTTTGCCTGGTTAATAGGTGTTTTCTTATATAAATATTGATGAATCGGATGGTCAAGTTCTTACTTGTTCTTCATCCATATATTTTTTGTCTTGATCACGATAAAACTTCCTACTTTAAATAGCATGTTTGAAAACAAGGTTTCATTGCTATTAAGGAGAATGACTTATTTTTAAGGACCACTTATATTAGTCATATCTTTAGAACGAGAGGTTGAGGAAATACTTATTCGAGTTTGGAAAATATGGTCTCACACACATAAGTCCATTCAAATGTTGCCTACTTTCTTAGCAGTTTATAGAACTACAAGGTGTGATGAGCAAATCTGTATATGAACCTTGACAGGGAAATTAATATCTCATTTAATCATTGAATCCATCTCTCAGTCTTAGGCATTGCAATGATAATCCTGACAATATATTTATCTGGATTGACTATATTTTCATCTATGTGAGATAATACCTTAGGAATTTCCTAGTTTTTACACCAAATATGCAATTATTAGGGTTTAAGCGCATGTTGTGTCTCTTAACTTCACTAAATATGACTTGTTCAAGTGATCAATTTTCTCAGTAAAACCCACAATCATATTGTCTAACATGTCACATATTTGATATTGGAATACTTTGTTCATCATTCTATGGTATTATGCCTTTGCTTTATTGAGACCGAATGATATTACATTGTATCACTACTTCACCGCATCTGTCACGAACCTTGTTTTGCTACTGTCGTTAGGGTCCATTAGAATCTGGCTGTAGCTTGAGCACACATCCATGAACAGTAAAATTTTGAATCTCAATGAGTTATCAACCTGTTTATGCATGTTTGGTATACATATGTGTCTTTAAGGAACACTTAATTCATAAGTGAATAATCGATGCAATGTGTCATTTGTTGTTTAACTTATTGACTTACACAACATTAGACAACCAAATAGTATATATGGTTTCAATTATAAATCTAGCTTTCAAGAGATCTTCAACAGACCTTTTGGTTGCCTTCTCCTTTTCTAGTGTCTGCTTTCAACGATGTTAGGCCACATACAAAATGTTATGTAGCAAAGCCAATGAATGTCAAGTGACCTTGGGGCTTATGTGAGACATTTCTTTGGAAAACCAAGCGAGTAAATCTTCATTTTTCTATAGACACCCAAAAAGTCAGTCTTCCACGAACTTAGGTAAGTCAACATTAATCTTGACTACCTTCAAGGCGTCGGTCCTTAGAACAATCTTGATGAATCCTCTCAATTGGGCTCATGCCGCTCAACCTTTTTTCTTTCCTCTAAAGGTAGTGTTTTTTCGTCATCTTTGAGGGGTTGCTTCTCTAGGTGAGCATCCATTTAAAGAGGTATCTTGGTGACAAGATCAATGGTCCCGAGCTCCTTGGATGATTAATACTTTGCCAACAAGGCTAAAAAAACAAGCGTGGGATGCTTCTAAAGTCTGTTTCGAGAACGATTACTTTATCGTTGCTAGTGTGAAACCTTAATTTGAGATGGATCTTCAAATGCACACAGGGTAACACCCTTTTCTACCCCACAAATATAATGACAAATCAATCACATTTATCATAGTAAAACATTAAACACAATAAAAATCACCTTAAAGGGCGTACATTTCTCAATAACTCAAATAAAAGTCAATACTCCGTAATCAACGGGTTTTCCCAAAATTACTCAAAAATTGCTTAAAAGACAGCGAAACTCAAAAAGGCAAAGTTCAAAGTTTTCCTTGCGCAGCAACATAATCAAAATAACAATAATCAATAAAACATGGTTTAAATCAAAGAACCCAACTCGATGTTACACTATCAGCACAAGACCCTCTAAGTCAACCAAAAGTCAAAAACTCCAAAAAGTCCTCGACGACATCCACGACTAAACCTGGTCATCTGCAAGTTACCCACATGGAGGCAACATTCAAACAGGCAGGGTGAGTAAAACGATTCATAATAATCAATATAGGAATTAATATATAAAATAGCGTCATTTTCGTATTCAACATCATCATAATCATCAAGGAAACATCAAAAAGCCATAATATCATAAATTACACCAAATTATCACACAAATGCAAATGCAACAAGACTCATGCATGTGGTACCAATTCATCAAAGTTTGATGGACACTGGGCCATCAATCCTCCATAGATCCCCATCAATAGAATTGGTTCTACACAAGAACTGGAGCACAACAAAATACTTCACATCCGCACAATGGGACTGAAGCCACAAGAATCAAACACTAGACCGAAGTCCGGAATGCATATGAATGCATGATGCACATGTTAATATCATCCTCATAATAAGCTCATTAGGTACATCATCATTCATCAAAATCATTATAATAACCATGTCATCATATAATCATCAAAAACTCATGGAATCAACATCATACTCAAGGTAATTCATCCAGAAAATCACAACATCAAAACATCAAGACATCACTGCACAAGAACACAATTCGCAAAACTCTGTTACGTTTGCTGGACAGTTCGTCGTGCGAGTGTTCACCGTGCGAACTAGCGATTACAGCAAATCGCTGCTACGCAACAGTAGCAAAGTCAGTCCAAAGGTCCATACGATTTCCTTCCCCAATGCCCCAAAAACATCCTCAAATCATTCTTAAGGTATTACGGCAATAAAGACACAAAATCTATGACTTATTAGGCAAATCCCGAATCATATTTACGCCTCCAATTCCCATGAAATTCTTACAATTTTCTCACATTCATTAGAGTTCTCATAATCAATTACCCTATACGGTTAAAACCTCAACAATAGATTTTGACCACGAAGGCCTAATTTCCCTTACTCCCAAATTAGTCTCAAACATATCAGACCGTCAGTTTAAATCCCTCAAACTCATTAAACTCACCAGAAACGCAACAACAATTCAATACTCAAAATCTCTAAACCCTTAAATCGACTTTAAATACATTGAATCACATATTGAAAACAATGAAGGTAATATCCCCATACTTAAACAACCTCAAAAACATGTTTGGCCACGAAGGCCTAATTTTCCTTAAACTCAAAAACCTCCTAAATCCTTAAATCAACTTTAAATACATTGAATCATATATTGAAAACAATAAAGGCAATACTCCCCATACTTAAACAACCTCGAAAACAGATTTGACCACGAATACCTAATTTCCTCAAACTCAAAAACCTCCTAAATCCTTAAATCAGCTTTAGATACATTGAATCATATATTGAAAACAATGAAGGCAATACTTCCCATACTTAAACAACCTCAAAAACAAATTTGGCCAAGAAGGCCTAATTTCCTTAAACTCAAAAACCTCCTAAATTCTTAAATCAACTTTAAATATATTGAATCATATATTGAAAACAATGAAGGCAATACTCCCCATACCTTAATTGCCGACTCTAAGCCTTTCTCCTTTGATTCTTGGAAACCCCGCGAAACTTTTGCCTCAATCCTCTTCCTCAGAGCTTTGACCTCTATTTCTTCCCTTTTCACGGTCTAACAAGAATGAATCCTAATTCCCTCAAAATCCCTTTTTGTTAAACCTAACTTTGGACCTTTAAATGGACTTTCTAATTTCACCCTACTAACTCCTCCTCAAATGTCCACTTTGCCCTTAAATTAACTTATATTTATTTAAATTAATAATAATACCAAATATATTCACATTATATACTATTATTTAAATAAATAACTCAAAACTCCATAATTCCCAATATTCACACTAACCACCGAAAATCACCAAATATACAAATATTCATATTTAAATAAATTAAATAAATATTTCAAGAATTTGGGGTGTTACAAATGTCCCCCACTTAAAAGAATTTTCGCCCTCGAAAATTACCTCAAGGAAACAGAGTCGGATACGACTCCCTCATCTGATCCTCACGCTCCCAAGTCATGCTCCCTCCTGCTGGTCTTCCCCAAACTACCTTTACTAAGGAAATCTCTTTACCTCGCAGTTGCTTCACTTCTCGTTCATCAATTCGTACTAGAAATGCCACAACAGTCAAATTATCTCTCACTTGTACATCATCCATCTGAATCACATTTGATGGATCTGGAATGTACTTCCTTAACTGAGACACATGAAACACATCATACAAATTCGCAAGCGACGACGGTAAAGCAATCTGATATGCTACTTCTCCCACCCTCTATGAAATTTGATACGGACCAACAAAATGCGGTGTGAGCTTTCGAGACTTCAAAGCTCGGCCAACACCAGTTATCAACATAACTCTCAAAAACACGTGATCTCCCTCCTAGAACTCAAGTGCTTTCCTCCTCTTTTGTGATAACTTTTCTGACGACTCTGCGACGCTTTTATCTTTTCTCGGATCCTCTTGATCTTTTCACCCGTCTCTTGCACAATCTCAGGTCCGAGCATAACACTCTCGCGTGACTCATACCAACACAAAGGAGTCCTATATCTCCTACCATACAATACCTCATACAGTGCCATTTCAATACTAGAATGATAATTGTTGTTGTAGGTAAAATCAATCTACGACAAATGACTATCCCACGATCCACCTTAATCCAACACACAAGCTCTCAGCAAATCCTCTAAAGACTGGATAGTTCTCTCTGTTTGTCCATCCGTCTGCGGATGGTAGGTAGAACTCAATCTCGACATGGTACCCAAAGCATCTTGCAAACTCTTTCAGAATCTCGATGTAAATCTCAGATCTCGATCTGATACAATACTCGACGGTATCCCATGCAACTTCACAATTTCCTCAATATACATCTCAACTAGCTTCAGCATAATCCTCATTGGTAAGAAATGAGTTGATTTAGTCAATCTATCCACAATCACCCAATTAGAATCATTTCCTCTCACAGTCTTCGGTAAACCCAACACAAAATCCATGGAAATACTATCACATTTCCACTATGGAATATTCAACGGTTGCATCAGACCCAACAGTCTTTAATGTTTAATCTTCAACTTCTAACAAGTCTAACCAACATACACAAACTCAACCACTTATTTCTTCATCCCTGGCCACCAAAACAATTTCTTCAAATCCTGGTACCTCTTCCTAGCACCGGGATGGATACTCAATCTACTTCGATGTCCTTCCTCAAGAATACTCCTTTTCAACTCAACAATATCTGGAACACAAACTCTATCACGACATCTCATGATACCATTTTCATTAATCCGAAAATCAGCTCTTCGACTTTGATTCATCAAATTCAATCGATCTACCAACTCAAATCAGATTTCTGACTTTCTTGAATCTCATCAAGAATACTACTAGTAAGCTTCAACATACCAAGCTTAACTCCATAAGAAGTCTATTCACAAACCAAACTCATATCATGAAATTGCTCAATCAGTTCTAACTCTTTTACCATCATCATCAATATATGCGAAGATTTCCTACTCAATGCATTAGCTACCACGTTTGCTTTATCCGAATGGTAATTCAAACCAAAACCATAATCCTTCAGAAGTCCCAATCATCTCCTTTGACTCGCATTCAATTATTTTTGATAAAAGAAATACTTCAAACTCTTATGATCACTAAACATCTCAAATCTCAAACCAAACAAATAATGCCTCCAAAGCTTCAACACAAATACAACAACAACCAACTCTAAATCCTACGTTAGATGATTCCTCTCATGCACTTTAAGTTGCAACGAAGCATAAGCTAAAACTTGTCGATGTTGCATTAACACACCTCCCCATCCCAGCAACGAAGCATCACAATATACAACAAATGGTTCTGCTGGATTTGGCAAATTCAAAACATGCACTGCTGTCAGCCTTCTCAAAAGCTCTTGAAACTTTCTTCACACTTTGCATCCAAAACATAAGCTTGAACTCACATGACCAAGGAAACTCACTTCCTTCAACCAAAACTCACACTTTGACAGTTTTGCATACAATTGCTTCTCTTTCAATGCTGATAACACAATTTTCAACTGCTCAGCATGATCCTTTTCACTCTTCGAATATATCAAAATATCATCAATGAACACAACCACAAATTTGTCCAAATAAGGATTGAAAATCCTGTTCGTATACTCCATAAATACACATGGTGCATTAGTCACACCAAATGGCATCACAAAGTACTCATAATGTCCATACCTTGTTTTAAAAGCAGTCTTCTGAATATCTTCAGCCTTCACACGAATCTGATGATACCCATATCTCAAATCTATCGTACTGAACACACTTGCAACAAACAACGGATCCATCAAATCATCAATCCTTGGAAGTGGACACTTATTCTTGATAGTCACCTTGTTCAATTGTCTATAATCCATACAAAGTCTCATAGAACCTTCTTTCTTCTTAACTAACAAAATTGGTGCACCCCACAGTGACACACTCGGACAAAAGAACCTCTCCTCAAGCAGATCTTCAAGTTGATTCTTCAACTTCTTTGATTCCGGTGTGGACATACTATGTGGAGCCATCGCTACCAAACTAGTTCCAGGAACTAGGTCGATCGTAAACTCCACTCCACGTTCCGGCGGTAAATCACTTAACTCATCAGGAAAAACTTCCAGATAATCACAAATAATTGACACACCACCAACTTCCCCACTTTATTAACACTCAAAGTTTCCATCAAAATAAACATCTCAGCACCATCCTGCACCGACTCATCAAAACAATATGTAAGCACTTAGCTTAACTCAAAATAATTCACTACACACACCATCTAAGCTTGCAAGACACGTCTATCCCATCCAACATGACTCTGTCTACTATCAACAAGAGATTAAGGGTGATCAGTTCCTCAATTTTTCAATAGACAACCGAAAATCATGATGGGGGCATAAACCATCTTTACCAAACTATAAGAGCGTTCATCGGCACATTGAGCCACCACTCCACACTTAAAACATCCTAGAGAAGCACAAACTTCTCCCCCACTTGTTTCATTCCCACTTTTGCAGACAAAGGTTAGAAAACAAACGTGTATCGATAGTGTTTTCACACACATGTCGCATACTAGGGAACAAATAACATTAGACAACTTGGCCGGACGGACCGACCTGCTCTGATACCACTAATGTATCACCCTTTTCTACCCCACAAATATAATGGCAAATCAATCACATTTATCAGAGTAAAATATTAAACACAATAAAAATCACCTAAAAGGGCGTACATTTCTCAATAACTCAAATAAAAGTTAATGTTCCGTAAACAACGAGTTTTCCCAAAATTACTCAAAAATTGCTCAAAAGGAAGCAAAACTCAAAAAGGAATAATCCAAAGTTTTCCTTGCGCAACAACATAATCAAAATAACAATAATCAATAAAATATGGTTTAACTCAAAGAACCCAACTCGATGTTACACTATCAGAGTAAGCAATTTTCTCATGGTCCTCAGGGTTAACAATAATTTGATTGTAACCCGAATAACCATCCAAAATATAATAGAATTATTGTCCAGAAAGTCTCTTGAGCATTTGATCCATGAAAGGAAGAGGAAAATGATCATTCCTCGTAGCTTGATTTAGCCTACGGTAATTAATACACATCCTCCATCTGGTCATGGTTCTTCTAAGGATCAACTTATTTTTCTCATTTCAGATAATTGTCATTCCACCTTTCTTTGATACCACTTGCACCAGGCTAACCCAAGGACTATCGGAAATCGGGTAGATCATTCCGGCATCTAACATTTTCACCACTTCTTTCATGGTAGGATTCAAGCGACATTGAGGTTGAGCTACCAGTTTGAAATGCTCTTCCATGAATATCCTATGCATACAATAAGAAGGACTAATTCCTTTTAAATCAGAAAAAGTCCAACCCATAGCATCTTGATTCTTTTTCAATACACAAATCAACTTCTCTTCCTTGTTTTTGGTTAGCTCATTACTTATGATCACCAGTTTATGCCCCTCATAATCAAGAAACACATATTTAAGATGAAAGGGAATCAACTTCAATTCAAGCTTGATTTCTTCATTATTTATTTTTTTCAAAATTTCCACCCTTTCTTTCAAGGGAGGAATCTCATCCAGTTCTTCAAGTTCTCGCAAACACTTCTCGATTTCTTTTTCTTTACTCTCATTGACACTTTGAAGAGCATTTGTAAGAAATTTTTGTAATGGGGTAGGAACTTGTAATTTCCTTGTTACTTCTTTAATCACCTCCTCTATTGCATCAATTCTAAGACAATCACTCTTGTCTTAGAATGCTTCATGGCTTCAGATATATTAAAATAAATCTCCTCATCTTGTACTCTCACTTTCATGAGACTATCATCCATATCTATGGTCATTCTAGTGGTCTTCATAAAAGGTCTTCCAAGAATCAAAGGAGAGTCATCATCTTCTTTCATGTCGATCACCACAAATTCGATGGGAAACAAGAACTTGTCAACCTTAACCAACACATCTTCTACTACACCGTGAGGACGGGTAGTGGATTTATCGGCAAGTTGCAATGTCATTTGAGTAGCTCTCAACTCCATGTGTCCCAACCTTTTCACATTGGACAGCTGGATTAAATTAATACTAGAGTCCAAATTAATCAACTCATTGCCAACATAAATATTTCCTATTGTGACTGGGAAAGTAACTTGTCTCAGATCACTTTCTTTCCGCAGAAGAGTTTGTTGAATCATAACGCTATAACTAGCATCAACTATGATGGTTTCTTGATCTGTATACCTTTTCTTCTTAGTGAGAATATCCTTCATGAATTTCGCGTATTTTGGCATTTGCTTCAATGCCTCGGAAAATGGAATATTAATTTGTAATTGACTAAAAATATGCAAAAATCGAGCGTAGTGCCTCGCATTATCTTTCTTCGTTGGAGCATGAGGATAAGGCAAATTTTGAATTGGAATAGTACTCACTTGTTCTTTACCCTTCCTAATTTTCTTATTTTCTCTTATCTTTTTTTTCTTTTCTTCTTCCTCACTCTTTTTCTTTTCATTTTACTAATTCTCCCTCAACATTTTTTCTACTTCACTCTCATCAATATCTTTTTCTTTTTCAACTACTCCCTCTTTTCCACTACTTTCCCACTTATGCCCATATAGTTTTCACTACCACTTCTAGTAAGAATAGCCTTACAATGATCTTTTGGATTCACTTGAGTATTCGTCATAAAACTTATTTTGTGTTGGCCGGCCAACTGTTTTGATAATTGCCCTACTTGCGTCTCAAGATTCTTTATATCCATATTAGTGTTCTTTTTATTTGACATTGACATTTTCATAAATTGAGTGAGGGTGTCTTCCATCTTTGAATTTCCACTTGGATCTTGTGGAGGTTGAGTGTATTTTTTATGTTGTTGTTGAATATTGGAAGTTTCGGCACCTTGAGGTCTCTATTGTTATAGATAACCTTGGCTACCTCTTTGTTGGTAACCTTGGTTTCCTTGTTGGTAGGGTGGTTAAGGTTGATACCATTGGTTTTGATTTCCCGTGTAGTTTGCCTCTTCAACCACCGGGGGATAATACCCGGTAGGGTGATCTACTTTACAAACCTCACAACTCGCCACTTATTTATTGGTGTTGGGAATCTCTTGCATTTCTTTTACTTGTTGTGGAAGTTTTGACATTTGTTGAGTCAACAACTCTACTTGTTGTGAAACCAATTTGTTTTGCGCAAGAATCACATCATTTGTTCCCAAATCTATCATGCCCGGTTTCCGTTGAGGTGTACCATGGTTGTGATTTCCTTTGTGATCATTGAGTGTCATCCTATCAATAATAACAATTGCGTCTTTGGTTCTTTTGGACATTAATGATCCACCCAAAGTAGCATCTAACAAAGTCTTATGAACCGATTAGAGCCCATTTTGAAATATGTACACTTGAGTTCATTCGTCAAAATTATGACCTTTGCATTTTTGTAACATGGATTTGAACCTCTCCCAAGCTTCATTAAGAAATTCATTGCCACCTTGAGCAAACACTGATATCCCCGTCTTCACTTCCATGAATCTATTGTGTGAGAAAATCGTCCAAGGAACTTTTCTTCCAATAAATTTCAATATGTCATCACTAAAGTTGATTGATTAAGATATCATTCCTTTTCCTTCCCGATTAGGGAATGCGAAAAATAGTCTCTTAAACAAGGATTCCTCTTCTGCTTCCGGCGCTCCCGTTGCACCCGCAATTTCATAGACCTTGGTGAGATGTGTGAACGAATCATCATGATCCATAGCGGTAAAAGGATTTTGGTATAGATGCGCAAGAATTCCCGTTTTCATCTTTGAATGCCTCCCATTGTGGGCTTTTCGTGCAAAATGAGCATTATGCCTTGGACTGTTGGTACATGGAGTTGAAGCAAGAGGTGGTAGTGGAGGTGGATTTTCTATGATTGGCGTAACAATATTTGTGGATGAAGAAGATTCCCCTTGCTCTTGTCTTTTTCTAGCACGTTGCCATCTCCGTCTAGTTCTACTATTGAGTCTACGAGCAATTCTTTCAATCTCATGATCAAAAAGAAGTTCTTCTGTAGGCACCGTCCCTCGCATAAATAGATTCTTTCAATGCTTGCAATATCAATATTGACAACAATTCCTGGCAACGACGCCATTTTGTTAAAAAGTATTTTAGGTGGGTGTTTTATTGTATCCACATGGATTGTTCAAATATCTAGATGTTTGTCGTTCAATAGCTTAAAGTTCTAAGAAAAGGGTTTTCAAAGAGTTCTTGTTTTGTAACATATGTTTTTGTAGCAAAGAGTAAGCTAGAGAAAATATGTTTTGTTTTAAGAAAAGCATGTTAAGATTAGATTTTGTTAACCTCTTTCATATACATCTAATTAATCAAGCATGTGAAATTAGTTTCTATAAATACAATCGTGTATCCTCGCGAATCAGTTTATTTTTAAAGCGGCTTCATGGGTATTATTGTTTTAATCGCTAGATAATTTCTCGAAATAACAATCGAAACAATAAACATAAAAATCGATACAAAGCAAATATTAACCCCCAAATCTATGTCTAGAGTTTGTTGTTAATAGATGAAGAAATCAGATCAAGACTTGGAAAATCTATGTCTAGAGTGATTCAAATCATACATACACATTAAAAGCAAAGATCTTCGTCATATATTGATCATCAACCTTGTTCACGTACAAAAGATCAAAAGAAATACATACTAGTAAGGTTAACTACCTCTAATCTTGACACAAAAGTGTTTAGCTAGCCATCACCATGGTAGCTTGATCAACAAGTAAAAAGGAAAGCTTCAATAACATCAAAGTAGAAATATCGAAGGATGATGCTCCAAAGTTTTGATTCTCACTTCTCTTGATATTTCTAATATTTTATCCCTAAAAACATCTTTACAATCTGAAAAGTTGCTAAAATTAAAAGTGATCTCAAAATATCTTCTAAGGTGACTACTTATAGAAAGTACATAAAATAGATGTAAGTGGTACCACGCTAAGCGCCGTCAGAAGCGCGCTTAGCGGGATCAGTAAAACAGAGGCAAATTCCCAAAAAGCGCGCTAAGCACGGTCAAATGCCCTTAGCTACTGCCTCAACAGTGAAACCACGCTAAAAAGCGCATTAAGCGCGATTTATCGACACAATCGTTGCGAAAATGATCTTCTAGGCCTTCTTTACTTCACTATATGTTCCAAGCATTATATATCAGCAAGAAGACCTGTCAAAAAACATCAAAATGATCATAGCTCACAATATTTACAATCATAATCAGAAACTTGCATATTTACACTAAAATGTATGCATTTACTACTAAAATACCAAGGAAACAAATGGAAATGGCCACAAAATATCATCAAAAGTATGCATAATCTGGCCTTTAACAATATGTTATTGTGGGATGATAGTTTGGGAGGGGAACTATTACCATTGGGTCAATACATGTTTTGTTTATTGTCGGGAGGGAACTTTAAACATTATGTTGTTGTTGCATTGATATGTTATGACATGCATTCAATATGTCGATGTTGTTGATGAAAGAGGCAAGTTGAAATCCGAGCATGATGGATTGGTGACTTGTCCTGAATCTGAGAAGGGTGGATTCGAGGTTCGAGTAGGGTGAACTCGGTTCCTAAGTGAACCAATTGATGATGATATGGTACCACATGCATATGAGTCTAGTTGTAGTTGTGAGTGTCATTGTATAATTTAAATGATGAATATGTGATTACTTGTGTATGATGATGGATTGGGTGTAGAATATTATGTGATTGTTATTGAATGTGTAGATGTTTGAATTATACCTTGTAGCTTATACCGTTAAATTATTGATGTGAATTCTCACCCCCTTTGCTTTGATGTTGTCCATCATGGACATCTTGAAAATACTCAGGAGCAGAGTTGTTGTTGTCAGTGGGAAATAACTCTTGGAGTTATTTTCATTATTTTATCGTATTTTAGTCGCTATGTTATTATTCTATAACACTAGGGGCGAACAATGCTTTATTTTATTATGTTTTATGTCGACTTACTTGTTTTGTTGAAGTTCAATAACTATTATGTTGAGTTGTTTTGAAGTTGAGGAGAGTTGGATATTTAAATTCCTTTTGAATCAATTTGTGAAATTTAAGTCAGGAACGTGTGCAGTAAGTTTCAGTGAATTTGAGCTAATCTGGGTCAAGCAGGGATTCGTTTCATGATAAAACCCAGAGGGTGTAATGATTCAAGTGGTGTTGTTTAAAGCTTCAATTAGGATTTTTTGGTGCCGATTCGGGACAATTGTGTATGGATCGAGTTATCATGACTGGGTTGAAAGCAAGGGTTTCGTGGTTGATGATTACCAAAGGTCAAAATCAGTTCCAAGTTAGAGTTCTTGTGGTAGTTCAAGTCATCAGTTCACAGCATAGTCAAAGCATTTGTGTTCATATTTCAAGATATTACAAATTATGCCTATGTTTTCCCAAGTTCGAGACACTGGTTAAGGAGAATTCAATATGGAATTACTTGTTTAAAGTTAAGGTCCAATGTTAATTAGTCTCATTTCGCAGTTTCAATCCAGTGCAAGGTTGTTTTTTAAGAGAGCATTCGAGGATAATGAAATTCGGTATCAAGTGGATTTGTTTTAACTTAATTCAAGCATCATATGGACAATTCCAATAAAAAATCCAAATTCACCAAAGTTCTACACAAAAGGTTAAGGCCCAAGTCCAATTATGATAACCAAATTGTGCAAGAAAAAAATAATATATACATTTTAAGTCCATGTTACAAAGAAGGAAAGGCCTTATTCGCAGGGGTGAGTTACAACAAAAAAAAGGCAAGGTCTAGTGATCTTTTCATAATCACCATGTCACATGCTGCGCAAGCTTTCGACATTCCAAGTCATGCCATGACAAAAAGGAGGCGCAGTAGTATATCATGATACCTGCATCACAAAATAAATGTTAAATCACCCTGTTCAGCAAAGAGAAAGAGTAATTTATATCGCACAAACTCAGCTAACATACGCAATGATAACACATTCTTATGGTCCACGCACCAAATTTGGTCCCTCCAAAATTCTCACCACGTTAACTTTGCAAACGTCACAAGAAATCCAGCTTATCATTCTTCCCGTTTCACCCTTATTTCACTTTATAAAAGCTAATCAAATTCACCCTAATGAGGAGGTTGGGGGGAACTAAGATAGTACTGCTAAAACTTCATTCATTCCAATTTCTGAACCTTGCCTCATCTTCTTCAATCCACCTCAACCGATTAGCATTCCCCATTTCTTGGAAAGGTGATGGGCTTTGAGCCCATGTGATCCTCTCCCATTCCTCACACCATCCCATGTTACACATTACACCCCTCTTTGTGTTATATTTTTTATTTCTTTTTTTTCTTAAATTTTCTTAAATAAAAGTTTTTAGTTTAAATCTTTTTGTTAAATTTTCACCTAATGTTTTTAATCTTACCCACACTCCTTGATTTACCCACTTATTCTAGTGTTTATTTTAATCTCAATTATATTTCTCATTTTTTTTCCGATTTTCATTGTTGATTTTATTTCTATTTTTGGTCGATGACGAAACCAAAAAGTCGCTATTAGTCAATCTATTGATAAATGGTGATTAATTCGAGACCACCTTCTTTTTTCTATTTTCATTTTTTTCTCCATCTTTTTCATCTCGATTTTATTTTCATTTTTTGATCGATGAAGTCTTTAGATTTGTAAACGTTAATTTATGAAAGTCGATAACTTTCATTATGTCAAATCTGTGGAAAACGATCATTGGGGTCATTTTCTATACTTTGGGATCGTGATAGGCTACCTTTGATTAATCGATACGAGTTTATGATTAAGACGAGATAATTTGCTTTTTGGTCTATGCGACACAATTAAATTGGAGAATGATCCTCAATATCATTTCTCTATCTTGTTCTTAGCACAAATATCAATTTGCACGACCTCCTATAGTTTGACTTTCGTCATAAGTTGAGCTACGACGATTTAGTGCTACATTTCATCCCGATTCAATTCACAAATCAACTAACGACTAATTTTACTTTCCATAAATATACAATTGTTTTATTTTCAGTCAAATATACCCTTTATTTAATTTCAGTTAATTATATCTTAATTTATATTATCTTGTTCATATACTCGTTAATATTTATCTCGATTATATTATTATGAATATTATCTCGATTATATTGTTATATATCTTGCCATATTATTCATATTATCATATTATTCATATTCATATTCATATTGTTCATCTCTTATTCACATTCTTTTCAAAACACATAATAAACGATCGAAACCTAAAAGCCTAAATTGGTGGACTGTTGGTTATTTGTCCGAGCAATGAAATTTGGACTTTGTCAGAAACCCTAGCTTGGAGTTTTGTCCGAACTTTGTTCGAGGCATAGTTTAGGACACTTCGCACACACACGACTTTCTCTTGGGCTTTCTCTTCGTATGCATTCGTATTTCTTTGATTATGGTTTATCTTCTAGGAGCACCATTAGGGACTAGCATAGATTAAACCGTTTTCAAACTAATTCTCGATTCGTCATCGAGACATTTTTAAACACCCCTATGTAAGTCGAGTGCTCGTCCTCATTCACCATCAACCTATCACACACACTTTCACAATTCATCATGGTTTCAATATTGGGGGCACCCTCAGGGACTAGTATCGTTTCTCATAACCTAACCCTTGATTCATCGTCAAGCCGATTACATTTTCAATCAAATCCTTGACTTGTCGTCGAGCCATTTTCAAACCAACTTCCATTCCACCATGTTTTTGCATGCAAATAAAATCAAACCCTTGATCCAATGTCAAGCGGTATTTTAAACCAAGTCGTAAGTCAAGTGCCTTTGCCTCACAGTTCACCTCTTTTCGCAATGTATTCGATTCTATCTTTTTTCAAGCGTTTTCTTAACAAATAACGAAAGAAGAAGATTCTTGGAGTCTAGCATTCCTCGAATATTCGAATGAATAGCTCTTAAGGCACATGCTTTGGGTTGTCGTTCATTCACCATTTCGTCTTAAAACACCTAATTCTTATTCAAACATTTTCATAATCAAACTTACGAAAGAAGGAAATTCTTGGAGTCTAGCATTCCTTGAACCTTCGAATGACTAGCTCTCGAGGCACGCCCTTTGAGTTGTTATTCATTCAATCTTTCGAATCCAAACATTCAACTCTATCTTCAACCCTTTTCAGTCAACTTTCAAAAGGACTGAGTTCTTGGAATCTCGCATTCTTTGGATTCTTGAGTGATGGCTCTCGAGGCACGCCCCTTGAGTTGTTGGTCATTCAATCTTTCGTTCCTAAACCAAACTTCAAACTCAACTTCAAACCAATTCAACCCTTCTTTTTTCATGGTCGTCTCCACGAACTACGGGCGCTCTGATTCTTCATTCATTCGAATGTAAGATACGTAGGCACAAGACTGCGATGATCTTGGCGAGTAACATATCCTTTAACCACCCATTTTCCTTTTGACGTCTTTATCCTTTTATCTTACTAATTCGCAGTTATTGTTGAGAAGAAAACAAGCAAGCTTAGATAACGCCCATAAAAATTCACCCTAAGAGGTTCCCGTTGAGTACAACGGACGTGAGGGGTGTTAATACCTTCCCCTTGCGTAACCGACTCCCGAACCCAGAACATCGGTTGCGACAGACTTATTCCTATCCTTTCGTTTTAAAAGGTTTTCTCAATATTTTCCTTTCCCGTCTCTTCGGGATAAATAAAGTTCGGTGGCGACTCTGTCGAACCTCATTTCCGCGCCTTTAACGCGAGGGCCGTACGTTCTCGATTGATTATTTTTCAAGGTGCGACAATTGGCGACTCTACTGATCATCTTTTCATAACATTGGCCTTGCAAGGTACCCATGAATATATCAATTAGTTCACGGTCGACCAAAGGTGGATGCACCCTTGCAGCTAGCTCTCTCCATCGTTACACGTACTCCTTGAAGGATTCGTTGTCCTTCTGAGCCATACTCTGAAGCTGAGTACGGTTCGGAGCAAGTTAGGTGTTGTACTTGTACTGTTTGACGAATGCACCAGCTAGCTCTGCCCAAGTGTGCACACTATTATGCTCCATCTGCATATACCATTCGAGTGATGCCCCAGACAAACTGTCTTGGAAGCAATGAATCATAAGCTTTTCATCTCTGGCATAAGCAACTATTTTGCGACAGTACATCTTCAGATGAATGTTCGGGCAGCTGAGGCCTTTGTACTTTGAGAATTCAGGCGCTTTGAACTTGGGAGGAATGACAACATCAGGCACCAAGCACAATTCCAGAGAACTGAGAGAATTTGAATTGTGTCTCTCCATGACTCGAAGTTTTTCAGCTAGATCATGACACATCTTAAAAGCTTCCGAATCCTGAGCAGCAACGGGACTGGAAATGGGGATAGCAGCATGATAATTTTGAACGTCATCATATTGATCCAACAGATTCTCTTTGGTATGGGGAACAGGGATCTGAACAACAGTAGGTTGGGCTTGCGGGATAGCTCCAACAGTAACTCCATGCGTTGGGATTGGTTGAGAAGTGGTTCCTTCAGCGGCAGTAGCGAAGTTCATTGGCATCCCATAGGGGTTGGGAATAGGAAATGAGAGCCTTGAGGTAGACCCTAGCACCTGACCATTGTTTTTGACGACAACAGCTTCTCGCAGCTCTTCTTCCTTTCTGGCCATAAGGAGGGCTTCAAGGATCTGGTCAATCTTTCCTTTGACGAAGTCCAACTCTTCTCTAAAGGCAACTTGCTCTTGTTGAATCTGCTTCATCATGCGTCTTGTATTGGCTCTAGTTGCATACTGATGTCAAGGAATCAACTTGATTTACTGGAGAAGAAGGAAGGAGAAATGAGACTCTGCTGAAGGAATGAAAATGCAAGATGCAAAACAGATGCAATGCAATGCAAATAATATGCAATGCAAGATGCAATGTAAGATGCAATGCAAGATGCAAGATTCAGAATCACAGGATCACAGGTTCAAATAATTCTGAAGTTGGTCACAGTAACAGGTAGATAACCGCGGTATCTGGTCAAAGAAATCTTATAGGTAAACCCTATATGGGAAGATCTAAATTCTTTACCCATAAACCCATAGACTATTTCGCACATTTTTAGTTAGAACTTAATGAAATCTAGTTACATTTAATAAATATTGTGATAGTCCTAAGCCAAAAATATAAGATTAACAATAATATCATACAACTTGTGTAATTATGTGCGGCCTTAGTTTTGACATCAAACAATATACATTGGCAAATTCAATCAAAAGAGATATGGATTTGAATACATACATTTGATCAGTTCTAAAGAAGAGAATAAATACTTTCTTCCGATCCGCTGAGTAGCCCCATCTATCTGGGTCACTTATCTGCCATCAGCAAAATAGTCTAATCAGCCAAATTAAATCTCTGTAAAAGTAAAGAAATGAAATAAAATGCATCCACAACATACATATCAGATATACTTCTATATAACCCTAGAAAAGAATTGCAAGCAACTGCCTCATGCTTGTTGAACCCTTTGGTCTCCATCATTTCAAATCAAAACTTAGTGAAGTAAAATGCATCCACAACAAATACATCAGATATACTTCTATATAATAGATTTTTTTTGCAAGCAACTGCCACATGCTTGTTGAACCCTCTGGTCTCTATCATTTCAAATTGAAATTCTGGAAACCTTTCGGCCCTACTCAAGTCAAGCATGGCGCTCACCCTTTACAGTAAACTTTTCCATAAGATTAACATTAAATTAAGCCAAATTCATGTGACACTAAATTACGATTCTACATTTCTACTACTAGTTCAAGTTTAACATAACAGAAACCAGAAATGAGATAATTAGAGTCATGCAGGCACAATAACCTTCGATTATGAAATAGATAAAAACAAAATCGAAAATCAACCCATTTAACTATAAACCATATACACCATAACAAAAAACGGCAGAAAGGAAGAAAAAAAATTGAAAAGTAAAAACAAGGCAGTGTGCTATTCTAAACAGCAAACTTATCGAAGAAACTCGAAGTTTAAGCAAAGAGTAAGAACCAACACATACCGTTACAGGCCGAGTAGGGAAGCCTTTCACTTTAGCCAGCACGAGATCGCCGTTTTTCCATTCCCAGTAAGCATCAGCTGCGGAAACTGATTTCTTGGCGCCCTTTTTCCGAGTAGGTGCCATGGGAGAATTACGAAAACGCTAGAGTGAAACAATGAACAACAATATCTGCAAAATCAAAGAGTTAGAAGGAAAAATTGGATGAATAATGAAAAGGTTTAAGCACGCAGTGGGGAATTGAGAACTAACCGAAAGTGGTTGAGAGAAACCTAATTCTCAAGGGTTGAAGAGTTGGAGAAGAAGGGAAAGTGGTTTGGGGAAGAAAGAAGACGTGAAGTAGTTAGGGTGCACCGTGAAGGTAGTGTTGTTTTCAATCCATACTCGTGAACTACGCTCTTTTGCTTTTACAAAAAACGGTCCCTTTTATTTACTTCTTGCCTCAGGCCAGTGACATGGCTAGGTTTGATTAAGCGACAGTGGGACGAGGGAGCTACGATTGAGATCACGACTGCGCTGCTTCTGTTCTGCTTCGCGAAGGCGATCGAGGAAACTATGAGATTGGATGGAGGAAATTGTTGTTGGGCGAGGGAGTGAGAAATGAGAAATGTTGGTGGTAAGAGACGAGGAGGAGAAATGTGGCGACCAAGTCTAAGGGTTTCGTAGAGGAAGAAGGAAGAATGTGTTTGGTCTGTTGGAGAAAAATGATATTTTTGGAGTTTTCACATCGGTTGCAAAGAGGTCCGATCTAAAGGCCACTTTTTCACATCGAGTTCAAATCTAGGACCGATTTGAAATCCTTTATTGTTATTTATTCATTAGTGAACTTTTCACATCGGATGCAAATTTAGACCCAATGTGAAATCCTTTATAACAAAGCTTAATGTTATTTACAAAATTGTCACTTTGTTATTTTTTCATCAGTGAACTTTACATATCGTGTGCAAATTCAGGCCCGATGTGAAATCCTTTATAACATAATTTCTTATTATTTACGAAACTGTCACCACGTTATTTTTCACATCAGTGAAAATAAATGTCTGATGTAAATTCCCTAAATCAAATATTTTTCACTTCATATTATTATGAAATCTGATGTTAAATCTTTTGACAAATATTTTTTACATCATATATTTTGAAATCTGATGTAAAATCATTTAACCAAATGTCTTATTTTTAATAGTGATAACATGAAACTAATACACATACACAAATATTTATTGTCGTTTCTACATCAAATATCATGATTTATTGATTGTCTAAAATATTTTTACACTTCAATGCATACCAATTAAATTCTTAATTTTTGTAATAGCTAGTTTTTAAAAAAATGATAATATAAGTGGTACTAACAAATAACTCGCATCCATTTGAAATCACGGATATTTTTAATAGTTACCACCTATATAAAAATATTAAATGTGTAAAAAAAATTAAAATGTCAATATATTTCGGAACATGAAATTTGTACAATTCGATGTTATAATGGTGGAAAAAAATAATTTTATATTATAAATATGAAATTTCGATTAAAAAAAAAAGAGAAATTAAAACCCACTCAAATTAGAAGTAGAAAAGGCCTTTAACCTTTAAAATGATTATAATCTCAAATTAAAATAAACTAAAATTATTAGAAAACAAATTAAAATAAAACAAAATTCATCATAATTATTAAAATATATCTCTTCTCATGATCTTCATCAAAACATCTCAAACTAAGACAAATAAATCTAACGATCCAAAATATTTATTACAAATAAACTTGTTTGGGGTAGTCAAAGATATATTATCGATGATTTGAAATGGAGTTGTATCGTTTATGTGTGTCGTATTAAGTAGTGAGCATCAAGATTAAAATTGTTGTTCTTATATTTGTTTTGTTAGTGTCGTAGTTGGGTCCTCCTTTTTACTATTCTAATTAATCTTTTTATTTTTATTTTTCATAGATAAAATAATTTTATGACTTAATATATATATTACATTTGAATATATTATTAAATTTAAAGTGGTTTGAAAAACAATGACTTATAATTTTAATTTTGATAAAATAACAAAATATCAAGATGTAAGATAATGATTTTACTCTAATGTTTCTTACTTGTATAAAAAATCACTTGTTACAATATAATTAATTTACGCTCTTGTGAATGTGTTGAAACAAACTATGGACTTTTTCTTTGGAATTAGAAGGAGCAAACTTAGCACCATTTGGTATCATGATCTCTATCAGATGGGATTTGAGTACATTATCGAGCACCATAATTTTAAAAGAGTTTTTAATGTATCCTTTATGTTTTTTTTTAAGTACCATGTGAAAAATACATAAATATTTTAGATTTTAGAAATATGTCTTTTAACGCATTAAATTTTGATTGAACGTAAAAATATTTTAGAGACGTATTTTCGTAACAACTTAAAATATATTATATATTTCACTTAAAAGTCATTATATACGTGTATTGTATCAGAGATGCATCTCTGTGAATTTTACGGAGATAGCTTTTTCTAACGTATCAGAACATAATTCTTCATGTTATGTTTTGTTTACGTGTATTCAGATACAACTTTAAACTATACAATTAAAATTCAAAAAAAAAACATACATAAATTTAGATGGTCCAAAAATGCCAATATAAATAAAAGGCCAATAAATGTCAAAAAAAGTCGAGAACAATGATAAAGTAGCATGATGTCAAAATGAAATGCACGAGACATCGTCGAGTGTGATAGACATCTCACCATGCAGGAAATGAAATGACGAGGTCTCCGAGTGTCATCTCTCCACAAATGCATTAAGCATCTCGTGGTTGACCGTAGTATAACTTATTATGCACAAGTCCTTCAGACCAGATAAGGACAAAAATGTCTGAAACCAATTCTCATTCGACCGAGGCAAACCAGTAATCTTCCACCTGTGGTTAATAAATTTATGCGGACCACGCTCCTGAAAAAAATAAAAATCAATGTCATAAATTTGTCAATAACGTAAATAAAAAAGAGTGAATCCAACTAATGCTACCTCTCCATCTCAGATATGTCTGACAGTATGGTTTGGGTACAAAGGCAATAATGACAAATTTACAGGGTCTCCTCCAAATGCCTCTGGCTCAGCAACCGCAGCAGCCTCATCCTCTGTAGGTGGCACTGGATCAACAATATTAACATTAGGAGGTGGCACAGACTTAGAAGCATCTACAGTAGAAGGTGACATTGGTGAATCGGGTACCTCAGACGTCTGAATAGGGGAAACCTGGTGCCTGCGAGAGGATGGAGAGAGTGATGCGTCATTAGGTGAATCTCGTCTCCTACGGGAAGAAGAAAATGAAGTAGCATGAGGAGAAGCACGAGCCCTATAAATAGATGGTTATGCATGGACAAAGGGACCAAGAGCCTCTCAAACCTGCTGACTCTTCTCCCACCGCACTGATGTGTGCTATACAACCTTCCTCTGCCTTAGTTTATTGTATCTATCAACCATTATGCATTTAAGTTAAAGTAAAGCAGACAATGAGTGCAGGAAAACAACACCACATGCATGAAAATAAAAATAAAATACTGAGAAAATTTCGGAGATGCATCTCCAGAACATGAGAAACTAAAACATTGAAAATTTTCGAAGATGCATCTCCAAAATTTTCTTCAACTCAGCAGCTGCGTCAATGGTGGCAATGTACCCCATGCAATCCCAAAAAGCATACTTTGATCATCCCTTTCAGCTAGGGGTGTACGCGGGTTGGGTTGGACCGGGTTCGCCTTAACCCGTTACCCAACCCGTTCAACTTTCAATGGGTTGGGTTTATCATCAAACCCGTAATTCTACTTTAAAAACCGACCCGAATCAACCCGGATATTTACGGGTTGGGTAGGGTTGGGTCCACGGGTTGTGTATATAATAATTATTATTTTCAATTTAAAAAATCTATAACAGGATTCAATATAATTTTGCATATTTCAAACAATTAAATTATTTACGTAGTGGAGACAAATCCTACATATAAAATAGAATAATTAAAAATATAACAATTAAAATTTTGAAATGTATTTTCTTTGTCATAAAAAATATTAAGATACATATACACCATTAATTATTTATATATTTTCATTAATATACCTTAATTTATAAAAATTTATTAGTTATTTTGATACTCAAATGTTATCCATTACAAATATATATCAACATATGTAAAACAAATATATAATAATATACAGTATATATTAGTTGTTTTGATACTCAAATATTACTTTTTCTAGCACATGCTTAAAAGTAGGTCCGTAAACTATCATATATATTAACACTTAATAATATATAAAATTCCATAAAATATCATTTCCATAAAATTCATAAATTCTAAATAATTCAAAAGCAAATAAACATCACTTAGTCTTAAAATGACATAGATGTATTGGTCCAATATTGGTCTAATAGCACCAAAATCTAACAGCAACTATAAAAGATTCCAGCACCAGCAGTGAAAGGTTTAGCAACAACAGAAAATTCAGCAACAGTAGCGGTAAAAGATTCCAGCAACAACAATGAAACGTTTAGCAACAACATAAAATCCAGCAACAACAGTTAAAAGTTTAAGCAACAATAGTCAAAAGAAGAAGAAAAAAAACAACACTAGAAAATACCTTAAAATCTAGTAGTAACAGTTGTATTGAGCTCAACCGCAGTAATGCCAACATCAATAGAAACTAATCCAGCTAACTCTATATATGTAAACACAAACAACTAATAAGAATAATGTAATGTAATACTAAAATAAAATAGATTTTAAAATTCAAACATATAATTCATACCTGACTCAACCTTTTCCAATTCAACCAACTCTTTTTCTAAATCAATGACCTTAGGAGATTTGATCCAATTTTGAGTACAAATCAAAGCTTCAACGGTAGAGGGATTCAAGGAACTACGAAATGAATCAAGGACACGACCTCCTGTACTAAAAGCGGATTCAGAAGATACAGTGGATACAGGGATAGCCAATATATCTCTAGCTATGCGGGAAAGCACATGATATTTTTTTGTTTTTCCTTTCCACCAAGTGAGAATATTAAATGTAGGAGAATCATCTTCAACACCATCCTCCAAATACCTTTCCAACTCATTTTTTTGCACTTCACATTGTTTTTTCTTCATATTCATTCTAAACAAATTGTCCCAATCTTCATCATCTTTACCATTTTCAATTCTAGAATGAGAGGCAATGTTTGAAGATGAGGCATTGGAACCACCATCATGAGAAACAGGATACAAAAATAAATAGTGCTCAAACAATTTAGCAATGAGAGATTTCAATTTCTTTAACATATCCTCCGACAATTTTTCACCATACATCCGAGTAAAACAAAATTCAATATAGTCAAGCTTATAACGAGGATCAAGATAAATAGCAACAAAGAGAAGATAATTTATTGTATTGCTTTCCCAATACTTGTTGTACTTCAATTGCATATTTGCTGTCATGGTTTTCAAAATTGGATCACTAACATTGTGCCTCCATTTATTCAACATTTTTTTAATATCCATCAACTGTTTGAAAAAAGAGTTAGCAGTAACATGCAATGACCCAGAAAAAGAAAGTGTGGCATCATAAAAAGTTTTCAAAAACTTCACAAAAATACGAGCTCGTTCCCAATCAGCTCGATTAGGACATCCTTTCGACTCAATACGGAGATTAGTTAAAAATGCAACATCAGCATGTTCTAAGCGGTAAAATGCATGTTCATACTTTTCAGCGATGTTCAACATTAAATAAGTAGAGTTCCATCTGGTTTCTACATCTAGTGTTACCAATGCTTTAGAACATACATCAACAGCTTCTGCACACTTCTTGAAAGTAGCCAACCTACTAGGAGAAGCCTTGACAAACTTACATGCAGCCCTAATTCTTTTAACAGATTCATCAATATCCTTTATTCCTTCTTTGACAATCAAGTTTAATATGTGAGCACTACATCTCATATGCAAGTACTCCCCATTAAACAAAGTACGACCATTCCAAAAACTCATGCCTCGATTTAAATAATCAATTGCCAAATTGTTAGCACTTGCATTATCAACAGTCACACAACATATAGACTTGATACCCCATTCCTTCATGCAATTCTCTAATGTTATCCCTATAGTTTCACCTTTATGGTCAGCAATTATACCAAAGTTTAATATACTCTTCTTTAAATTCCACTCGTCATCAATATAGTGAGTTGTAACACACATATAATTCATATTCTGAATCGATGTCCAAGTATCAGTGGTAAGAGACACCATTTGTTTATTAGCAGACAACATAGATTTCAATTTTTCTTTCTCATCGAAGTACAAGCATAAACAATCTCTGGCAACAGTGACACGAGATGGAATTTTGAATCTTGGTTGAGCCTCTTTCATGAACATATTAAATCCTTCATTTTCAACATATTTAAAAGGGAGCTCATCAATGATTATCATCTTTGCAAGTGTTAATCTAGTCCTCTCTTGATTAAAATCAACAAGTTTCAAGCTAACACTATTAGGATCATCCTCACTTTCTTTTCCAATAGCTATAGTTTTTTGTTTCTTATCAACTACCCTATTTGGATTTTTCAGGCACACTTTCAAATGTTTATGCATGTTAGTAGTGCCATGACTACCACTATTTGCATCATATTGTTTCCCACAATACTTACATATAGCCTTATCATTAACCCTTTTAAAATCTTTCCAAACTGTAGAAGGTTTTCTAGAGGGTTTTCTTTTGCTTACCTCTATTAGTGCACTTGGTGGCAATGATGACAACCCTTCTCCTTGTATTTGTTGAACTTCTTGCTCTTGTTCAAGTGGATGAGCAACATCTTCACTGACAATTTGTGATTGTTCCACTTCCATTTTCTATAAAAAAACAATTTTTAATATAAATTATTATTAAAACAACATTAAACAAAATATATTTAAATTAATAATATGAAACAGAACAGGACTTTGCATCAAAATATATTTTCATCATATGAAACAAAATAGTACTTTGCATCATATGAAACAAAATAGTACATTACATTGAACCTATCATCATATTTTACATTGATATAAAACTATTGAAGTACATACTGTAAAAACAATATATTGCATTGAAATAAATATATTGTAGAACTATAAAAAGTATAAAACCTTATTCAATATGGAGACGAAACTATGAGAGAGTCAAAGTATAGACTGTGGATTTTCGAAAGCAAGATGGAATTGGAATGTGAGAGAGTAAAATGAAAAAAAAAATCGTGAGAGAAAGAGGAGTGGTGACGTTTGAGATTTGCCGTAGTAAAAAAATAGGGTTAGGTTAAGTGGTATTGTCTTTAGTTTAGTAAGTTTCTAATATATACTTAATTATTATTAGTTAATAAAGATTCATTAAAAAAATAAAAAGACAGTAAAGTGTAAACTAGAAGTGCATAAGTCAAGCAAGCATGATTAATATTAATAATAATGTTTAATTATAATAATAATAATAATTTAATGTGTGATTGGAAACTGGAAGGAAAGTGGAAAAGATCTTTGTGTACGTTACAATTTACAAAGTTATAGCAACTTTAAAATTTATAAATAATAATAATATAATAATAATAATAATTAATTATGCCACGTCAACGGGTTGGGTCAACGGGTTCATGGGTTTAGAAACTAAAACCCAATACCCGAACCAAATCTATACGGGTTGTTACAGGTTGGGTCGGGTATACCCGTAAATGAATGGGTCCGGGTAATTAGTGGGTTGGTTCGGTTTGGGTAGGCGGGTTTGCGGGTCGACCCGCACCCATGAACACCCCTACTTTCAGCCAACAAACGTGTAATATATTATATATAAACTATCATACATGCAATTTCTACTCATTTCTAGCTTTAATCATCAATTTATACTCATTTGCACAAAAACTCGAAAACTTATCAAAAACTCAAAAAACTTAGAAATTTCAACGTTCCTTCAGGGTTGGATGATGTTTCAGATATTGATTGAATTTCCCTTGAGCTTTGTTGATTAATTTTTGACTTGATGAAGAGAAAAAAGTTGAGAGAGTTTGAATTTGTTTTTGAGCAAAATGAGAAATGAGGAAGGAGAAGGGTCTGACACGATTTAACCTCCAAAATACTCCGGAGATGCATCTCCAAAATATTATCTCTAAAATATTTTAACGTTAATTGAGTCTTTAGTGCGTCAGGATATGCATCTTCAGAATCTGAGGGCATTTATGTATTTTTGCATGGTTCCTAAGAAACTTAAAGGGTGCATCAAGAAACTCCCTAATTTTAATACAATGGATTTGGCACAACATTGTCTAGCATCAATACGACCTACCTCATGACTTAGTTAACGCTACAAAATTAAAATTTTCTTTATGCTATGTTATAATACCAAGATTTTATCCTTTAATAGTTTATCCTTTAAATAATAAATTGGTAACATATGAAAGCTTATTCTCTTGTTGTCAAACTATGAAAGTTTAGTCAAGTTTTGATTGATATCTCTAACTATGGATTCTCTTTTTCTTCAAATGATTATGCAAACAAGGAACTTTATCCCTTGGTTGTGGATTCCTTAACAATAAAAAAAATGTTAGCTAGGTATGGGTATGAAAAGTTGAACTATTATCCTAATAAATGCATAAATATAAAGTAACAACATAAAATATTAAATGCGTAAAATAACTTGGTTGATTGATAAGATGTTGTTGAAAATTTCCAAAATGTGATATTTATAGAGGAAAATATCCTATTGGTTATAACATCACGACCTACACAAAATATTGCCCCATTAAGCTATTATATGGATAATGTGTGATTGTTCTTTCCATTTCTAGAATATGTAGCATCCCACATTTGGTTGTTGTCTTCTGCTTCTCGACCTTATGTTGACTCCTCTATGGGTGTTTAACTTTTATAACTTGTAGCTCCACAATCTTTATTCATTTGATTAGTGTCTCTATAAACCTAGAATGTGTCCATAAAGCACACTTAATCACTCTTAAATTTCTTTTAACAATGTCTAGATCCTTGAAGACCACATTAGATATATATATAGACTTGATAAAGATTTAGTTGGTTCACACTCGACTTTGATTGTATTCACCTGGCTTTGCTTTGACTAGGGGACCATTGGTTAACCCCAAAGTTTTCTATATGTCGATATTGGCTAACACTTTAATTATTTTTAGATGTAAACAAAGGACCCATGAGTAGCTTATCAATTAACATTGATATATGAGATGGTGCAACATAACCAATAATATTTTTGCATGTGAGCACTATCATTATTGTGTTGTAAATATGAAGATCTATTGTTACAAATATTGTCCTAGCCTGCAAGTTGTTGAATACCTATGTGATCTTTGTCAACCCCTTTTACCCAATGGTACATCTACTTTCATAGTTGCCTTGTCGGTTTTTTTTTGCCTGGTTAATAGGTGTTTTCTTATATAAATATTGATGAATCGGATGGTCAAGTTCTTACTTGTTCTTCATCCATATATTTTTTGTCTTTATCACAATAAAACTTCCTACTTTAAATAGCATGTTTGAAAACAAGGTTTCATTGCTATTAAGGAGAATGACTTATTTTTAAGGACCACTTATATTAGTCATATCTTTAGAACGAGAGGTTGAGGAAATACTTATTCGAGTTTGGAAAATATGGTCTCACACACATAAGTCCATTCAAATGTTGCCTACTTTCTTAGCAGTTTATAGAACGACAAGGTGTGATGAGCAAATCTGTATATGAACCTTGACAGGGAAATTAATATCTCATTTAGTCATTGAATCCATCTCTCAGTCTTAGGCGCTGCAATGATAATCCTGACAATATACTTATCTGGATTGACTATATTTCCATCTATGTGAGATAATACCTTAGGAATTTCCTAGTTTTTACACCAAATATGCAATTATTAGGGTTTAAGCGCATGTTGTGTCTCTTAACTTCACTAAATATGACTTGGTCAAGTGATCAATTTTCTCAGTAAAACCCACAATCATATTATCTAACATGTCACATATTTGATATTGGAATACTTTGTTCGTCATTCTATGGTATTATGCCTTTGCTTTATTGAGACCGAATGATATTACATTGTATCACTACTTCACCGCATCTGTCACAAACCTTGTTTTGCTACTGTCGTTAGGGTCCATTGGAATCTGGTTGTAGCTTGAGCACACATCCATGAACAGTAAAATTTTGAATCTCAATGAGTTATCAACCTGTTTATACATGTTTGGTATACATATGTGTCTTTAAGGAACACTTAATTCATATGTGAATAATCGATGCAATGTGTCATTTGTTGTTTAACTTATTGACTGACACAACATTAGACAACCAAATAGTATATATGGTTTCAATTATAAATCTAGCTTTCAAGAGATCTTCAACAGACCTTTTGGTTGCCTTATCCTTTTCTAGTGTCTGCTTTCAACGATGTTAGGCCACATACAAAATGTTATGTAGCAAAGCCAATGAATGTCAAGTGACCTTGGGGCTTATGTGAGACATTTCTTTGGAAAACCAAGCGAGTAAATCTTCATTTTTCTATAGACACCCAAAAAGTCAGTCTTCTACGAACTTAGGTAAGTCAACATTAATCTTGACTACCTTCAAGGCGTCGGTCCTTAGAACAATCTTGATGAATCCTCTCAATTGGGCTCATGCCGCTCAACCTTTTTTCTTTCCTCTAAAGGTAGTGTTTTTTCGTCATCTTTGAGGGGTTGCTTCTCTAGGTGAGCATCCATTTAAAGAGGTATCTTGGTGACAAGATCAATGGTCTCGAGCTCCTTGGATGATTAATACTTTGCCAACAAGGCTAAAAAAACAAGCGTGGGATGCTTCTAAAGTCTGTTTCGAGAACGATTACTTTATCGTTGCTAGTGTGAAACCTTAATTTGAGATGGATCTTCAAATGCACACAATGTAACGCCCTTTTCTACCCCCACAAATATAATGACAAATCAATCACATTTATCATAGTAAAACATTAAACACAATAAAAATCACCTCAAAGGGCGTACATTTCTCAATAACTCAGATAAAAGTCAATGCTCCGTAAACAACGAGTTTTCCCAAAATTACTCAAAAATTGCTCAAAAGGCAGCGAAACTCAAAAAGGCAAAATTCAAAGTTTTCCTTGCGCAACAACATAATCAAAATAAAAATAATCAATAAAACATGGTTTAACTCAAAGAATCCAACTCAATGTTACACTATCAGAGCAAGACCCTCTAAGTCAACCAAAAGTCAAAAACTCCAAAAAGTCCTCGACGACATCCACGACTAAACCTGGTCATCTGCAAGTTACCCACGTGGAGGCAACATTCAAACAGACAGGGTGAGTAAAACGATTCATAATAATCAATATAGGAATTAATATATAAAATAGCGTCATTTTCGTATTCAACATCATCATAATCATCAAGGAAACATCAAAAAGCCATAATATCATAAATTACACCAAATTATCACATAAATGCAAATGCAACAAGACTCGTGCATGTGGTACCAATTCATCAAAGTTTGATGGACACTGGGCCATCAACCCTCCATAGATCTCTATCAATAGAATCGATTCTACACAAGAACTGGAGCACAACAAAATACTTCACATCCGCACAATGGGACTGAAGCCACAAGAATCAAACACTAGACCGAAGTCCGGAATGCATATGAATGCATGATGCACACGTCAATATCATCCTCATAATAAGCTCATTAGGTACATCATCATTCATCAAAATAATCATAATAATCATGTCATCATATAATCGTCAAAAACTCATGGAATCAACATCATACTCAAGGTATTTCGTCCAGAAAATCACAACATCAAAGCATCAAGACAGCACTGCACAAGAACATAATTCGCGAAACTCTGTTACGTTCGCTGGAAAGTTCGTCGTGCGAGTGTTCACCGTGCAAAGCATCATTCGCCGTGTGAACTCACGATTACAGCAAATCACTGCTATACAACAGTAGCAAAGTCAGTCCAAAGGTCCATACGATTTCCTTCCCCAATGCCCCAAAAACATCCTCCAATCATTCCAAGGTATTACGACAATAAAGGCCCAAAATCTACGACTTATTAGGCCAATCCCGAATCATATTTACTCCTCCAATTCCCATGAAATCCTTACAATTTTCCCATATTCATTAGAGTTCCCATAATCAATTACCCTATACGGTTAAAACCTCAACAATAGATTTTGGCCACGAAGGCCTAATTTCCCTTACTCCCAAATTAGTCTCAAACATATCGGACCGTCAGTTTAAATCCCTCAAACACATTAAACTCACCAGAAAGGCAACAACAGTTCAATACTCAAAATCCCTAAACCCTTAAATCGACTTTAAATACATTGAATCACATATTGAAAACAATGAAGGTAATATCCCCATACTTAAACAACCTCAAAAACATGTTTGGCCACGAAGGCCTAATTTTCCTTAAACTCAAAAACCTCCTAAATCCTTAAATAAGCTTTAAATACATTGAATCATATATTAAAAATAATAAAGGCAATACTCCCCATACTTAAACAACCTCAAAAACATATTTGACCACGAATGCCCAATTTCCTCAAACTTAAAAACCTCCTAAATCCTTAAATCAACTTTAGATACATTGAATCATATATTGAAAACAATGAAGGCAATACTCTCCATACTTAAACAACCTCAAAAACAAATTTGGCCACGAAGGCCTAATTTCCTTAAACTCAAAAACCTCCTAAATCCTTAAATCAACTTTAAATATATTGAATCATATATTGAAAACAATGAAGGCAATACTCCCCATACCTTAATTGCCGACTCTAAGCCTTTCTCCTTTGATTCTTGGAAACCCCGCGAAGCTTTTGCCTCAATCCTCTTCCTCAGAGCTCTGACCTCTATTTCTTCCTTTTTCACGGTCTAACAAGAATGAATCATAATTCCCTCAAAATCCTTTTTTGTTAAACCTAACTTTGGACCTTTAAATGGTCTTTCTAATTTCACCCTCACTAACTCCTCCTCAAATGTCCACTTTTCCCTTAAATTAACTTATATTTATTTAAATTAATAATAATACCAAATATATTCATATTATATACTATTATTTAAATAAATAACTCAAAACTCCATAATTCCCAATATTCACACCAACCACCGTAAATCACCAAATATACAAATATTCATATTTAAATTAATTAAATAAATATTTCAAGAATTTGGGGTGTTACAAATGTCCTCCAATTAAAAGAATTTTCGCCCTCGAAAATTACGTCAAGGAAACCGAGTCGGATACGACTCCCTCATCTGATCCTCATGCTCCCAAGTCATGCTCCCTCCAACTGGTCCTCCCCAAACTACCTTTACCAAGGAAATCTCTTTACCTCGCAGTTGCTTCACTTCTCGTTCATCAATTCGTATTGGAAATGCCACAACAGTCAAATTATCTCTCACTTGTACATCATCCATCTGAATCACATTTGGTGGATCTGGAATGTACTTCCTCAACTGAGACACATGAAACACATCATGCAAATTCGCAAGCAACAGCGGTAAAACAATCTGATATGCTACTTCTCCCACCCTCTACGAAATCTGATACGGACCAACAAAATGCGGTGTGAGCTTTCGAGACTTCAAAGCTCGGCCAACACCAGTTATCAGCATAACTCTCAAAAACACGTGATCTCCCTCCTGGAACTCAAGTGATTTCCTCCTCTTGTCGTGATAACTTTTCTGACGACTCTGCGACGCTTTCATCTTTTCTCGGATCCTTTTGATCTTTTCAGCCATCTCTTGCACAATCTCAGGTCCGAGCATAACACTCTCGCGTGACTCATACCAACACAAAGGAGTCCTATATCTCCTTCCATACAATGCCTCATACGGTGTCATTTCAATACTAGAATGATAATTGTTGTTGTAGGTAAACTCAATCAACGACAAATGACTATCCCACGATCCACCTTAATCCAACACACAAGCTCTCAGCAAATCCTCTAAAGACTGGATAGTTCTCTCTGTCTGTCCATCCGTCTGCGGATGGTAGGTAGAACTCAATCTCGACATGGTACCCAAAGCGTCTTGCAAACTCTTTCAGAATCTCGATGTAAATCTCAGATCTCCATCTGATACAATACTCGACGGTATCCCATGCAACTTCATAATTTCCTCAATATACATCTCAACTAGCTTCAGCATAAAACGATTAATCCTCATTGGTAAGAAATGAGCTGATTTAGTCAATATATCCACAATCACCCAATTAGAATCATTTCCTCTCACAGTTTTCGGCAAACCCAACACAAAATCTATGGAAATACTATCACATTTCCACTCTGGAATATTCAACGGTTGCATCAGACCCAATGGTCTTTAATGTTTAATCTTCAACTTCTAACAAGTCTAACCAACATACACAAACTCAACCACTTATTTCTTCATCCGTGGCCACAAAAACAATTTCTTCAAATCCTGGTACCTCTTCATAGCACTGGGATGGATACTCAATCTACTTCGATGTCCTTCCTCAAGAATACTCCTTTTCATCTCAACAATATCTGGAACACAAACTCTATCACGACATCTCATGATACCATTTTCATTAATCTGAAAATCAGCTATTCGACTTTGATTCATCAAATTCAACCGATCTACCAACTCAAATCAGATTTCTGACCTTCTTGAATCTCATCAAGAATACCACTAGTAAGCTTCAACATACCAAACTTAACTCCATAAGAAGTCTCTTCACAAACCAAACTCATATCACGAAATTGCTCAATCAATTCTAACTCTTTTACCATCATCATTAATATATGCGAAGATTTCCTACTCAATGCATTAGCTACCACGTCTGCTTTATCCGAAGGGTAATTCAAAGCAAAACCATAATCCTTCAGAAGTCCCAATCATCTCCTTTGCCTCGCATTCAATTATTTCTGATAAAAGAAATACTTCAAACTCGTATGATCACTAAACATCTCAAATCTCAAACCAAACAAATAATGCCTCCAAAGCTTCAACACAAACACACCAACAACCAACTCTAAATCTTGCGTTAGATAATTCCTCTCATGCACTTTAAGTTGCAATGAATCATAAGCTAAAACTTGTCGATGTTGCATTAACACACCTCCCCATACTAGCAACGAAGCATCACAATATAAAACAAATGGTTCTGCTGGATTTGGCAAATTCAAAACATGCGCTGCTGTCAGCCTTCTCAAAAGCTCTTGAAACTTTCTTCATAGTTTGCATCCAAAACATAAGCTTGAACTCACATGACCAAGGAAACTCACTTCCTTCAACCAAAACTCACACTTTGACAGTTTTGCATACAATTGCTTCTCTTTCAACGCTGATAACACAATTTTCAACTGCTCAGCATGATCCTCTTCACTCTTCGAATATATCAAAATATCATCAATGAACACAACCACAAATTTGTCCAAATAAGGATGGAAAATCCTGTTCATATACTCCATAAATACACATGGTGCATTAGTCACACCAAATGGCATCACGAAGTACTCATAATGTCCCTACCTTGTTTTAAAAGCAGTCTTCTGAATATCTTCAGCCTTCACACGAATCTGATGATACCTATATCTCAAATCTATCATACTGAACACACTTGTAACAACCAACGGATCCATCAAATCATCAATCCTTGGAAGTGGATACTTATTCTTGATAGTCACCTTATTCAATTGTCTATAATCTATACAAAGTCTCATAGAACCTTTTTTCTTCTTAACTAACAAAATTGGTTCACCCCACAGTGACACACTCGAACAAAAGAACCTCTCTTCAAGCAGATCTTCAAGTTGATTTTTCAACTTCTTTGATTCCGGTGTGGACATACGATGTGGAGCCATCGCTACCAAACTAGTTCCAGGAACTAGGTCGATCGTAAACTCCACTCCACGTTCCGGCGGTAAATCACTTAACTCATCAGGAAAAACTTCCAGATAATCACAAATAATTGACACACCACCAACTTCCCCACTTTATTAACACTCAAAGTTTCCATCAAAATAAACATCTCAGCACCATCCTGCACCAACTCATCAAAACAATATGTAAGCACTTAACTTAACTCAAAACAATTCACTACACACACCATCTAAGCTTGCAAGACACGTCTATCCCATCCAACATGACTCCGTCTACTATCAATAAGAGATTAAGGGTGATCAGTTCCTCAATTTTTCAATAGACAACCGAAAATCATGATGGGGCATAAACCATCTTTACCAAACTATAAGAGCGTCATCGGCACACTGAGCCACCACTCCACACTTGAAACATCCTAAAGAAGCACAAGCTTCTCCCCCACTTGTTTCATTCCCACTTCTGCAGACAAAGGTTAGAAAACAAACGTGTACCGATAGTGTTTTCACACACATGTCGCATACTAGGGAACAAATAACATTAGACAACTTGGAGGACGAACCGACTTGCTCTGGTATCACTAATGTGTCACCCTTTTCTACCCCACAAATATAATGTCAAATCAATCACATTTATCAGAGTAAAATATTAAACACAATAAAAATCACCTAAAAGGGCGTATATTTCTCAATAACTTAAATAAAAGTCAATGTTTCGTAAACAACAGGTTTTCCCAAAATTAATCAAAAATTGCTCAAAAGGAAGCGGAACTCAAAAAGGAAAAATCCAAAGTTTTCCTTGCGCAACAACATAATCAAAATAACAATAATCAATAAAACATGGTTTAACTCAAAGAACCCAATCCGATGTTACACTATCAAAGCAAGACCCTCTAAGTCAACTAAAAGTCAAAAACTCCAAAAAGTCCTCGACGACATCCACGGCTAAACCTGGTCATCTGCAAGTTACCCACGTGGAGGCAACATTCAAACAGACAGGGTGAGTAAAACAATTCATAATAATCAATATAGGAATCAATATATAAAATAACGTCATTTTCGTATTCAACATCATCATAATCATCAAGGAAACATCAAAAAGCCATAATATCATAAATTACACCAAATTGTCACATAAATGCAAATGCAACAAGACTCATGCATGTGGTACCAATTCATCAAAGTTCGATGGACATTGGGCCATCAACCCTCCATAGAGCCCCATTAATAGGAACGATTCTACACAAGAACCGGAGCACAACAAAATACTTCACATCCGCACAGTGGGACTGAAGCCACAAGAATCAAACACTAGACTGAAGTCCGAAATGCATATGAATGCATGATGCACACGTCAATATCATCCTCATAATAAACTCATTAGGTGCATCATCTTTCATCAAAATCATCATAATAATCATGTCATCATATAATCATCAAAAACTCATGGAACCAACATCATAACTCGTCATCATTACTCATAGGAATCATCATACAATCATGTATTAATCACATATGAATCACATTCATACTCAAGGTAATTCATCCAGAAAATCACAACATCAAAGCATTAAGACAACACTGCACAAGAACACAATTCGCGAAACTCTGTTACGTTCGCTGGACAGTTCGCCGTGCGAACTCCCGATTATAGCAAATCGCTGCTACGCAACAGTAGCAAAGTCAGTCCAAAGGTCTATACAATTTCCTTCCCCAATGCCCCAAAAACATCCCCAAATCATTCATAAGATATTACGACGATAAAGGCACAAAATCTACGACTTATTAGGCCAATCCCGTATCATATTTATGCCTCTAATTCTCATAAAATCCTTACAATTCCCACATTCATTATAGTTCTCATAATCAATTACTCTATATGGTTAAAACCTCAACAATATATTTTGGCCACGAATGCCTAATTTCCCTCACTCCCAAATCAGCCTCAAACCTATCAGACCATCAGTTCAAATCCCTCAAACTCATTAAACTCACGAGAAAGGCAACATCAATTCAATACTCAAAATCTCTAAACTCTTAAATCGACTTTAAATACATTGAATCACATATTGAAAACAATGAAAGTAATATCCCCATACTTAAACAACCTCAAAAACAGGTTTGACCACGAAGGCCTAATTTCCTCAAACTCAAAAACCTCATAAATCCTTAAATCAACTTTAAATACATTGAATCATATATTGAAAACAATGAAGGCAATACTCATCATACTTAAACAACCTCAAAAACAGATTTAACCACGAATGCCTAATTTCCTCAAACTCAAAAACCTCATAAATCCTTAAATCAACTTTAAATACATTTAATCATATATTGGAAATAATGAAGGCAATACTCCCCATACTTAAACAACCTCAAAAACAGATTTGGCCACAAAGACCTAATTTCCTCAAACTCAAAAACCTCCTAAATCTTTAAATCAACTTTAAATACATTGAATCATATATTGAAAACAATGAAGACAATACTCTCCATACCTTAATTGCCGACTCTAAGTCTTTCTCCTTTGATTCTTGGAAACCCCGCGAAACTTTTGCCTCAATCCTCTTCCTTAGAGCTCTGACCTCTATTCCTTCCCTTTTCACGGTCTAATACGAATGAATCATAATTCTCTCAAAATCCCTTTTTGTTAAACCTAACTTTGGACCTTTAAAATGAGCTTTCCAATTTCACCCTCACTAACTCCTCCTCAAATGTCCACTTTGCCCTTAAATTAACTTATATTTATTTAAATTAATAATAATACCAAATATATTCATATTATATACTATTATTTAAATAAATAACTCAAAACTCCATAATTCCCAATATTCACACCAACCACTAAAAATCACCAAAATACGAATATTCATATTTAAATAAATAAAATAATTATTCCAAGAATTTGGGGTGTTACACACAACCCCTGCTAGCACTGACCTCCATATAATACAATTGTAAAATAATTTACATCCAACGACTAAAAACTTGACAATGCTAATTCTTCTTTGTTCACTCGCCCTTAACGCATTTGGTAACTTCACATACCCTAAGGTTTGGTGTTTGAACCATCAAATTCCAAGAGGTTTCCGTTGTAATAAGGTTGTAAAATTTTCTCTAGCCCTAATATATCATACATTTACGCATACATGATGTCGTAGAAACTTACATGGTCTACCAGCACATAAAAAAGATTGAAACATACCATCTTCGCCTTTACACTGTTGATTAGCTCTTCATCATGAAAAGCCATGAAATGTCTTCCACTCCAAAATATTGTCTCGATCTTGCATACACAACTGCATCCCCTTAACATCCGCTTAAGAGAATAACATACTGCTTCTTCTAAACGGGGAAGCCTCCTGAAATGATAAGTGACTGAGTCTGTCTCTTTGTAATGCAATTAGCAAGAGCATTCGTAGGTAAGTCCTCCCAAGATGTGCAAAATTATTCTACGTCACAAATCATGATATGCAAAGTTGTCATACGAGACAGACTAATGTGTCAATATCGACACATTGATGAAATATTCCGCCAGAAAGTGGAAGCTTTGAAGAGTAAAATTTCGTTCGCATTTTCTTCTATTTGACCCTTTTTGTGTAGAACAATTATTTCAAATATGTAATTTATATTTTTTTAAAGTACTAAATAATTTGAACTTAATATAATATATTAACTTTACATAGAGTCAAACTAATAACATAAAAAAAATCAAGTTCAATATATATTTTTATTTATGATAAATTATTTAAATAATATTAAAAGAAACAAAGAAGTAATACTTATCTTAAAAGGAATAATAATTTAAGAATTTATACACAAAAATCTATTTTATATGGTATATTAAAACATGACTTAATACGTGATGTTAACTATGTTTTAATATTATTGATTTAAGTGGATATCAAAATTTAATTTTTTAACATATATAAAATAAATTAGAAAAAACTTTACCATTTAAAAAAAAAATCATAAAAATCATTTTTTAAAAATATAAAAAAGAAACTATTTGTTTAAAGACAAAACATAGGGCCCAGAGTCATACAATCAGAATCCAAAGGAGTGTGATTGAGCTAGCTACTCCGACGCGATCATATTTCTCCCTAATCCCTTCTCTACAATCAGGTTAATTCAACTTCTTTTCTGTCTTCTCTCTCTCTCTCTCTCTCTCTCTCTCTCTCTCTCTTGATTTTCTTCTACCAAGTTCTAGACTTTGCGCCGAGATAAAGTACAAGATTTTCACAATCTTCAGAGGTTTATGAGATGGAAAATAACTTATCATCGCCTCAACAACTTGTTGGATCAGATATTCATGGATTCCACACATTGCAAGGTTCATACTCAACTCCCACTCTTTTAATTTTTCAATTTTTATATTTTTTTCATATTCTTTTCTCTTTGTTTATCAGCTGTTTGTGTTTATGTTGCTTAAACAAACTGGATTTTTTTTAATCTGTAAAATAACTTTAAGAATTTTCTTGTGTCAAATTAAAGTGTTACCTGTTAGTTTGTTTACTATTATCTTATTCAGATGAAGAATTTTAGTGTATATGAATAGGGAGCTGGTAAAGAAAATTAAAGTATTTGAATATGCAGAAGTGCCTTTATATTTCATTCAATATGGTAAAATGGTGTAGAAATCTGAGTTGCATCGACATTTCTGAAAAAATTCGTGTCACTGTCGGACACCAACACTTGTTGTTACGTTCAATTTATTTATTTTTTAAAATTATTATCAGTGTCGACGTGTTAGTGTCGGTGTCTGTCTGTCCGGTGTTTGTGTCTTTTTAATATCAGTATTGAAGTATGATGTTACCTTTATCTTCTTCTCACTGCAAATGTGAACTGCACTTCCTATTACATTGTCATTGATCAATATTAAATAGTCTCCGTTTACATTTTGGTTTGAATTTTTATTTTATTTTATTTGCCCTAGAGCTGGATGTTGCGAGCATTATGGAGGAGGCAAGAACAAGATGGCTTCGTCCCAATGAGATTCATGCCATGCTTTGTAATCGCAAGTATTTCACCATCAATGTCAAACCAATGAATTTGCCGAAAAGTAATTATCTGTTGTTAATTGCTATTAGTAGTAATATGATGTTTGTGCAGATATGCATCATTTTCATTCTTTCCACTATTCATTTTCTCATATAACGTTTCTCATCTCATCATATTCGTTCTTGTCTTTATAGTCTCTATTTCTTAATTTCTATAATACAGTTTACCTGCATATAGCAGAAAGCGGTCTGTGATAATTATGTATCGCAGCATTTCACAATTTGTAGCTTCTTTTATGTAGTTTGAGAACTTCTCGACCTCTTCTTATTTTTTTAAAACTTTTTTTAAAAATCTATTGTTTGAATTTTACTTTTTAGGAAGATCTCTTCTCTAATCTCCTTGTAATCTTCTGCATTTACCTTAATGAGATTTGACTCGTAAGGAATAAAAACAATGCACGTGTCAATTGTATTCATCATGAACAAAGCATTTACGGTAATGAGCAAATGATTTTTCAATGTTGTGAATTATAGAATAATATGTTTTTGCTATTTACAGATAGATGTGTCAAATTTCCAATGAAAATTGTATCTTATTATTACTATTTATATTTTGTGTATAAACAGGTGGTACTATTGTGTTATTTGACCGTAAGATGCTTCGAAACTTTAGAAAAGATGGACACAACTGGAAAAAGAAAAAGGATGGAAAAACTGTTAAGGAAGCTCATGAGCACTTGAAAGTGAGGATTTTCATTTTATTGAATGTTTATATTTGTGTTAATTTAAAGTTTATGATATCAACTAGCAAGTTGTATTCAGTTTCCTCAAAACATTGTACGTGGATGTTATTCAATCTATTTAATGTGCTATCTCCGCTTTCTATGTTCTACAGTTTTCACACGATGATTCGACCACACATGTATCATTGTTAATTGTTTCTGGTTAATATTTGAGGAATAGATTATGTTTCTTCTCTTAATCTCACCATTCATCAGATAAGATTACTGTTTATCATGCATGATAACATTTCCTTCATCCAGTTTTTGCTATTATTGATCCTGATTATAGATTTGAGTGATTAATGCCGTGTCATATCTGATTTCTGATCATTCTTTTCTTTTCTCCATCAATCAGGTTGGTAATGAAGAAAGGATCCATGTATACTATGCACATGGTCAAGATAACTCAAACTTTGTCCGTAGATGTTATTGGCTGCTTGATAAGTATGTAAACCAATTGTTAACTTAACTATTACGCCCTGGCTCCAACATGCTATGCATTTCCATATTTCTGAATTATATTTTAGGAATGGTGCTTCTCAATTTTTTATACCTATTGGTTTGAGAATATAATTAGAATAAATTTGTATATAAAGCCGGGACTTAAAATTTTTGCACCATCTTTTTTTCAGGAGTCTGGAACACATAGTCCTAGTTCATTACCGTGAAACACGGGAGGTTTGTCTAAATCACTTGCTTTTCCTTTCCTTCCAAAATGTCTATATTTACCTCAAAACCATAATCTATTTATGCCACTGTGTATATTGTTTTAGCTGAAAGAAAGGCCATTTTTGTATGTGTCATTAGCCAGTTTGTATCTTTGGGTTGGTAACTAGGCATTTAAACATGTATGGACTCTGGATACACCAATAATCAACTTCCAGATTTTTTTACAGCAAAAATGTATTTTCAATCGGTCTGGTTGGAAATTTAATTTGTTCTTTGTGAGCCATGCGCAGTCTCTTTTGTTTTTGGGTGTTAAAAAGTAGCTTGTGTACCTTTGTTTACCCTTACATGCCTGAGAAGGTATAATCCAAGTCCAACATTGGATTTGTAGGCTTAACAGATTTGACGATTGATATAATCCAAGTGGAATAACCATTTTATTTTAGGTCTCAAGCTTTGTCTTATTTCATGTGTTGATGATAGTTTCTAAACAATTTAATATTACAAAAAGTATTAATGAGCTTATAGTTGTAATTGTATATGGCTATGTTAAATGAGAGTGCCTCTGAAAAATTGAGATGCAGAAGCTAATTTTGATTTTTTCCACAAGCTATTGTTTATAACTCATAAGCGTGCTATATTTTCTCCCCTATAAGTGATTCTAGGGAAGTTTATTCAAACTATCTCAAAATGTTGACTTAACCATCATTAGTTCAGATAATAGTCTGCATTAAAATTAAACAAGTATAGTTTTATGTGCACGCCGTTATAAAAACCTGATTGTTTTGAACTGCTAATATGACTCTGCTCTTTAAAAGTACTGAAGGTTGTTTCTTTCTACGGTATTAAAAAGGGATGTATAATTATGTATATTCCACTCACTATTTCATTATTATGTTGAAATTTGTATCGATTTCACCTTCCCGTCATTTGAAAGTTTTAGTTCTTAAGTTTTCTTGATAAACATAAAACATACTTTTGGAAGGATGCCTACCTAACTCATCAGTGCTAGGATGTTGTTACTTGATTTCTATTTGTGTTAGACATTTAAAAGCCATATTTGTAAGACATAAATCCATGCTTAATGTGCCATTTATGCTTTAAAACTTGATTCTGTAAATGATCCAAACATTGCTTTGTAACATTTTTTGAATTGTGGCCCGTGATGCAGTTTCAAGGTTCTCCCATTACTCCCGTAAACTCAAACTCTACTTCTGCCTCTGACCCAACTGCACCATGGATTTTGTCGGAAGAAATAGATTCAGGGACCAAAACTGCATATGCTGGTGGTGAGAAATAACTTTTAAAATATTGCAGTCTTTTTACTTACAAATCATATTTATGAAAGTTGAGATGTCAATGAAGTGGGGCAGAGGCAGGGAATACTCCCTCCATCTCTTTCCAGGTTCCTCATATTCCTCTTCCGCCCCCCATATTGATCCCCAGTTCCCATCCTTGTGGATCCCCATGAATTTCCGTGGAGACCCGTAAGCATAAAGTTTAGCAAAAAAGCTGCTTAGTTTACAACCTGTATATTTCTTTTAGAAAAGCCAAGACAGTTTTCTTAAAAATTTTGCTAGCTTTTTATTTATCTAAAAAAAACTAAAAAGATCAATTTTGTGTTATTATTTATATTTATAAAATTTAACAACAATAATGCATAACTGGGTCATTCATAGCCTTTGAGGAAACAGCCCTCTTCCTCACGATGGTCCATCTTGCTTCGGCTTGATGGAAACTAAAGATTTTTTTTGCAATATTCTCCAAGACAGGGACCCTGCTGGTTGGTTAATTTTCTTCCCTATCCCTGCTTCCACATATCCCATAATGGAGCAGTCTCTGCAAGGATCCCAATCAGTACTAATGACTTGTGACATTCATTTGAAACAATTATATTTTAATGTTCAGAAAAAAGAAAACGTCCCATGTGTCTATATAAGATAATTGCACATAAATTCCTTCCAACACATTTTGTTCTGCTCATATTACCAAAGAAGCCAAATATATATGTTTTTTTCTGCTCAAATTGTTGTTGCCTAGATTGTAAGGAAAAATATACTAAACAAACTGTTTACAACATTATTATTATTATTATTATTTTTTTCATATGGATACTACAATTGTGTTTACTGGACAAGATATATATTATCCTTCTGTTTTGGATATGAACAGATATTAATAACAATATAACAGTCAAAAGTCATGAACTGAGGCTTCATGAGCTTAATACACTTGAATGGGATGAGCTAGTTGTTGGTAACGATCTTAACGCCTCAACTGTACCTAATGGAGGTAAATGGTGATTGATTATGCTTTAACGCAACCATTTAGATACATGTCTGGAAAGCACCAAATTCATTTATTTATTATAATTTTGAATTATCTTTTTGCAGAAAAAATTCCATATTTTGATCAACAAAATCAAATTTTTCCGAATGACAGTTTTAGCAATGTAAGAAAAGCTTGTTTCTTTTTCAATTTAAATTCTTTTCCTTTGCTTGTTTCTTTCTTTCCTTTCCTTTTTCTGGAGGTTCTCACTTTGTAGCTGCTGTTGTAATATACATATGACTTTTTTCACCAGGTAGCCAGCAATGCATCTACGGAAGTTCATTCTTTGAATATTTCAACTCAGCCAATTCCTGGAAGCTACGGTGTTCCATTCAATTTTCCAGAAAGTGTTACTCTTCAGACAATTGATAACCAAGGGCATCAAAATGAGCCGAGGAATCATCCGGTCCCTTCAAGTGGCGTTGATTCCTTAAACACTTTGGTCAATGACAGATTGCCTGTCTCTTCAATTGGTGTTGATTCCTTAAATACTTTGATCAATGACAGATTGCAAAGTCAGGACAGCTTTGGAATGTGGGCGAACCAAATCATGTCTGATTCCCCTTGTTCACTTGATGATTCGGCTCTTGGATCCTCTGTGTCATCCGTTGACAAATCGTATTCATCTTTGGTAGTGGATAATCAGCAACTTTCCCTTCCAGAACAAATATTTAATCTCACTGATGTGTTCCCTGCATGGGTGCCTTCCACAGAGAAATCAAAGGTTTCCCTTTCGTTTGTTTGTGTATCTACATACTAGCAATTATATCTACAACAGTTGTGACTAATATACAAATCGATTTCTAGCTTCTAGTTAATTCCTCAGTCCTTTCGTTCAATCTTAGCTGTAGAATTCCAAAGCTGTAAACTATGTAATATAAGCTCCATGAAGAATATGCACATTTTAATGCGTACAATTTGAAGCATAAACACAGACACCCACTGACAGGTTGACACCAGTAATAATTTTAGAAAATTGAATTATTGAATGTAAATAAGAGAAGTTATTAAAAAAGATCTTGAGATTTAACGATTTGGATAGAAGAATGGTCTTGGATAGAACATTATGATGAAAGTTGATCCATGTAGCCTACTCCACTTAATTGGATATGGCTTGATTGTTGTTGTTGTGAATTATTGAATGTAACCACATTTTCCGTACACCAACTCATGTTGGATATCGGATATGCTTTTGGTATGAACTATTGGTGTTACTTACGTATACAAATTATTATCAAAGTCAGTAAATACATGCTGTAAGATCAATTCATATGCTTACTACCTATTATTTTACAGTTGTTTCTAAGCTTTCTAGGTTCCTTCACTTCTTGCAGATCCTAGTGACCGGACTCTTTCAAATAGACTATCTACATCTCTCAAAGTCCAATCTAAAATGTGTCTGTGGTGATGAAGTTGTTCCTGCAGAAATTGTTCAGGATGGGGTATACCGATGTTGGGTACCACCGCATTCTCCGGGATTCGTGAATCTCTACTTGAGCTTAAATGGCCATACTCCTATCAGCCAGGTTGTTAATTTTGAGTATCGCACTCCTGTTTTGCATGATCCAGTTGCTTCTGTGGAAGAAAAGAACAACTGGGACGAGTTTCAACTTCAGATGAGGCTTGCTTATTTGCTCTTTGCTAAACAGCAAAACCTTGATGTCTTCTCTGGTAAAGTATCATCTAGTAGATTAAAGGAGGCAAGGGAATTCTCCTTAAAGACATCATTTATTTCCAATACTTGGAAATATTTAATGGAGTCGACTTTAGATAACAAAATTCCATTTTCGCAAGCAAAAGATGCCCTGTTTGGAATTGCATTGAAAAACAGATTAAAGGAATGGCTTTCGGAAAAAATTGTTTTAGGTAGCAAGACTACTGAGTATGACGCACAAGGCCAAAGTGTCATCCATTTGTGTGCAATTTTGGGATATACATGGGCGATTACTTTGTTTTCATGGTCAGGCTTGTCGCTAGATTTCCGGGATAAATTTGGATGGACTGCTCTTCATTGGGCCGCATATTATGGCAGGTATAATACACGAATACCCCGATTGTTTAAACCTGTTAAATATCTGTTATAAAAATCATTCATATGTCTTTACCTATTTACGCATGTTTTTGTAATAGTTGGTTCATGACACCAGACAATACCCTTTGTGACCACGTTTGTCTAAAATTAGATTCTTTCCGGCCTCATTATTTTAATAAACAGTTCAATTTTAACATAAAAGTTGTGTCTTCAGGGAGAAAATGGTTGCAACTTTATTGTCAGTTGGAGCAAAGCCAAATTTGGTCACAGATCCAACTCACAAAAACCCTGGTGGATATACTGCCGCTGATCTTGCTCACACGAGGGGTTATCATGGCTTAGCAGCTTATCTTTCGGAAAAGTCTCTAGTTGAGCAGTTCAATGACATGAGCTTAGCTGGAAATATCAGTGGCTCACTGGAAACTAGCACGGATGATCCAGTAAATTCCGAGAACCTTACTGAGGAGCAGCTCTACCTGAAAGATACATTGGCAGCTTATCGAACAGCCGCTGATGCAGCTGCACGCATACAACAAGCATATAGGGAACATTCCTTAAAGTTACAAACAGAGGCGGTTGAGTTTTCCAGCCCAGAAGCTGAAGCACGCAAAATAGTTGCAGCAATGAAGATTCAGCATGCCTTCCGCAATTTTGAGACAAAGAAGGTCATGGCTGCTGCTGCTCGCATACAATATAGATTCCGTACGTGGAAGATTCGCAAAGATTTCCTCAACATGCGCCGTCAAGTTATCAAGATTCAAGTAAGAGCTAGAGCTATACTTTCTGTCCTCACCATTAACAATTGTTCTTAGTAAAACATGTTGTTTATTTATCATTCTTAAACTGATAGATTGATTTCATTTGGCATAAACATTAACGTGACTTTATTCACCAAGTATGGGCATAGTTTAGCTCATCATAGATCCTTTCGTCAGTCGGTTCATACAGATGAGTTTTAACAAATTAATTGATACAATGCAGGCTGCTTTCCGGTGCTTTCAACAACGGAAACATTATCGTAAAATTATTTGGTCAGTTGGTGTGGTTGAGAAAGCAGTGCTACGTTGGCGTTTAAAGAGAAAAGGCTTCCGTGGGCTCCAGCTTAATACTGCAGAAGCAGAGGAAGATCAGAATCAGCAAAGTGATGCAGAAGAGGAATTCTTTAGAACTGGTAGGAAACAAGCTGAAGACCGTGTTGAGAGAAGTGTAATACGAGTGCAGGCTATGTTCCGTTCTAAGAAAGTGCAAGAAGATTACCGGAGGATGAAGTTGGCACTTAGTCAAGCAAAGGTAACATCTAACTTTCTATTCGATGAGTCTTTTGCGCTGCGTGCGTTCTTACTTGTAGAATATTCCTTTGTGCAGATGGAACGGGAATACGAAAAGGTGATTAGTACTGAAGTTGACATGGGAATGAAGAGATAGTTTAGTAAAGATATAGTTTAGCCGAAGTTGTTAGAAATGTGAAGGGAGGTTGAGGCTGTTTTTGTATATTAATAGAGTTTGTAAATTCCCTTCTTTAACGTCCTAGAATGGATCATGTATGAAGTTTTCATGAGTGATTGGCCTCTCTATGCCGTCCCAAAGTTGAATAAACAGAATAGATATTAGATAACACCAAAAAGCTTGGTGTGGCGATGTTAATGGGCTTTTCCATTTCCTTGCACACGGTTGCACCTCAAAAAATCAGAGCTGAAGCAACCAAAAATCAGTGACTGAGAAATTTTTTCACATTTGTATTGGTATAAAGCTATTGCTCGCCAACATATCTTAAATATTAACCGTGTAAAAACATTTTTACTTTTAGTATAGGACGTTGAGTTTAATGGAGATTTATCACTCTGACATGTAATATAAATAATTTGAAAATTTCTTTCAGAGTTGACAAGATACATAATTGTAGTTAATTGTAAAATTAATTTATAATGTTGAAGTATCATTTATTTTTCTTATTAATTTACACTGTTAGAAGCATCATTCATTTTTCTTATCAATTATGAGTAGGTAAGGAGTGAGGGATACATACTGATATTGTTTAAGAAATAAATTTGAGGATTAAAATAAATAGTAATAAATGAAACATTTGAGGATTAAAATAAACAGTAATAAATGAAACATTTGAGGATATGTTTATACATGTTTTTTTTTTTTTTTCAACTTCTCTAACCATTTTTGTTCTGTGTGGATGTAAGAGATTTTTCGTCCGAACTATGCAAACTCTATCTAACCAATCATCACAGGCAACATTAAAATCTAATCATCACAGGCAACATTAAAATCTAAAATTTGTTGAATATGTCTTTGGATTTATTGATGATTTGGTTGTTTAAAAGCACATTCAATATTAAGATCTGAGATATATTAAGATCAAAGATAAAACTCTTCATTTTGCGGGCGTTGACTTGGTATTCTATAAAAACAGTGAGTATGATTGTTAAATGTCTTCATTTTGCGTGCATTAACTTGGTATGCTATAAAAATAGTGAGTATGATTGTTAAATATGTCTATAGATTGAGTGATATGATTGTTTAATGTATCACTTTAGAATGGGTGATGATTTGGGTAATTTAAAATGCACCACGATGTTTTCTTTACATGTTATTTTTAATTTGCAACACATACAAGTGATTTTACTCCATAAACGTTTTATTTACAATTTTTATAGAGTAAAATATTATATAATGAGTTTGTTTATTTCAGCTTTAAAAAAGATTTTTATAAAATTGTTTTTAAAAATATTACAAGTTTTTTTATATTTATTTTTTTTAAAATGAAAAATTAATTTTGATATTATATAAAATAAACATACATTGTTTGTTTTTTTTAAAAGTTGTATCTCAAAAATGATTTTTATAAAAATTTATTGAAAATAATTTCAAAATGAAATAATTTTTAAAATTTTGATATACGAAAAACGTTTTAATAAAATGATAAAATATCTAAAATAGACCTTAAATTGAATCAAATCCAAACACTAACAAAACTTACTGTTAGTTAAAACTAATTATTCATGTCAAATAAGTTATCTTCAATAGCAACTTTCTAAACCGACATAACTTGATTTATCCAACAAAATGTAGCTTGGTGTACACATGTTTAGTTCTCTTATGATAGACTAGATTTTTAGTCAAGTATATTGAGCTTTGGTTATCACAATGTATTGTGATAATATGATCTTGAAGCTTGAATTGTCGAGTTATTCTTCTCACTCAGAACTTCATTTACAACTTTTGTTAGTGTAATATGTTAGATTTATCTAATTTTTTATGGGCTACAATCAATTGTTATTTAGTTTATGAAAAACAGATTAATCGTGATTCTGATGGAAGTGCATATATAAACCCTTTTATTGGTTAAGTGATCTCTTTAATTAAAGGCTAAGTATCTAAAACTTGATTGGCGTGGGAAAAAGTGTGGATTTTAACCTTTGACCCATAGTGGGTAGGGACTAGGGTTATATATATATTATATGGCTAGATAGCCTTTGTAATAACAAGAATCAGAAACATAATTGGCGGCTCGACAATTTGTCACATTGATAGTTGTGAACGAGAGTGTGAGATATAGAGGAAGATCTGATCATTCATCATTTTGCGATTCTGAATCATGACTTCAACAAATAAGTATTGATGTTCTAATTTCATATAATCGATCAATGAATATTTCCGCTTATATTTGGTATCAGAGTTTAATTATATGATTTATGACTTAATTATAATTTAACATAATTATGAATTACAATTTGATTGATTTGATTGCTTTCCTTCGGTTTTAATCTTATCGGTTGATCAGAACTTGAGGTGGGTCAAAGACAAACGTTTGTGATACTGGGTGTAAAAGAGGAGGAGGGGGTGTACCTGCAAGACACTCGGGTGCTAAAGTAAGAATCAGGTAAGAGAGAGAGAGAGAGAGAGAGAGAGAGAGAGAGAGAGAGAGAGAGAGAGAGAGAGAGAGAGAGAGAGAGAGAGAGAGAGAGAGAGAGCAAGTACAAAATATGAGTATATCAAGGTGAATATTAGATACCTGACCCTCTCGAATGAGAGGGATTTTATAGTGCCCTCAGCGCTTGACCATTGGTCTCTATTTTTGGGGCGAGATAACTGTTTCCCGAAGAATAGGTAACTTCCAGAACTAGCTGTTGGAACGGGATTACGTGCCCATAACTAGCCGTTGCTACGGGCAGGGGCGTAGTTACGGGAACAGGCGTCTTGGCTGTTTTTGGATGGTGGAACCATGCGTGACAGGAAGAGACTGACGAGGAGAAGTGTTGTGACCAAAGGTATACTGGTCAGCCTCCCCTATTGGAGGGGCAGAAAGGTAAATTCTTCCCCAAAGTGGTTGGACTTAGGCAATTGGGCCGTTATGGGAGCAGAAGTGGATTGGGCCATGCCTAGCCATTAGGCCAGTCTGGAGCAGTAGCCCCCCAAGTCGTTGCTTCCGAACATGGGAGTGATGACTTAAGGACAAACCGCTTCTAGGGCAAAGTACGTGTGCTGCATTAAATGCGTGATAATGGCTAGACTAGGGTCATGATGATGCCCTAACTGCGCATGCTCGTGCACGTGCCTGGAATTTTCCTATAAATAGTGTGAGAGTCCGCTCATTTGAACTTTCGTTTCTCTCTTCTTTTGCCTTCAGTTCTTCGTTCTCAGCCGTCCGCCACCGTCAAGCTTTGTTCTGACCATCGTACCAGCCCCGACCAGATTTACTCAAACCCAGAAACTTCGTCCCCGACCATGTAAGTATGCTAATTCCTTGCTTATTTTTTGCTTTTTTGATTTCTGCACTTTAGAATGCATGCGGTTAGGGTTGCCATGAAGTAGTTTTAGGGTGTTTAGTGGTGGTTGCTGGTAGCAGATGGTGGTTTGGCCACTTTCTCTGCTGCCAGTGTCATAGTGACCATTAGGGATGAAGAACATAGGAAATCTTAAGCTTTTAGTTGATCCTGGTGTAGTAGCGACATGATGGTGTTCGCTGCTGGAGGCAACCACGAGTTTCAATGTGCTTATGATCTTTCCGGTGGTTCCCTCTTGAAAATTCTAGGTTTTGTGCTCGAGGAACTTTTTCCTGGATGTGCCAAGGAGAACTCCCGGGCATTTCCTCGTCTGTTATCTGTGCCATTTGAGTAGGGTTTAGGTCGAGAATGTTGTCCTAGGCCCTTCACGCGCCCTTTCACTTGACTAGCAGTGGAAAGGTGGATTTGATTTTGTCATCGAATTCAGTTTTATCCTCTATTTTTTAGGTAAAGGAAATGTCGCATAGGGCCAAAGAAGAGCATCTTAGAGACCTATTCGAGGAAAACTCCTTGGAGAAAACTGAAACAGACGATGACTCCATGCCCCTTGAGGCTGGAGGGGTGTCTTCTATGACGACCTTTGCTGACGAGTGGATTATGGCCGAACCAATGGAGCATGCCTCGCTCTTTGCCTCATATACCAAGAACGTGTTCACCACAGTGAGGGCAGAGGGAGTGTGGAAGGTCTGCTTCCCTGCGAAAGATGATAGCATCTGCTCATCGTACGGGGAAAGGTTTCCCATGTACGAGTATGTCTTCAAGGAAATAGAATTGGGGCTCCCTTTCACAAACTTCCATCAGAAAATATTTGTACACTTGGACCTGGCGCCTTCCTAGTTGCATCCGAATTCGATTGCCTTCATGCGGACATGCGAATTAGTGTGCGAATATTTATAGATTGGGGCCACTCTTCCGGTTTTTTTCACCATCTTCCATCTCCAGCATAGGTGTCGGGGAGGAAATTTTGTTGGGTTTCTCTAAAACAGGAGAGGAAACTATTCAAACCCTTCTCTGAGTCTACTCGGACCTTCAAGGAAAGGTTCTACGTGATCGAGCCCGTGTCAGAAACAATTACGGACTCGACCTTCGTCCGAGAGGTATCTAAGGATGAGAACAAGGAGGATTTAATAGACAAAGATGACAAGATAGTTGCCCAGAGACTGTTCTTGTTTCCCTTCTACTGTATTGGGGCCTATTTTACCCACTCAACTGATGAGTATATAATTACTCCTCACCAGCTAGGGGACGATGATTGGGCCAACTATGCCAAGCTGGTGGCCTTCGTGGATGGTTTTCTCCCCGCCCAGTGCATGACTCGCACTGGAAAGATACTATATGAAGAAGATGGGGGGACACATGTGGAGGCCCGATATATCAACACAAAGAGCTCCTTGAGTGTAGCACTCGCGAGGAGGATCTTAAGCTCTTAGGTAGTTTCCCACTTCTTCTTATTTTATTCGAAATGCTTCTCATTTCATGTGCTGATGTGCTCGTTGTTTTTGCAGGCAATATGCCTTTTGCGTAGGAGCGGATGGTGAAGAATGCCCATGGAAAGATGAAGGGCGGCGTGGCCATAGGAAAAAGTCGTCTCAGTTAGCGAGTGGCTCCTTCCCAGACAGGGTCGGGGACTTCCTCATCCACCACGCCAGCCACTCAAATGTCTCCCCTGCCTGTGAGTTCGAGGCTCAAGCGTTCATACCCTAATGACATTGTGGATCTCAGCAGGGAGAGGGAAAAATCAAGTTTGAGCTGCCTCCTTGCCTTCACAATAGGAAGTTCTTCGAGGGGTCCTCTATGTCTATTCCTCGGGTAGAGTCTCTTAAGCTCGAGGAAATGGACCGTCCCAGCAAGCATCCATGCTCGGGCATGATGCCTCCGTTTTGATGAGGATCCTGGAGATGGCGGTGGTGTACACCGAGGACGATTCTCAGCATGAGTCTAAGTTGAAGAAATCTCAAGCTGCGGTGGCGGCCCTAGAGGAGAAGGTCAAGAAACTCCAGGAGGAGTGAGAGAGGGAGCTTGAGAAGGCTGCGCGGAAGGGACACAAGGAGATGTCTGCAGAGAGGGACGCCCTGGCTGCCCAGAAGAAGGCTGCTGAGGACTTGGTAGAGAAGCTAAAAGCCACTACTGCCCCTGTTGAGGACGAGACCGAGGAGATGAAGAAGTTGTCAACTTGGGCGGAGCTGGTTGCCCAGACTACTCAGGCCGATGATGATCTCCTGGCTATAGGCGAGGCGGCCTTCCAGAATGCCGTGGATCAACTGAAGTTTGTGAAACCTGGTGTCGAGCTGACTACCGAAAGCACCAGGTTTCTCTATTCTGTTAAACATGGCAAGCTAATCGTCCCAGAGTTTCTCTTGTTCGGTGAAGGGCAAGCGCAGGGGGCCCAAGAGGAAATCCAGCAGGTGGAGTAGTGAGCTTTCTCTGGTTTATGTTTTTGGCCTGCATGCCACTTATTTATTTGTAATTTTTTTGTGGGGCTTGGCCCTATTGTATTGTAACATGCACATTCCGGCCCTTGTGGCTGCTTTATGTTGATATGTATTAATTTTTATGTTTAATTATACTTTGTCTAATTTTTTCTAGTGTCATACGCAGTCCAACACTGGCTGTATGAGACAACTTAGTAATTGATTGTTATCTTTCGGGTATGCTCGACAAACAATGTTCGACAATGTGAGGAACTGGTCGAAAGGCCTGGGTTATTTTCGGGCAGGGGAGTAGAGCTCAGGTCTGGTTCGTGGCCTGAGTTTGCAACGTGAACTTCCCATCGCAAGCTAGGGTTTCTGCCGTTCATGGTACTTTGGCGACGGTAGGCTCGGTCGAGGAACCACTATCATGCACGGGTTAAATTTCTCTTTGACTAAACCCTGCTTAGATCCGTGTTGGTGGTGCATCACTTGTACTCGGGCGCGTGCCTATGGTTGGTACTTGTGCTCGTCGCATGGGCGAGACATGCTGATAGTAAGGCCTTAGCTGTAATATTGTTTCAGCTTTTCGGGGTTCCATGGTCGAGCTAATTCTTCCCCGGTGAGGTATTCTAGGTAGTAGGCCTCATTCACTGTTTTTTCTCTAATACGGTTGGGTCCTTCCCAGTTTGCGGCGAGCTTGCCTTCACGGGAATCTTTGTGATTCCTCTTTAGAAAGAGGCTGCCTACTTAGAAATCTCATTGTATAACCTTGACATTGTGCCTGATTGTGATTTTTTGTTTAAGTGAGGCCTCGCGGAGGGATGCTTCTAATCGGACCTCTTCGACGAGATCGAGCTCCTCCCTTAGGGCCTCGCTGTTTGTTTCTTCATCCAAGGGTGCTTCAGTCCGCCTGAAGGGAATGTGAGCCTCAATAGGAATTACCGCCTCTGTCCCGTATGCTAAGCGAAAAGGGGTTTCCATGGTTGAAGAATTGAGCGTAGTGCGGTAGGCCCAGAGCACCCCATGCAGCTCCTCGACCCACTGCTTCTTTGTTTCGTCCAGCCTTCGCTTGAGGCCCTGTAGGATTACTTTGTTCGCTGCCTCGGCTTGCCCGTTAGTCTAAGGATGCTCGACGGACATAAAATGTTGTTTAATACCTAGTTGGGCGACGAACTCCTAGAACTTTTTGTTTGTGAACCGTGCCTCGTTATCTGTAACAATTGCTTGAGGAATGCCGAAGCGGGCAAGGATGTTCCTTTTGTATAAACGAAGTATGTTGTGGGCCGTTATTTTGGCTAGAGACTTAGCTTCTATCCACTTGGTGAGTAGTCTACGCCTACTATCAAGTACTTATTCTAGTTTGACCCTATGGCAAGTGGTCCTAAGATGTCTAGGCCCCACCAGGCGAATGTCCACGAGGAGGACATCGCCTTAAGTTCGTTGGGTAGTACTAAGTGCATATCCCCATGCCGTTGCCGTTTGTCGCATTTCTTCACGTGTTTCCTTACATTGTTTTGCATGGTCGTCCAGTAGTAATCTGCCCGAAGAGCTTTCCTCGTGAGAGGTCTCCCACTGAGGTGTTGGGCATTGATTCCTTCATGGATCTCGCGCAAGACGTGGGTGACCATTTCTTTTTCGATGCATTTGAGGAGGGGTATGGAGAATCCTCGCATGTACAACTTGTTTTTGACCAGAACGTAGGAGCAGGCTCTACACCTTACTACGCTGGCCTCCTTAGGGTCGGACGATAGTTCGTCCTTTGTGAGGTAATCGTATACTGGGGTCATATAGCAATGGATGTCGCCGACGATGTGCACGTTGAGGGTCGTGGGCGCTCTCTTAATGCTAGGTCGTAGGAGGATTTCCTGGATGACAAATTTGTTCCCCCCTTTCTTCTTCGTGCTTTCTAGTTTTGATAATATATTTTCCCGGACGTTGTGTTCGCGGGAAACGTGTTTTAATTCTACGGAGGTGAACTTCGCCATCTCCTCCTTAAACAGGGTCAAGTATTCATACAAGTTGTCATTTTTGACCTGGTATTCGCCCTGGACTTGGAGGGCCACTAGCTGAGAATCAATGCGGATGACGACTTCTTCCGCTCCCAGGTCTTCGGAGAGGCACATGCCAGCGAGGAAGGCTTTGTATTTGGCCTATTTTTTAGAGGTATGGAAGGACAATGTGAGTGAAACTTCAATGAGGATACCCTTCTCGTTTTCCAGGATGACACCTGCCTCGCTCCCTGCCGAGCTGGATGCTCCGTCAACAAATATGATCCACTTGCGGGCGTCCCCATTAGGATGGTCGGGCAAGGTCATTTCTGCCACGAAATCAGCTAGTGCTTACTCCTTGAGGGCCTTTCTGCGTTCGTACCGGATGTCAAATTCGGATAGCTCCAGTGACTATTTGAGCATCCTGCCGGCCATATCCGGACGACCTAATAGCTGCTTTATGGGCTGGTCTGTTCGTACCACGATTGTGTGGGCAAAAAAATAGTGCCTCAGTCTTCTCGCAGCGTTGATAAGGGCGAGGGCCACCTTTTCTATCTGTTGGTACCTTAGCTCTGGCCCTTGCAATGCCTTACTCGTAAAGTAGATGGGTTTCTTCTCGTCAGGAGTTTTACGAATGAGAGCGGCGCTCACAGTCTCGGTTGCGACAGCGAGGTAGAGATAAAGGGTTTCCCCGTTTTCTGCCGGGAGAAGACTGATATTTTTGACAGAGCTTGCTTCAAGTGTAGGAGAGCTTTGTTGCATTTCTCCGTCCATTCGAACGCGGCTTCCTTGCGAAGGAGTTTGAAAAAGGGGAGGGCGTATTGAGCAGACTTGGCCACGAAGCGGGAAAGTGATGCGAGCATCCCATTGAGGGACTGGATGAACTTTTTTGAGTTCGGCGTGGGGAACTCGGAGAAGGTTATACACTTGTCGGGGTTAGCTTCAATTCCGCATTCAATTATAAAAACTGAGGAACTTACCCGCTCGTACCCCTAACGTGCACTTCTCCAGATTAAAGCACATTTTGTACTTCCTGGCCTGCTCGAAGACCTTCTTCAAGTGGGTCGTGTGATCAGACTCCTCGTGGGACTTCACGATCATGTCGTCCATATAGACTTCGAGCATGTCCCTGATTTTTTCTTGGAAGACTTTGTTCATCATCCTTTGGTAGGTAGCACCAGCGTTTTTCAAGCCGAAGGGAATTATGTTGTAGTAATAGTTGACCGATTCAATCATGAAGGTCGTGTACCTTTTGTCGCTTTTTGTGATGGGTATTGGTTATATCCCAAATACGCGTCCATGAAAGATAACAGTTTAAAACCAGAAGAATTATTAACTAATTTATCTATGTTAGGGAGGGGATATACGTCTTTAGGGAAAACCCTATTAAGATCGGTATAGTCAATGAACATTCGCCATTTCCCATTATTCTTTTTAACGAGTACAAATTTCGACAGCCAAGTGGTGTACTTGACTTCCGAGATAAAGTTTGCTTCTAGGAGGTCTTTTACAGCCTGTTCGGAAGCCTCAGTCTTCTTCGGAGACTGCTGTCGTCTACATTGAGCTACTGCCCTAACAACGGGGTTGATAGTTAGGTGGTGACAGGCCACATCAGGGTCTAGTCCAAGAATCTCCGCAGAATTCAACGTGAATAGGGTTGCATTCTCTTGGAGGCAGACTCTTAGTTGTTTCCTCGTGAGCTCGGGGAGACATGTCCTAGTCTTCACTCCTCTCTTGGGGTCATCACCGAGTAAGACAAGTTCGAACTCTCCATCCAGGATTAGGTGCATCGGATAGACAGTTTCGCCGCTACTAGAGGGGCAGCTTGATGATGAATGGATCTCTTTCCCTTTGCCTTCTGAATATTCTGGTCATCTTTGGAGAAACGAATGTCAAGTTCGATGGAGTCGATGCGGGGCAGCGTCTTTGTCTCTTCGACGCTGATGGGAAGAGAAGTCTGGCTGGGAGTCTTTGGTCTGGCGGCGATGGTACTCAGCCCCTTGGAGGCCACATCAAAACACCTCCTCGCGGCTTTAATGTCTCCATGTAGAGTTGCCACGAGGCCCTTTGAAGTATAATATTTCATCTTCAAGTGCACTATTGAGAGAACAACCACCAATTCGGCCAGAGTTGGTCAGCCGAAGATGCACTAGTATAACAACGGGCAATCGATAACCATGAATTGGACCTTGATTGACCTAGCCATTTCAGCAGACCTGAAAGTTACGATCAACTCCATGTAACCCCAGGACTTTGCCACCGATCCATTAAAACCTTACATATCAGAGCCCACATAGGGTGTTAGATGTGATTCGTCCAGCTGGAGGGTGGAAAACAACTGGGAATACATAATATCAACTGAGCTGCCTTGGTCGATGAGGATTCGTCAGACGTCAAAAATTTCCATATGGGCTCTTACGAGCAAAGGGATGTTGGCGTTGGGGGCTCCACCGATGAGTTCCTCGTGGTAGAAGCAGATGGGAACAGACTCCTCCGGACTCTATCGAGGGTAAAGTTTCGATTCGAGCTATTGCTGATAAGGTGCTCGGATTTTCTTTTGACGGACCCTACCGTCACTTTGTTGAAGCCTCCTCCGGAGATGACCATGGCGGAGGTGAAAGTCTCCCATGGGCTATGCGCGGAAAAATATGGAGGGGCGCTAAGCCCCTCGGGGATGTAAAAATATTCAAGCCATAAGATGCTCATAGCGACCTGAAGGCTGGCTTCCTCAGAGGAAGGTACCTCTTCCTCGACCTTCTGGGATTCCTAGGCATCTGGCCAAGAAGCGTCTTTTCGTTTGGTGAACTGCTTCAGATGCCTGTCCCTGATGAGTATCTCTATGGCATCCTTCAGGTGGATGTAGTCGTAGGTCATATGGTCGTGGCTCTTGTGGAACCGATAATATTTTGACTTGTCAGTGTTGGATTTGGACGGTATCTGCTTTGGGAACCGGACTCCTGTCTGCCGGAATTCTAAGGTGGCACATTTAAAAAGAATCTTCTCCTTTGAAACTGTCAGGAGAGTGTATTCGTGGAACCGGCCGGAGGGCCCTTTGTTGTCCTGGGGCTCTTAGTGACGGTCTTTTCGTCTTTTATCTCTCCGACAGGATGTCGAGGGCTTGTCGGACCTGGAGGTTCGGGCATTCTCCCTGTGCCTAGAATCACAGGCAGAGCTAGCGACCTCTTTCTCTTCGTATTGAATATCCGCTTGTGCTTTGAGGAGGAAAGCGTCTAGCGTTGTTAGGGGCCGGATGCCCACGACTTTAGCAAATTCGGTGCGGGGACGGAGCCCGCGCTCGAGCAGAATTTTTTTCATGTTATCGGTTATAGAAACCTGGACGGCCTCCTTATTGAACCTTTTAATGTAGGCTCACAGGGGTTCATCTCTCCCTTAAATGATGGGCTCAAAGGAGGCTTTGGTCTTCGGGTGGCGGCAAAAGGCTGTGAAGTGTCTGAACAATAGTCTCCCCAGTTGTCTCCATAAGGTGATGAAATCATCAGGGAGTCCTTTGTACCAGGCCATCACCCCTTTCATGAGTGTGGTCGGGAATAACCTTCATTTGATAGCTCCCCGAACTCCGCGGTAATCGAGCAGCGCATCAATATTTTTGATGTGCTTGTCGGGGTATGTCGTACCATCGTATGTGCCCAGAGAGGGGGGTTTCTCCAATCCATTCGACATGCGCGTGGCCATAATCTCCTAGAACAACGGGCCGCGAGGCTCGTCGTCACTACTGTTGCTGGTCCAAGACGGGGAGCGGGCGCCCCGTTTGTACGTAGGCTGGAGATCTCATCGAGGAGACGAGGTTCGTGCTCGGCCCTTGGATCTGGGAGGAGGCGAACATTGGGATTCTGCGTGGTGGCCTCTTCTGATCCTCTTGGGTTGTAGGCAATGCTGGTTCCAAGGAGAGATGTGGTCGCGCTTGCGGATGGTCAGTGTCTCTGGCTCCGGAGGTGTCTGACAGTTTCTCTTGCGTCGGGGAGGGGGACTCTGTGGTCTCTGACGCTCCTTCCTCAGCGGCGGGGATCTTGGATGACAAGACTCTTCTAATGCTCCAATACTCGTGTTTTGGTTGAGGATTAGGAGGTTGGTCTTGTTGAGAACCTCGAGGAGGGCAGCCATGGTCGGCGCTGGGCGGAACTGGGACTGGCAGGTGTTGCGGGACGAGCGGGACTTCGTTTTGGTCTCCGCGAATAGTGGATGGAAAAGTTGTGGCTCCTTCCCTTTGTCAGAGGACTTCGCCGCCACGAGAGGTGGCATCTCCGTCAGCGTCAGTCTTGCTGACTAGAAGAAAATAAAAGTTATAAGCATCAAGAGTGTTGTCACGGATGACCATGATCAGAATTTTGAATAATTGTTTCGGTCTCGTGTCTATGAAAAGATAAAAGACAGGGATAACAAGTTTCCCACAGACGACTCCACTAATCTTACCGGTTGATCAGAACCTAAGGTAGGTCAAAGAAAATCGTCTGTGATGTTGGATGTGAAAGAGGAGGAGGGGGTGTACCTGCAAGGCACTCTGATGCTAAAGTAAGAACCAGGCAAGAGAGAGAGAGAGAGAGAGAGAGAGAGCAAGTACAAAATATGAGTATATCAGGGTGAATATTGGATATCTGACCCTCTCTAATGAGAGGGTTTTTATAATGCCTCTAGTGCTTGGTCATTGGTCCTTATTTTTTGGGTGAGATAACTGTTTCCCAAATAATATGTAACTTCCAGAACTAGCCGTTGGAACGGGCAGACGTGCCCATAACTAGTTGTTGCTACATGCAGAGGCGTAGCTACGGGGACAGGCGTTTTGACTGTTTCTGGATGGTGGAACCTTGCGTGACAGACAGAGACTGACGAAGAGAAGTGCTGTGACCAAGGGTAAACTGGTCAGTCTCCCCTGTTGGAGGGGCAGAAAGGCAAATTCTCCCCCAAAGTGGTTGGACTTAGACAACTGGGCCGTTCTGGGAGTAGAAGTGGATTGGGTTATGCCTAGCCATTAGGCCAGTCCGAAATAAATTTTTTTTATTTTTATTTTTATTTTTCATTATATCCAATTGTTACTTGAATTAATTGTGTATAATTCTTTAAAAATAATTTTGTATAATTCAGTGTAATCCACTTTCCTATGCATGTTTGGTTTCTAGGATACAACAACAATGCCTAACCGTCAGTTTTGTTAAATGAGTTTTCCCTTCATTTGTTCAATTTGTTTTCCTTTTTAAGTTGATAGCAAAGTGCCGAATTAATGACCACTTCCTACTCAAGCTTTAGAAAGTTATAGTAGGTCGCCTAGTTGCATACAAAACAAGCCAAAAATAATTTAAATTTGAAAACATTTTTTTTAATTATTAAATTTTAGTTATCCGACACTTATTTATTTTCAACAAACAATGTTTATTTATGTTAATAATATATAAAATTATTATTTTTTAATTGTATTGTCTTGAATATTTAATTAAATAAATTAGTTAATATAAAAATTTGTGATACATTTGTTTTCGTCAAATATTTTAAAATACTATGTAATATTCCTATAATATTGAGATTGGTAGAAAAAATTTATTGGTGATGCTATATTGTTTAAATTCATGATTAGTTCATAATTTTGGAAAGAGAAATTTGATTCCTATGCAAGAAATTCTATAAATTATTGTGTGTGATTATCACCAAAGTGAGATCACTCATTTTAATTTATAAAAGTCTCTTTGCAGTTTGAGGAATGATTTTAAGTTATTACTATAATTGTCTTCCCAAAGGTGGACAATTGCATGTAGAGATTATGATTGATTAAAGATATAGCTATTGCAGATGCTTGAGTTCAAGAGATTTATTTATCTAAAGGAGATAAATTTCTAAACCCGATGTATGCTCACCGAGTAGCTTATTCTTGAAATTAATGGATGATGTTGTTGGAGGTGTTTTGGTTTAGAGAATTTATCTACATAAATGAGATATATTTTTGAACCCAATGTATGCTCATTGAGTAACTCATATGAGGTTCCGACCTTTGTTGTAACCTAGGTTTTGTGCATTCTACCCAAAGGGGATTGTGTGATAATGTTAGCCTCTTCATGATAGCTTATGTTCATTAAAGATATATCTTGCCTTTATTATTTGTTCTTATGCATTCCTATTATGTCTCAATAGTGACCTTCTCTATGAACAATTGTTCTGCTTCTATTGAGATCCTGAATGAGTCTAATTTTAATAAATGGAAGAAAAACTTAGAGTTTTCATTAGGGACTGCAGATCTTGACATGACACTGCGTGAAACCAAACATGTGATCAATTATCAGAGTACACCTGAGGAGAAAGAAAAATTAGCTAAGTGGAAAAAGAGTGATTAACTTAGCTTATATGTTATTAAGAGGACCATTTTTGAATATTTGATAAGTGGACTGTCTGAGAAAGAGAATGCTAAAAAATATCTTACTGCTATTGCCAAATGTGTAGCTGAAGAAGAGAAACTCAAGAAGGAAAGAAGTGATTTAGCTTCCTAACTTTTCATGCTAAATTCCATTCTGGTAAGAAAATTCTTAGAAAAATAAGAAAAGTATTTATAGTGTTTCTCATAGATATCTTGAATTTAGGAAACCGAGTAATGGTCGACACCATAATATAGGAAGTCTTAAGCCTGTTGCTTTTAAGAAATCCTTTTGGTGCTTTTGGTGTAAGGAAAAGTGGCATAAGAAAATGATTTGTCATGCTTTTAAAACTTGGTTAGACAACAAGAACAAATCTGAAGGTAATCATTCAGCTTTTGTCTGTTTTGAGTATAACTTAGTTGATGTTTCCATTGATTCATGGTGGCTTGATAGTGGTTCTATAACCCATATTGTTGTGTCCTTACATTGTTTCAGAAACCAACGGAGACCAAACTTGAGGGAAAGTAAGCTCAGGGTAGGAAATAATCTTGAAGTCGTTGTGGAGCTAGTGGGAGATGTCAGCTTAATTCTAGGAACTGGTTTGAACTTGTTTTGAAAGATGCATTTTATGTACCTTCTTTTAGGAGGAATTGAGTTTCAGTATCTTGTTTGGATATACTTGGATTTCAGTTTAATTTTTATGATGAAAAAATAAATTTGATGTTGAATTCTCAAGTTGTTGGTAATGGTAACTTGTTAGATGGTTTATATAAGTTGTCTTTGGATTGTGATAATATTTCCTCGTCCTTAAATGTAGAGCTCCATTGCTAAAAAGGACTAAAATTAGAGAAAAATCCTCTTTATTGTGGCACAAGCGTCTAGGCCATATCTCTAAAGAAAGAGTTGAAAGGTTAATTAGAGATGATATTTTACCTTCCTTAGATTTTAATGATTTACGGACTTATGTGGATTGCATTAGAGGAAAATTTTACCAAGACCAATAAGAAGGGTTCAACTAGAAGTTAAGACCTTTTGGAAATAATTCATACAGACATTAGCACCCTCCTTTCTCCTATTATTTTTGGTAAAAAATATTTTATCACTTTCATTGATGATTTTTCTCTGTATGGCTACCTCTACTTTATTAAGGAAAAATCGGAAGCACTTGAAAAGTTTAAAATCTTTAAAACTGGGGTTGAACAACAACTAGGAAATGTGGTAAATATGGTGTGTTCTGACCGTGGTGGAGAGTATTATGGTAAATATGATTCTACCAGGCAACACATGGGGCCTTTTGCAAAATACTTGTAAGATTGTGGAATTGTTCCATAATACACCATGTCTGGTACTCCGGAACAAAATGATGTAGCCGAAAGGCGAAATCGCACCCTTTAGGATATGATAAGAATCATGATGGGTAGGTGTAATTTACCAGAATTTATGTGGGGTGATGCTTTGAAGACATCCCTCTATATACTAAATAGAGTTCCTAGTAAATCGGTTCCAAAAACACCTTTTGAGCTTTGGACATGTAGAAAATCCAATTTGAACCATCTTCGTGTCTGGGGTTGCCCCATAGAGGTTAAAATATATAATCCGTTTGAGACAAAGCTTGACCCAAAAACAATCTTTGTTTTTTCATTGGATATACATATCGAGCTAAATGATACATATTCTTCTGTCCTGGTAGAGGTAATAAAATTGTGGAGTCCATGCATGCAAAATTCCTTGAGTTTGATGTTACCGAGCCTTTCATTGCATATGATAATATTGATCTTATTATGACTGACGTTGTTACTTTGTCACTGCCTAATTTTTATAATGCTAGATCATCCACTTCTCATGAAGGTTTTTCTCCAAATGAGAATGTGGCTGAACATCCAGTTGAAGATGTAGTTGAACCACTTGTTAAAAATGTAGTGGATCCTCCAATTGTAGATGAGGTTGCACAACCTGATGATTCTATTGAGCAAATTCATGTTAGAAGGTAAGTAAGACAAAAACGACCTATTATCCGTGATGATTTTGTAGTTTATCTTAGTGAGGATGCTTAAGATGTTGGTATTGTTATTGATCTAAAAAATTATCTAGAAGCGATTACTTGTTCTCAATCTAGCATGTGGATAGATGCAATGCATGATGAAATGAAATCCATGATAACTAATGATGTTTGAGAACTAGTGGAGTTACCAAGAAACTATAAGGCGATTGGCTGCAAGTGGATATTCAAAATAAAGAAGGACTCAAAAGGTAAAATTAAGAGGTTTAAGGCAAAACTTGTGGCTAAAGATTTCACACAAAAGGAGGGGATTGATTTTAATGAAACCTTTTCTCCTATTTCCACTAAAGACTCTTTTAGAATTGTTATGGCTCTTGTAGCACATCTTGTAGATGATGGCACTGATCTAGAAGGGGGAGGGAGGTTGGTTAGATCACTAATTTTTAAAAGTTTACGTGTTAAAAATTTGTTTTACAAAATTGTGCAAAATCGGCCTTGAATTACAAATCGTCTAAGTGAATCGTTATTGATAAGATCGGATATACGAAATCGAATGGAATAAAATTGATGAGATTAATGAATCAATAATTTTCACAATCAATTATTCAAATGAAAACCACTTAGTGTGAACCAATTTCCAATGATTAATAGTGAATAAAATTGAATAGACAATATGTCGAACAATTGGTGTGTAATCAATTTATCGAACACTTGGTGTGCAAAACACTCCAAGACAATTTCCTTTGATTTATAGTGTAGAACTTTTCACAACTTGCAATCAAATTGATTGCAATGGTTTTTCACAACAGTTTTTAACACTACAAATCAATCGAAATATTTTTAACAGTTGATCACACACAAACTTCAACGACGTAAAGTAAAGAGATAGAGAGAGAGAGAGAGAGAGAGAGAGAGAGAGAGAGAGAGAGAGAGAGAGAGAGAGAGAGAGAGAGAGAGAGAGAGAGAGAGAGAGAGAGAGAGAGAGAGAGAGAGAGAGAGAGAGAACGACACCTAATTGTTTAGGCAGTTGCCCTTTCGTCCTTGCTTCGGGTATGTTTGCCCCCAATTCTAAAACTAGAATTGAGATATGTATAATATCTGTTGCAAAATTCAATTACAAGAGAAGTTCTAGCTACCACACAATCAAACCTAATTGTTGATGTTGATTATATCCACTTCTCTCCCCTTGATTCCATCCGGTTACCGCTACTTACTTGACAAAACCTTCTGTTCGTCAAATTTTTCACTCGGCTGATTTTAAATGCAAGCTGTTTGACCTCAAATCTTTCAACATAATCCTCCGGTTACCATTACTTGCTTGATCGAACCCACCGTTCTTCAAGCCTTTCACTCGGATGAATATGTGATACAAAGATTTATGTAAAAAGCCCCCCAAAATCACCAAGATCTTGTAGGACAAAACCCCAATGATTTTATTCAATAAAATCCCACTGAAATCTCAACCCAAACTAGATTTACAATTCCTAAGTTTGGACATTATCACCTCGACAAAGCAAAGATTAGATTATGTATAATTGTTGAAGAATGCAAATGTGAAAGTGAATATGAAGAGAAATTCAATGTATATTTTCAATTTTCTTGTTAGTTTGTAAATGATGCATATGAGAATATATATGGGTATGAAAATATAACAGAAAAAACAGACATTGGGAACACAAAGATGCATAAATTTTAGTGAAAACGCGCGACAAGTTAACCTACAGAAGTTATGTGTCGACCTAAACAAGCCAGAGTGTAAAACTGCACAAACAGGAAGTATGTGTGTTGACCTGTAGTTGGGCCATGCGTCGACGCATGAAGGCCAATAAATTACAATTTTAATTCTTTTAGTATGCGTCGACCTCCACAGGGGCTGTGTGTCGATGCATGAAAGCCATAATGTTTTTCTCATTTTTTTCATACTATTGTGTGTTGTCCTGAGGCAGTCATGTGTCGACACATGCTTGCTAGAATGTTTCAAACTAAATTTTTCTTAGTTTTAAGTTCAGAGTATGCCTAAGAGGGGGGAGGGTGAATTAGGCTTTAGAAACTTTTTCCGGTTTTTCGATATTCTTGAATTTTACTTGGTTATGATCTTGATGATGAAAACAGTAAAAGCAGAATGAAAAAGAACACAAAGATTTATAGTGGTTCCCTTCACAATCTGAAGGTACTCCACTCCCCTTTCCACATGAAAGAGAGTTTTCACTATAGTTTTAGAATGTACAACCTATCACACCATCAACCGGTGAGGCCTACTATCTAACAACTATTTCAACAACTTAGTGTGCAAGAACAATCCTCTTGCAAGCACTAACCCTTGTGTTCAACAATCCTGAATCACAAGTCACAAAGAAATAATTCTTGTAATTTTGTAATTTGAGAGTGATATAACAACAATAATATCAATACAAAGATTGATCTTCTCCTTTTGATCAAAATTCACTTTTCAATATCAATACAAGTGTTCAAAAATTCTGGATATGAAATGGTATGAACAATATGAACACTTTTTGAAAATATTTGAAAAGTAGTGAATTTGATTTGAATGATTACATTGAAAATTATTGGAAATTTTTTTCAATTTGAAATTTTCAGAATTTATATGAGTCAAACACCATTTCAAAAAGGTATAATTGAGTATGAATCAAATAATGAAAAGGTATAACATTCAAACAAAATTTGAATTTAAAAAGAAACGGTTTTTCAAAATTCGTTCAGTGTTAATCGGTTAACCATATAGGTTAATCGGTTAACACTTGAACGTTAGCCCTGAGAATTCAAAAATTTAAGACCATTAACCGATTAACCCATATGGTTAATCGGTTAACACTATTAAAACTCAGAAAAATACTTGAGTTAAAAGTGTTATACCAATTCAAATGATTTTTAAAACCATGCAAATGGAAAATGTTGATATGATAAATTATTTGAACACTTGTATATCAATTAAAGGAGTGAATATTGATATACCGAAGCTTTGTGTCCAAGTCTTGAAAATTGTATGATCATTTGGACATGATGCTTCTGGTTTTATCTTCAGTGTATATACCCCCACGGGTATATAGTGCAAACAACTTCTTAGTGCATATACCCCTACGGGTATATAGTGTAAGTATCTTGATCAATTTGAAAGCTTGACTTTTTGCAATCATGGAATGGGCTTAAGTCTTGTTGACATCATCAAAACCTTGAGATTGAAGTGTGCTTCTACACAAAAGTTGTGTGTCGACCTGAACAAGCCAGAGTGTAAAACTGCGCAAACAGGAAGTATGTGTGTTGACCTGTAGTTGGGCCATGCGTCGACACATGAAGGACAATAAGTTACAATTTTAATTCTTTTAGTATGCGTCGACCTCCACAGGGGCTGTGTATCGTTGCATGAAGGCCATAATGTTTTTCTCATTTTTTTCATACTATTGTGTGTTGTCCTGAGGCAGTCCTGAGTCGACACATGCTTGTCAAAATGTTTCAAACTAAATTTTTCTTAGTTGTGAGTCGACCTATATGTGTCAACGCATGAGGAACCCTCAGGTCGACACATGACTGGAAGAAACATTCATGTTTGAATTGGGATGATCATGAGTCGACCTACACCCTGTTCAGGTCGATGCGTGTAGTTGAAACATGAAAAAAAATAGGAAACTATGATATGAATGCAGCATAAAAACATAAATAGCAAGCCCATACTATTCCAAAACATCAAAATAGACTAAGAAGAGAATCTAAATTATCATTTAAGCAACAAGGTAGCACTCCAAACATAGTACAAACACATATTTAGTCAAGATAGAGCAAATAAATAAGAACGCTAATACCTCAAATGGTGATGAACGATGAATGCCCTCACATAGCTTAAGCTTTCCAACATGGTTAATCAATGTATAGACAAGCATAAATACAGAGCATGCAACAATTTCATTTAAACAAGATATGAGATATCAAGAACACCAAGTTTCCTACGAATGTTAAAGAAGGGTGCCATCGCAAGTGGTTTTATAAAAATATCGGTAAGTTGATGTTTGCTATCAACATGCTCGAATATGACATCACCTTTCTGTACATGATCCCTAAGGAAATGGTGGCGAATTTCAATATGTTTGGTGCATAAATGTAGCACTGGATTTTTAGTCAAATTAATGGCACTCATATTGTCACACAAGATAGGAATGCGATGAAGTTTAACATCAAAATCGAGCAATTTTTATTTGAGCCACAAGATTTGGGCACAGCAACTACCAGTTGCGACGTATTCCACCTCAGCAGTTGACAAAGCAACATAAACTTACTTTTTGCTATACCAACTCACTAAGGAGTTTGAAAAGATATGACACGTGCCATTAGTGCTCTTCCTATCCGATTAACCAGAAAAATTGGAATCAGAATAGCCAACAAAAGTGTAATCACTTCCCTTGGAAAACTAAAGCCCAAACTTAGGTGTACCATAAAGGTATCTAAGTACGTGCTTTACCGCTTTCAAATGTGATTCCTTGGAACATGATTGATATCTAGCACACATAGAAACACTAAACATGATATCCGATCGAAAAGCAATGAGATATAGAATGGAACCTATCATAACTCTATACCTTTTCACGTCCACAACCTTACCATTCTCATCTCGATCTAAGTTCACACTTGTTGGCATTGGAGTATCAATGGATTTTGTGTTGGCCATATCAAATTGCTTGAGTAACTCATGGAAATATTTTGTTTGGCTCACAAAATTTTCTTCTTCGAGTTGTTTGATTTGAAGTCCAAGGAGCTCTCCCATCAAACTCATCTCGAACTCACCTTGCATTAACTTTGAAAACTTCTTGACCAAGTGCATGTTAGTAGACACAAAGATAATGTCATCTACATAAACTTGGACTAATATAGAGTGATTTCCTTGATGGTTAATAAAGAGAGTAGTATCAACCTTGCCCCTTGAGTATCCCTAATTGAGTAAAAATTTGTTGCTTGAGGCCATACAAAGCACGTTTAAGTTTATAAATGTAATTAGGACACTCATGACTTTCAAAACCGGGAGGTTGAGATACATAAACTTCTTCATCAATGTATCCGTTTAGGAAAGCACTATTTACATCTATTTAATATAATTTGAAATTCTTAGAACAATCCTAGGCTAGCAAAAGGCGTATAGCTTCAAGTCAGGCAATGGGAGCATAAGTTTCCTCATAGTCTATGTCCTCCTCTTGGTTATAGCCTTGTGCCACTAAACGGGCCTTATTTCGATTTATTACTCTGTTTTTATCTAGTTTGTTCCTAAACACCCATTTAGTACCAATTACTAGATGACCTCACGGTGGGGGGGACAAGATACCGTACCTCATTTCTTTTAAATTGACTCAATTCATCTTGCATTACTGAAAACTAATTTTCATCGAATAACGCCTCTTTGGAGTTTTTAGGCTCAATTTGAGAGACGAAAGCAAAGTGATAACAAAAGTTACTTATCTTAGACTGTGTAGTTACTCCTTTAAAGATATCTCCAAGAATATTGTCAATCAGATGATCCTTAGAGGATTTCCATGATAGAGGAAGGTCATCATTGCTAATTGGGTGATCCTCCTCAATATTTTCAGGGTTGTGATCTTGCTTCACCTCAACTTTCTCCAATTCGGGTTGATCAATACCTTCTTCAGAGTGGTTGAGTATGTCCTCCGAAGATACACCAGTTCCACGAAAAGAAATACCTTTTCTGACACTTTTTGGATTCATCAAAAGTAACATGCACAGATTCTTCCACAACAAGCAACTTTTTATGTATACTCTATATGCTTTGCTCGATTGAGAGTATCTGAGAAAGATACCTTCATCGGACTTTGAGTCAAATTTGCTAAGTTTTTCTTTTCCATTATTTAACACAAAACATTTACATTCGAAAACATGAAGATGTGATACATTTGGCTTCCTACCTTTTAAAAGTTCATATGGAGTTTTGTTGAGAATAGGACGTATAATCACCCTACTCAAAACATAACACGTCGTGCTAATAACATCGACCCAAAAATATTTAGGAAGGCCACTCTCATTGATCATAGTTTTTCCTAGTTCTTCTAAAATGCGATTTTTACGTTCCACCACTCTATTTTGTTGAGGAGTACGTGGAGTGGAAAAATTATGAACAATTCCATTCTTATCAAAAAATTCCTCATAGAGGTGGTTTTCAAATTCACCCCCATGATCGCTTTGGATAGTAACAATGCTAGTGTTCAATTTGTTTTGAGATAGCTTGGCAAACTTTTCAAATGCAAAAAAGGTATCACTTTTACTAGCTATGAAAATAGGTCAACAAAATCTAGAATAGTCGTATACAATAACAAAACCATGGTAATTACCACCCAAGCATTCTTGATGGTCCAAAAAGGTCCATTGGAGAAGTTCAAGAGGTCTCGTTGTAGAAACTACGTTTTTAGATTTGAATGAAATCCTCTTTTGCTTCCCCATTTGGCAAGCGTCACATAAGTGATCTTTTGAAAAATTTACCTTGGTTAGACCAACAACTAGATTTTTTGAAACTACTTTATTTAGGAAGTCAAAGCTGACATGCGCTAAGCGTCTATGCCATAGCCACGAGTCTTCACTCATGGAGACAAGAAATTTAATGCTATTAAAAAATACTTCATTCAAGTCAAGCATATAGACATTGTTTACCCTCAAGCCCTTAAACACATCATTTTTCTTATCATTATGTTCAATTATGAAACAATCTTTTGAGAAAGAAACTTTATATCCTTTTTGGCACAATTGACTAATACTAATAAGATTGTATTCAAGACCTTCAATTCAAATAACATCTGAGATAGTAGTAGACGAGGGACTACCTACACTACCTTTGTCAAGTATAGCACCGTTGTTGTTGTCACCATAGGTTACAAATCCTTTCTTCTCTTTTCCAAAAAGTCAATGAACAAGGAAATGTCACCGGTCATATGCCTTGAGCATCCATTATCGAGAAACCATATTCTCTCCATAGATTCAAGGCATTTCACCTGCACAATTAAATAAGGGAAATAGGTACCCAATTTCTATTGGGTCCTTGTGTGTGAGTGAAACTTTGGTTGCATTTGGGCAACCATTGGAGAATACCTTTAGGAACCAAAAATCTCCTAAATCAGCATTTAGCAATGATGCGTCCCTTCTTGCAACAATATGGACAAGTTAGGTTAATATTGGAGTTACCTTTGCCACGTTGATCTCTTATCATTTAAGTATATTTTTGATAAGGAATATTCATACTACTTCTAAAATGTGAACGATCAACCGCAAATGTAACTTTAGGTTTTAAAGCCTTGCCTAATTTGGCTTTAAGATTTCTAACCTCCTTTTGCCAAATGTGACAAGTTTCACAATCCTCCCAATTTAACCAAGTGCACTTGTTATAACACCCCAAATCTTGGAATATTTATTTAATTTATTTGAATATGAATATTTGCATTTTTGGTGATTTTCGGTGGTTGGTGTGAATATTGGGAATTATGGATTTTGAGTTATTTATTTAAATAATAGTATATAATATAAATATATTGGTATTATTATTAATTTAAATAAATATAAGTGAATTAAGGGCAAAGTGTACATTTGAGGAGGAGTTAGTGAGGGTGAAGTTGGAAAGTCCAATTTTAAGCCCCAAAGTTAGGTTTAACAAAAAGGAATTTTGATGGAATTAGGATTCATTCTTGTTAGACCGTGAAAAGAGAAAAAATAGAGGCCAGAGCTCTGAGGAAGAGGATTGAGGCAAGGTTTCGCGAGGTTTCCAAGAATCAAGGAGAAAGTCTTAGAGTCGGCAATTAAGGTATGGGGAGTATCGCCTTCATAGTTTTTGATATGTCATTCAATGTGTTTAAAGCTGATTTAAGAGTTAAGAGATTTTGAGTATTGAATTGTTGTTGTTTTTCTGATGGTGAGTTCAATGAGTTTGAGGGATTTGAACTGATGGTCTGATAGGTTTGAGGCTGATTTGGGAGTAAGGGAAATTAGGCCTTCGTGGCCAAAATCTGTTGTTGAGGTTTTAAATGTATAGGGTAAACGATTGTGAGAACTTTACTGACTGTGGGGTATTTGTAAGAAATTATGGGAATTGGAGGCGTAAATATGATACGGGATTGGCCTAATAAGTCGTAGATTTTGTGCCTTTATCGCCGTAATACCTTAGGAATGATTTTGGGATGTTTTTAGGGCATTGGGGAAGGAAATCGTAGGGACTTTTGGGATGGTTTTGGTGCTGGTGCATAACAGAGATTTGCTATAATCGCGAGTTCACACAGCGAAGAATCCTTCGCACAGAGAACATTTGCCCAGACTCGCACGGAGAACTTGCCAACGAATATAGCAGAGTTTCACGAATTATGTTCTGGTTCAGTGATGTCTTGATGTTTGATGATGTGACTTTCCTGATGAGTTACCATGAGTATAATTGTGATTCCTATATGATTAATTGAACGTATGATGAATTACTATAAGTATAGTTGTGATTCCTATGTGATTAATACATGACCGTATGATGATTACCCATGAGTATAATTGTGATTCTTATGAGATTAATTCATGATTGCATGATGAATCTCCATGAGGGACTGTGATGATTTGTGATGTTGATTCTATGAGGTTTTGATGATTCTATGATGACATGATTATTATGATGATTTTGATGAATGATGATGCATCTAATGAGTTTATTATGAAGATGATGTTGACATGTGCATCATGCATTCATATGCATTCCGGACTTTGGTCTAGAACCTTGATTCTTGTGGCTTCAGTCCCATTGTTCGGATGTGAGGCATTTTGTTGTGCTCTATTTCTCGTGTAGAATCGATCCTACTGTTGTGGATCTATGGAGGGTTGATGGCCCAATGTCCATCGAATTTTGTTGATTGGTACCACATGCACGAGTCTTGTTGCATTTGCATTTATGTGACAATTTGGTGTAATTTATAATATTGTGGCCTTTGATGTTCCTTGATGATTCTGATGATGTTAGATATGAAAATGACGCCATTTTATATATTGATTCCTATATTTATTATTATGAATCATTTTACTCACCCTTCTTGTTTGAATGTTGCCTCCACGTGGGTAACATGCAGATGACCAGGTTTGGCCGTGGATGTCGTCGATGACTTTTTGAAGTTTTTGGGTCGTTGGCCGTTGTGGTTGACTTAGATGGTCTTGCTCTGATAGTGTAACATCGAGTTAGGGTCTTTGAGTTAAACCATGTTTTATTGATTATTGTTATTTTGATTTTGTTGCTGCGCAAGGAAAACTTTGGATATTTCCTTTTTGAGTTCCGCTGCCTTTTGGGTAATTTTGGGAAAACCCGTTGTTTATGGAGCATTAACTATATTTGAATTATTGAGAAATGAGCGCCATTTTGAGATGATTTTATTGCGTTCAATATTTTACTCTGATAAATATGATTGATTTGCCATTATATTTGTGGGGTAGAAAAGGGTGTTACACTTGTCATCCTCAATTTTAGCTTTTGTAGCCTCCACCATTCAGTTCTTAAGAGCTTCTAATTCCTTTTCAGAATCGGAAATCTTTTTCTCTAAATGCAAACAATTTTACTTATTTGAAGTTAATTGTCTGAAAGCCTCTTTAGCCTCATGGTGTAGAGTATCAAAAGCATTTCGCAAATCAGAATAAGACATTTTATCAATATGTTCATATTTAGAATGACTTACATCCTTTTTCTTCTTTTGATGAGTCTTGAGGCAAAGATTGACGGATTCGTCTTCATCACTTGAGTCACTTTCACTAGAGGACTCATAATCACTTTCCGAAGCAATGTATGCCCTTCTAGCCTTACTCGTTTTCTTTTGTTGACGATTTTTGTCTTTTCCTTTGTCTTTCTTCATCAATGACAATCCGGTTTGTAGTGACCAACCTTTCCACAATTGTAGCATGAACCCTTTGATTTTGAATTCTTATTACCTTCATGCTTTGAGGATTTTGATTGACGTTAAAAGTTGATGAGATTCTTGTTCGAATGTTGAATTCCATTTTTTTTGAATGTATCTATTATATCTTCTCACAAACAGCCCCATATCTTCATTTGAATCTTCATCATCATCACTAGACTCACTTTCACTAAGCTCTTTGGTTGAGGACTTTGAGCTAGAAGCCTTAAGAGCGATATACTTCTTGTCCATGTCTTTTGAATTCTCTTTCTTTTCTCTCTTTTCATGTTGGTCAAAACTTATGAGCATTTGCTCGTGTTCATCAAGTTTACCAAATAATGTTGTGATGTCCAATGTTATGAGATCATTAGCTTCCTTGATCGACGTGACCTTAGGTTGCCATTCCCTATTAAGACATCTCAAAATTTTGTTAGTGGCAACATCATTGGAAATGGGTCTACCAAGTGCATTTAAACGATGATTAGATGAGTAAATCTCTTTTGCATTTCTGCAATGGTTTCACCTTGCTTCATGTGAAATAGATCAAACTCTTGTGTCAAAGTATTGATTCTAGATAGTTTGACACCATTAGTTCCCTCATGGGAAACTTGTAATGCGTTCCATATAGCCTTAACAGTAGTACAATGAGAAACTATATAATATTCATCAACTCCCAAGGAGGATATGAGAATATTTCTAGTCTTCCAATCATAAATGTACTTTTCTCATCCTCTTCGTTCCATTGTGCTTCTGGTTTAGGTACAACAACATTATTTGCATCGGTCATGGTTATTTCAATAGGACTATTTTGAATATCGTTCCATACTTTTCTATCAATAGAATTGATATGCACCAGCATACAATCTTTCCAATAACTGTAGTTTTCCCCCATTAAAACCCAACGCTCTATTATACACCCCTGTTGGTTCATTAGCCATTTTCTAATAAGTTATATGCGAAACACTAGATGAACCGGTGCTCGTGATACCACTTGTTCGACGATGACAATGATCTAGAATAGAGGGGGGGGGGGGGTTGAATATATCACTAATTTTTAAAAGTTAGCGCGTCAAAAATTTGTTTTACAAAATTGTGTGAAAGCGGCCTTGGATCACAAATCGTTTAAATGAACCGTTATTGGTAAGATCAAATATGCGAAGTCGAATGGAATAAAATTGATGAGATAAATGAATCAATAATTTTCACAATCAATTATTCAAATGAAAACCACATAATGTGAACCAATTTCCAAAGATTAATAGTGAATAAAATTGAATAGACATTATGTCAAACAGTTGGTGTGTAATCAATTTATCGAGCACTTGGTGTGCAAAACACTCCAAGATAATTTCCTTTGATTTATAGTGTAGAACTTTTCACAACTTGCAATCAAATTGATTGCAATGGTTTTTCACAATATTTTTTAACACTACAAATTAATCGAAATATTTTTAACAGTTGATCACACATAAACTCCAACGATGTAAAGTAAAGAGATAAAGAGAAACTTGCAATCAAATCGATTACAATGGTTTTTCACAATAGTTTTTAACAATACAAATCAATTGGAATATTTTTAACAGTTGATCACACACAAACTTCAACGATGTAAAGTAAAGAGATAAAGAGAGAGAGAACGACACCAGATTTTTTTAAGAAGTTCCCCTTTCGTCCACGCTTCGTGTACGTCTGCCCCCAATTCTAAAACTAGAATTGAGATATGTATAATATCTGTTGCAAAATTCAATTACAAGAGAAGTTCTAGCTACCATACAATCAAACCTAATTGTTGATGTTTATTCTATCCACTTCTCTACCCTTGATTCCAGCCAAATCAAGTGCATCAAACGCTTCGAATGAACCTCCGGTTACCGCTACTTACTTGACAAATCCTTATGTTCTTTAAATTTTTCACTCGGCTGATTTTTAACGCAAGATGTTTGACCCTAAATCTTTCAACATAATCCTTTGGTTACCATTACTTGCTTGACCGAACCCACCGTTCTTCAAGCCTTTCACTCGGATGAATCTATGATTCAAAGATTTGTGCAAAAAAAACCCAAAATCACCAAGATCTTGGAGGACAAAACCCCAATGTTTTTATTCAACAAAATCCCACTGAAATCTCAACCCAAACTAGATTTACAATTCCTAAGTTTGGACGTTATCACTTTGACAAAGAAAAGATCAACAAAGATGATTATGTGTGATTGTTGAAGAATGCAAGTGTGAAAGTGAAGATGAAGATAAATTTAATGTGTATTTTCAAATTTCTTGTTAGTTTGTAAATGATGCATATGAGAATATATATGGGTATGAAAACATAATCGAAAAAACAGACTTTGGGAACACAAAGATGCAGAAAATTTAGTGAAAACGCGCGACAGGTCGACCTACAGAAGCTGTGTGTCGACCTGAACAAGCCAGAATGTAAAATTTTGCAAACAGAAGACTATGTATCGACCTGCAGCTGGGCCATGCGCCGATGCATGAAGGCCAGGAATTTATAATTTTAATTCTTTTAGTATGCGTCAACCTCCATAGGGGATGTGTGTCAACGCATGAAGGCCGGAATGTTTTTCTCATTTTTTTCATACTATTATGTGTCAACCTGAGGCACTCTCGAGTCGACACGTGCTTGCTAGAATGTTTCAAACTACATTTTTCTTAGTTGTAAGTCGACCCAATGCACCAAAACTGACTTAAAACACATTTTAGACATAAAGTATGATTCTATATGCCTAAGTTCACGTAAGTAGGCTTTTATGCGCATTTGGAAAAGATGAATACAAGCTAAGACAAGGTGATATCGTCCAAAATACACAAGTACGAAATTTTCCTAGTTTTGACATCAATAAAACAAAGTAATAAGGAGCCTTTCCCTCACAAATTTTGAGTTAGAGTTGCACCAGATGGAGTTAAGATTGCTTTTCTAAATTGTGATCTTAATTAGGAGGTGTACATGCAGCAACTTGAGGATTTTGTGTTAAGTGGTAATGAGCATTTGATTTGTAAATTAAGAAAATCTATTTATGGTTTGAAACAAGATTCTAGATAATGGCACTTGAAATTTGATGAGGTGGTGACTTCATTGGGTTTTGAAGAAAATAAAGTCGATCAATGCATCTATTTTAAGGTCAGTGGGAGCAAATTCATCTGTCTTGTGTTATATGTTGATGATATTTTGCTTGCCAATAATGATCTTGGTCTACTTCATGAGACCAACTTATGCTAACCAAGTTATTTGATATGAAAGATCTTGGTGAAACATCCTTTGTGATAGGAATTGAAATACACAGAGATGGATCATGTGGTGTACTTGGGTTGTCACAGATGGCTTACATTGATAGAGTTATTGAGAGGTTTAATATGCATAACTGTAAGCCAGAAGATGTTCCAATTACTAAAGGAGACAAATTCAGTAAAGATCAATGTCCTAAAAATGAGATTGAGCGGGTAGAGGTGAATGGAAAACTCTTCGAAAGTGCATTGAGCAGCCTGATGTATGCTCAAGTATGCACTAGGCCTGACATTGCTTTCATAGTTGGTGTCTTGGGATAATACTAGTTTAATATTGGAAATGATAATTGGATTGCTACTAAGAAAATGATGAGATATTTGCAAAGAACTAAAGATTATATATTGTTTTTAAGAGAGTTGACAACTTGGAAATAGTTGGGTATACTGACTCTAATCTTGTTGGGTGTGTTGATGATATGAAATCTACTTTTGGTTACATTTTTATGTTGGCTGGAGGTGCGATATCATGGAAGATTAAAAAGCAAACTTTATGCAGGCAACGTTTGTTGCTTGTTATTCTGCTGCCACTCATGCTTTTTGGTTGAGAAATTGAGTGACTAGACCTTGTATTATTGATTCCATTACAAATCCACTAAAGCTTTATTGTGATAACAGTGCAGTCGTGTTCCACTCTAAGAATAATAAAACTTCTAGCGGTTCTAAGCATTTGGAATTAAATTATTTGATATTCAAAGACCTTGTAAAGAAAAATGACATTAGTGTTGAGTATATTGGTACTGATTTCATGCTAGATGATCCCCTAACTAAGGGACTTAGGCCCATTGTGTTCAAAAACCATGTTGAGAGCATGAGTATTATGAGTTCTTTTGATGTACTTCGTTAGTGGAAGTTTGTTCTTTATGTCATTTTCTTATCATGATGTATTTTATTTTGGACACTTTAAGTGTTGGATTGTCAAGTACTTTCAATTTTAAGCACTTGATATTACAATGAATATTGTTATTATTAATTATCATTGTATATTTATATGTCAATTGTTAAATTTGGGACTCAATGTCATTGGGACCATAGTGCCTATGGTCGACACTAGTTTGGAGCTCGAGGTATGGTTATAATTTTTAGCTCGACATCCTTGGGGCTACTATATCGGTGGTAGATGCCATATTGAAGTTGAGGTATGATTTTAAGCTCGACGTTGTCTAGACCACTGTGCCAGTGGTCGACGCCATGTCGGAGCTGAGGCATTATGGTTTGTAAAACCATGCAATTTCTTTGACTTTAATGCATTTTAGAGAAATTATTAAGGACTGACAAAGAAAATAGCAGTTGGTTGTTGGATCACATTAGCATGTTATTTCCTTGCCACACTACATACTAATGACTAGTTGACAAAGTCTGTGGTATTTGTAACCACAGAAGATTTTATGTCAATGAAGGATATAATAATCGTCGTGATTCAATACTGCTTGAATTTTGTTGGATGGAGTCATATTCAAATAATGCACCTAAAATCATGCATTTCCTTAAAATGCGAATTAGTCATTAACCCGAGAGTTATTTTCAAAATGTATTTAAAAATAAAAATTGCACAATTGATTTTGCCCAATTGGGAGAATGTTAGATTTATCTTACTTTTTATGGGCTATAATCAATTGTTATTTAGTTTGTGAAAAATGGTTTAATCGTGATTCTGATGGGGGTGCATATATAAGCCCTTTTATTGGTTAAGTGATCTCTTTTAGTTAAAGGCTAAGTATCTGTAACCTGATTGGTGTTTGAAAAAGTGTGGACTTTAACCTTGGGCTCATAATGGGTAGGGACTAGGGTTATATATATTATATGGCTAGGTCCCCTCTATAATCACAAGAATCAGAAACAAAATTGACGGCTCCACAACTTTCCCATCGAGAGTTGTGAACGGGAGTGTGAGATACAAAGGAAGATCTGGTCATTCATCATTTTAGGATTCCAAATCATGACTTCAACTAGTAAGTATTGATGTTCTAATTTCATATAATCGATCAATGAATATTTCTGCTTAAATAATATACTCTTCCTCTATAGTGGATAAAGTCAATACTTTTTGCAGGATTTCTTTACAACTAATAGACGTGTCAAATGCAGTAAAGATATACCTTATGAGTGACTTCCCGGTGTCAAGGAACCAGCATAATAAGGGCCCAAAAATATCTCTATGGCAAATGAGTTGTCACATTTCTTATCAGCAATACTATAAACAAGATTCTTCCCAAGTGAACCTTTAATGTATCTCAGAATCCACTTCAAGGCTTGTCAATCTACCGTATCTAAATTTGACTTGTTCTTTATCATTTTTTGATTTACCTATTTTTTCCTGGACTGACTCTTTTGGATATATCTTTTTGATTTCGAAGTCCAGTGGGATGCCCTAATTTTTGCCTAAGCCACTTGTTTTCAAGTTATCGACTTAGCGGGCATTTTATTTATTTATTTTTTGATCCTGTTTTTGGGAACAAATCATGTGACACCAGCTTGTCTGACTTGTTTGAAAGGATTGTGACTGGCTAACTTCTTGGCTGATGATGGATAATCACTGTAAATTTTTGAGGTACGACCTCTACAGGTGTGATTGATCCCCGAACGGGAACACTCCTTTCACAATTTGGATGCTTGGTTAAATTAACTGAAACCTACCCTACCCCGGGTTAAGATTCAGGGTTTTTCATTTTCAGAAAGAAACTCCTACTACTAGGATCAAAGGAGTTGAAAGGGGTTATCTTCATTATATCTCCAGTGTTTAGGAATTTGAAACAATGCCTGTACATCATCAGCAAAAGTTTTATTCAAAAGCATACAATCAAAAGTTTTTGCGTCTTTCAATTTCGTCATCCTCCCTCGGATTTTGCTTAAACAGGCGTTTGACATCAATAAAAAAAGTATTAGTGAACACAAATGGATTTATACAAAACATGCATATTCATTTCATTATCATTATCAATTGAAAACAGACAAGTTTTAAAAATAAGTTTGCACTTTAATAGAAAAGAAACTACAGATGCAAATAAATGACATGATATAAAATATTTCCAGCTTCGGGGAACTGGACTTTCCAATCTTGATTTGCTACTGAACTAGCCATCTTCAAAATTGTTCTTCGAAGTCAGTCTGATACTCTTCTAAACATCTGTTATCGGTAAATTCCTCCACAACATGAATTGATGAACCTACATGACTGGATGAAGGAGGATTGTTGATTTGAATACCTTGAGGCGTGACTGAGAGCATATTGGAGTCAAGCAGAGTCTGAACCTTTCTCTTAAGCACCTTACAGTCTTCGGTTGAATGCCCCTGTGCCCCAGCATGGTAATCACAACAGGCGTTGACATCAAAACCTGGCGGATATGGAGGAATCACTGGATTAATCTCCTTCGGAACTATCAATCCACCTTTGATCAAATATGGCAACATCTGACTATACGACATCAGCAATTGAGTGAAATGCTTCTCTAGCTTCCTGGGTCTCTGTCGAGCATGCTGACGCGGCTGATGACGGTATGACTATTGACTATGGAGGGGAAAAGATATCTGATACAAAAACCCAGAAGATTGATGACTCTGAACAGTCGAAACATCTGAAGACTGAATCTGAGGTATCGGGGATTCTCGGATGGAATTACTTTCTTTCTCCCATTCTTCTTGAGAACTGACAACTGATTCGCTTTCACAAACTGAGATGTCTGAGGTATCTCGAATATTTTCACTCTTGAGCCCGCTCTCGATACGTTCCCCAATTACTATCAAGTCAGAAAAGTTTAATTCCCCATTACCAATCATCTCATCCAAGTACAGACCTTGCAAAGTACCCATGAATAGGTCAACCAATCTCTGTCTAGAATTGGTGGTTGAACATGAGCAGCTAACTCTCTCCACCTCTGAACATACCCTCTGAAGGATTCATTGTCCGCTTGAGATAAGTCTTGCAACTGCATGCAACTGGGAGTCATGTCAAAATTGTAATTGTATTGCTTCACAAAGGCATTGGCTAGGTCTGACCATGATCGGATGCAACCACTCTCTAACTGCATGTACCAACTCAACGATGCCCCACTCAGAATGTCCTGGAAATAGTGAATCATAAGCTTATCGTTGTGGACATATGAGGTCATTCTTCTACAAAACATCACCAAATGCTGCTTCAGACAACTATCCCCCTTGTACTTCTCAAAACTCGGAGTCTTAAACTTCCGAGGCATCACAAGGCCTGGCACCAAACACATGCTCGAAGCATTCAAATTAAGAGTATCATGACCCATTAGGGCGTCAAGTTTTTCCTCCATTAAACGATATCTTCTCATAAACTCAACAGTCTGTGAGTCCTTAGGATTAATCTTTGGAACATCCCCTTGGGAGTCTGGCACAGAGAATGTGAAATTCTGATAGTCTGTGTCATTAAGAGAAGATGAATGTCTATCTCGGACAACGGTACGCTCTTGTATAACTTGATCTTCAACAGGAATATGTGTAGGATGAGCTTGAGCGACATTGTTCACTGAGGGTGGAATAACATCCTCATTAACTGGAGTCCTCTGAATGTTGGCCACTCCCCTTGTCATAGCTGTCATGGATTCCATGAGCTGATCTAACTGATTCTTCATCAATTTAAACTCTGCCCTTGTAACAATCGAATTCTGCTCTCCTGAGTTCATGATCCAAAATGTAATTCAAGTTCAATGCGATTATCGGGAAATCAACTGCAGGTCGAAAATAGATGGATAAGCTCTTTGTTTTTGGCTAAGGAAGGATATGCAAAAATGATGCACAAATGCTTATGCAATACAATATGAAATGCAACAGACATGGGATCAAGATCACAAATCCCGCAAAACAACACAACGAGATATCTCTCACCTCGGATGAGCAATCTACTGGTTTATGAGAGGGCATCCCAAAGGCTTTAGACAAAGTCCCATGCCCTAACCCTCAAAAGTTTTCCATCATAACGACCATTTACAAGACGGTAATCCCTTCAAGGGATGAACATAGAGTTATGTCTAGTAACCTTCGGAATAAGGTTCTACAAAAGGTCCTCAGAGTCACGGACTCCCAGGTCGAAAATAAAGACACCATTACGACTACACGTAAGACACAATCATCCCAAAGGGGTCTCATCTGAGCGGTGGAATTCAAACCAACTCAACGAGTCCTAAGTCTCGCAAATCAGAAAGAAACCACCTCCTAACTTAGTGTATACTAGAAAGCTCGGGTAGAAAGATTTTATTCTTACAAACCATCCCCAATAAACCCAACAAGTAAGAGGAACACGTCATAATAAAACAATAAGATAAATAAAACACAAATGTGACAAATAAACTAGGTTTGACTTGCTAGGTATTCCCCAGCAGAGTCGCCAAGCTGTCGCTACTCGAAAATGCAACGACGGTGAAGCAAAAACAGAAGGATAGAAGAGTCGCCATCGAACTTTATTTATCCAATGAAGGGAAGGGGAAACATTGAGAAAACCCTGAGATGAAATGGATAAGATGGTCTCGCAACCAAAATAAAGGGTTCGGAAGCCAGTTATGCGAATGGAAGGTGTTAACACCCCTCGCATCCATCGTACTCGACGGGAACCATTTGTTTGTCATATGTGTAAATGTATTTGCTAAAATATACTACTTTCTAAGGGTGTTCCAAAGGATAAAAAGAAGGGCTAGAGACAGGGAAAAGAGAGAGATAAAGGGGAAAAAGAGACTCGATAGGACCTTGCAGTCCTATGCCTACGTATTCTCAACAGGTATGAGAAAGTCAGAGTCAACGTAGTTCGGGGAACTACGGATAAAATATGGAAAGTGTGCTCATCAAGGATTGAGGCCCTTGTGCCTATGTATTCTCAACATGCATGAGAAATCAGAGCAGTTGTAGTTCGGCCTACGGTCAACTAGTGTTTTTGTGGATGATGCTAACGCGTGTATTCTAGCAGTTAGGTGTATTGCAGCTCGCTTGTGGAGTCTTAGGTATTACCTGTTTGCGGTAGGTAACATATCCTTTTTGAAAAGAGAGTTTTCACCATCGAGGCAAGATGTCACATTTGATTTGTGAGTTTATTTTTAGGGGTGAAATAGGTCCTCAGATAGTAACCCCTTGCGGGTAGTACCCAATTCTTTATCTCAAAAGAATTATTGTGAAAAAGGTGTGGCGAATAACATCACGTCTTTATATTGAAAGACGAGTATCAAGACCACAGACTCTACAGTGAGTATCCTGACACTCGAAGAGGAAGAAGTCTGCACATAATCCTCTTTCTTTAATTCAATACAGAGAGAATTTTATTCTCTTATTAAAGATGTTTTGATCTTGAATGATAAGTGATTTACGACAGTGAACCCTAAAGGTAATGTCAAGCACTCGGGATAGGAGAAGGCCTACGCCTAACCATTCCACAACCATTCAAGTTTTATTAGAAAAAGAGTTTTGAAAATGCACTTGGTGCGAGACCAAGGTTTTTAGCCTCGATAGAGAAATTTTTTTTTGAAAAGAGGGGGTGGTGAAAAGGTTCAAGGTTGGTTGATGGCGACGCGCAGAGCATTCGACCTACAAGGGTTGGATACATACAAGGTTAGCGTGGTTTGAGGGGAAAAGAGGTGAATGAGAGGGAGAAACCCTAATGATATATTTACATGAACTTAAGAGAAATTCAATGACAATAAATGTCACATTATTTTAGTGAAACAAATTTGACAAAACAAATGACAAAGATAAATAACGAAGGGTTTTAACAAAATCATTAGTAAAAACAATTAAGAAAATTCTTAATAAAAAAACCTGAAAAACTAACAAAAACAAACCAAATAAAAACAATGAGGGGGTGTAGTTATGAAAATTGGGTGTGAGAAAATGTGGAATCCCTTGGGCCTAGCCCATCATCCAACAAAAGCTAACAGGGTGCAAAAGGTTAAAAAAAAAAAAGGTATGCAACTTGTGGGCCGGCAGAGGCCTGTCGTAGCCCACTTTAACCTAAACCCACCCACTTAAAAATGCAACCCGGAAAAACAAGTGAAGCCTGTGCGAGAAACGAAGTCAGTCTTCATCAAAACTTCTTCGTCTTCTGTTTTCTCAGAATTTTTTACAGAAATGCCACACATTGAAAATAAAAACACCATATTGCCACACATTGAAAAAAAATTGCAAAAATGCCACATATATAGTAAGAGCTCGTCCATTGGAAGGACGACCCAATGAAGCACTGAAAATGGTAGTTGGGGTTCGACCATCCATTGGTCGACCCTATACTACGTGTATTTTTTATTTATTTATTTCAGAAATAAATATATTATATATATATATATATATATATATATTTTATGTTTTAAATTGTTTTTTATATATTAAATTCTTTTATATGATTTAAAATATTAAAAAATAAATAATTTAATTAATTTAAATATTTTTTAATATTATTAAATATTTTTCACGTTATCTAATTAATTATTTAACTAATAAAATTATATAAAATAATTTGAAAATCATTTAAATATTAAAAATTGACTACATAATTTAACATATTAATAAATTATATATTACACATTGCAATTTAAGAAATAATTTGAAAAACCAAAAAAATAATTTAGACGGGCCGATTTGACGGGCCTGCCACGTTCGAACATTTTCTCCGCATATGACCAATTTCTCGATAAATACCACATCTTCTCTTTTGTTTCTCAGAATCGTCCATTTCAGTTGTAATTCTTGTACTATTTGAACGCCCTTTCTTATTCCTTCGCATTGTCCCGTCATGGCAAAGAGTGAATCATTCATATGTTGGCCAATTTTACTGGTGTGGAAGTCCAAGGAAGCTTTCGCTGTATACTTTGAATACACTCAGAACCTTGAAAGCATCTGGTATGTGCATGTTATGGTCCTGTCGTATACTGGCACATGCTGCGATTACATGGGAGCAAGGTAAATGAAATTCCTGAAACCTCCCACAATCGCACCACCCTCTCTTGAGATCAACGCTAAAAGTACCTAATGGTCGGCCATCGCGTTGATTAATGCTTTCGGCAACCATAAAAAAGAATCTCTCGCGATCAAATTGAATGACATTATGGCTGCTAGATTTAATCGCTTCGTCAGCCATTCCCTTGTTACAGTTTTGCATGAAAGTTTGATCGGATGCCAATAGTTTTATCCAATCGTGTCCTCATTTTTCAAACAGCGATCCCAGACGATAGTAAGTTGACTTGACCAATGCTGTAATAGGAAGGTTTCAGGTAGCCTTAAGTACCGAGTTCATAGATTCGGCCAAATTTGTTGTCATGTGTCCCCACCGCTGTCCTCCGTCGAACTCCCTCGACCACTTCTCTCTGGGAATATTGTCTATCCACTCCAAAGCTGCTCTATCTGTTCTTCATAGTTCGCCCTGTAGTAGTTAAATGTTGCCTCTGTTAGTGCATATTCTGTAGATGAAAATGTTTAAACAAAATGACCAGTAAAACATATGAAAATCATTAAGTCAAAAAATAAAAATTGAAACATCAACTCGTGAAGATGTAGACATACCCATGTTGACAACTGTTTTTCGTAGTTCTTTGTTTCTGAACTCACACATGAAGTTTTGTGCAACGTGTCTGATACAGTAAACATGTGAAGATGGAGGAAACTGCCACCCATTTTCAAGATCATCGTAAGCACTCTTGATTGATGGATGTCGGTCAGATATTAGACAAATATTAGCCTGGGGGGTCACGTTCATTCTCAAATTCCTGAGAAAGAAACTCCAACCATCCTTTGTCTCTCCGTCAACCAATGCGAATGCTATCGGGAAAATGTTACCATTTCCATCTTGTGCCACAACCATCAACAAAGTCCCTTTGTACTTTCCGTACAACCAGGTTCCGTCAATTTTCACAATTGGTTTACAGTGAGTAAAACCATGGATACACGGTTCAAATGCCCAAAAAAGTCGGTGAAATTTCCGTTTGTTACCCAATTGGGATCCGTCCTCTGTAATAATCGACAATGTTTCCAATTGTATAACAGTTCCAGGAAGATATGTCTTCATCACCAACAACCATTGTGGTAGATCATTGTAAGACGTCTCCTCAATCAAAGTTGATTCAAAGCTTGAACTCGCTATGTTGGAGAGGTGGAGACCAGAAACACATACTTTCCATCTACCAACAGGTGAATGTACCATCACTTTAGAGGATGTAAGTATGTTATTAGGTCTTCGTGTGAATGGCAAGGTTGTGAATGGTCCTACTCAGATAGGTGGTGATGTATATATGGAACATTTAGGTATCGAACCAACAACATCCGATAAACATAAAGCATGTGTTAAAATTGTTTGGCTACAAACTACATTAGCATAATTACGACAAAACGCAACACCAACCGATGAGGATAACATTCTCCATGCAAAAATATATATTTTACTACTCATAGCTAAAGTATTAATGCCAGACAAGAGCCATAACTATTTACATTCTTCTTGGATACCTTTAGTAGGAGATTTAGATAAATGCAATAGATATAGTTGGGGTTCTGCTTGTTTGGCTACATTACATAGGCATATGTGTAAAGCATGTGTGGTAGGGGTCAAAAGTATTGGCGGGTGCGTTCTACTTCTAAGTGTTTGGACATATTGGCATATACCACTAATAGCTCCAGATACTCTCGTCAATTCACACCATCCTTATGCAACAAGGTAAAAATCATTTACATTTTCTTTTTTGTTTATTTTCTTTTTTCACATCCCTATATTATATTTCTTTCTTTTAACATTGCAAGATTTGTTCGAAGAGGTATGACTTACCAAAATAATCCTCGGTACTACGTCTGAGGATTTAGATTTGCACTAGACAGATTGAGGGCTAACGATGTAAGTCTGTTAGCGCTACATTCTCTAAATATGTGCCAGCGTCTGTATTTAAACTCTAACTATTATATTTTCTGTAACAGTTTATTTGGAGGCCCTACCCAAGCTACCTAGAATGCATCCTTGAAGATAGCCAGATTTGGAGTGCTACAACTTCAATTATCAGTTTTCATATCGTTGAAATGCATCAGGATGATATGGTAAAATTGCAGTTTGGATTTCAACAAGATATCCCTCCTCAGCCTAGATGTCTATGTGAACAACATGAGACTGAAATTCTCAATACATGGGGAGATCATTGGCGCAATATAAATAAAGAAGAGAATAACGAGTGGAGAAACAGAAAAAAATTGACCCTACGAGGTACCATGGTTAACGGTAACTATGTTCATAGTACTGCATATATGCAATGGTTTTTATCTATTTCATTTATGCATGCTTCTTAAGGTCAGTTCCTAGAAGACCCCCGTTAGTATGCATCGTCTTCATCACAACAAAGATCCTCTTCCTCCATGCCTCAAGAAATGCCTCAGGAGAACCCTTCATAATTTCAAACCCAAACATCTTCATTCACCCAGCCCTCATACCAACACCCCCAACCCACACAACCCCAACCAACATATCAACGCACCCATACTACATTTTTTGCCACCTCCTCTCAACAACCAACACCATACACCCCAACCCCACAACCAAACTTCTACTACCACCAACAATACCAGAAACAAACCACATTTCGACCATCTTTTCAATTTACTACAATTCCTCAACCTAATTTTGATTTCTCTTACCCCCAACCACAACACCAAATATTTAACCCTTCAATGTCTCAACCGACTTCCACCGGCCTCACTGCCGATGTTTATTACCCTCCCATCCAACAGAGTCCTCCAACCACCTTCACCCAACCATCCCAGCCAGTCCCTAACTTTACCCTAACTGATGATCAACTCATGGAATGGCCAGGTTTTTCTGTTACTGATGTGAACATGGTCGATACATCACATCAACCTGAAAATGAAGAGTTAACTTCCGACTCTACCCCATCACCTCCAAGACGGCAACCCGAAGAGTTAGGCAGGGGGGAAACGCGTGGAAAAGAGTAAAATGCGCGGAACTGACTGTCATTTGCGTAGATAAAAATGATGTATTTTTTCACTCATAAGTATTAGTAAAATTTCCTTTATCTATGATTTTATTTATTATTTTATATAATTTTATTAGTTAAATAATTAATTAGATAACGTGAAAAATATTTAATAATATTAAAAAACAATTAATTAAATTATTTATTTATTAATATTTTAAATTATATAAAAGAATTTATTATATAAAAAACAATTTAAAATATAAAATAATAATATATTTATTTCTGAAATAAAAAAAAAACTACACGTTAGGGTCGGCCAATGGATGGCCGAACCCCAACTACCAATTTCAGTGCTTCATTGGGTCTTTTTATTTTCAATGTGTGGCATTTCTGTAAAAAAATTGTTTTCTCACTCAACTCTTATCTTCTTTGCATTTCACTCCCGTGTACGAATCTCCCCCACTGCTCTCATAATCTTGCTATACTTCAACCTTTCTTTCTTCTTCTACTCTTCTTTGCCTATTGAATTTTAATTTATGCTGGTTCGATTTGTATTTCTTTCATGCTCAAGCTGTGGGTTGGGGTTGATTTGGGAGGTAGTAGGTTTTGGGGTTTCATGATCTCACTCTCTTTATCTTATTTTCTCACTCTGTTCTTTCACTCTTTTAAATCATGATTTTTGCTCTGTCTCAGTCGGTAAGTATGGTTGCTGATTTGAGATGGGTCATGTTGTTTCAGGTTATTTTAGGGTGGAAATGTGAAGAGCGGTTGGAGGGTTGTATGGAGGTGCGACGTGAATGTTGGAGTGTGAGGATCTGGGTTTGTGTGAGGAAGAAGATTGGAGGATAGTTGAGTTTGAAGAAGGAAGCCTAAAAGAAAGGCGTTTCATTTTGAATGTTCACGAAGGAGCCTTTTTTAGGTGATTCGGTCTTTTGGTATATAAAAAAACATTCAGATATCCAGAAGAGAGGAACTTGTTGTGGGGGCACTTAATGGTGAAAAAGGGTTCTGCAGGTGATTTTGGCTTTTTTGGCGAGTTTTGCGTGAAATCTGTTATATAGGTGAGTGTCACATGGCCTGATCTTTTTTTGTCTTCTTATGCTACTGTCATTTGAAAAATGTTACTGGTTTTTTGTTGAAACAGCTTTGAATAGTGGTTGTCCGACATGTTCGTTGTGGTAGCAGTGGATGGTACGGTTTAGCAGGCTTGCTGATGGTCTGTAGTGTAACGATCATGGCTTGCAAGTTGTTGTCATTGTCTGTATGAGTTTGTGAATCCTGATGCCGTATACTCTGATGTGTTTTCTGCGATATATGCTTTTCTCATAAGTGTAGTGCACGTGTATCGTATGCAGGTCCCTCAAAACAGGTCCTCAGTAGCCTCTCTCTTTGCTATCTCCTCTATTTCTCTTTTTCTGTTATACTGATGCTGCTTTTTTTTATCGTTTTGGTAGGTTCAAAGCAGTGGTTGCATTTTTCCTCCCTTTTCTTTTTTTGATGATGGGATCAAGGCGTCCCCTTTTGTAGCAGAGTTACTGGGCTTTTGTGTTGGCCCTGTTTGGTGTAGCATCTACGGAAAGGCTGGGAAACCCCTTTGAAGATTAGAAGACTCTTTCTCCTTCCCTTGCTATAACGATGAGCAATGGGCTACTTTGTGATAGAGATCCTCAAATTGAAATCTGGTTATGGGCTTAAATTAACATGGCTTTTTGTACATGTATTTAGAAAATAATGATGATAAAAAAAAGCATTGAACAATTTTTTTTGGAAATTGAGTTTGGATGTAATTGGGCTGTAAAAGAGATAGGCTTTTGTTGTTTTCGGATTTGAAAAAATTGAGTTTGGCACAAGGAAATTATCGGGACGAGTCGCGTACTAGGTCGCTTTCTTTAAGACGTTTCGCCGTACTGCCAAGTTTCGCCGTACTGCCAAAATATGCAAAGCAGTCGATTTACGACGACGCCTCCAGGATAAAACAGTTCGTTCAAAAACTTACGATTATCAGTTGCACACTGATAAATCGCTCTAGAAATACACATTTCTAAGTCACAGTATCTGGCGAAAATAACCAGTCGGAAAAACAAGAAAAGAAAGATTTTAGATGAAGAGAGTTAAGGGAGAGAAGATGGAAATCAAAATTCATGTGAACTTGTGAAATCCGAAGTTCTCACTACTGAATTTCTACCCTATATTTATAGGCAGCTACCTGCACCTAAGTAGGGAGAAATTCGTGGTGAATGGAGAAAATGGTGGGAGAATGAGAAAATCGTGGAGGACTGGATCTAGTCAGTATGACAGTTACTGACCAATTATTTTCTTAATTAATTAATATTATTATTAATTAATTTTCTACCGAATTATATTAATTAATTAATGATAATTAAATTCTATAAATTTGGGTCCAAAAAATAATTCATCTAGACCGGACCGGACCGAATCGAACCGAGCCGGCCGGACGGCGGTGGCGCGCGCGCGTGTGTGTCTTGATGGTCATGAGTGTGTCCTCACTCCTTTCACAAAATTGGATGCCCTTTAGGGCCCAACCCAATTGACGAAGTTGGAATATATAAACACTACTAATATTTCCATTCCCTTCAATGTGGGACTAAAATGAATCTTTTCAAATTCACTTCTATATTAGTTCTTACTTGTGTTTATTTATTGCCCATTAATTGTCAATAAATCTTTCCAATTCCCACTCTAATTAATATAATTCCAACATTCCCCCACTTGAATTTAAAATAGATTTTAGAAGTACGTCAGACGTTTCTAAGATTGAGCATAAGCAAAGGTGTTTACGACTTGAACCTTAGCGTAGCGAGTAGGATTCTGATTCAACAAGAGTGACACCATTGTCTTGAACTCTATCTCAGACATCAGACCCGCACACAACCTTTCCGTAAGGTGTATTCTTGTAGCTCGTGCTTTAGTGGCCCTGCACGTGTATCCCGGTTTAGTGAATGCTCTAGAAATTCTGCCTCGAAATTCCATAGGAACCGGCCTCAGTTCCACAGTCACATAGGTGAATCTATCAAGAGTACTCCTGTAGCCTAGGTACTCCCTCATACAGAGTATAGATCTCATTAAGAGTTTCTATTATCTCATCCTCTCATTACTTCAGGATTCATGCTTTACTTGCATGATAATTTTCATATTACTCACAACTTGTTATTACCCATTGAACCTAAGTCTTGGGATCTCCAGTCATTTAGGTCGGGTTACCATCATGAGTAACTAATTGCTTTATAGGCATTAGTCCTATCCTTTTGGAAGTATTATGGACTTTCTCTCTAGCTAATCCTTTCGTCAAAGGATCTGCTAAGTTCTCATCAGTGCGTACATGATCCACTCTCACAGCTCCTTTAAGATACAATCTCTAACAGTGCTATGTTTTCTTCTAATTTGACGTCTTTTACCATTATAATAACGGTTCTCAACTTTTGCAATAGCCGCGGTACTATCGCATTGGATCATCACAGCTGGTATAGGTTTTCCCATAAAGGAATCTCAGCTAGCAAGCATCTTAATCAACTTGCTTTTTCACTAGCTGTAGCTAATGCTATCATCTCAGACTCCATTGTGGACTGTGCCATAATGGTCTGTTTCTTTGATTTCCAAGATACAGCTCCTCCGGTTATACTAAATATATAACCACTAGTAGCTTTGGAATCATCCGATAAGGTGTTCCAATCTGCATCACTATACCCTTCTAGTACAGCAGGAAATTTCTGATAGTGTAGGCCGAGGTCCATAGTCCTTTTAAGGTACCTCATTACTCGCTCAATAGCTTGTCAATGTTCGTTACTCGGCCTACTTGTAAATCTGCACAACAATCCTACAACATATGCAATGTCGGGTCTAGTACAATCAGTGGCATACCTAAGAATGCCAATGATGCTCGCATATTCTGCTTGTTTGACACTTTCTCCAGTGTTCTTAAACAGTTTCACACTTGGATCATACGGAGTGCATGCAGGTTTACAATCAAAGTATTTATATTTCTTTAAGATCTTCTCCACATAGTGAGATTGATCCAAAGAAATTCCTTGGTCGGATCTCATGATCTTGATACCCAGGATCACGCTTGCTTCTCCGAGGTCTTTCATATCAAAGTTATTGCATAACAATGATTTCATATCATTAATGGCCTGAACGTTTGATCCAAATATAAGTAGATCGTCTACATATAGACATATGATAGTGCAAATGTGATTCTCAGATTTGTAATAAACGCACTTGTCACTTTCATTCACTTTGTACCCATTAATTATCATTAGGTTATCAAACTTTTCATGCCATTGTTTAGGGGATTGTTTTAGTCCATACAGAGACTTATCTAACTTACAGACCTTGCTTTCTTGTCCTTGGATCACAAACCCTTCTGGTTGTTCCATATAGATTTCTTCTTCTAAGTCACCGTTTAAAAAAGTTGTTTTAACATCCATTTGGTGTACTATTAAGTTATAAATGGCTGCTATTGAAATGAGTACCCTAATGGATGTAATTCTAGTGACCGGAGAAAAGGTGTCGAAGAAATCTATATTTTCTCTTTGTCTAAAACCCTTGGCTACAAGGCGAGCCTTGTATTTCTCAATCGTTCCATCAGGTTTTAGTTTCTTTTTCAAAACCCATTTGCAACCCGGGGGTAAGTCTACTAAGTTCCAGGTCTTGTTAGATTCTAGAGAATCTATCTCATAATTAATGGCTTCTTGCCATAAGTCTGCATCCATAGATGATAGTGCTTCTTGAAGATTTATTGGATCTTCTTCTATATTATAGGTCGCATAATCGGCCCCATATTCTTTAGCAACTCTTGCTCTTTTACTCTTCGAAGTTCTGTTTCTACATTGTCGCTGCTTTTAGTGCTTTTTATCACAGGAATGTGACTCGATTGTGAGCCCCCACTATTTCTCGATCTGAAAGGAAATTAGTCTTCATAGAATTCAACATCATTTGATTCTACGATTACTCTGGCATTTAGGTCATAAAACTTGTATGCCTTACTGCTTGCTGCATACCCAATGAATACGCATTCATAGGCTCTACTAGCGAGTTTAACTCATTTCGGATCCGGAATTCTGACATAAGCCAGACAACCCCAAGTTCTCAAATAAGACAAATTTGGTTGTCTTTTCTTTAATATATCATAAGGTGAGATCTTACTTTTTGACTTGGGAACTTTATTCAGGACATAGCAAACAGTCAATAAAATTCCCCCCCACGAGTGAGGTGCAGCACCAGAATTTAACATGATTGCGACTACAAGTTCAGTAAGAGTCCTATTCTTTCTTTCTGATTTACCATTCATTTCAGGAGAGTATGGAGCAGTCGTTTCATGTATAATACCATGTTCAACATAAAAATCATTAAACAAGCTAGAGTCATATTCGGTTCCCCTATCATTGCGAAGTCTCTTAATCTTCTTGTTAAATTGATTTTCAATTTCAGTTACATACACCTTAAACATGTCAAGCGCTTCACTTTTATTCTTCATTAGATATACATAAGTATAATCAGAGCAATCGTCAATAAAAGTGATAAAATAACGTTTATTATTTCTAGTTAAACTTCCATCTAATTCAACTATATCAGAGTGTATAAGATCTAGGGGATCAGATTCTTTTATAATTGATTTATGTGAAGTCTTTGTTATTTTTGTTTGACTGCAAAATTCACATTTATTGGAATCATTGACATTTAGTTTAGGGATTAGGCCTATGTTGCTTGCATTAGAAATGATTCATTTATTAACGTGACGAAGTCTACCATGCAAAATATTAAAGTCACACAAAGAGTAAACAGAAGGAGAAATTTTATTCAAATCAACATTCAACTTAAACATGCCATCAGTGGCGTACCCTTTTCCTACAAAAATACCATTCTCAGTGATGGTGTACAAATCTGCCCCTAAAGTTTGACTAAACCCAACCTTATTCAAAAGAAAACCAGAAACAAGATTCTTCCTACTTTCAGGAACATGCATGACGTCCTTCAAGATCAAGGTCTTTCCTGAAGTGAACTTCAGTTCAACATCTCCAATTCCAGCAACATTAGTGGTGTGAGCATCTCCCAACAACACTTTCTTATCTTCAGCATTCATGTATGTCTTGAACATAGCATGATCATAGCAGACATGACGAGTGGCGCCAGTGTCTATCCATCAACCATGTTGATTTCAGTGATCATGGCAATGAGTTGCTCACCAGTCAGGTTAACCTGAGCATTTGAGCCAGCTGCAGGTTTAGGCCTGCTCCTACATCTCCAATTCCCACAGTTGACAGCAAATTTCTTCACACCTGCTTCTACAGTATCATATTTTCTTTGCAGAGCCTCCCATACCTGTTTAGCAGTCCTGTAGCTACTGTAGTAGTCGTATAGATCATCAGCAAGGTTATTCAGAATGTGATTTTTGCACAGATAATCATTCTCGTGCCATAAGGCGATTTCTTTTCGGAGCTGTAGATCATCTGCTGCAGCCTTAGCTTTTGCAGCATCTGAGTTAGACGTTTTGGAAGTCCCGTCTGGATCTGCAAGTGAGTTACCATTAGGTAGTTCAGATGATGCAGAAGGGACAACCGCGATATCCTCAGTCAGAACTGAAGGTGAGAGAAACACTTAGAAGGGGGGGTCGAATAAGAGTTTTTAAGAACTATGACAATAAAAAACAACTCAAGATTTTTATCCTGGTTCGTTGAACTCAACTACTCCAGTCCACCTTATCAAAGATGATTTGCCTTTCTCTGCAAGGACTTAATCCACTATTGATCAACTGATTACAATAGAAAGCACTAAGAACAACTGTCTTAGTCTTCTCAAGAACTACTGACCACACCTTGGTCTTCTTAAGGAACTTCTTACAATTTAATGTAAACTAACAAGTGTTTGAATGCTTCTAATAAGTTGTATCACAACTGTGATGTTTACACTTAAGATTAAGTACAACGAAAGCTCTATGGTTTCATGAAAGATCAAATGAGTAAGATCTTGTGAGATTTTCTCTTTTATGAATCAAGAGTGTATTTCTTTCTGAGTGATCTAGCAATGAGCAAAAGATGAGTAGTGAATTAGCAGCATCAAAATGTTGAAGTAGTTCTCCTTTTATAGCTTTTTCAAATGCTTTGAGTGATGTGCAGCTGAATATAATATTTTGATTGTATAACTTTTCATCACCAAAAGTATGGGCAGTGATATGCTTTTTGCATAAAGGTATGGTTGTAGAAGCCTTGGGATTTGCACCATGTCACTTCTTTGGACAAATTAGTCGTTGGTTACTTTGGAAGTAGCACCACATCTAATCAAGTTTACAGCTTCTTCAACAAGCTTCCTTTAAGATGAAGTCTTCACAATCTGTACTTTAGAACTTGTAGTAAGCTTAAAAGGTATAAAATGCTTTAAGATGATCAGAGCTTAAGATGAATGATAAGTCCAAAGTCTTGATAGATGATCAGATCTTTAATGTATCAGAGTTTCAGTCTTGATCAGAGTCTTCATCAGAGTATGCAGCAGTATGTGCTTTGAGCGTGAATATTAATGATAAGAGTCTTGTTATAAAAGCCTCTGAGTGTGTAGTGAGAAGAACTTCAGAGTCTGATAAGATCAAAGCTTTCAGCTTTTGTATACTTCTTTCAGTAACGCTTCAGATCATTCTGTAGCTTCTGCTTTAGATCCTTCTGGCAGCACTTCAGAATCTTCTGATAGTCTTGCATCTGATGCTTCAAATCTTTGCATAGTTTCTTTGTACTTATTTGCTTCTTTTAAGAGTATTTAATTTTATACCTGAAACAATAATACTTGAACAAATTTTAGAGTGTATATTTGCTCATTACAAAATTCCATAAAAGTTATCATCAAAACATAGAGATATAAGAAACACCAATCTGTGTTCTAACAATCTCCCCCTTTTTGATGATGACAAAATATAGGGAATTTTGTTCAATGAAAAGAAATAAAATAAATAACTCCCCTTGAGATTAAGAATCTCCCCCTAAAATGAATACTCTAATAGAAGAGAACACTTCCCTTTTTGCTTGAGTATATTTCAGAGCCTAGTAGGAATCCTTGATGAGAGAAAAACTCAGCATCAACTTGCTCTCCAGAATTCGTTTTCAATGATCAGAGCCTGATTGAATAATTCTCAGGGTAACTTCAGATCATTTTGTTAGATGAGATAATGAGATCTGAAAGTTTTAAGATTCAATGTTAGATTAAAACAATGTCTGAATTTCATTTTTAGTATTTGCTTATGTTGAACAATCAAATTCTCTTTCTCCTTCTCCCCCATTTTGTCATAATCAAAAAGAACTTTAAAGACGGAAAAGATAACAGAAGAGAGAAAAATATGACATATGAATGGAAGACAAAATAGCCAGGTTTAATCAGATCAGAAAATCATAAAGCATAAGAAGTTCGTAGAGCAGATGATAAAAAAACAAATAGAAAACACGTGCAAACACGAGAATGCAAAGACATGAAAAAGAAAACTAGGGCTGGTGAGAAGCAATCAGTGTTAGAAGATCCATAATCTTAGCAGTGGACTCTTCTTGCTTAGCCATCCAAGTCTTGATTTCTTCAGTAGTCTGTTCCTGTTTTATCATCCATGTTCTGATTTCCTTGACTTATTGGACAACATCTGGAATCTCAGTCTTCATCTCAGATGCAAAAGGTTCAGAAGCAGATACAGTTGCCATTGGATGATCAATCTCCATGTCAGATGCAGGAGTATCTTTTATCATTGCAGAATTTTCAGCAGGAGCATCTTTTAGAAGAAACACTGGAGTTGTGATAATGTTCAGCAGAGTTTGTCTGACCATTTCAGCAAACTTAGCCTTTGCATCATCAGCACAGAGTGTTCTGAGGTCAGATGCAGCATAGTTGAATTTTGATATGAATCTGTTCCAAGAGGCTTCATATTTAGCAGGACCCAAACTAGCCATGCACTCTTTCTCTACAGAAGCAATTCCCATACGTAGTTCCTTCTTGAAATTTTTGAACAGAGTAGAAACATCTGATCTGGGTTTTGGGTTGAGAAAGTCTTCTATGGTGACAGGTTGTGATGGTTCAGGAGGTGTTTGAGTTAGTTCAGGAGGTTGGTGATCAGATGATGGACGTTCAGATGATTGGGTATGGATGTTTGTGGTATGGTAAGTTGAGGAATGGAGGTGTCAATATCAGATGGTGTTGATATAACAACATCAGATGAGGATGACAAAAAATCTGTGAAGTTGAATTTGAAGCGAAGAGGGTTTTCAGATGCAGGTAGATCAGATGATAGTGGTTTATAGGGATCAGGAATTTGTAAGCTAGTTGGTGAGGGGACTTCAGATTCATCAGAATTAGATTATTCAGTTGAATGACATGAAGTTGAAGAGAGGACATACAAAGTTGCAAGTGGTGATATATCCAGAATGTTTTCAGATGGTTGTTGGACAGATGGTTGAGGATTTTTGATGGTTGGTTCTTCTGGTGTTTGAGTAGATGAGAGTGGTTCAGATTGTTTTTGTTGTTCTGATTGTGTTTGTTGTTCAGTGGATTGTTGTTTTTGTGATTGAGATGATGGTTGTTGTTGTGTTTCAGATTTGTTTGGTTGATGAGGTTGATGTTCAAACGATTTCAGTTGAGGGGTTTCAGATGGTAGTTGACCAGAAGATGGTTGAGAATGTTTGTTAGGAGATGAAATGGGTTCAGATGATTTAAGAGGATATGGTGGAGGTGAAGGTGAGGATGAAGGTACATATGGTTTGGGATCTGATGTTAATACCTGGTGAATTGTTTCTCTGATTTCTTCCACAGTAGCTTCTGGAGGATTTTCCTTTTGCTTCTTGTCCTTTTCAGGCTTGTCACCAGCATCAGAGGTTTTCCTCTTGGGCTGTGCAAAAGATCCTTCCTCAGCCTTTCTTTTCCTGCACCTTTCTCTCATAAGATTTGGTAATACTTCTCCTTCCTTATGTACTATGTTAGCAGGCAGAGGAATACCATCTCTTAAACATTCAACAATGAATGTCAGAATGATGTGCCTAGGTTCATCAGCATTGAACATAGGAAAATCTGCTAGAGGAATTCTCCTTCTGCTGACGTCTTCAGATTGAAATTTCTTGGGTTTTCCAGTAAGCTCTGAAATAACCTTCATTCTCTTCAGAGTGTTCCCATTTATGACAGATCCTATAACATAGGACAGATCCTCTGTCACCCCAGCATCAAACAGATATTTCACAAGACCATTCTCTGTTAGAATGTCTGATATCAGTCTTCCCATAGGGATCCAATTTCTGATTTTTCCAGCTTTAACCCTAACTTCTTCTCTTGTTTCTTTGATATGGTTCAGAAGATGACTGAACAAAAGTTAAGGTAAATCTACCTTCTTTCCTTTCCTCATACAGTACATGAAGTACATTTGTTCTGAATTTACATAATCTGGTGAGTTAGAAGATTTCCTATGAAAGATTGAACTCATGAAGATCTTAGCCCAGATTCTGTAAATAGGTTTCAGATCTCTGACCTTGTTAGATGGTTCCCCAGAAACACAAACTTCTTGAAAAATGTCAGCCAAATCCACACGATCAATAGCCATACTTGTGATTCCCTCAGTTTCCTTATACTCAAGTAGTTGTCTGATTAATTTTTCAGTAATGACAATTTCCTTTCCAAGAACAGATGAATGAATAAACTTAGGGCATACTTGAGCGTGTATCCAGAATTCTTTTACCAAAGCTAGATAAACAGGACCCATCATCCTGTCAAAATATTTTTCCCAGTTCTGAGCTTTGATAGTTGAAAGGAGATCAAAACCATTTTCTTTGATGGATTCAAAATCCACAAAGTTCTCACACAGAACCTCAAGTTCTTTGATTGGAGTGAGAAGAGTTCTTACTGGTGCTTTGTACACAACAACAGTTTGGGATGAACCAGCAGCATTTGGAGATGATGCAACAGTTGAAGTTTTCATCTGAGCAGGTGTTGATGAAGGTGAAGCCATTGAAGTTCTTGAGATGCGTCTGGGTTTACGAGGATTTTTGGGTTTTGAAATAAGATGGAAACAATAGATAAGACAGAAATGCATATGTAAAATGTAATTTGTGAAGAGTTTGAGAGGATTTATTGGAAAAAAATTTTAGGTCATGCAAAAAGACACATACACTCAAGCGTGCACACATAATCAAATCAAGCAATCAATGCAAGGAATAAAATTATATCAAGCATTTAAGATTCTGACAGAAGGGGGGAAATCAAGAGATTTTGGATTTTCAAAGCAATACCTCAAATGTCACTTCAGTATGGTGCGCTCTACCTTTCCAGATTCTGAGCTACACGTGTTTGCTTGCATGTGCCTCTGAAACTCTTTGAGAAATGACACGTTAGGCAACGTTCAGATCTTCTGAGCCTTGTTAGTTCAGATTTACACACAAATAAATAAACACAGAAATGAACAAACGAAATACTTCAGAGTTTAGACATTTATCATCTGAAAGAAATTTCATCTGATGAATATTCTATTCTGGACAGAAGTCCATACTGATATTTTTCAGAATAAATATAAATCTTTCTTCAGAAAGGGGTTTTGTAAAGATATCAGCCCACTGATGATCTGTATCTACAAAGTTTAAATTGATAATTCCCTTCTGAACATAGTCTCTGATGAAATGATGTTTAATCTCTATATGCTTAGCTTTAGAATGTAAAATGGGGTTTTTAGATAAGCATATAGCAGAAGTATTATCACAGAAGATAGAAATGTTACTCTCAAAGATCTGATAATCTTCTAGTTGACTTTTCATCCAGAGCATCTGAGTGCTACATCCAGCAGCAGCAATATATTCTGCCTCTGTTGTTGAAAGTGCAATTGTGGGTTGCTTCTTGCTGAACCAAGAGATCAGATGACTTCCAAGAAATTGACAACTTCTAGAAGTACTTTTACGTTCTACTCTGTCTCCAGCATAGTCAGCATCACAAAATCTAACTAATTTATACTCATCAGATCTTCTGTAACACAGACCCACATTAGTAGTACCTTTCAGATACCTTAGAATCCTCTTAACAGCTGTTAAGTGTGATTCTCTGGGATCTGATTGGAATCTAGCACACAGACACACACTGAATAAAATATCAGGTCTTGAGGCAGTCAAATATAAGAGAGATCCAATCATACCTCTGTAAAGTTTTTGATCAACTTTCTTACTTACCTCTTCCTTACCAAGTGTGCTTGTAGGGTGCATTGGAGTCTTAGCCAATTTGCTTTCATTCAGATTGAATTTCTTCAGAAGCTCTTTGACATATTTAGTCTGGTGAAGGAGTCTGATTTACTTGGATTCCCAGAAAGAATCTAAGTTCTCCCATCATGCTCATTTCAAATTCAGCCTGCATAGACAAAGCAAACTCCTTTCCCAGCATAATATTGGTAGATCCAAAAATAATATCATCCACATAAATTTGACAAACTAATAAATCTTTCTTAATTGTTTTACAGAAAAGAGTTATGTCCACTTTGCCTCTGATAAAGTTCTTTTCCAGAAGAAAATTACTGAATCTTTCATACTAAGCTCTGGGAGCTTGTTTCAAACCATAAAGAGATTTTTTAAGTTTGAAAACATGATCTGGAAATTTATTACTTTCAAAACCAGGAGGTTGATGGACATAAACTTCTTCTTCTATAATACCATTTAAGAAGACACTCTTAACATCCATCTGATATAGAGTGATGTTATGTTGTGCAGCAAATGAAATAAGAAGACATATAGATTCTAACCTTGCCACTGGAGCATAAGTTTCAGTGTAATCAATACCTTCCTGTTGACTGTACCCTTGAGCTACCAGCCTTGCCTTGTTCCTAACAACTTCTCCTTGCTCATTTAGTTTATTTCTAAATACCCACTTTGTTCCAATAATGTTGAAACCTTTTGGTCTAGGAACCAGATCCCACACATCATTTCTTGTAAATTGATTTAGCTCATCTTGCATTGCAAGTATCCAATCATTGTCACTCAGAGCCTCATCCACAGATGTTGGTTCAATAATAGACAACAACCCAAGAAGTGATGTTCCAGATGATCTGATAAACGACCTTGTTCTTATAGGGTCGTCTTTCTTCCCAATTATCATTTCTTCTGGATGAGAAGCCTTGATTCTGGATGATCCTTTAACTGTTGGTTCTTCATAAATATTCATGTTATTCATCTGAGCAGCTAATGGAGTTGCATCTGGCGTAGCTTCTTCTTGAGCTTTCTCTACTTCTGGTTTCTCAGATTCTATGAGAATAACTTCTCCATCTGCAGAGTTTTCAATCTGATTTGGCTTTTGATTGCCAAACTTATCATCAAATCTAACATGTATAGATTCCTCCACAATCTGTGTCTCAGTATTGTATACTCTGTAGCCTTTAGAGCGTTCAGAATATCCAAGCATGAAACACTTTTGTGCTTTAGAATCAAACTTGTTAAGATTCTCTTTAGTGTTTAGTATAAAGCAAATACATCCAAAAGGATGGAAATAAGAAATGTTTGGTTTTCTATTCCTCCACAATTCATAAGGAGTCTTTTCCAGAAGAGGTCTAATTAACACTCTGTTCTGAATGTAACATGCTGTGTTAATTGCCTCTGCCCAAAAATGTTTTGCCATGTTAGTCTCATTGATCATGGTTCTGGCCATCTCTTGCAAAGTTCTATTTTTCCTTTCTACAACTTCATTCTGTTGTGGAGTTCTAGGACAGGAGAAATCATGAGAAATGCCATTTTCATTAAAATATTTTTCAAAATGTTTGTTTTCAAATTCACCACCATGATCACTTCTGACTTTAACAATTTTGAAATCTTTTTCAGTTTGAATTTGTTTGCAGAAATCAAAGAACACAGAGTGTGACTCATCCTTGTGTTTTAGGAATTTTACCCATGTCCATCTGCTGTAGTCATCAACAATGACCAATCCATACTTCTTGCCTCTGATGGATGCAGTTTTCACTGGTCCAAACAGATCAATGTGAAGTAACTCTAATGGTTTTGAAGTTGAAACAACACTTTTGGATTTAAAAGATGATTTTGAAAATTTTCCTTTCTGACATGCTTCACAAAGAGCATCTGAGTTGAACTTCAGATTAGGAAGTCCTCTGACCAGATTAAGCTTATTAATCTGAGATATACGTCTCATATTAATATGACCCAATCTTCTGTGCCAGACCCATTGCTCCTCATTAATAGACATAAGGCATTTAACATTCTGAACCTTAAGTTCTGAAAGACTAATTTTATAAATGTTGTTTTTCCTTTTACCATTAAAGAGGGTTGAGCCATCCTTTTGACTAACAGCTTTGCAACACTTTTGATTAAAGATAATGTCATAACCATTGTCACTTAATTGACTTATGTATAATAGATTATGAGCTAACCCTTCAACAAGCAATACATTAGTTATGGAAGGAAATTTACCATTGCCTATGGTTCCAGAGCCAATTATTTTGCCCTTCTGATTCCCTCCAAACTTGACATTTCCTCCAGATCTAAGCTCCAGACTTTGGAACATAGACCTTTTTCTCGTCATATGTCGTGAGCATCCAGAGTCCAGGTAACATGACTGGAGTCTTGACTTTGCTGCTAAGGATGTTTGCAACATAGATTATTTTGTCCTTAGGTACCCAGATTTTCTTGGGTCCTTTTTGGTTAGTTGCCTTAAAGCTTTTTCTGAACTTCTGTCTTTCAACATAAGACTTGTTCTGATTAGCTTTAGATTTATTAAACACAAGTTTGTTCTGATTAGAACTTGTGTGTTTAATATCATTCAAGTGACCAAATGTAAATTGAGAATATAAAGGAGGATACTTGATATCCAGTTTATCTACAGATTTTGGATTTGAATCTTCATAAGAGAAGGATTTATATCCAACACCTTTTCTATAGTTTCTGCTAATACCATAGATCATTGAAGCCATTTTGCTTCTATCTAGGCTTTTAGTTAGAAACTTCCTGAAACTATAGTCATACTCTTGTAAAATATTTTTAGAGCATGATTCAGATTTTGAATCAGAGTTTAATTGAGCAGATTCTAAATTATTTTTCAATTGAAGATTTTCAGTTTTTAGTTCAGCTATTTCTGATTCAAACTTGTTACTCTCAAATTCAATATGCTTTTGAAGCGTTTTGTATTTGAGTTTAACTTTACTATAGTTTTTAAGAATAACAGATAAACTTTCAACAAGTTCCTGTCTAGAAAGTTCAACAAATACCTCCTCAGAATCAGATTCTAATTCTGATCCAGATGATTCAACACTGTCCTCAATGTCAGCCATGAATGCTACATTTGCACATTCCTCTTCTGACTCTGATGACGAATCAGATGCATTTGAGTCATCCCAGGTAGCCATCAGAACTTTCTTTTTGTGATCTGACTTTCTTTTTGGGTTCTCCTTCTGAAGCTTTGGACAATCACTTTTGTAGTGCCCAGGTTCTTTGCATTCATAGCAAACAACCTCTCTTTTTCTAGATTGTCTGTGTCCATAGGATTCTCCAGATCTTTTGTATCCAGAGTGTTCTCCAGATCTTCTGTGTCCAGAAGATTCTTTGTGTTGATCTGGTTTTCTAAAGTTCTTGAACTTCCTTTGCTTATTCTTCCAGAGTTTATTGATTCTTCTGGATAGCAAGGATAGTTCTTCTTCATCTTTAGAAGCAGACTCTTCAGAGCTTTCTTCTAATACCTGCAATGCTTTAACCGCTTTATTAGATTTTAACGCAATTGAATTACCTTTCTTTAGAGGCTCATCTTCCTCTAGTTCAATCTCATGACTCCTTAGAGAACTGATTAGTTCCTCCAGCGTAATCTTGTTCAGATCCTTTGCCAGCTTCAGAGCAGTGACCATGGGTCTCCATCTGGTTGGCAAGCTTCTGATTATTTTCTTGACATGATCTGCTGTAGAGTAACCCTTGTCCAGAACCTTTAGGCCAGCAGTGAGAATCTGGAATCTGGAAAACATTGCTTCAATATATTCAGATTCTTCCATCTTGAAAGCTTCATACTTCTGGATCAGCGCCAGAGCCTTGGTTTCTTTGACTTGAGAGTTCCCTTCATGAGTCATCTTCAGGGATTCAAATATATCAAAGGCAGTTTCTCTGTTGGTTATTTTCTCATACTTAGTATGAGATATAGCATTTAGCAATATAGTTCTAGCCTTGTGGTGATTTCTGAATTCCTTCTTTTACTCCTCAGTCATTGATTCTCTGTCAACTTTCTTGCCATTCCCATAAGTGGGATGAACATATCCATCAATGACTAAGTCCCAAAGATCAGCATCAAATCCTAGAAAGAAACTTTCTAGTCTATCTTTCCAATAATCAAACATCTCTCCATCAAACATGGGAGGTTTTGTGTTGACTCTTTCTTCATATTTGTTGTTGTTGGGTGTTTGAGTTTCAACAGCCATAATGTATATCAACCAAGAGTATCAAGAGTTTTTCTCACTGGATCTTTTCTGGTCACGGTTAAGTGATAGCACAAACAGAGCCGGAGCTCTGATGCCAACTGAAGGTGAGAAAAACACTTAGAAGGGGGGGGGGGGGGTTGAATAAGAGTTTTTAAGAACTATGACAATAAAAAACAACTCAAGATTTTTATCCTGGTTCGTTGAACTCAACTACTCCAGTCCACCTTATCAAAGATGATTTTCCTTTCTCTGCAAGGACTTAATCCACTATTGATCAACTAATTACAATAGAAAGCACTAAGAACAATTGTCTTAGTCTTCTCAAGAACTACTGACCACACCTTGGTCTTCTTAAGGAACTTCTTACAATTTAATGTAAACTAACAAGTGTTTGAATGCTTCTAATAAGCTGTATCACAACTGTGATGTTTACACTTAAGATTAAGTACAACGAAAGCTCTATGGTTTTATGAAAGATCAAATGAGTAAGATCTTGGGAGATTTTCTCTTTTATGAATCAAGAGTGTATTTCTTTCTGAGTGATCTAGCAATGAGAAAAAGATGAGTAGTGAATTAGCAGCATCAAAATGTTGAAGTAGTTCTCCTTTTATAGCTTTTTCAAATGCTTTGAGTGATGTGCAGCTAAATATAATATTTTGATTGTATGACTTTTCATCACCAAAAGTATGGGCAGAGATATGCTTTCTGCAGAAAGGTATGGTTGTAGAAGCCTTGGGATTTGCACCACGTCACTTCTTTGGACAAATTAGCCGTTGGTTACTTTGGAAGTAGCACCACGTCTAATCAAGTTTACAACTTCTTCAACAAGCTTCCTTTAAGATGAAGTCTTCATAATCTGTACTTTAGAACTTGTAGTAAGCTTAAAAGGTATGAAATGCTTTAAGATGATCAGAGCTTAAGATGAATGATAAGTCCAGATTCTTGATAGATGATCAGATCTTTAATGTATCAGAGTTTCAGTCTTGATCAGAGTCTTCATCAGAGTATGCAGCAGTATATGCTTTGAGCGTGAATATTAATGATAAGAGTCTGGTTATAAAAGCCTCTGAGTTTGTAGTGAGAAGAACTTCAGAGTCTGATAAGATCAGAGCTTTCAGCTTTTGTATACTTCTTTCAGTAACGCTTCAGATCATTCTGTAGCTTCTGCTTCAGATCCTTCTGGCAGCGCTTCAAAATCTTCTGATAGTCTTGCATCTGATGCTTCAGATCTTTGCATGGTTTCTTTGTACTTATTTGCTTATTTTAAGAGTATTTAATTTTATACCTGAAACAATAATACTTGAACAAATTTTAGAGTGTATATTTGCTCATTACAAACGTTGGCAAGCTAAGATGAAGTTTTTCTTAACTCTAAAAAAGGTTGCCCACGTTCTTGTTAGAACACAGATTGGTGTTTCTTATATCTCTAAAAAAGGTTGCCCACGTTCTTGTTAAAACAGCCCGTTCAAAAACTTACGATTATCAGTTGCACACTGATAAATCGCTCTAGAAATACACCTTTCTAAGTCACAGTATCTGGCGAAAATAACCAGTCGAAAAAACAAGAAAAGAAATATTTTAGATGAAGAGAATTAAGGGAGAGAAGATGGAAATCAAAATTCGTGTGAACTTGTGAAATCCGAAGTGCTCACTACTGAATTTCTATCCTGTATTTATAGGCAGCTATCTGCACCTGAGTAGGGAGAAAATCGTGGTGAATGGAGAAAATGGTGGGAGAATGAGAAAATCGTGGAGGACTGGATCTAGTCAGTATGGCAGTTACTGACCAATTATTTTCTTAATTAATTAATATTATTATTAATTAATTTTCCACCGAATTATATTAATTAATTAATTATAATTAAATTCTATAAATTCACCGGCCGGACGGACGGCGGCGGCGGCGCGCGCGTGTGTGTCTTGATGGTCATGGGTGTGTCCTCACTCCTTTCACAAAATTGGGTGCCCTTTAGGGCCCAACCTAATTGACCAAGTTGGAATATATAAACACTACTAATATTTCCATTCCCTTCAATGTGCGACTAAAATGAATCTTTTCAAATTCACTTCTATATTAGTTCTTACTTGTGTTCATTTATTACCCATTAATTGTCAATAAATTTTTCCAATTCCCACTCTAATTAATATAATTCCAACAGCTTTTGTTTTTTGTGGATTTTTTTTGTATAATGTGGACTTGTGAAAATGAAATAAAAATTGTATAATTAAATTAAAAATGGATATTAAAATAGAAAATAGAAATGGATATTGGAAATTGATTTGAAATGGATATTGAAAATTGATTTGAAAAGTGGGTAATTGGTTAGCATAGAAAAATGTAAAAAAAAAAAAAAAGATGGATAAAATAACTAGGAATGTTGATCAGGAAATTTGGTTTGAAAAGGGATATGGGTACGAATATGGACCAAAATTGCTAACGACACGGCCATGAAATATCAACTTTCAACTTAATCTCTCCTTCATCAGCAATCCTTTGATTAAATGAACACAACTACCATAAACAACTCTCAACAACCATCTGAATCAAATTGAAACCTTGCGTTGATTATTGAATCCACACTGAGGAACGTAAACCCACAGATGAACCACCACTGGACCTATGATCACGATGATCCTGACTTTTGAACCAAACTCTTCAAGAACCAATGCTTGATAGCCTGATGACCTCCTCATATAACAATATGAATTTGGGTACATACCACTGTGAAAACAAACCAATGTTAGAGATAACTTGCAACTGAAAAAATTTCTTGATGGTTTGACCATGATTAGGTCAAACTTCCACCTAATGTTGATCGTGACTGAATAATCACACTTGACTCGAAACTATTCCACCGTCCCTGATAAACCTGATCTCCTATCCATGATGAGAAACAAACCCTGATCCTAAGTCAGCTGGTTATAAGCTTTCCAATAAACTTGAATCCAAGGACTGATGAAACCCTCATCCCTTGATGCCTGACAATTCTTGAAAAAAGTAAACTTGATGTTTGATGATCTGATTCAGAGAAACTCTGTATCCCATGTCTAAGACGACCAATGCAAAATATGATTATGAATTATGAAATGATGATGTAAATGAACGCGAAGCAAAAGCCAGTCAAGGTTAGAAAAAGAGAGGGCAAATTCTGGGGTGTAACAGGAGGATGAGTAAACCGGATTTCTTTTGGTGTTTTCATATTCAAGGTTGTATATGAGCATTTGTTTATCAGGAAACAAGTTGTTGACCTCTTCCCAAACAAACTTTGGGACACCTGCACTTAAGAGAATACATCTAACCCTCTAAAGTATAAGTATAATTCTCTAAAACCTTTCTGCTAGAATATTTCACTGGGGTGTTCTATAACTTATTTATGCCTAGAAATTCCCACCTACCTGTAATAATCACTTAAAAAATCATAACATAATTCAAGACCATTATCTATACAAAATTTCTTGAATTTCCTTTTAGTTTGATTGTCAATGATTTTATTTTCCAATTATTGAAGGTCTCATAAACCTCGTCTTTAGTTTTGAGAATGTGAATCCACAACTTCCTTAAGAAATCATCTACACAAGTTAGGAAGTATTTTGCACCAGAATGAGAAAGAGTTCTAGATGGTCCCCATATATGAGCATGATTCGAATCCAAGGTGTCTTTAGTTCTTTGTTGACCAACTCCAAACTTTTCTCTACAAGCCTTACCATAAACACAATGTTCATATAAATTTAGTTTCTCCACTTTATCGCCACATAGTGAACCTTGCTTACACAACTCCACCCAACCCATTTCACTCACATAATCTAACTTTCTATCTCACAACTTAGTTCTTGGCATGTCTCTTATAAAAGATAAAGTTAATGGCCTAACTACTATCTCTCCTTCCAATGACTGCATCCCATACTTCCTTACACCCCTCATGAGATGACAATACTTTAGTCCTCCATAATATTTAATATGACATTTCACCTCTAAATAGATTACCTTTTCTATCTAGTTCACTAAGAAAATATATATTTCTCTTAAGGTCAGGAACAAATCTCACTTATATAATCCTTTAAATCACATCATGTAATTTGAACCTTATTGATTCAATACCTTGAATCTTACATGACCTATTGTTTTCAAGTAACACTTTCGCTTCTTGTAGATCAATGAAATTCTCAAACCATGACTTATTTGGTGTTATATTCTCCATCAAATTTCTGAAAGTTCATTATTAAAGCTTCTACAAACTCATACCCATCTTAGACTATAACTACATTTCTTTCTTCTTTTGATTTGTGATAATTGTAACCATTTTGTTAGATATTGTGTTGGGGGTTTATTGTAAAACATGCACAAGAAGAAAATGAAAGTAGTACGATAAAAGTTGTACAAAATAAATTCCAAAGTGTGTGTTTATTCTAAGCTTTAGGTTCGATTCGCCCCCACCAATCTAGGAAAATTGGATGCAAATGGGTTATCCGGCGAATCCTCTTCAGGATACTTTGGAAACCTTAACATTAATCACACATTCACATTAAACATATCAATCAATGATATTTTACGGAATTAAGTTTCTTCACATATTCTCGTGCACTAGAAAAATAAAGGAATGACTTATATATATATATATATATATATATATATATATATATATATATATATATATATATATATATATATATATATATATATATATATATATATATATATATATATATATATATATATATATATATATATATATATATATATATATATATATATATATATATATATATATATATATATATATATATATATATATATATATATATATATATATATATATATATATATATATATATATATATATATATATATATATATATATATATATATATATATATATATATATATATATATATATATATATATATATATATATATAGACACACACACACACACACACACACACACACACACACGCTTGAAACATGTATTTTCGTGTCCATTTACAGCTTAAATAATATCTCTATTTATAGAGAAATTAATGTCAATTGGTGAAGAAAAACAACCTTTGAATTACTGAATATTTGAACCATTTCTATCTTCTTTTTATTTGTGATAATTGTAACTATTTTGTTAGATCTTGTGTTAGGGGTTTATTATAAAACATGAACAAGAAGAAGATGAAAACAGTACGATGAAAGTTTCACAAAATAAATTCCAAAGTGTGTGTTTACTCTAAGCTTTAGGCTTGATTCGCCCCCACCAATCTAGAAAAATTGAATACAAATAGGTTATCCGGCGAATCGCATATTCACATTAAACATATCAATCAATAATATATATATATATATATATATATATATATATATATATATATATATATGTATATATATATATATATATATATATGTATATATATATATATATATATATATATATATATATATATATATATATATATATATATATATATATATATATATATATATATATATATATATATATATATATATATATATATATATATATATATATATAACCTTTGAATCAAAGAATGTTTGAACCAATAAGGATTCAAACTCGTCATCTTTGAGCAAATATAAAAAATCCCATCCACTACACCGCATAACAACTTATGATATAAATTATTCATAAAATCAATTTAATCATTATTGTTTTTCAATTCAATATTTTGGAAATTTCTCCAACAATCCCCCACCATTTTCAAAATATAACTAAATTCATTATTCAGGAAATTTCATGCCTATAGATAAAGGTATCTTACGATTTGAACCATTACTTAGTAAGTTAAGTTTTCACTCATCCTCGAATAGATTGGTATATAAGCTTTGAACCAAATATTCATTAGAACAAGCTGCATAACTCACACATGAAATCTCGGTAGCATTGAACAAGTTATTAATATGATACATTTAATAAGACCCTGTATCTCATATCCTTTTCATGAGAATTTAAGAGTCAAGCCCCTGAACTCTTTGAAGCGGCATCACTTCATTCTCATATAGGTATACTATATCAGAAATGCACACATAATTATGCATTCCAGCAAACATATGTTATATGTCTATTAAGAGAAAAAAAACTCATCCGACCATATTTATTCTTATGGTCCAAGTACTTTTACCCATTGGGATATATCTATAGTCAAGTACTTCAATCACTCTAATAGTATACTTTCACCATTGAACTCAAGACTTAATGTTAATCAAGTATGAGTTGAGTTTCCACTATCGATGATTAATTAGATATGAACTTGTTCCACATTCTTAATGATGTCTTAACTGTTTTTAATTGTATCCAAAAACATCATATCATTTTCAATGCTTTCATCAAAGAATTACAAGATTTTCCTAACTTTAATGAATTTCGAATATTCAATTTTTAACTAATCATACATATGATTATTTTATGTATTCTTGATAGTATTTACTAACTATCATCAACCCATGATATTTTTGTAATTTTAGTACAATTATCATATACAAAATAAATCTATATTCTTGATAGTTTTTACAAACTATCACCATGACACTTTTGTCATCCATTTTATCATATACACAAATTTTATGTCATTATTCCTTTGCTGACCTTTTTAGTTTGAAGTTTTACATCCATTAAATATATCCAAAATATACTTAGTAAATTAAATATTTGTAGCAATTGACTACCATGTGTCGCTTGCGCGAAAATAAGGCGCCGACACAACAGAAGAGTCACCACCTTTCGTTATTTATCCCTCGGAGCGGGAAAGGAAACGATCGGAAAAACCTAACGAATAAGGGTAAGACAAGGTCATCGCAACCATTGTCTGGGTTCGGGAGTCGGTTACACAAGGGGAAGGTATTAGCACCCCTCACGTCCGTCGTACTCGACGGAATCCATGCTTGCTTGTTTACTTGGATGGGTTGGTTTTATCTATCTACCTATCAAGGCTGGCTGAAAAAGAAAAGAAAAATGACTCGGAAAAGCATCGCACTTTATGCCTACGTATTCTCATCAGAGAATAAGAAATCAGAGTCAACGTAGTTCGGCCTACGAAGGGGTATGGGGGAAGGTAGCTCGCCAAGACATCGCCATCTTGTGCCTACGTACTCTCAACAGGCATGAGAGATCAGAGCTCACGTAGTTCGGGAAACTACAGTTTATTTCCTGTTTTTACGAAAGAAGTGTTTTTTATTGTGTTTGCGATTTCAACCGCACTAGAGACTATGACCTAAGAGTGAATGCGTCGCATGTCACCCAAAGGGTACCATACTAAACATCCAGCCTGTGGAAAAGGAACTCCCCCACAATCCTTTCTCAGATAGCTTAAGGCTCGTAACGTACGAAAGAAATCATTCATGATTACTGTATCTTAAACTGTTTTGAGATGAGAAGAGAACAGGTCCAACTAGGAGGGAGACTATCAAGTCCTACTGTTATCATGCCATGGATTCATCCTATGGTTGAGGTTTGAACATGGAACTCCTAGAAGTTGTCATGCATAGGTTTCAACCTAAAAGTCTATCATCAAATCCTTATCAAAGGAAATGAGAGTCCTAAGGGATCATGTCAATGATACACCAAAACAGACAAAGCATCAGTTTAACAGTAAAATGCATGCAATGCAAGTGAGGGAGGAAATGTGTGTGGGGCTTCAGCCTCCACAAGCTCGTCTCGACCTCAAGCCAGTCATGAAATAACAGTAATCATACTGAAAAATAAACAACATGCTATCAAGCAATAAACAGTAAACTGCAGTCATACAGATAAAAGAAATGAAATACCATCCATGTTTGAGAAAGAAATTATCTACATCTAAGCTCTCCCTAATCCTAACCCTAAAAACAAAACCCTAATCTACCTCTAAGCAAAGCCCTAAAGAAAAACCCTAATCAAAAGAAATCAATCCCAGTCTTCAAGCTTCAAAACAAGCTTACCAAAGAAAGGGAGCTAAGTAGGCAGACTCATAGTGCCTTCCTCAGGAAAGCACTAGGAGGCTTATACTTAGGACTCATATCCCATGTGGCTCAACAACTGTGATCGGTTTACGTTCCTCCTCCGGAGAAACTAAACTCACATGAAGGCTCCAACATCATTGGATACTTGAGAAATCCTACATGAACTAAGGGAACTAAGTGAACAGACCCATAATGCCTTCCTCAGGAAAGTACTAGGGGGCTTCCACTTAGGAATCATATCCCATGTGGCTCAACAACTGTGATAGGTTTACATTCCTCCTCAGGAGAAACTAAACTCACATGAAGGCTCCAACATCATTGGATACTTGGGAAATCCTACATGAACTAAGGGAACTAAGTGAACAGACCCATAGTGCCTTCCTCAGGAAAGTACTAGGGGGCTTCCACTTAGGAATCATATCCCATGTGGCTCAACAACTGTGATCGGTTTACATTCCTCCTCAGGAGAAACTAAACTCACATGAAGGCTCCAACATCATTGGATACTTGGGAAAGAGGTGAGAAGAAAGAATGAAAGACATCCATAGTGCCTTCCTCAGGAAAGTACCATGAACTTCCCTCAGACTCCAGGGTCTCAAACCTCACAGAAAGAGAGCAAGCTCCTAAACCAGGCCTTCAATCCATGCCTCACCGAATCCTCTAGTATGCTCCACTAATCCCCACAATGAGATGCCAAGCTCCTCCAACCAAAGGGAAACTCCAAACCAAAGCAAACTAAACAAAACTTGCCCTAAAGGCCACACAAACAACCATTCAATTCAAAAATCGACCAAAAACAGTATATTATTCTATTAATTCCTAATATAAATGCTAGGGGATCCTACATAACTACCCTTAAGTCCCATATATTCCCCATAGACTAAATTGCCCTATAAAACCTAAATCTAAAATTGTTATGAACCTATGCTAAAGTTTTAATCAAATTCTATACTACCTAGAACTACCTAATTAAAACTAACCTAAAAATTATCACAAAATTATGAAATTAATTCAGGGGGAACCTAAACCATTCATATAATCATCCTAAAAAAATTGAATCAAAAATCCTAAGGGAACTACCCTAATTAAATTCTACAAGTTAGCATACCAACTAAAAGAATTAAAAAAAGCAATTAAAAGTAAAAATGCACAAAAAATATAAAAATGAAATAAACTGTCTATTTTATGATTTTATATTTTTCTAGACAGAAAATGAAAATTGGGAAAAAAAGTTTCATTAAAAAATATTCATTTTTTATTTTGTTATGATTTTTTGAAGTTTAAAGAAATTTGGAGAAAATATAATATGAGAAATTCATCATGGGGTATGAAAAGCAATATCATCTAGTTAAAAATCAATTGGGCCAAGAATATGGGGGGTGGGGAGAGTAATTCGTGTGAGGCCCATGTTGATTCATTAATCCATTTTCGTGATTAAATCCTGGCCCTCCGATCGGCCTCCAAGTCAAAGAGTCTCACGCAAATCCAATGGCTCATGTATCATCTTCAACCTTTGGACATTAGGGTTTAGAAACACCATGAAAATACAAGCTCCATGCATGCAACTTTCCACCACTTGTTCTCTCTCATTTCTCCATCAAATGACACAATCCAAGAACCAAACTTGACTAGAATTTTATGTAGAATCCAACCATGCCTTTGGATTTCGTTGAAACTAACTACATCATGCAAACCGAACCACACAACTCCATGGATCCAAACTTTCTTCAATTTTCGACCATCATAAAACTCAACAATCTTTGTATATAATTAATCTCCATGCTATGCTGATCACAATCAATCAATTCTCATGCATTATCATCCATTAAATCATGTGTTCTACCTCCATCAAGAATCAACCTCCATTAATGAAACCTCACTAATTGGTCTAAAACTCATCCAAACGAATCCCCTAATGGTCTCTAATAGTTTCACAACAAGAACTAATCTTAACCATGCCTAAAACAGAGTGTGGGAAAGATTTAGCATACCTTGACCCTACAATGGCAAGTGTTGAAAAGCTTCGAACCAGACCTTGTGGATCTTCAAGAATGGTCTCTATGTGATGAATAACACTCTCCTTGCACAAGATTTGATGGAGATGGCTTGTATCTTCAGATTCAATCCTTTTTGCTCTCTTGCAACTTCACTTGAAAAGCTCCAATTCTTCAACAATGGTGGCTCACTCCAGCATGAACATGTTCAAGGAGGTTTGCAGTGATGATTTGTGGAAGAAAATGGAAGGGTAATGAAGAGACAAATGGAGTTTCAATACAATTTGCAAAATGGAAAGTTTTGGTTCAAACTCTTTTTTCTACCACCATGAACATCAACAATCACCAACCTTTCACCAATGGGCTTTGCAATCAATATATAGAGGTGTTTAGAAGGGTCTAGAATCATCTAGATCAATCTAGTAGGAACTTGAAGTTTCTAGGGTATGGTACTTGCATTTTACTTCCCACCACATGAGATATCATGACAAAAACCCCATAACTTGAGTAATTAACTTGATTTTCTCCTTAAGTGGTATTTTGGACAAGATACAAAGCTTAAACACCTTGTTTATGAAGCTTTTCTTTGTTTTGACTTGGTGCCCCATTATGCAAGTAAGACTTTTACAAAGCAACTCCAAAATTTAAGCCTCAAATCAAAATTGTGGCTGAACCATTGTTCTTAAAATGTCCTTGGGAGTCAAAATGACCTATCATATGCCATGGTTAGGATTTGGAACTTGGATTTTAGGATTTTCCATTTCACTTGAATTAACTTATGTCCCATTTTTAGGCTATTTTTATCACTTTTTTTTATGAGCCTTTCCAACATCTCATGACCACCCTACTAGCCTTAAAACATCATTCTAAGCAACTTTAATGCTGAAGGTTTTTCCATTTGAAGCTTGGAAGTAGGAGATATGGCCATATGCTTGAAATGACCTATAACTGCCAAATGACCAAAATGCCCTTTGCTTGCCAAAGTCATAAGTTGAGTTCTACAAATCCTATCAAGTACTTCTAGTACTTTCTAGAAAGCTAAGAAGATGCTCTTCAACATTCATTCTGACCAAGAGATCATAGGAATTATCCTACTAGGGCAAAAGTTGTCTGCAAGTTGGGTGACTTTCAAGGACCCAGATTCACATACCTCAGATGACCTGTAATTTGTCAAAACCATAACTTGAGCTATGTAAATCCTATCAAGGACTTCTACCACTCAAATTAAAGCTAAGAACAAGCTCTACAACATTCATTTTGTGGGGAAGATGAGATGACAATCACATCTTGAGCTAAAACTACCGGGAAGATAGGGATCAAACTAGGGGATTTTACACTGTTAATCCTTAGAAACCCTAGCTTAAAACTTCTCAAACTCCTCAATCATGATGAGTTGGTCTAGGAATCATCCTTATAACATCTCAATACATCATTCCATGATCTCATGGCTCTTGGATTAGGTCTCAACCTTCTCCAAATCGTTAGTTGACCTAGGGTTGACCCAATCAAAACCCTAGTTCTACCACTCCTGGTTGAATCTTCTGAATTCTTGCATAATGACCTCTCTGTGCTTCATGATGGCTTTCAATACATCTCATAGGCTTTCTCAAAGCTTCAAGTCTATTTTTCAAAGTCTCAGAATCATCTGAGGAGCTCCCACAACTCTCAAGTTATGAGACACACAACCTTGGTTCCAACCAATTTCTCTGAGGATCTCTTGAACTAAGGTATCAACCTTCAAACACTTGATGGATAAATAATTCTTGGTCAAATTTTAGGGTGCAACAGCTGTCCCTATTCAAACGGCTTGAACCTGACTGGGTGAGAAGCGAACGACTCTCATCCAATCAAGGTGCGAGACGGTTGAATACCGGTAAACCCGAAAATTTACCAACTGCACGAGCACACGATACTCTGCGGGGAACAAATCTTCGAATACTGCAATAGTAGCTGCACGGCAACTAGCTGGAGAAATACTGATCCGACATCGCCGTCAGTTATCCACATTCTTCTGACATTGTCATCCGACAACCAAAACACCCAACATCGCCGCTGGAAGACTAAACCATCTGACATCACCGTCAGAAGCAGAAAAAATTCTGAGGAACACCCAACATCGCCACTGGAACACCAAATTACCTGACATCGCCGTCATAAACAACCATAACTCGGGGAAATAAACATCCAACATCGCTGTCGGAGAACTAAATCTGACATCGCCGTCGATCAACCAAAACATCCAACATCGCCGCTGGAGAACTAAATCTGACATCGCCGTCGGACAATCAAAATACCCCGCATCGCTGCTGGAGAACTGAATCTGACATCGCCGTCGGACAATCGAAATACCCCGCATCGCCGCTGGAGAACTAAATCATCTGGCGTACCCAACATCGCCGCTGGAAAACTGAATCTGACATCACCGTCGGACCATCAAAATACCCAACATCACCGCTGGAGAACTAAATCTGACATCGCCGTCGGACAATCAAAATACCCCGCATCGCCGCTGGCGAACTGAATCTGACATCACCGTCGGACCATCAAAATACCCAACATCACCGCTGGAGAACTAAATCTGACATCGCCGTCGGACAATCAAAATACCCCGCATCGCCGCTGGAGAACTGAATCTGACATTGCCGTCGATCAATCAAAATACCCCGCATCGCCGCTGGAGAACTAAATCTGACATCGCCATCGGACAATCAAAACACCCAACATCGCCGCTGGAGAACTGAATCTGACATCGCCGTCGATCAACCAAAATACCCAACATCACTGCTGGAGAACTAAATCTGACATCGCCGTCAGACAATCAAAATACCCCGCATCGCCGCTGGAGAACTGAATCTGACATTGTCGTCGATCAATCAAAATACCCCGCATCGCCGCTGGAGAACTAAATCTGACATCGCCGTCGGACAATCAAAACACCCAACATCGCCGCTGGAGAACTAAATCTGACATCACCGTCGATCAACCAAAATACCCAACATCACTGCTGGAGAACTAAATCTGACATCGCCGTCGGACAATCAAAATACCCCGCATCGCCGCTGGAGAACTAAATCATCTGGCATACCCAACATCGCCGCTGGAAAACTGAATCTGACATCGCCGCCGAAAACAAACATCACTCTGAGAGACACTCGACATCACCATCGTACAAACATCATCTCTGCTGGGGATTTAAAGAGTCTGACATCGCCGTCGAACATAATCTTCTGACATCGCCGTCAAAACAGACATAATCTGACCTCGCCGTCGAAGCAAACATCCAACATCGCCGCCGGAAACAAACATAATCTGACCTCGCCGTCAAAACAAACATCCAACCTCACCGCTGGAAATAAACATAATTTGACCTCGCCGTCAAAGAAAACATCCAACCTCACCGCTGGAAACAAACATAATCTGACCTCGCCGTCAAAGCAAACATCCAACCTCACCGCTAGAAATAAACATAATCTGACCTCGCCGTCAAAGCAAACATCCAACCTCACCGCTGGAAACAAACATAATCTGACCTCGTCGTCGAAGCAAACATCCAACCTCACCGCTAGAAATAAACATAATCTGACCTCGCCGTCAAAGCAAACATCCAACCTCACCGCTGGAAACACACATCTGACCTCGCCGTCAAAGTGGAGAAACTTCATTGGGGAATTGGTCACACGGTAACCGGTAATACGTAGCCGATCATACCGCTTCATTAACACGGTCAGACCTCAATCATGGAGTCTTCAGGAGAGATTCTAACTTCGCCGTTGGAAAACCTGCTGGGGATGACGCTTCGCCGCTGGGGAATTCGGAGAACTATCACGTAACTCCGCTCTGGGGGTTCAGAACTCATTATGGATAAATCAACTCTGCTGAGGACTGCAATAATCATCTTGAACTGATAACCATTCTGAGCAAACACTTTGTTGGGGATTCCAAGAACTATCCTGGGCAACTCTTGCTGGGGACAAACCAATCACGGTCTGAGCAGCTTCCACGGATTCGGCTCTCTTGGAGTTTCAGGAATCGTCCTGGGCGCTCTTCGCCGGGGACTATAGGTATCAATTTGAGCAACCAACTCGGGAGACTGCACTGAGGTCTTAAGAATCATCTTAAGCAAACGACCCTGCTGGGGAATTCAAGAATCGTTTTGAACTGAAGACTTCGCTGGGGGAGAATATCAGGAATTATCCTGAGCAACTGATCCTTCGGCGGAACACCTGTAAAACAAGAACGGTAACAACCTAGATCATGTTTATGATGCATATGCTTCGGCGCCATGCCCCAAACGGTGTAAATGCTATGCGTTTATGGCAAATGCTATGCGATCATGCATAATGATGCGATCCCGTCAGCAAAATAAATGCCGAGGGGGAAATCCTCCTGTCGAGGGGAAGGAACTACTCAGATAGAGGAATCATCCTGCTGAGGAGAATATGGTCACGCCAATATCAATCGGTCTCCGTCTGGGGAAAAGATCTGCCGTGGACTGCTACAGGGGAAACAACTTCAGTTGATTACTACAGGGGAAACGAAGCTCTACGAGGACCTGGACCTGCTGACGGAAAGTGATATCAATCGCGAGAATAAACTGCGTGGCCGTCACGACTACTCTTCTGGGGATGATAACTTTGTGGGGACAAACTTCAGCTGCTCAACACTCCACTGGGGAAAAACCAATCATGATCTGATCACCTTCCAAGGATTCGGCTCTCTTGGATATCTGCAAACTCGGCTGAGGAAGGAGAAGCCATTCTGCTTCGCTGGGAAGAGTACAACTCTGGGGGAAATACAACATCAGCTATTCAATGCTCTGCTAGGGAAAATCCACTCATGGTCCCCACTGCTTCCAAGGATTCGGCTCTCTTGGGGGTTTGCGGACTCAGCCGGGGAGAGAAATCATTCTACTTCACTGGAGAGTACGACTCTGATGAGGAATTTCAATTCCGCTGGGGAAGAAGGAGTCATCCGACTTTGGGGGAGAGCACAACTCTGCAGAGGAATACAGCCTCAGCTGTTCCAACACTCTACTGGGGAAGAGGGAATCATCCGGCTTCAGGAGAGAGTATGACTCTGGGTGGGGGAATCTCAATTCCGCGGGAGACTTCAGTCTGGCACCATCAGTTACTGCATACTTCGGCGTATGAATAATTTCCTACGAATCCTGCACTTGTGACCCGGTGCTGGGGAAGAATCCTGCTCCGGCGACTTTACTGGAGAAAACACAAGCTTCGGCACCCGAACATTTCTACGAAATCTGCACTTGTGACCCGGTGCTGGGGAACGAATACGAGCTTCAGCGCGCGACTCAGCTGATGAGGTGACGTTCCTTCAGGATGCGTCTGCTTGGGGAAGAGAATCATCTCTGCCTGGGAAAAGCTAACCACCTGGTTCGTGTTTCAATATGCACATACTGGGAAATGCATGGATGAGTGTAATGCTCCGTGCGAAACAGAAATGCTACACTTTTGTTATGCAATGATGCAAGGAAATGCCCCAGCAAAATAAATGCTGGGAAGAGGAACCATCCTCTCGGGGAAAGTAACCACTCTGTTGAGGAAAAAGCTACCCTTCAGGGAAACGACAACCTGCGCCAATCTCAACTGGGCTTAAACCTTGGGACGACGGGCTCCTCCGGGAAACACAGCACATCAGGCTGAACAACACACCACCCTCTGCTACTCCGCATGGGGAAAGCGATAAATGCCCTGAACGACTCTCTGGGAAACGACCCTTCTAGGGAACATAGCCTTCAGGCTACAAGACACTCATGTCATTAAGTCCTCAAACTCACGGGGATAAACAAACTTCCGCTTGCTGGACAATCCGTCAGGATCTGCTTGGGGGAACACTTCATCCGCCAACCATGGCTATGCCCGGCTGGGGATATCAATCTACCTGCCTGCTGCTGGTGAAGTGCTATCCTCTTGCTGGGGAAAAGGGCTACACTCTGTTGACGATATCAATCTTGACACGCTGAGGATAACTCTTGCACACGTCTCGCGGTGACTGACCCTTGCTGGGGACAACTGATAGACCAATCAAGTCTGGGGGAGTATTCGTGTATCAACACTGCTGGGGATATCAATCCTTAGCTACTCGTTATTCACTCTGATGGAGATGTGTCGATCCTATCAAGGAAACACCTCTGACATCTGCGGAAGACAACAATCGATCACTGAACTCGAATCTCACTTCACCGAGGAAGACAACCCTGAACGGTCTTTTTTGAACACCCTAAGTCCTTATAGGGTACGAAGCAATCCGCTGAGAAACAAATCTTCTCTGGCTGACATCAAAATCTACCCGTCTAGAGATTACTCAATGAGGGGATCATCGCCGACCTCTGCTTGAGGAATGAGTCATTGACCTAGACTCGGAGGGAAAGGGATTCACACTCGGACTCTGTGGGGATACAACATTGCATCAGTCCCACTGTTGGGGAAATAAACCCAAATCTGCCGGTCAGGGAAAGCTTCAGTCTCAACCCACCTGGGAAAATAGCACATCAGGCTAATCAACGTTCAATGCTTGGGATGGCCATATTCTGCCGGGAATATCAATCTCGCCCTACTGAGGCTAATCTTGACCCTACTCTGATAAGGGATAAATGCCACCTCAATTGGCTGCAGTATCAAACTGCTCAGAGGAAACAATCTCAAACTATACATCTCTGCTGAGAAACAATCCTGATTCAACAACGTCAGCACAGGGGATACAGACTACCAATCATGGAGCCGAGTAACAGGTTAGGCTGTAGGATAACAATCCAATGACAACAAGGCTTCTCTAGAAGGCTCAGGTCGTGGCAGGGTAATGGCGCGGTTCCCCGACACTCAATTCTTGCTAGGGTGAACAAACTCATTTGGACAACTTGCCCCAGTACGATTCAACTTGCCTCAATCCGACCTTTGGGAATAATTCATTCTGAACAGAAAACAACTGGCAACAAGACAATCTTCAGATGGTTTGCCCCAACATCTGTACAACGGAAGGATTCATCCTCCACTAATCAACTCTCAGCATAGTTGGCTCCAATATCTCTGAAGTAGCTTGCCCCTGAACGAGCGATGAACGACTCAACGTGCTCTAATTGAACACTGGAGGGATCTGCCCCTAAATCGCAAGAATTCTGGATAACTGCCCCTGATTGGGCCTCGAGAAGGTTCACTTCCGATCAACCGCTTCTTCCATAAACTGCCCCATAATCAACTGATACTCTGGGACTTGTCCTCAGACAAACTGATTCCATACTCACTGGAAGTCAATGCCCCAGATTCACAGGGTTTCATAGCATACCACTCTGATCCAGACTGCTAACGATTCAGTCCTGATTGACTATTCCCTGTTGAAGTTCCTCCGTATCAGCTACTGACCTGCAATTAAAATTGTCTATTCACGAATGGTAATTTTAATACAATGTTCATGCAAATTTCGAAAAAATGTTGTACTGTCACTCATTTACGTGTCATGCTAGTGAGTGACGAATGAACCAAAGAGTTCAAACGTAGTGCTGATGTGATCAGTGAAAAATACAATAAGGATATGATTAGCAAATCATGCAGGAGTCAGGTTACTCAACCTTATCGTGATGCGCTTTCAGAATAAACCCTGCCTCAATTAGGTCTTTTAAGGGTTGTATCGTGGTCGGGTTCACGGTTCGTGAAACAAAGGATATTTGGCTCAAATTATGATTTGTACCCACCCCTTCTACGTGATGATCTCCGATCCTAAAGTCCAGTTAACTTAGCTCGAGCGCTCGCCTCTTCGAGAGGTATGTCGAACATTGGGAACAACTGGTTAAAGAATTCACAAGGTGTTTCGGAGTGACAATTACTCCTTTTTCGTTTCGGTGTCTGTATCTACACGACTTCGTCCTTGTTTGAGGATTTTTCTTCTTTATATCCTTTCTTTTTCATTCTTTTGATTCCCTAATTTTTGCCTGGACTGACTCTTCAGAGTTCTTTTCGATTTTTCTTTTGAAGTCCAGCGGGATGCCCTGATTTTTGCCTAAGTATTTGCTTTCTAGCTTTTCTTTTTTACTTAGCGGGCTCTCTTTTTCTTTTTTTTTCCTTGGAACAAGGTCGTGTGACACTGATTGTCTTGATTGCTCCGAAAGGATTATAACTGTTTCACTCCTGATTGGTGAGGTTTAACCATTGTGGTTGACGAGGTACGACCTCTGGCGAGGAATATGATGTGATTGGTCCTCGAAGGACAACACTCCTCTATGAGACTTGAACGCTCGATCAAGCTAACTGACAACTACCCTGCCCCGGGTTACGATATGAGGGTTTAAAAATCCGAAAGAAACTCCTACTTCTCGGCTCGAAGTGGTTAACAAGGGATTCTCTTCCTTATCTCTCCGGTGTTTAGGGGATTTGAAACAATGCCTTATACGTCATCGGCAAGGTTTTATCTGAAAGCAATACGATCATCGGCTATGAGTATTCAGTTTCATCATCCTCCCTCCAATCTTTGCTAATCATCGTGATAAAGTGGAGTGAATAAAATACAAGTGTCAGTGCAATGCAGTAAATGAGTGACAACGACATAATTAATTCAGAAAAATGCATAGTCACTTTATTAACATTACCATTCGAAACATACAATGTTTAACAGCAAGTAGTAACTAACAGAAAAGAAACTACAAATGCAAATGGTAAAAAATCTGAGGACTGCCAATGCTGAGGACGTCTGCCCGTCTGGACCACTGGCTTCTGGAAATAACCCTCTGAATCTGCGAGCTCAGACAGCTGAGGGGTTTTCGCGCACAACCAAAACTCCATCTGGAAAGGAAATACACCCTTTATCGATCAACTGTTGCACTTTCACCTGAAAAGCTTTGCAATCTTCAGTTGAATGCCCCGGAGATCCACCATGGTAACCACACTGAGCATGGGGATTGTACCCTGGAGGGTAAGGCTCTGGCACGGGCTTGAGAGCTTTCGGTTCCACCAAAGACTTCTGAATCAATTGTGGAAGAATCTGGCTATACGGCACAGGCACTGGATGGAAAGGAGCATTCCTTTGTTCCAAGTGGTTGCGAGGCCTCTTTCGATTCTGGTGCTGGTATTCTTTCCGCCAAGGAGCAAGAGGTCGTCGTTTCTGAATGGCAACGGCCCCTTTGTTTAGGCGCTTGCTTCCTTGAACTTGATCCAGGTAGAAACTGCGAGCGAGGCGATTCAGTCACCAAAAGTCGTGGGACATATTCAAGATCTTTCTCAGCTTCAGGCAAAGGAGTGGAATCATTCACCTCTTCTGCAGGGTACGGGATAAACTTTCCCGATGCTCTCATGCCGCCCGGCACAAACCTAATTGTCCTTGAGTCAATAAGGTCTTGAATCTTATTCTTGAGAGCCTTACATGTTTCAACATGGTGCCCCGGTGCTCCTGAGTGGAAATCACAATGTGTGCTGAGATCGACGTCTGGTGACACGTCATCTGGTGGATCCAAAGTCCGAAGCTTGAGGACACGGTTCTGAACCAACAGTGGCAACAGCTGGGCATAACTCAGAGGTATTGGGTACACAGCTCTATCAAGTAGCCTCTTCTTTTGATTACGACCTTCAGGGTTATTCTGAGATGCCTGGCGCGGCTGCTGACGAGTCAGGTCTTGAGCTTCATGCTGTGTAGAGGATCTATGAAGTCCACTTGACTTCAGCACAGGTGGCACTGACGGCAATGGAGGAAGCACTTTGGTCTCCACCTTGGGTGCTTGATCACTCTCCTTTTTTAGCATCCTTCTCACCACTCCCATAAGAAAGCTCAACTGATTCTGCAGCTGCTGATTCTCTTCTCTGAGTACTTGCTGGTCCAGGCGCACTGCCTGTATGTCATTCATGACCTGCCCCAACTGGCTTTGGATTTTCCCCAACTCAGCTTGTACCTGCTCCATTAGTCTGAGTTGCTCGATTCTAAGTCAAACCTGCAAACACAAGGGTTAGAAGACAAGCCCCGACTTCCGTCATGCAAGATGAATTATGCTAATGCCATGGGTGTCTGTACGTTTAGGAGATCACCCCTAGTTCTGGTGTCAACGTGCCAACATAGTGTCAATGCAGTGATAAGACTGGATCCATTCATGGAAGAAAATATCTCATATTGTCCGGGACACCAGAATCAGGGTACGAAGTGCGCCTGCAGCACAGACACCTACTAATGGGATGCAAAATAAATATGCGAACTAATGCAAAATGCAGTCATGCAATAATATATCCAGGTAGCTGCTGTTGTGGAGATTTTGTATCAACAATCACTAATGAGAAGAAAACCCCGATGTAAGACCACTGATCTGATCTGCTAAGAATAACCATCTGATAGGACGATATACATAGGATCAAAATTCTGCTCTGTCGAGAACAAATGTCTGATAATAAGGACCTCGGATGTATGATCAAAAAATATCTGCTGATGAAGTCTTCAGACCCCAAATCAAAAATCTGCCCTATCAAGAACAATCATACAGCTGCTGATGAGATCTTCAGACCCCACTCAAAATCTGCTCTATTAAGAACAAACAACATCTGCTGATGAGATCTTCAGACCCCAGAAATATGCTCTATCAAGAACAAACCACTGATGACAATACTCTGATCAAAACCTGCTCTATCAAGAACAGACAGATCTGCAACTGAGAAACCTGGTACCAACATAACTGATCCACTGTCAAGAAAACCAGGTGGTCTGGAGGTCAAAGTTTCCTGCAATAAACCCAATCCCGCTCACAGGTATGGACCTAATCCACGGACAAAGGTACGACATCCTATGCGGTCATCAGTGCCACAGACTTTCATGAGTGACGATACGATTCCCAGAAGGAGTGGCATCATCAAGTCATGAAGAGGCCTCACTTAGCTGACTTCCAAATGATCGGTCCCCAGAGTCGACAATCCTCACGTCTGGACTCCCCTCAGATCCTCAGGACCGGAAAGGAGCACCTCGGCGAGAACCTCGTCTGAGCGCAGATTTCGTAGGGAACTGTGCCTGCTCAGTAGACAGGTTCGTCTACTACTCTCCGCAACTATGTCTAGGTGCATACTCAAGCCCAGGTCCGGCTTCTCACTCATAGTAACCTCCCTCTCCCACAACAATAATCATAATAATATAGTGCTGAAAGTAAATGCGGAAAGGTAAAGGTACGAAAAAGTAAAGTGCGGAAAAGATAAAACACATATGCACAACACCCAACAGATAAACACCCAAGCGCTAGGATTGACTCGCGTAGGGGTGTTGCACCCCAAAATTTGCCCTCACAATACAAGACTTTGTGTTCCAAGAAGGTTCACAAGGTTCACAAAATTCACAATTGGTCAGAAGAGTTGACAATTCCCTCAGACAATGCACCTCCTAAGCAGTGCATCCAAAACTAGGGTTTTGACTTTAATCAGGCTAAATGGACTTCCAAGACTTCAAGTGAGCTTCATAACATCTTATATGTGTATAAGAACCCCCATGTCAAGTTTCAAGACTTTTCTCAAAAGTTTGCTCAGTCAGATGATCAGATAAGTCAAAAGCAGTCAATGCAGTTAAAAGGTCAAACTGAGGTCAACTGTGGTCAAACCAAAGTCAAACTTCATGATTTTTTTTTTTTGCCAACATCAAAGAGAGGTTGGGTGAGAAATATTATCATAATAACTGTAATACCCCAAATTTTGCCCTAAGATTTGTCGTCGCATTTCATTGCATTTAATCAATTACTAACAAATTTGTGTAGTCGTTTGACTTTTGCAGGTAAATATCATATGGCATGCATTTTTTTTCTAAAAAGTAAAAATGGCACAATTGGCAGGAGGACATGTGTAAGGAGTTATGAGTGTGAGAGGTTGAGAGTTCGAATCTCACCTTTGTCATTTTTTTTGTTTTTTATTATTTTTACTCTAAATTTTTCTATCTTTCATTAAAAAAATAACAAAAATAGTTTTTTATTATTATTTAATTATTATTTTCGTATTTTAATTAAATCATTTTTTAAAATATTATTTTTTTCACTTTTTTCTAAATTATTCATAAAAATATCCAAAAAATCATAAAATAAAAAATATTGAAAAAAATTTTGTTCTTTTTATAATATTTTTTATTTTAGGAATCAATAGGATTATTAGTTTTTATTTTAAGTTTATTTTAATTATTTTAAATTATTTAAATTTTATTTTTTCTTAACTAATTATTTAGTTTGGGCTTTAAAATGGGCTTTAGGGACATTATTGACAATTTGGTGTTAACCCTAATTTGTTCCCTATATATACATGTGTTGCCTTGTTGGAAAAAAAGGGGGAGAATGAAAAAAACCTAAGAGGAGTGAGTGTCGTTTGCCGTTATTTAGTTTTCTTCTTCATCCATTACTATTGTTTCTTTTTCTTCATCGTTTACCGTTATTTCTTTTCCTTCATCTATTACTGTTGTTTCTTTTTCTTCATCTTTTACCGTTATTTCTTTTTCTTCATCTTTTACCGTTATTTCTTTTTCTTTATCTATTACTGTTACGTTTATATATATATAATTTTTAAATTGTTAGAGTTTATATATATAAGATTTTTGATCGAATTATGTCGATACGATGTTTGCACATTTGTGTGCATGACGCGTGACATTTGTGTTAGTTCGATCTGGTTGCGATGATCGCATTCTTGTGTGAGCAATAATACTATTTTTTGCTTAATTTCTTTTTCTTTGCGATAAATTTTGTTTCGTCCGATTTAGATCTGGTTGCGATGAGCGCATTTCTGCGTTAGCAACATTGTTGGGTTATTTGGCACATTTAAAATTCATTATTGCTTTATTATTATTATTATTATTATTATTATTATTATTATTATTATTATTATTATCATTATTTATTATTATTATCATTATTATCATTATTATTACCATTATTATTATTATTGTTATCATTAATTTATTAAAATTTGTTATAATATAAAAATCTGTTTTTTAAAATAAATAACATTAACATCTTTTCCAAATTAATATGAAAACCTATTATTTTTAAGAAAAACTTTTTTTTAGATAAATTTAAAATAATAACTAAAATCTTTTTTTTAAAATAATAACTAGAACCGTTATTTATTTTATTTTATTATTGTTCAATTCAAATTTCATTATCATATTGTATCTGCTCCTCTCATGTAACCTCGCGAACTTAACAATCGCTCTTTAAATTCTGCCTTTAAATTTCTGCTTGCATGGTTTAAATTATGACATTATCTCTCTGTTTGCATGATTCAATTATCTCACGCGTTTACTATTATTTCTGTCACATTGCACACATCCGAAGGTTAGGTCTAACTGTTTGGCCGCCGCGCCAATAGTCCGTAAAACTTCACACATTCAATTTCAAATCCTCAAAACTACAAACTACAAACCCTAATTTTCACAAATGCCTCGCCGCAGGCAAAATTACAATTTTACCCTTAGCATTAGGTCAAAGAGCCGCCGCGCTCATTTTAGGGTTTCCCGCCGTGGAATCCCTAATTTAACCCTAATTACAACTTAACATTTCAACGTAGAGATTTGGAGTTTCTACACTCCACGTAAGCGTGTCCTTAAGATGCGTTTATTCCCCTTGAGACCTTGACCACAGTCAAGAAGTTTCTAACCTCCCTATTGAGGGGAACTACGATTACTCTGATTCCACTCCCGTAAGGATACGTAGGCACAAGATGCGATGTCTTGCCGAGTAAACTTAGAATTAACCCCCTTTATTATTTATTATTGCTTATTTATATTTTATTTATCTTTGCTATTTAATTATTTTGCTTATTATTTTGTAATTGTTTCTTGGATGTAAAGTTGTTTAATTATTTAATTATTATTATGGTTAGTAATTAGGGAGTGTAACAACATGTATGTAATATTAAAATAAATTTAGATCACTTTTAAATAAAGATAATTAAAATAAACACGTCACACACGTAAGTCGATTTTAATCGCCGTCTCACTTCCTAAGGATATCCCTCAAGTTGCCTACGAATAATGGTTAAGTGGGGTGTATAAAGCAAGTCCCTCAAATAAAAAAATCATCAAAGTCCCTTATGGTTGCCTTTACGAATCAAGTCCCTTTCGAAAAATGATGATGGTCCCTTATATGTGCTTATTACATCCCACAATGGCCTTCAAAGTCAAATTGTCCCTCACATATCCCTTAACATCCAAAGTAAGGACTACCTACTCCATTATAGTAGGGATAGTCTTACTAAAGGAAAGAATGAAGAATAAGAAAGACCTTTAAACATTAGGGTAGGTTACTCCTAGGTGCTTGCTCACTTCAAAACTGTTTCGCACTTAAACAAATTTTCAACAAGTTTTCAAACAAGTTCTTAACACATCCTTACATGGATTATTTATTAACTATTCTGAAAATTTTCTATTCACACACTACAATTTCAAAACAATTCAAAAGTGAGCTTAAGTACCTAAGAGCCCGTGGATAACCATGGATGAAAAGGATGCTAATACCTTCCCTTTTCATAACCTACCCCCCGGACCCAAAATATTCTCTAAGGTCTTTCCTGTTCTTTTATAACCTTTCCTTATGGATAAAATAAAAGTCGATGGCGACTCTTGCTATCCGCAACATTGTTTAAAGTCAGTTCACCGGGTTACAGAACTGGCGACTCTGCTGGGGATCTATTTAAGAGGGGTACCCTTAGGAATTAAGATCACTTTAAATTGTTTGCCTTGTTTGCTTTATTATTATATTGTTGGGGTGCTCTTATGTGTGAAAGGTCCTAACCCGGATCTAGTGTACCTTAGGTAAATGGCAATAGACCAAGGAAACTGTACGACGTATATCGATACGGTTGATCTGGTGGCCATAGTTAGTGCGACTTCTTGGTTGGTGCTTATATTCCTTAAGTCAAGTTGAGGATAATATTGAGGCTGCCATATGTTGTCAATGCACTAACTGACTTTTAGAACCCTAGTTAACTCATCTTGGCCTTTAGAAAGTAGTGAGGTAACCGGCTTTGGTGCAGACTGAAGTTGGTTGACACTCGATACTACGCTCATTGAGATCTTAAACTTGGAGGGTTTTGGTTGGCAAGTAAGTTGCCTTCTGAACAACCACCCTTGCGAAGGATCAATGATATTGAGATCCCTTAGAACCTGGTTACTTTTGTAGGACAGGATGAACCATCTAACTTCAGGGGAGGGTACTTGCCTTTGAACCTCATGCAAGCCTTTAAACCTAGGGCTATGGTGTGACTTGTTTGTGTGTGCCACATGTTTGTGATTGAGCATGACATCATGACATCATCATGCATCATAAGCATATCATTTTCCCTAACCATTTCAAGGACCAAAGGATTTATCTTTGTTCTTTGTTGCAGGTCATGGCTTCTGCTCGTAGAAACACCATCAGGATCAACTTTGTAGGGATACCTGCTAAGCTCAAGGAGTTGGTTTCCCTAGTGCCTGATCATTCCCAGTTCAACAAGAGACATGGTCACTTATTGGATCTAGTTACTTCAGGGTTCAGTGAAGACATGATGAGTGTGCTGTTTCAGTTCTTTGACCCTAAGCACCATTGCTTTACATTTCCTGATTATCAGCTGGTTCCAACCATGGAGGAGTTCTCTAAACTTCTGGGTATACCTGTTCTTGATCAGAAGCCATTCACAGGCTTAGAGAAGGAGCTTAAACCAGAAGTTATTGCTGCAGCTCTACATCTGAAGAAGTCTGACATTGTTCTAGAGACGAGAAGTGGAGTTAAAGGTATTCTTGCCAAGGTATTAGTGGATAAAGCTCAAATGTTCTTGAAGGCTATGAGCTACGATGCTTTTGAGGAGATCTTAGCCTTATTGATTTATGGCTTAGTGTTGTTCCCCAATCCTGATCAGTTCATAGACGTTCATGCCATCAACATATTCCTGAGTCACAATCCAGTGCCTACCTTACTTGGAGACATCCTACATTCTCTTCACACCCGTACTACAAGGGCAAGAGGAACTTTGATGTGCTGCATACCTTTACTTTCTAGGTGGTTTATTTCTCACCTTCCTCGCTCAGTAATGAAGAATGAGCAAGGGTTCAGATGGTCCAAGAGGATCATGTCACTTTCTCACTCAGACATCCATTGGTGCTCCAGATCTATGGAGAATGTCACCATCATTGACCGTTGTGGGGAGTTTCCTAATGTGCCACTTCTAGGCATAAGAGGAGGCATCACCTACAACCCATCTCTAGCTTTACGACAGTTTGGTTACACCCGGAGCGATGGTCCACATGACATGTTGATTCAGGGCATTGTGTTTGATTACGACAACGATCTTCAGGGTTACCGTCAGAGATTCATCTGAGCTTGGGGAAAGGTAAACAGGATTGACAGCAAGACACTGGAGCCTAAGTACACTATTCCTATGGAGGCTTATCTCAGATGGGTACGATTTCGTGCTCAGACACTCATGATGCCATATCCTGCCATCCTACCAGTTACCATGGAACCTGTTGCTGAAGGAGACACAGCTTATACCATCCTTCACCCAGACATGCCTACTGATATGGAAGACTTGCAGAGATCATGGATCCAACTGAAAGAGAAAAGGGATACTTTCGAGGCTCATTACAAAGCAAGCCAAGCAAGGATCCTAGAGCTAACAAAGCTACTTCATGAGGAACGAAACCTCAACTCATACCTCAACACCAAGAGGAAACGTCCATGGGAGACTTAAAACCCCATCTTTTGTACTTATTTCGTTTTCATTTTTTGTAAGCCTAAAAGGCAAAACAAGTTATTACTAATAAAAAGTTACTTTCTTGTTTGTTTAAGCAAATTTAAATCCTGCGGTCCTTGAAAACATTGCATATGCATTCCCATATCATTGCATCACAGGTTTATAATTGTGCACAGGTTTCTCATCTCCTCGCTGTTTATTTCAGCAATGGCTCTTGAACAATCAGTTAAGGATCTCCAGGCACAGAATGCACAGTTCCAAGAGCTGATCCTGAACCTATCCAAGGGGCAGGATGAATTGAAGACACTGTTGGCCAAGAAGACTAAGAAGGCTAGAAGGTCTGCTGGGTTGCTCAACATGGGAAGAAGGTTCAAAGGTCCTGCCAAGACCAAGGAACATGTTGAAGACTATGAATCCGAAGAATCTGAGCAGGAGAGAGGCAGTCTCCACAACACTATGGGGGACTCTGATTCTGAGGCTAACTACTACCATGAGCCTAACGAAGACAAATTCAAGATGCTGGTGGATAGAATGGATGCTATGGAATTACAGAAATCATCTGGGCTGGATTTTGAGGATTTGAGCTTGATATCTGGGGTGGTCATACCCATTGGGTTCAAAGTTCCTACATTTGTTGTCTATGATGGGGTCTCTTGTCCCAAATTGCATCTGAGGTCTTATGTCAGAAGAATGCAACCCCACACTGCTGATAAAAAGTTGTGGATCCATTTCTTTCAAGAGAGTTTATCTGGAGCTCAGCTAGAGTGGTATTATCAGTTGGAGAGTGTCAACATCAGAGATTGGAATGACCTTGCTGAAGCTTTCTACAAGCAGTATCAATACAATGCTGACTTAGCCCCCACTCGCATGCAGCTTCAAAGCATGTCTATGGGTGCCAAAGAAAGCTTTAAGGAGTATGCTCAGAAGTGGAGAGACTTAGCTGGAAGAGTTCAACCCCCTTTGACTGATAGGGAGTTGGTTGATATGTTCATGTGTACGCTGAATGGTCCGTTTTACAGTCATCTCATTGGAAGCTCATCATCTGGCTTCACTGAGTTGATCATGACAGGAGAGCGAGTAGAGAATGGTATCAAGAGTGGTAAGATCCAAGTGGGCACTTCTTCATCAGGTGCTGCAAAGAAGCCTCCCACTGGGAAGAAAGAATCTAATGCTGTTTATGGTCAGCCTGATCGTAACAGAAGACATCAGTCTGTGAGTGTAGTTCATATTTCAAATCCAACTCCTGCAACAACAGAGCAGCCTCAGGGCAACCAACAGAGGGCTAGAAGACAGTTCACGAAGATCAACATGTCAATGGCTCAGGAATTACAACATTTGTTGAAGGCTGAACTTATTACCCTGAGGGAGGCTCCTCAGAATCCCAATGTTACATCTCCCAAGTACAATCCCAATGCACGATGTGCATATCATTCAAACTGCCCAGGACATGATACTAATAACTGCTGGGTCTTGAAGAACAAAATTCAGGATATGATTGATGCTAGAGAAATTGAGTTTGATCCACCAGGTACTCCAAATGTGATTACAGCTCCAATGCCAAATCACGAGAAGACTGTCAACGCCATTGATGAAGATATTGATGAAGATCTGCATGTCTATTCAGTTATGGAGTTGAGCACACCATTGTCTGTTATCAAAAAGAGGTTAGTACAAGCTGGGATCTTTCCAGGTTGTCATGAAGATTGTCTATATTGTACCTATAAGCCGGATAGTTGCTTCATTTTGAGAGATGGGATTCAACGTCTCATGGATAAATATACTATAGTGTTTGAAAGAAGACCAGCATCTGTAGAAAGTATGGTGGATCATCTGACTCAGGGTAAGAAGATTGAAGAGGTTGACATGGTTGACAAAGTACCACTAAGAATCACTTCAAAGGGTCCCATTAAAATCACTCATCAGGGCCCAATCAAGATTACTGCTGAAGGTCCTGTGAAAGTTGTCGCTGAAGCCAGAGTAGCTCCTCTGATCATTACCACTCCTGGTCCTATTTCTTATACATCTGACAAAGCTGTGCCTTGGCACTATGGGTCTGATGTTTACATCCATGGTGTCAAGCAGGAGCCTTTACCTGATATGCCTGCTGACATTGATAATATTGCTGGATCTAGCAAGATCACTCGTAGTGGAAGAGTCTTCTCTCCTCCAGTTGCTTCTAAGAGTGCAGTTACTCCTGCTGTTACTTCCACCACTGATGCTCGGGGCAAGGGTCCTGTTATTGAGCCTGTATCTACTGATGTGCCAGCTGCTGATGACCTCTCTAAGCAGATGGAAGAAGTATTGAAAATCATTCGCAAGAGTGATTATGATATTGTTGATCAGCTGGGGCATACTCCCTCAAAGATTTCTATGCTCTCCCTGTTATTATGTTCTGAGGCTCATGCCAAGTCATTGATCAAGTTTCTAAAGATGGCTCATGTACCCAGTGCAATTTCTGTGGACCAGTTTGAGAATTGTGTTGCTCACCTGACCTATGACAACGGGTTAGGATTTTCTGATGCTGACTTGACCCCTGCCAAGAGGGATCATAACAGGGCCTTGCATATTTCAATTGAATGCAGGGGCACTACCCTGTCTCATGTGCTGATAGACAATGGTTCCTCTCTGAATGTGTTGCCTAAGGAAGTCCTGAACAAGCTGAGTCCTGAAGATACGGTATTGAAGCCCAGTAATATTGTGGTAAAGGCTTTTGATGGTTCTAGAAGAGTAGTGCATGGGGAAATTGATCTTCCAATCAAGGTTGGCTCTCAGGTGTTCACTGCTACATTCTATGTGATGGATATTCGTCCTTCGTACTCATGTCTGCTTGGTCGTCCCTGGATCCATGGGGCAGGTGCTGTGACCTCCACATTACATCAAAAGTTGAGATATCCGGTGAATGGAAAAGTTGTTACTGTCTTTGGAGAGGAAGAATACTTTGTCAGCCATGTAAACACTTTCAAGTATCTGGAAGTAGAAGGTGAATACATTGAAACTCCATGTCAGTCATTTGAAGTGGTTCCCTGGGCTGTTAAGGATTGTGTGACTCCTCCTGCTGTGAAGAAGGTTCCTGTGGTCATCGGAAACCCTCCAACAATGGCAATGGCCTCCCTCAATGATGCAAAAGCTGTGGTGGAAGAAGGTGGTTGTACTATTTGGGGTCAGCTTCCTGATATTCCATACAAGTCTGACAAGTTTGGTTTGGGTTTCACTGCAGAGTCCCAGAAGGCTGTCCGTCGTGCCCGTGCTGTTCGTATCACCAATCAAGGGGTTATCAATGCTGTGGGAGATCAAGATGAAGACTACAACTTGGAGGCATGGATTTTTCCTACTGTGGGTGCTGGACTCAATAATTGGACAGCTGAAGATGTTATCCCTATCTCCTTTAGTCAGGAGTAAATACTATTACTGTGTTATGTTTTTAAATTTATAATTTCTGGAACAATTAAAACTTTCAAGCCATGTGCCTTACCCGGGGCACAATGGTGTGCTTGTTACGGGTTGTCATTTTATTTGCATACTGCATTCAATAAAATCAGTGGACGTTTCGTTTTCGTAAATATTGTGTTCCTTGTCTTTCTTTTTCTTTTATTTTTGCTTTATCAGCTATGTGTTCTTACACACACCCACGTCACTAAAATGAAGATCCTCATCCACTCTGGATCCAGTTGATAACAGTTCTACTATTGCCAATTACAATTTCGAGAATCCGATCTATCAAACTGAAGACGGAAACGAGGACGATTGTGAAATACCTGTAGAGCTTGCTAGGTTGTTACAACAAGAAGAGAAAGCTATACAGCCACATGAAGAGCCAGTCGAAGTTGTGAATCTGGGAACTGAAGAAAACAGAAAAGAGGTCAAGATAGGGGCTGATTTAGAGGACAGTGTCAAGAGCAGGTTGATTCAGATGCTACGTGACTATGTGAAGATATTTGCTTGGTCTTATGAAGATATGCCAGGGTTGGATACAGACATTGTGGTTCACCGTTTGCCAGTGAAAGAAGATTGTCGTCCAAAGAAGCAGAAGGTTCGTCGTATGCGTCCTGAAATGTCAGAAAAGATCAAAGCAGAGGTAATGAAACAGTTCAATGCAGGGTTCTTGGCCGTAACTTCTTATCCTCAGTGGGTTGCAAATGTGGTACCAGTTCCTAAGAAAGATGGTAAGGTACGTATGTGTGTAGACTACAGAGATCTGAACAAGGCTAGCCCTAAAGATGACTTTCCACTTCCTCATATTGATATTCTGGTAGACAACACTGCTCAGCATAAGGTATTCTCTTTTATGGATGGTTTCTCTGGTTACAATCAAATCAAGATGGCACCTGAAGATATGGAGAAGACTACATTTGTGACACAGTGGGGCACCTTTTGCTATAAGGTAATGCCATTTGGTTTGAAGAATGCAGGGGCAACATATCAGCGTGCTATGGTGGCTTTGTTTCATGATATGATTCATCATGAGATAGAGGTATATGTGGATGATATGATAGCCAGGTCTCAGAATGAAGAACAACATCTTGATCATCTGCACAAGTTGTTTGAGAGGTTGAAGAAATACAGGTTGAGATTAAATCCAAACAAGTGTACTTTTGGAGTTAGATCTGGAAAGCTCCTGGGTTTCATTGTCAGTGGAAAAGGTATTGAAGTGGATCCTGCAAAAGTGAAAGCTATACGAGAGATGCCAGCTCCCCGTACTGAGAAGGAGGTTAGAGGTTTCTTGGGACGATTGAACTACATTGCAAGATTTATTTCCCAATTAACTACCATCTGTGAGCCAATCTTCAAGTTGTTGAAGAAAGATCAGGTGATGGAATGGAATGATGAGTGCCAGACTGCCTTTGATGAAATCAAGAGATATTTGCTAGAACCTCCAATTTTAATGCCACCAGTTGATGGAAGACCCTTGATTATGTATTTAACAGTATTAGACAACTCAATGGGGTGTGTATTGGGGCAACATGACGAGTCTGGTCGAAAAGAGCAGGCAATATACTACCTTAGCAAAAAGTTTACCGACTGTGAAACAAGATACTCACTGCTCGAGAAAACTTGCTGCGCTTTGGCATGGGCTGCTCGCCGACTAAGACAGTATATGTTGACCCATACTACCTTGTTGATTTCAAAAATGGATCCAATCAAGTACATATTTGAGAAACCTGCTCTCTCCGGAAGAATTGCAAGATGGCAAATGATCTTGACGGAATATGATATACAGTATACTACTCAGAAGGCCATTAAGGGGAGTGTTGTTGCTGATCATTTGGCTCATCAAGCAGTAGGTGATTACCAGTCAATGAATTTTGAGTTCCCTGATGAAGACATTATGTCTGTTACCAAAGAACCTGGACAATATGACGGACCTGAACAAGGATCTCGATGGACTATGGTTTTTGATGGTGCCTCCAATGCACATGGTAATGGTGTTGGTGTTGTGATTAGTTCCCCTGAAGGTTGTCATACCCCGATTACTGCCAGACTTTGTTTCTATTGTACCAATAACATGGCTGAGTATGAGGCATGTATCATGGGTATGCAAGTTGCTATTGATATGAAGATTCAGTTCCTTGAGGTGTATGGAGATTCAGCTCTGGTAGTAAGTCAGATTAAAGGAGATTGGGATACAAAGCATGATAATCTCATTCCTTACAGAGAACATGTGTTGTCTTTGATCCCACATTTCAAAGAGATTACTTTTGGACATATTCCACGAAGAGAGAATCAGTTGGCAGACGCATTGGCCACCATGGCATCTATGTTTGAGATAAGCTGGGATGATGAAGCTCCCAAGATTACCATTGATAGATTTGAGAAGCCTGCATACTGCAATGAGATTGACACTGAAGGGGCAGAGGAGAAGCCTTGGTTCTATGAAGTGAAAAACTATCTTGAAGCTCAGGAGTTCCCTGAAGGGGCATCTGTCAAAGATAGGAAGTTCCTGAGAAGGTTTTCTGCTAAGTTCTTTCTGAGTAATGGCATTCTGTATAAGCGTAATCATGATTCAACTATGCTTCGTTGTGTGGATAAGAAGGAAGCTACAGAAATTATGGAAGAGATGCATGATGGGACCTTTGGCACTCATTCTAGTGGTCATACCATGGCAAAGAAGATTTTGAGAGCAGGTTACTATTGGTCTACCATGGAAGCTGATTGCTATCAACACTCCAGAACATGTCACAAATGTCAAATCTATGCTGATAAAGTACATGTACCTCCATCTCCATTGAATGTGTTGACTGCTCCTTGGCCCTTTGCCATGTGGGGCATTGATATGATTGGTGAGATCAAGCCTACTGCTTCTAATGGGCATCGTTTCATCCTGGTTGCTATTGATTACTTCACGAAGTGGGTAGAGGCAGCTTCATTTGCATCTGTGACTAAGAATGTTGTGGCTCGGTTCATTAAGAATAATCTCATATGTAGGTATGGTATCCCTGAAAGGATTATCACTGACAATGGCTCTAATCTGAACAACACTATGATTACTGATCTCTGTACGCAGTTCAAGATTAAGCATCACAACTCTTCTCCGTATCGTCCAAAGATGAATGGGGCAGTTGAAGCTGCTAATAAGAACATTAAGAAGATTGTACAGAAGATGACTGTTACTTACAAGGATTGGCACGAGATGTTACCATTTGCTCTGCATGGTTATCGTACTACAATACGTACTTCAACAGGGGCAACCCCATTCTCCTTAGTCTATGGTATGGAAGCAGTTCTGCCTATTGAAGTTCAGATCCCCTCCTTGAGAATTATGAAGGATGCAGGCTTGGATGAAGATGAGTGGATTCAGACTCGACTTGACCAGATAAATTTGATTGATGAGAAAAGGTTAGCAGCAGTTTGTCATGGTCAGATGTACCAGAAACGGATGATCAAAGCTTTTAACAAGAAGGTTAAGCCAAAGGTATATCAGGCTGGTGACTTGGTAATCAAGCGTATCATATTACCACAGGGTGATCCTAGGGGCAAGTGGACTCCAACATATGAGGGACCATTTGTAGTCAAGACAGTGTTCTCAGGAGGTGCCATGATACTGACTACAATGGATGGTGAAGACTTCCCACAACCTGTAAACGCAGACATAGTTAAAAAATACTACGCATAAAAAGAGACCCGCTAGGTTGACAGGCCTAGGCAAAAATAAGGGCATCCCGGCAAACCAAAAGGGTTTGGGCAAAAATTAGGGATATATATATAAAAAGATGTACACCCGGCAAGTCGAAAACCTGAAAAGGCGGCTTGGGCAAAAAAGGGTATCCCGGTGGATTGAAAACCTGAAAGGGCAATCCAGGCAAAAGTTAGGGATTAAAGCGTATGACTATGTCTCGTTTGGATCACTCATGAAACTGCAACCAGTTGTACTACTTACTCAAGCTCAAACAGATAAAGCTCAATCCAATCGTTTCCGTCTCAACAGCAAGAAGATGAGATACTTGAGTGGCAATAGTAGAATTGAAACTCAATAGGATTATTTCCCACATAGCTGATTCTTTTTGTAAAACTTCATGACAAAATTCTCTTACTAGGGTTTATGTCTCCTTGTACAAACTTACCCGTGTATGGGTCACTTTTGATATAAATAAATTCCATCTTTTGAATCCAGATTCACTTTTACCCTATTTACATAAGCGAAACGTCCATTGGTTGTGTTTGAATGTATGTATGCCTTTGAATATGATTGATGTTTACCAGAAACGCATGTATGCTTTTAATATGATTGATGTTTACCAGAAATGCATGAAAATGCAGTAATAGTATTTACTAAGGACGAACGAGGGAAGGATTTCAACGAAGCTTCGCCGGTTCATCTTTACAAGACAGTTACAAACCATCAGTAGGACTAATCCATTTTCACAAAGTCTAATCTCCCCTGGAATTTATATCCATCTCTTTTATCCTCATACGGATATACGGGAAATTACTTTCCAATAAGGGCACGATGAACGAAGACGGGATGTTATACTTATCCTACTATCAAACGAAAACGAAGGTTATCTATACCCTACTATCCCCAACAACGGGAGGTTATCTATACCTTGTTATCCCCAACAACGGGAGGTTATCTATACCTTGTTATCCCCAGCAGACGGAGGGTTATATATTCTTCAACAACGAATCGGGATTTATTTTCCTTGGCCAGCAGTTGTTATACAAGGATATCCAGACACTTCCAGCAGTGTCATAGCATACATACATCATTTACATCATACCATAACATATATGTCTATAGTACATTACCTAAGTGCATCATGTCATACATGCATACATAAAGCATAAACTAATGTTGTTATACAGAATGCTACCTTGTTTTCAGGTTAATTATCCAACAAACAATCTTATGATCTTTGGGACTGCTTTATTGTAACCTCAGGGTTACTTTATCCTCCTGATGAGCTTCTTATTACTTTGGGACTGCTTTATTGTAACCTCAGGGTTATTTTATCCTCCTGATAGCCTCTCATGACTTCAAGACTGCTTTAGAGCTACTGATTGCTCTATCCTCCTGAAATCATCCTATTACTTCAAGACTGCTTTAGAGCTATTCATTGCTCTATCCTCATGAGGTCATATTACTACTTCAAGACTGCTTTAGAGCTATTCATTGCTCTATCCTCCTGAAGCCATCTAATTATTTCAAGACTGCTTTAGAGTTATCCATTGCTCTATCCTCCTGAAATTACATTATTATTTCAAGACTGCTTTAGAGCTATCCATTGCTCTATCCTCCTGAAATCATTACTTCAAGACTGCTTTAGAGCTATTGATTGCTCTATCCTCCTGAAGACATATCACATTATTATTTCAAGACTGCTTTAGAGCTGTTGATTGCTCTATCCTACTGAAGCCATTCTATTACTTCAAGACTGCTTTAGAGCTATTGATTGCTCTATCCTCCTGAAGCCATTATTACTTCAAGACTGCTTTAGAGCTATTGATTGCTCTATCCTCCTGAGGTCAGATTTATCACTTCAAGACTGCTTTAGGGTTATCATTATTGATTGCTCTATCCTCATGAAGACATGCTGTTACATCAGTATTACTCCAGACTCCTGACAGTTCTCATTATACTACTGAAGAACTTTCCCCTAGTGGCATCTTTAAGCCCACTCAATCATGTTCAACCAACCATCAATATCACTCCATGCACTGGTGAGTGCAAATTTTTGGGCTTTTGTGTTCAATCCCCTTCAACCTTCCAGGTTACGACTGGCAAATATACCAATCTAACCCCTCAGGTTTCAGAAAATTGAACAGGGGCAGCTGTTGCACCCCAAAATTTGCCCTCACAATACAAGACTTTGTGTTCCAAGAAGGTTCACAAGGTTCACAAAATTCACAATTGGTCAGAAGAGTTGACAATTCCCTCAGACAATGCACCTCCTAAGCAGTGCATCCAAAACTAGGGTTTTGACTTTAATCAGGCTAAATGGACTTCCAAGACTTCAAGTGAGCTTCATAACATCTTATATGTGTATAAGAACCCCCATGTCAAGTTTCAAGACTTTTCTCAAAAGTTTGCTCAGTCAGATGATCAGATAAGTCAAAAGCAGTCAATGCAGTTAAAAGGTCAAACTGAGGTCAACTGTGGTCAAACCAAAGTCAAACTTCATGATTTTTTTTTTGCCAACATCAAAGAGAGGTTGGGTGAGAAATATTATCATAATAACTGTAATACCCCAAATTTTGCCCTAAGATTTGTCGTCGCATTTCATTGCATTTAATCAATTACTAACAAATTTGTGTAGTCGTTTAACTTTTGCAGGTAAATATCATATGGCATGCATTTTTTTTCTAAAAAGTAAAAATGGCACAATTGGCAGGAGGACATGTGTAAGGAGTTATGAGTGTGAGAGGTTGAGAGTTCGAATCTCACCTTTGTCATTTTTTTGTTTTTTATTATTTTTACTCTAAATTTTTCTATCTTTCATTAAAAAAATAACAAAAATAGTTTTTTATTATTATTTAATTATTATTTTCGTATTTTAATTAAATCAGTTTTTTAAAATATTATTTTTTTCACTTTTTTCTAAATTATTCATAAAAATATCCAAAAAATCATAAAATAAAAAATATTGAAAAAAATTTTGTTCTTTTTATAATATTTTTTATTTTAGGAATCAATAGGATTATTAGTTTTTATTTTAAATTTATTTTAATTATTTTAAATTATTTAAATTTTATTTTTTCTTAACTAATTATTTAGTTTGGGCTTTAAAATGGGCTTTAGGGACATTATTGACAATTTGGTGTTAACCCTAATTTGTTCCCTATATATACATGTGTTGCCTTGTTGGAAAAAAAGGGGGAGAATGAAAAAAACCTAAGAGGAGTGAGTGCCGTTTGCCGTTATTTAGTTTTCTTCTTCATCCATTACTATTGTTTCTTTTTCTTCATCGTTTACCGTTATTTCTTTTCCTTCATCTATTACTGTTGTTTCTTTTTCTTCATCTTTTACCGTTATTTCTTTTTCTTCATCTGTTACCGTTATTTCTTTTTCTTTATCTATTACTGTTACGTTTATATATATATATATATAATTTTTAAATTGTTAGAGTTTATATATATAAGATTTTTGATCGAATTATGTCGATACGATGTTTGCACATTTGTGTGCATGACGCGTGACATTTGTGTTAGTTCGATCTGGTTGCGATGATCGCATTCTTGTGTGAGCAATAATACTATTTTTTGCTTAATTTCTTTTTCTTTGCGATAAATTTTGTTTCGTCCGATTTAGATCTGGTTGCGATGAGCGCATTTCTGCGTTAGCAACATTGTTGGGTTATTTGGCACATTTAAAATTCATTATTGCTTTATTATTATTATTATTATTATTATTATTATTATTATTATTATTATTATTATTATTATTATTATTATTATTATTATCATTATTTATTATTATTATCATTATTATCATTATTATTACCATTATTATTATTATTGTTATCATTAATTTATTAAAATTTGTTATAATATAAAAATCTGTTTTTTAAAATAAATAACATTAACATCTTTTCCAAATTAATATGAAAACCTATTATTTTTAAGAAAAACTTTTTTTTAGATAAATTTAAAATAATAACTAAAATCTTTTTTTTAAAATAATAACTAGAACCGTTATTTATTTTATTTTATTATTGTTCAATTCAAATTTCATTATCATATTGTATCTGCTCCTCTCATGTAACCTCGCGAACTTAACAATCGCTCTTTAAATTCTGCCTTTAAATTTCTGCTTGCATGGTTTAAATTATGACATTATCTCTCTGTTTGCATGATTCAATTATCTCACGCGTTTACTATTATTTCTGTCACATTGCACACATCCGAAGGTTAGGTCTAACTGTTTGGCCGCCGCGCCAATAGTCCGTAAAACTTCACACATTCAATTTCAAATCCTCAAAACTACAAACTACAAACCCTAATTTTCACAAATGCCTCGCCGCAGGCAAAATTACAATTTTACCCTTAGCATTAGGTCAAAGAGCCGCCGCGCTCATTTTAGGGTTTCCCGCCGTGGAATCCCTAATTTAACCCTAATTACAACTTAACATTTCAACGTAGAGATTTGGAGTTTCTACACTCCACGTAAGCGTGTCCTTAAGATGCGTTTATTCCCCTTGAGACCTTGACCACAGTCAAGAAGTTTCTAACCTCCCTATTGAGGGGAACTACGATTACTCTGATTCCACTCCCGTAAGGATACGTAGGCACAAGATGCGATGTCTTGCCGAGTAAACTTAGAATTAACCCCCTTTATTATTTATTATTGCTTATTTATATTTTATTTATCTTTGCTATTTAATTATTTTGCTTATTATTTTGTAATTGTTTCTTGGATGTAAAGTTGTTTAATTATTTAATTATTATTATGGTTAGTAATTAGGGAGTGTAACAACATGTATGTAATATTAAAATAAATTTAGATCAGTTTTAAATAAAGATAATTAAAATAAACACGTCACACACGTAAGTCGATTTTAATCGCCGTCTCACTTCCTAAGGATATCCCTCAAGTTGCCTACGAATAATGGTTAAGTGGGGTGTATAAAGAAAGTCCCTCAAATAAAAAAATCATCAAAGTCCCTTATGGTTGCCTTTACGAATCAAGTCCCTTTCGAAAAATGATGATGGTCCCTTATATGTGCTTATTACATCCCACAATGGCCTTCAAAGTCAAATTGTCCCTCACATATCCCTTAACATCCAAAGTAAGGACTACCTACTCCATTATAGTAGGGATAGTCTTACTAAAGGAAAGAATGAAGAATAAGAAAGACCTTTAAACATTAGGGTAGGTTACTCCTAGGTGCTTGCTCACTTCAAAACTGTTTCGCACTTAAACAAATTTTCAACAAGTTTTCAAACAAGTTCTTAACACATCCTTACATTGATTATTTATTAACTATTCTGAAAATTTTCTATTCACACACTACAATTTCAAAACAATTCAAAAGTGAGCTTAAGTACCTAAGAGCCCGTGGATAACCATGGATGAAAAGGATGCTAATACCTTCCCTTTTCATAACCTACCCCCCGGACCCAAAATATTCTCTAAGGTCTTTCCTGTTCTTTTATAACCTTTCCTTATGGATAAAATAAAAGTCGGTGGCGACTCTTGCTATCCGCAACATTGTTTAAAGTCAGTTCACCGGGTTACAAGGGGATGGGAAACGGTCCCAGCATAAGGGATGGGAAAAGTCCCTAGATGAAATTCTCCCCAGCAGAGTCGCCAGTTGTCGCTTGCGCGAAAATAAGGTGTCGGCACAACAGAAGAGTCGCCACCTTTCGTTATTTATCCCTCGGAGCGGGAAAGGAAACGATCGGAAAAACCTAACGAATAAGGGTAAGACAAGGTCATCGCAACCATTGTCTGGGTTCGGGAGTCGGTTACGCAAGGGGAAGGTATTAGCACCCCTCACGTCCGTCGTACTCGACGGGATCCACGCTTGCTTGTTTACTTGGATGGGTTGGTTTTATCTATCTACCTATCAAGGCTGGCTGAAAAAGAAAAGAAAAATGACTCGGCAAAGCGTCGCACTTTATGCCTACGTATTCTCATCAGAGAATGTGAAATCAGAGTCAACGTAGTTCGGCCTACGAAGGGGTATGGGGGAAGGTAGCTCGCCAAGACATCGCCATCTTGTGCCTACGTACTCTCAACAGGCATGAGAGATCAGAACTCACGTAGTTCGGGAAACTACGGTTTATTTCCTGTTTTTACGAAAGAAGTGTTTTTTATTGTGTTTGCGATTTCAACCGCACTAGAGACTATGACCTGAGAGTGAATGCGTCGCATGTCACCCAAAGGGTACCATACTAAACATCCAGCCTGTGGAAAAGGAACTCTCCCACAATCCTTTCTCAGATAGCTTAAGGCTCGTAACGTACGAAAGAAATCATTCATGATTACTGTATCTTAAACTGTTTTGAGATGAGAAGAGAACAGGTCCAACTAGGAGGGAGACTATCAAGTCCTACTGTTATCATTCCATGGATTCATCCTATGGTTGAGGTTTGAACAGGGAACTCCTAGAAGTTGTCATGCATAGGTTTCAACCTAAAAGTCTATCATCAAATCCTTATCAAAGGAAATGAGAGTCCTAAGGGATCATGTCAATGATACACCAAAACAGACAAAGCATCAGCTTAACAGTAAAATGCATGCAATGCAAGTGAGGGAGGAAATGTGTGTGGGGCTTCAGCCTCCACAAGCTCGTCTCGACCTCAAGCCAGTCATGAAATAACAGTAATCATACTGAAAAATAAACAACATGCTATCAAGCAATAAACAGTAAACTGCAGTCATACAGATAAAAGAAAGGAAATACCATCCATGTTTGAGAAAGAAATTATCTACATCTAAGCTCTCCCTAATCCTAACCCTAAAAACAAAACCCTAATCTACCTCTAAGCAAAGCCCTAAAGCAAAACCCTAATCAAAAGAAATCAATCCCAGTCTTCAAGCTTCAAAACAAGCTTACCAAAGAAAGGGAGCTAAGTAGGCAGACTCATAGTGCCTTCCTCAGGAAAGCACTAGGAGGCTTATACTTAGGACTCATATCCCATGTGGCTCAACAACTGTGATCGGTTTACGTTCCTCCTCAGGAGAAACTAAACTCACATGAAGGCTCCAACATCATTGGATACTTGAGAAATCCTACATGAACTAAGGGAACTAAGTGAACAGACCCATAGTGCCTTCCTCAGGAAAGTACTAGGGGGCTTCCACTTAGGAATCATATCCCATGTGGCTCAACAACTGTGATAGGTTTACATTCCTCCTCAGGAGAAACTAAACTCACATGAAGGCTCCAACATCATTGGATACTTGGGAAATCCTACATGAACTAAGGGAACTAAGTGAACAGACCCATAGTGCCTTCCTCAGGAAAGTACTAGGGGGCTTCCACTTAGGAATCATATCCCATGTGGCTCAACAACTGTGATCGGTTTACATTCCTCCTCAGAAGAAACTAAACTCACATGAAGGCTCCAACATCATTGGATACTTGGGAAAGAGGTGAGAAGAAAGAATGAAAGACATCCATAGTGCCTTCCTCAGGAAAGTACCATGAACTTCCCTCAGACTCCAGGGTCTCAAACCTCACAGAAAGAGAGCAAGCTCCTAAACCAGGCCTTCAATCCATGCCTCATCCAATCCTCTAGTATGCTCCACTAAGCCCCACAATGAGATGCCAAGCTCCTCCAACCAAAGGGAAACTCCAAACCAAAGCAAACTAAACAAAACTTGCCCTAAAGGCCACACAAACAACCATTCAATTCAAGAATCGACCAAAAATAGTATATTATTCTATTAATTCCTAATATAAATGCTAGGGGATCCTACATAACTACCCTTAAGTCCCATATATTCCCCATAGACTAAATTTCCCTATAAAACCTAAATCTAAAATTGTTATGAACCTATGCTAAAGTTTTAATCAAATTCTATACTACCTAGAACTACCTAATTAAAACTAACCTAAAAATTATCACAAAATTATGAAATTAATTCAGGGGGAACCTAAACCATTCATCTAATCATCCTAAAAAAATTGAATCAAAAATCCTAAGGGAACTACCCTAATTAAATTCTACAAGTTAGCATACCAACTAAAAGAATTAAAAAAAGCAATTAAAAGTAAAAATGCACAAAAAATATAAAACTGAAATAAACTGGCTATTTTATGATTTTATATTTTTCTAGATAGAAAATGAAAATTGGGAAAAAAAAGTTGCATTAAAAAATATTCATTTTTTATTTTGTTATGATTTTTTGAAGTTTAAAGAAATTTGGAGAAAATATAATATGAGAAATTCATCATGGGGTATGAAAAGCAATATCATCTAGTTAAAAATCAATTGGGCCAAGAATATGGGGGGTGGGGAGAGTAATTCGTGTGAGGCCCATGCTGATTCATTAATCCATTTTCGTGATTAAATCCTGGCCCTCCGATCGGCCTCCAAGTCAAAGAGTCTCACGCAAATCCAATGGCTCATGTATCATCTTCAACCTTTGGACATTAGGGTTTAGAAACACCATGAAAATACAAGCTCCATGCATGCAACTTTCCACCACTTGTTCTCTCTCATTTCTCCATCAAATGACACAATCCAAGAACCAAACTTGACTAGAATTTTATCTAGAATCCAACCATGCCTTTGGATTTCGTTGAAACTAACTACATCATGCAAACCGAACCACACAACTCCATGGATCCAAACTTTCTTCAATTTTCGACCATCATAAAACTCAACAATCTTTGTATATAATTAATCTCCATGCTATGTTGATCACAACCAACCAATTCTCATGCATTATCATCCATTAAATCATGTGTTCTACCTCCATCAAGAATCAACCTCCATTAATGAAACCTCACTAATTGGTCTAAAACTCATCCAAACGAATCCCCTAATGGTCTCTAATAGTTTCACAACAAGAACTAATCTTAACCATGCCTAAAACAGAGTGTGGGAAAGATTTTGCATACCTTGACCCTACAATGGCAAGTGTTGAAAAGCTTCGAACCAGGCCTTGTGGATCTTCAAGAATGGTCTCTATGTGATGAATAACACTCTCCTTGCACAAGATTTGATGGAGATGGCTTGTATCTTCAGATTCAATCCTTTTTGCTCTCTTGCAACTTCACTTGAAAAGCTCCAATTCTTCAACAATGGTGGCTCACTCCAGCATGAACATGTTCAAGGAGGTTTGCAGTGATGATTTGTGGAAGAAAATGGAAGGGTAATGAAGAGACAAATGGAGTTTCAATACAATTTGCAAAATGGAAAGTTTTGGTTCAAACTCTTTTTTCTACCACCATGAACATCAACAATCACCAACCTTTCACCAATGGGCTTTGCAATCAATATATAGAGGTGTTTAGAAGGGTCTAGAATCATCTAGATCAATCTAGTAGGAACTTGAAGTTTCTAGGGTATGGTACTTGCATTTTACTTCCCACCACATGAGATATCATGACAAAAACCCCATAACTTGAGTAATTAACTTGATTTTCTCCTTAAGTGGTATTTTGGACAAGATACAAAGCTTAAACACCTTGTTTATGAAGCTTTTCTTTGTTTTGACTTGGTGCCCCATTATGCAAGTAAGACTTTTACAAAGCAACTCCAAAATTTAAGCCTCAAATCAAAATTGTGGCTGAACCATTGTTCTTAAAATGTCCTTGGGAGTCAAAATGACCTATCATATGCCATGGTTAGGATTTGGAACTTGGATTTTAGGATTTTCCATTTCACTTGAATTAACTTATGTCCCATTTTTAGGCTATTTTTATCACTTTTTTTTATGAGCCTTTCCAACATCTCATGACCACCCTACTAGCCTTAAAACATCATTCTAAGCAACTTTAATGCTGAAGGTTTTTCCATTTGAAGCTTGGAAGTAGGAGATATGGCCATATGCTTGAAATGACCTATAACTGCCAAATGACCAAAATGCCCTTTGCTTGCCAAAGTCATAAGTTGAGTTCTACAAATCCTATCAAGGACTTCTAGTACTCTATAGAAAGCTAATAAGATGATCTTCAACATTCATGTTGACCAAGAGATCATATGAATCATCCTACTAGGGCAAAAGTTGTCTGCAAGTTGGGTGACTTTCAAGGACCCAGATTCACATACCTCAGATGACCTGTAATTTGTCAAAACCATAACTTGAGCTATGCAAATCCTATCAAGGACTTCTACCACTCAAATTAAAGCTAAGAACAAGCTCTACAACATTCATGTTGTGGGGAAGATGAGATGACAATCACATCTTGAGCTAAAACTGCCGAGAAGATAGGGATCAAACTAGGGGATTTTACACTGTTAATCCTTAGAAACCCTAGCTTAAAACTTCTCAAACTCCTCAATCATGATGAGTTGGTCTAGGAATAATCCTTATAACATCTCAATACATCATTCCATGATCTCATGGCTCTTGGATTAGGTCTCAACCTTCTCCAAATCGTTAGTTGACCTAGGGTTGACCCAATCAAAACCCTAGTTCTACCACTCCTGGTTGAATCTTCTGAATTCTTGCATAATGACCTCTCTGGGCTTCATGATGGCTTTCAATATATCTCATAGGCTTTCTCAAAGCTTCAAGTCTATTTTTCAAAGTCTCAGAATCATCTGAGGAGCTCCCACAACTCTCAAGTTATGAGACACACAACCTTGGTTCCAACCAATTTCTCTGAGGATCTCTTGAACTTTCTGATGAAGGTATCAACCTTCAAACACTTGATGGATAAATAATTGTTGGTCAAATTTTGGGGTGCAACACCATGATCATACAAATTTGTCATGACTAATATTTATTCTATGAAGTGGGTTCAAACATGTAATTCATAAACTTCATATAAATACAACACCATAGAATTTACTTCTATTCTTTTAAAATAAACAAACTTCTTGCATAACTAATATATGCATAACAAATTATATGTGACAAATTCATGTTTCATATTTAACAATATTCTATGGTATATTAAATTAAAAATCACAATACAAAATAAACAATGAATTCACATCATTAAATTTTCTTTAACTTTTCTCTATAAATATTTGCCAGCTTACAATAATATAAAAGATACACAAGTTACTTTTATTATCAAGATAAATAAGAAATAATATTTTCATATTATGATATACATATAATATGAGATAAATCATGTTAAATTTAATAAATTATTGAACAAACTGCAATGCAATTTAAACATGTCCTTGATACTTAACATTTTATTTACATCATTTTATGTTACCAATACATGCACCATAAATTCAAATTCATATTTTTTTCATTATTAATTAAAATAATACATTATTAATTAAAATAAATTAATGTTTTTTGATAATAAATTAATGTTTTTTTCACTAGAAATAATACATTATTAATTAAAATAAATTAATTGCAACAAAAATAATATTTAATATGTAATTTATATTCAAGTATAAACCATAAATAAACATATACTTAATTATTCAAATTCACATGCTTAATATATATATATATATATATATATATATATATATATATATATATATATATATATATATATATATATATATATATATATATATATATATATATATATATATATATATATGTATGTATGTATGTATATATATATATTTCACATGTTAAACTTAACATAAACAAATATTATTTTTAAGATATTTTATACGGATTTAAAACATCATTTAAATAACATATTTGTTTAATATAATTATGTACATTTTACCATATTTATGAATAAATAAACATGTATATTTATCTCTCCATCAAAATTGCAACTACAAATTAATTACAAAAACTCTTAAATCAAAATTTCATAATTTTAAAAATTATATGAATAAACTGTGTTCCTTTCACCGTCGTTGAAAGTCGTTATCATCTTTAAAATTGCATACTTTAATACTAATTTCAAAGTATGAACAAGGAGAAGATGAAAACGATACAACGAAAGTTGCACACACAAAAAATCAAAGCGTGTGTGTTTCGGACTGACCTGATGGCTAGGCATGGCTCAATCCACTTCTGCTCCCAGAACGGTCTAATTGCCTTTGTCTAACCTCTTTCGGGGAGAGTTTACCTTTCTGCCCCTCATACAGGAGAGGCTGACCAATTTACCCTTGGTCACAACACTCCTCCTCCGTCAGTCTCTGCCCGCCACGCACGGTTCCAACATCCAGAAACAACTAAGATGCTTGTGCCCATAACTGTACCCCTACCTGTCACAATGGCTAGTTATTGGCACATCTGCCCGTCCCAACAACTATTTCTGACAGTTACATATTCTTCAGAAAACAATTATCTCGCCCCGAAAATAGGGACCAATGGCCAAGCACTGAGGGGAATTATAAAAACCCTCTCACTTGAAAGGGTCAGGTGTCCAATTTCTTACCCTGAACCACACATATTTTGTACTTGCTCGCTCTCTTACTCGTTTTCTTACTTTAGTATCGGAGTGCCTTGCAGGTACACCCCCTCCTTCTCTTTCACACCCAGCATCACAAACGTTCGTCTTTGGCCATCTCAGATTCTGATCGTTCGGTAAGATCAGTGGCACCGTCTGTGGGAAACTTGTCATCCCCGTCTTTTCTCTTTTCGTAGACACAAGATCAAAACAATTCTTCAACTTTCTGATCATGGCTACCCGTGACAACAATCTTGATGTTCACAATTCTGCTTTCATCCCCGTCAGCAAGACTGATGCTGAAGGAGCCTCCACCTTTCATTCCGCCGATATCCTCCGACGAAGATGTTAGACTATGGCACGGATCTAGAAGGGGGGGTTGAATAGATCCCCAATTAAAATTTGAGTCGGCGCTACCAATTTGAAATTGGTTTTAAAAATGTTTTTAAGTGCGGAAGCGGTCGAGGAAAAATATAGTCTAAAACGAACGGTTATTGGAAAATCGGATATACGTAAGCCTATGGATTTATGACAATTCGGAAAAATAGAATCACAACACAAACTATGCTTATCAATTATTTACTTCAATTTGCAAGGTTACCTAGTTCCAATGAAAAACAAGACACACAAAAACTAGTAGCAAAATAAGACAATTTTAGTTCAGGACTTTTGTCGAACAGTTTGTGTGCACAAATATCTCAAGGGATATTTATGTTGAGTAAGAGATTTGAAATGCCCTAGTACAATATTTTTATTGTACTTAGTAGTTAAAAACAGAGTTTCAACACCTTACTCAATTTGTATCACAGTTTGACAATAATCACTTAAGCTAGAATCACTTATTTTATAAGCTGAATTGAAAATGACAGAAACTAAAGAACACACGATTTGATGAGGCAGTTCCCCCGTCGTCCTCGCTTCGGGGTACGTCTGCCCTCAATTCTAAAATTAGAATTGAGATATATTGAATATATATCACCTGTTGGAATGAACAGTTTACACAAGAGTTGATAGACAATGATACAAACAATCTCAAATGATGTTGATGCTTGCTATCACTTCTTGCACCTTGATTCAAGATGAATCAAGCCCTTCAATTTGTTGTGAATGATCTTCGATTCCAGACACCTTAATGAAAAACCTTCCGTTGTTCAAACCTTCGGCTCGGCTGATCTTAGACACCAATAAATCAAAACCCGGAAAGTCTTCAACACTTCAACGCCCTAGCTACTAAACTGATGAACCTTCCGTTGATTAATTACCTTCGCACTTGCTTGAATGTTGAACGAAATATTCCGTAGCAAAAGCCCTCAAAACCTTCTAGTCTTGATGGGTAAAACCCTCAAGGTTTTCTGCAAGAAACACCTGCCCCAATTTCCACTCGAACCGGATCTTCAATCAACGCGTTCGAACCTTATCACCCTTGAACAAGACACCAATCACAGCAAAAATGATTGTGTATATTTGAGGATTTGTGTGTTGTTTGAAGGATGAAGATGAAGAAATATGTTGCACCTATTTCACGTTTCTTGCCCTGACAATTTACTCAAGATTTCAATTGTTAGTTGTTAAAATTTAGCAAAACTCTATTTATAGTAATAACCAAAACAGCCAACTGAACAGAATTTTAAAACACAACAAGAAAAACTGCACAGCGCGCGAACGTTCGACCATAGGGTCGGCGTGCGCTGACCCGTGGGGAATACTCAGCTTCATGCGCTGAGTGGCATGGTCGACGCATGTCTTCATGCGCTGATCCATGGAAAATCAAAACACTCATGCGCCGACTGTACGGTCGACGCATTGCTTCCATGCGCTGAGCCGTGAGAAATGCCAGGCTTCATACGCCGACTGTATGGTCGACTCACTGCTTAGAAACCTGCAAAAATAACAACTTTTTCCATTTTATGCATCCTGCCACATTCAGTTATGACTCATATTAAGGTATAATGGTTTAACAATGAAAAAGAGGTATAGCATGTTGAAGTATTGCATGATGATTCTAATTTGTCCAAGGTTGTGTTTTGTCATCATTGAAAACTTGGAGGCCTGTATTGTGAGACAACTTGCCCTCACATTCTCCCCCTTTTTGATGATGACAACCTGTTGCACACAACATGCGATGTCTTTAACATAGTTGTACGCTTTCCCCCTTTCTTTTTCAGTCAAAGCAGTTGTGGTGGTTGACGCTTTTCTCCCCCTTTGACAACATCAAAAAGAAACGGAGAACTATAAAGTCTTGACGGATTAACAATATATCTAACATAAAATCAAGAAAAAGCCATACAATATATCCAACAGATAATAATTAAACATACACCAAGACTGATACATAATAATGATAAGAAACGGAGATAGAAGATAACATAAAATAGCAGCACATAAAGTCTTGACAGAATTTAGAAATTAAACAAAACACCATAACAAAGTTTGTGTCCAAAAACAACAAAAGAAACCATGATGCATGTAATCAAAACAGCAAATGAAAAATATAAGATGAACACAAGCTAATAACCCCGTCCACGTCCACGGCCACGGCCACGCCTCTCATAGTAATGGGGATGGCGTTGAGGATGAGCCAAATCAGTGAACTCTTCAGTGATATTGTTCAGGAAGTCGAGACTGTCAGCAATTGCCCGTTCTTCAGCTTGATGGGAGTGAACGAGAATCTCAAAGCGAGCATCCAACTGTGTGGAGATTCCACTGAGCCGCTCATTTTGAGTCTGCAGCTCAGAGCGAACTTGTTCCATCCGTTCATCCTGATTTCTCATAAAATTCTGCTGCTGTTCTTGCATAGTGGTCATGAAATTACGTTGGTCTAATTGCATGGACTGCATCATTTCCAGAATGTCGGAGTTGTTGGATGGCTGCTGAGGAGAAGGAGGTGCCTCAGAGCTAGGTTGATAGGGCTGATAAAATCTCCCAAGTGTGGTCCACCCAGTGTATTGCCATTCACCCTAGCCTTGGTTATTTTCCTCACTGTCAGTTTCTTGTTGACCCGTGTAAGGAGTCCAGTCATTATTGAGGTTGGAATTTGGTGGCGGCTCTTGATAGTTGTCTGGAGGCTCATATGTTTGACGTTCGGTATGATCCGCTTGGTCTAGTTGCACTGTGTCAGCCGCCTGTGTATCCTGTTCTTGTTCTTCTTCACTTTCATCTGAACCATCTGCACTTGCTTCATTCTCTTCACCTTCGGACTCATCTGCACTCTCTTCACTTGATGAATCGGACTGAGGCATATTTGAGCGTCGATAGAATTTGTACTTCTGGTATTTGCGAATCCAGACGTATCCCATCATTGAGAAAACTTTTGGACTGAATTCTTTGTCAGCGGAAATAGAAGTGTATGCGAAGGAGGGGTAGTTCACATTTGCAGAATTGAGGACCTCTTGGATGAAAGATCCATAGGCAAGTGCCGTACTTCGTTTGGAGTCACGCAATTCATACATGCGACTCGCAATGTAATATGGCCAGTTGATTTTGATACCGTGACCCACGATATGTATGAGATGAACTTCAGCCTGTTCCACCCTTGATAATCCACCCTGTTTGGGCCGCAGAATGCGCGCCACAATCCACTGAAGAATTCTTGCTGAAGTTTTGAGTTTTCCGGAAGTGACAGATCGTGGAAAAGCAGCACTGTTCACAATGTGGGTAGGATAGGGTCGCTTAAGCATACCATTCAGTGTAGTTTTGAACTCATAACCTTCAATTGTGCGTGAATCAGTTACCTCAGCTAGAGGAGGTTCATTTTCCTCCACATTCATATCAAAATATTTGTTCCAAATTTCAGAAGTTAGAGATACCTGAGTGGGTCCGATAACAGAGTGGAAATTTTCACCATGAAATTTATCATTGAGACCAGTATAGAATATACGTACCAGGTATTCACTGTACTTGGCATTGCATTCAAGAAATCTCTCAATACCGTGATATGTGAGATAGGTCATGATTTCTCCAAGATGCATGCGTTCGGCGACAAGTTCGTAGAATGCATGTTGTCGTACAACCTTTCTTCGACCAATATCCTTGTTGAAGTTTTCACGGAGGGATGGATGAACAAGTGATTCGGGGGTAATGGGTATTGAGGCAGATGTTGACCCTCTTGACCTCTTTTTGGTGGGTCTATGAGAAGAGGAAGCCATGGGTAGAGATTTTGTGAAATGGGAGGATTCTAAAATGAGAGGTGTTGTGGGTTCAGAAAATGGTTTCCCCCTTTTTAAGTGAAACTTAGGGTTTGTTGGAGAGTGGAAGAGACAAGAAGGAGTAGTGGAGGGTAATAGATGCAACTCCCTAGGAATATGAGTGGATGCATGTAACTGCCTTAAATGAGGAGAGCTGAAACGACAGGCAGAAAAATAAAACTGAAATTTTCAGCGAGCCGTCGACCATAGCTCTGCATGCGTCATCGCATGCTGTAAAATTTTCAATAAATTTAAAATTTAAACAGAGTGCGTCGACCTCTGTTCTGGTATGGTCGACTCAAGACCTGAAAATGCAGAATTTTGCCTAGTTTCATATGACATGGTGCTTAATAAATGCAGACAATAATGCCACACAAAAAATGTTCAATCAAGCAATTAAATACACAACAGATGATTCACATATGCACCACAGTTAACATATTTTACTTTGAGATCAGAAAGAAAACTTGTATGTAGAGAGAAGGAAGAGGAACAATATCACCTCAATGCCGGATAAGCTTGATAAACAACATACTTGTACTTGCAAAAACATCAAGTTTGTTAGAAGTACAAAATATAGATGTGAATGAAATAAGCTGAAATAAGCAAATCATGACTCCCGCTCCGAAATGTCGAGAATACCGAGTTCTCGGCGAATATGAAAGAAAGGTTCAGTGGCTAGCGGCTTAGTAAAAATATCCGCTAGTTGATTCTTAGTATCAACATGTTCAAATACAACGTCACCTTTCTCAACATGATCTCGAAGAAAGTGGTGTCGAATTTCGATATGTTTAGTGCGAGAGTGCAATACCGGATTCTTGGTAAGATTAATAGCACTGGTATTGTCACATAGAATTGGAATACGTTCAAGTTTGAGATTAAAGTCCAATAATTGTTGCTTAATCCACAGGATTTGAGCACAGAAACTACCGGCAGCAACGTATTCCGCTTCGGCGGTTGATAAAGCAACTGAAACTTGCTTTTTGCTATGCCAACTAACCAAAGAATTTGAAAACAAGTGACACGTACCACTAGTGCTTTTCCTATCCAATTTGCAACCCGCAAAGTCGGAGTCGGAATAACCTAACAACGAACAATCACTACCTTTGGAATACCACAAACCATACTTTGGAGTACCGGATAGATACCGAAGTATTCTTTTAACAGCTTTTAGGTGGGATTCCTTAGGACATGATTGGTATCTTGCACACATACACACGCTAAACATAATATCAGGATGCGACGCAGTGAGATAGAGAAGTGATCCAATCATACCTCTATACCTTTTTACCTCTACGTCCTTACCGCTTTCATCCTTATTCAAATTTGCACATGTAGGCATAGGGGTGTCTATGGCCTTGGATTTTGCCATGTCAAATCTCTTGAGAAGATCCAAACAATACTTTGTTTGACTCACAAAAGTTCCTTCCTTGAATTGTTTAATTTGCAAGCCGAGAAAGTATGTGAGCTCTCCTATCATACTCATATCGAATTCACCCTGCATAAGAACAGAAAACTCTCTCACGAGATTCATGTTAGTAGATCCAAAGATTATATCATCAACATAGATTTGAACTAATATCAAGTGATTTCCTTGACGTTTAATAAAGAGTGTCGTGTCAACCTTTCCTCTTGAGTAACCTTGATCAACTAGAAATTTACTTAGGCGCTCATACCAAGCTCTAGGAGCTTGCTTGAGACCATACAACGCCCGTTTTAGTTTATAAACATGATCGGGGGTACTCATGAGATTCAAAACCCGGAGGTTGTGCAACGTAGACCTCTTCATTTATGTACCCGTTAAGGAACGCACTCTTGACATCCATTTGGAATAACTTAAAATCTTTCGCACATGCGAAAGTAAGAAGAAGGCGTATAGCCTCGAGTCGGGCAACCGGAGCATAAGTTTCCTCATAGTCGATGCCCTCCTCTTGGTTATACCCCTGCGCAACTAAACGCGCCTTGTTACGAGTTATTACCCCATTTTCGTCCAGCTTGTTCCTAAACACCCATCGGGTGCCGATTACTCGATGACCTCGCGGAGGAGGGACAAGGTCCCAAACCTCATTTCTAGTAAACTGATTTAGTTCCTCCTGCATTGACAGAAACCAATGTTCATCGAGTAGGGCTTCCTTAGGATTTTTAGGTTCCATTTGTAACACGAAAGTGAAGTAATAACAGAAATTACTTAGCTTAGCACGAGTTGTTACACCCTTTGTGATGTCTCCAATAATGTTTTCAATAGGATGGTCTTTAGATGACTTCCATTCATGAGGAAGATCGTCGTTTGAAAGCGGATGAACTTCCTCTGTTGCATCACGGTGTGCATCCTTATCCTCCTCAACTTTGGCTTCTTCAGGTTGATCAATCCCTATCTCGCCACTTTTGAGTATGTCTTCAGTGGATGTATCTGCACCATGAACAACACTCTCCTTTCCGACATTTCTCGGGTAGGACTCATCAAAGGTAACATGCACAGACTCTTCTACAGCAAGTAAACGTTTATTATATATTCTATATGCTTTACTCGAGTGAGAGTATCCGAGAAAGATACCTTCATCGGCTTTGGAATCAAATTTGCCCAAGTTTTCCTTACCATTGTTTAATACAAAACATTTACATCCAAACACGTGCAAGTGAGAGACATTTGGCTTTCGCCCTTTTAAGAGTTCGTACGGTGTTTTGTTTAGAATGGGGCGAATAAGTACCCTACTCAAAACATAACATGCCGTACTAATGGCGTCGGCCCAAAAATATTTAGGTAAACCACTCTCATTAATCATTGTTCTTCCCAATTCTTCTAAAATACGGTTTTTGCGCTCCACAACCCCGTTTTGTTGAGGAGTGCGTGGAGCGGAGAAGTTATGATTAATACCATGGTTACCGCAATATTCTTCAAACAAATGATTTTCAAACTCACCTCCATGGTCGCTCCTTATGGACACTATGTTTGTATTTAACTTGTTTTGGGAAAGCTTAGAAAACTTTTCAAAAGCGGCGAATGTATCACTTTTACTTACTAAGAAGATGGTCCAACAAAACCTAGAAAAGTCGTCCACTATTACGAACCCGTAATAGTTTCCTCCTAGACTTTTGATCCTAGACGGCCCAAACAAGTCCATGTGTAGAAGTTCAAGAGGTCTCGTTGTTGAAATTATCTTTTTGGATTTAAATGAGATCCTCGTTTGCTTCCCTTTTTGACAAGCATCACAAAGGTGATCCTTGGTGAACTTTATTTTGGGAAGTCCTAAGACTAGGTCTTTTGAGACTACCTTATTGAGTAAGTCAAAATTAACATGCGCTAAACGCCTATGCCATAGCCATGAGTCTTCACTCATAGTTATGAGGCATTTGTCGCTTGTTAATGATACTTCATTTAAGTCAAGCATATATATATTGTTTACTCTAAAACCATTAAACATATTCTTCTTATCATTTTCATGCACAATTTTGCAACAATCTTTTGAAAAAGATACATTGTATCCTTTGTCGCACAGTTGGCTAATGCTAAGCAGATTATGTTTAAGGTTTTCGACAAGCAATACATCGGAAATCATAGCAGAGGCGGGATTACCTACACTACCTTTGCCTAGTATTGCTCCGCGGTTGTTATCACCATAAGTTACATACCATTTCTTCTTAGCCACAAAGTCTATGAATAGGGATATGTCTCCAGACATGTGTCTTGAGCACCCACTATCGAGAACCCATCTTCTCTCGGCGGTCTCGACACATTTCTCCTGTCAAAACATAATTAGCACAAGGAGGTACCCAATGGCATATTGGGTCCTAATAGGTTAGCGACAAAATGGTTGCGTTTGGGCAACCATTGGTAGATGTCTTTAGGAACAAGAAATCTTCTAAAACGACATTTACCAATGGAGTGGCCTTTCCTGCAACAGTATAAGCAAGCAAAATTAACTTTAGAGACACTTTCACTTGCTTGATCCCTAATTGCATATGCATATTTTTGGTATGGATTAATCATACTTTTTCTAAAATCCTTTTTATCAATAGCAAATGTAATTTTAGGCTCGAGTGCCTTGTTTAATTTGGTCTTGAGGTGTCTAACCTCACCTTGCCAAATATGACAAGTGCCACACCCGAAGTTGAAAGGGTTTCTATCGTCCTTATAATCCGATTCATTGCCTCTCACAATGGAAGCCTTTAGGTCCTCTAATTTCTTTTCAGACTCTTTAACCTTATGCTTTAAATACGTAAAGATTTTCTTATTAGAAGCAAGTTTCTTGAAGGCTTCAACTGCTTCATTATGTAAGGCATGAAATGCGGCTAGTAATTCTAAATGCGACATATTTGATGACTTATCATATTTAGAGTTACATACCTGTTTTTTCTTATTTTTCTGATTGGCGGAGAGGCATAAATTCACGGACTCTTCTTCATCACTAGAACTTTCATCAGAGGAGGAAGAGTCACTGTCACTTTCCTATGCTATGTACGCTCTCCTCGGCTTTGATGATTTCTTGTGTGATTTTGATGATTCCTTGTCCTTTCCCTTTTTATTCATTGGACAGTCCGGTTTATAGTGACCGGGCTTTCCACACTTGTACCACGTCTCTCTAGTCTTTTTACCTTTCGAGTCATCATCCTTGGAGTGTCTTGATTGTTTCCGAAAGTTTACCAAGTTCTTCTCGGAATGTTGTATGCCGTTCTTCCTTACGTAACGGTTATACCGTTTAACAAACAACCCCATATCTTCGCTTGTGTCTTCTTCTTCTTCGTCGCTCGAGGAATAATCATTTTGCTCTTTTGCTTGAGACTTCGAGGAGGAAGTCTTGAGAGCTATCGATTTCTTTTCACTCACCTTCGCTTTGTCTTTCTTTTCCATCTTTTCGCGTTGGTCTAAGCTCAAGAGTACCTGTTCATGCTCTTGCAATTTGCCAAACAATGTTGTCAAGTCTAATATGGTAAGATCATTTGCCTCTTTGATGGCGGTCACTTTTGGCTGCCATTCCCTGTTAAGACATCTCAAGACTTTATTAGTAGAAACATCATTGGAAATAGGCCTACCTAATGAATGTAAACGATTGATGAGATGAGTAAATCTCTTTTGCATGTCGGCAATGGTTTCCCCTTGCTCCATGAAAAAGAGATCAAACTCTTGTATTAGAGTGTTGATTCTAGCTAACTTAACATCGGTTGTCCCCTCATGGGCTATTTGTAGTGAATCCCACATGGCCTTAGCAGTAGGACAATGGGATACACGGTAATATTCATCTACACCTAATGAGGAGATTAAGATGTTTTTAGCTTTCCAATCATAATTTTATTTTTTTCTCATCGTCATCGGTCCATTGTGCTTCAGGCTTTGGCACAACTACATTATCCACATTGGTCATAGTAATTTCTATTGGACCATTAAGGATAACGTTCCATATTTTTCTGTCTATGGAGTTTATATGCACACGCATACAGTCTTTCCAATAACTATAATTTTCACCGTTGAAAACAGGAGCCCTATTGTACGCCCCTTTAGGTTCATTTGACATTTTATATCTCGTTATATTTGAAGCACCGAATAATCGGAGCTCTGGATACCACTTGTTAGACTATGGCACAGATCTATAAGGGGGGGTTGAATAGATCCCCAATTAAAATTTGAGTCGGCGCTACCAATTTGAAATTGGTTTTAAAAATGTTTTTAAGTGCGGAAGCGGCCGAGGAAAAATATAATCTAAAACGAACGGTTATTGGAAAACCGAATATACGTAAGCCTATGGATTTATGACAATTCGGAAAAATAGAATCACAACACAAACTATGCTTATAAATTATTTACTTCAATTTGCAAGGTTACCTAGTTCCAATGAAAAACAAGACACACAAAAACTAGTAGCAAAATAAGACAATTTTAGTTCAGGACTTTTGTCGAACAGTTTGTGTGCACAGATATCCCAAGGGATATTTATGTTGAGTAAGAGATTTGAAATGCCCTAGTACAATATTTTTATTTTACTTAGTAGTTAAAAACAGAGTTTTAACACCTTACTCAATTTGTATCACAGTTTGACAATAATCACTTAAGCTAGAATCACTTATTTTATAAGCTGAATTGAAAATGACAGAAACTAAAGAACACACGATTTGATGAGGCAGTTCCCCCGTCGTCCTCGCTTCGGGGTACGTCTGCCCTCAATTCTAAAATTAGAATTGAGATATATTGAATATATATCACCTGTTGGAATGAACAGTTTACACAAGAGTTGATAGACAATGATACAAACAATCTCAAATGATGTTGATGCTTGCTATCACTTCTTGCACCTTGATTCAAGATGAATCAAGCCCTTCAATTTGTTGTGAATGATCTGCGATTCCAGCCACCTTAATGAAAAACCTTCCGTTGTTCAAACCTTCGGCTCGGCTGATCTTAGACACCAACAAATCAAAACCCGGAAAGTCTTCAACACTTCAACGCCCTAGCTACTAAACTGATGAACCTTCCGTTGATCAATTACCTTCGCACTTGCGTGAATGTTGAACGAACTATTCCGTAGCAAAAGCCCTCAAAACCTTCTAGTCTTGATGGGTAAAACCCTCAAGGTTTTCTGCAAGAAACACCTGCCCCAATTTCCACTCGAACCGGATCTTCAATCAACGCGTTTGAACCTTATCACCCTTGAATAAGACACCAATCACAGCAAAAATGATTGTGTATATTTGAGGATTTGTGTGTTGTTTGAAGGATGAAGATGAAGAAATATGTTGCACCTATTTCACGTTTCTTACCCTGACAATTTACTCAAGATTTCAATTGTTAGTTGTTAAAATTTAGCAAAACTCTATTTATAGTAATAACCAAAACAGTCAACTGAACAGAATTTTAAAACACAGCAAGAAAAACTGCACAGCGCGCGAACGGTCGACCATAGGGTCGGCGTGCGCTGACCCGTGGGGAATACTCAGCTTCATGCGCTGAGTGGCATGGTCGACGCATGTCTTCATGCGCTGATCCGTGGAAAATCAAAACACATGCGCCGACTGTACGGTCGACGCATTGCTTCCATGCGCTGAGCCGTGAGAAATGCCAGGCTTCATGCGCCGACTGTATGGTCGACTCACTGCTTAGAAACCTGCAAAAATAACAACTTTTTCCATTTTGTGCATCCTGCCACATTCAGTTATGACTCATATTAAGGTATAATGGTTTAACAATGAAAAAGAGGTATAGCATGTTGAAGTATTGCATGATGCTTCTAATTTGTCCAAGGTTGTGTTTTGTCATCATCGAAAACTTGGAGGCCTGTATTGTGAGACAACTTGCCCTCACAGAAGATACGTAGTCATAACTTCTCCCTCCCCTTTTCGTGTAGATCACGGTGAAGCCCCACTTGACCAACAACACCTGCTGGTCCCAGTTCTGTCCAACATCGATCTGGGCATGGCGGTCCTCCTCGAGGTTCTCAATAAGACCAACCTCCTCATCCTCAACCAGAGCGTAAGAATTGAAGCTTTGGAAGAATCTCGTCGTCCAAGACCCACTCCACAGAGGAAAGAAAGGCAGGAACAGAGTCCCCCTCCCCGACGCGAGAGGAATCGTCGAACGCCTCCAGAACTAGAGACCATGGCCGTCAGCAAACGCGACCAGAACTCTCCTAAGAACCATCAATCTCTGCAGCCCAAGAGGATCTGAAGAGAACACCTGGTGGAATCTCCACGCTCACCGTCCAGGTCCAAGGGTTGAGCACAAACCCCGTCTCCGCGACGTGGCCACCGTCCTACCTACGGGTTAATGCACGTTCCCCCTCCTGGACCGACAACAGCAGTGACGACGAACCTCGCGACTTATTATCCCAGGAAATCATAGCCATGCGCCTCCCAAAAGGACTAGAGAAACCCTATTCTCTGGGCACATACGACGGAATAACCAACCCTGATGAGCACATCGAAAACATCAATGCTTTGCTCGACTATCGCGACGTTCGGGGCGCCATTAAATGCAGGTTATTCCCGACCACACTCGGGAAAGGGGCCATGACCTGGTACAAAGGGCTCTCGGACGAATCCATCACCTCATGGAGGCAACTAGGGAGACTCTTTTCCATACATTTCACGGCATCTCGCCGACATCTGAAGACCAAAGCCTCCCTCGAGGCCATCATTCAAGGCAGAGATGAACCTCTACGAGCCTACTTTGAAAGGTTCAATAAGGAGGTCGTCCAAGTCTCCACCACTGACGACATGAAAAGATTCCTACTGGAACGCGGGCTCCGTCCCCACACAGACTTCACCAAAGCTATAGGCCTCTGGTCCCCTACAACACTGAACGCTTTCCTCCTTAGAGCTCAGTTGTACATCCTGTACGATGAGAAGGAGACTGTCAGCTTTGCCCGAGAGTCTAGGCACCGGGAGAATACCCGGTCAAATAGGATTGGCAAACCCTCGACATCCCGCCGACGAGACAAAAAACGAGAAGACCGTCCCCGAGAGACCCGGGACAACAAAGGACCCTCTGGCAAGTTCCACGAATACACCCCCTAACAGTCTCAAGAAAAAATATTCTCACTGAGTGCGCCAACTCAAAATTTTGCCAGGCAGGGGTCCGGTTCCCAAAATAGATATCGGTCAAACCCAATACAGACAAGTCCAAATATTGTCAGTTCCACAAGAGTCACGGTCATACAATGGAAAATTGCATCCACCTGAAGGATGCCACTGAAATACTCATCAGGGACGGGCACCTGAAACAGTTCTCTAAGCGAAAGGAAGCTCCTCGACCAGACGCCTAAGAAGCCCAGAAGGTCGAGGAAGAAGTGCCTACCTCCGGGGAAACCAGCCTCCAGGTCTCCATGAGTATCTCGCGACCTAAAGATTTTTGCATCCCCGAGGGGCTCACCGCCCCTCCATATTTTTCCGCACACAGCTCGTGGGAGACGTTCCCTTCCTCCATGGTCATTTCCAGGAGAGGTTTCAACAAAGTAATAGTAGGATCCGTCAAGAGGAAATTCGAGCATCTCATAAGCAGCAGTTCGAACCGAAACTTCACGCTTGACAAGATCAGGGGAGAGCCCGTCCCCATTTGCTTCTACCGTGAGGAACTCCTCGGTAGAGCGCCTAATGCCGCATCCCTCTGCTCGTAAGGGCTCAAATGGAGAACTTTGATGTCTAGAGGATCCTCGCCCATCAAGGCAGCTCCGTCGACATTATATACTCCCAGCTGTTTTCCACTCTCCAGCTGGACGAATCACATTTAACTCCCTACGTGGGATCTGACCTCTGAGGTTTCAGTGGATCGGTGACAAAGCCTTGGGGGTACGTTGAGCTAATTGTTACCTTCGGGTCCACAGAGACGACTAGATCTATCAAAGTACAGTTCCTCATGATAGATTGCCCGTCTCTATACTAATGCATCTTCGGTCGACCAACTCTATCCGAGCTAGTGGTCGTACCTTTGATGGTACACTTGAAGATGAAATACTACACTTTCAAAGGCCTCGTCGTAACTCTACATAGGGACATAGAAGCCACAAGGAGATGTTTTGAAGCAGCATCAAAGCGAATGAACACTATCGGTGCCATACCGAAGACTCCTGCCCAATCACCTCTTCCCAGCAGCACCAATGAAGCAAATCCACTCCCTCGCGTCGGCTCCATCGACTTCGACAGCCGCTTCTCTGAAGACGACCAAAAAACTCAGAAGGCAAAGGGAAGGGAGGTCTATTCACCTTCGGACACCTCTTCAAGTAGCAGCGAATCCGCCCATCCTATGCGCCCCATCCCAGATGGAGAATTCGAGCTTGTCCCATTCAACGACGACCCTCGGCGAGGAGTGAAGATCGGAGCCAGCCTCCCCGAGCTAGCGAGGAAACAGCTGAAAGCATATCTCCAGGAGAACGCAGACCTGTTTGCATGGAGCTCCATGGAGATGCCCGAATTAAACCCTGAGGTGGACCCCGCCGTTGCCCAACATAGACGATGGCAGTCCCCGGAGAAAACGGTAGCTGCCGAGCAAGCTGTAAAGGACCTCTTAGGGGCAAATTTTATATCAGAGGCCAAGTACTCTACTTGGCTGTCAAATGTTGTACTCGTTAAAAAGAATAATGGAAAATGGCGCATGTGTGTTGATTATACCGATCTTAATAGGGCATGCCCTAAAGACGCATACCCCCTCCCCAACATAGATAAACTAGTAGATAGTTCTGTCGGTTTTAAATTTCTATCATTCATGGACGCCTATTCAGGCTACAACCAAATACCCATGGCTAAAAGAGACAAGAAGTACACGGCCTTCATGACCGAATCGAGCAACTATTACTACAACGTAATGCCCTTCGGCCTAAAGAATATCGGTGTTACTTACCAAAGAATGATGAACAAGGTTTTCCGAGGAGAGATTGGGGACATACTCGAAGTCTATATGGACGACATGATCGTAAAGTCCCACGATGAATTCGATCACATTATCCATTTGAGGAAGGTTTTCGAACATGCCAGGAAATACAAGATGCACTTTAACCCAGAGAAGTGCACGTTCAGGGTACGAGCGGGCAAGTTCCTCGGTTTCTGCCAAACCGAACGACGAATTGAAGCTAACCCCGACAAATGAAGAGCCTTCTCCGAGTTCCCCACGCCGAACTCAAAAAAGTCCATCCAGTCTCTAATGGGATGCTCACATTGCTTCCTCGCTTCGTGGCCAAATATGCCCAACACACCTTCCCCTTCTTCAAACTCCTCCGCAAGGAAGCCACGTTCGAATGGACAGAAGAATGCGACAAATCTCTCCTCCAACTAAAGGAAGCCCTGTCTGCACCTCCAGTCCTCTCCAGACCAGAAAATGGGGAAACCCTCTTTCTCTACCTCGCCGTTATAACTGAGGTTGTGAGTGTTGCCCTCATCCGTGAAACCCATGAGGGACAGAAGCCCATTTATTTCATGAGCAAGGTGCTGTAAGGGTCATAATTACAGTACCAACTGATAGAGAAGATGGCTCTCGCCCTTATCAATGCTTCAAGGAGACTAAGGCATTACTTTTTGGCCCACACCATTGTGGTACGCACAGACCAGCCCATAAAGCAATTGTTGGGCCGCCTAGATATAACCGGAAGAATGCTCAGAGGGTCACTAGAGCTGTTCGAGTTCGACATCTAGTATGAGAGCAGAAAGGCCCTGAAGGCTCAGGCACTAGTTGACTTCGTGGAGGAAATGACTTTTCCCGTGCAACCTAACGAAGGTGCCCGCAGGTGGGTCATATTTGTCGATGGTGCCTCCAGCTCGGCAAGTAGCAGAGCAGGCGTCATCCTAGAAAACGAGGAGGGAATCCTCATCAATGTCTTACTTACACTATCCTTCCCAACCTCCAACAACCAAACTGAGTATAAAGCCTTCTTGGCTGGCCTACGTCTCGCCGAAGATTTAAGAGCAGACGAAGTTGTCATATGCACCGACTCTCAGCTAGTGGCCCTCCAGGTCTGGGAAGAGTACCAGGTTAAAAACATAACCATTCCGAGTACCTGGCCCTGGTCAAAGAGAAGATGGTGAAATTCTCCTCCGTGGAAGTCAAACACGTTCCCCGCGAGCATAATGTCCGAGCTAGCCAGCACAAAGAAGAAAGGGGAAAACAAATCTATCATCCAGGAGATACTCCCCGACCCATCATCAAGAGAGCATCCCCGATACTCGACATGCACGTCGTTGGCGACGACTACTGCTGGATGAATCCAGTATACAACTACCTCACTATAAACAAGCTACCATCTGATCCAAAGGAAGCCAACATTATAAGGCACAGGTCATGCTCTTACGTCCTGGTCGAAAACAGAATGTACAGACGAGGATTTTTCATACCTCTCCTCAAGTGCGTCGAGGAAGAAACAGTCGCCTGCGTCTTACGTGAAATCCATGAAGGGATCAATGCCCAGCACCTAGGTGGGAGTTCCCTCACAAGGAAAGCTCTGCAAGCAGGTTACTACTGGCCGACTATGCAAAACGACGCAAAAGAACACGTAAAGAAATGCGACAAATGCGAACGACACGGGGACATGCTCCTGGCGCCACCCAACGAGCTCAAGGCAATGTCCTCCTAGTGACCCTTCACCTGGTGGGGCCTGGACATCCTGGGACCCTTCGTCTTAGGCTTTAACTAGAATAAATACTTAATAGTAGGAGTGGACTACTTCACCAATTCGATAGAAGCTGAAGTGCTGGCCAAGATAACAACCCACAACATACTTCACTTCTATAAGAGAAACATCCTTGCCTATTTTGGCATTCATCAAGCGATCATGACAGACAACGGGACACAGTTTACAGACAGAAAATTTTAGGAATTCGTCGCTCAGCTAGGCATAAAACAACACTTCGCATTCGTCGAGCACCCTCAGACTAACGGTCAAGCCGAAGCAGCAAACAGAGTAATCTTACGAGGTTTCAAACGAAGACTGGACGAAACAAAGACACAGTGGGTCGAAGAGATGCACAACGTTCTCTGGGCCTATCGCATTACACCTCATTTATCCATCAAGGAATCCCCTTTTCGCCTAGCATATGGGACAGAGGCGGTAATCCCCATCGAAACCCATGTGTCGGCTAGACGAACGAAAGCACCTTTGGACGAAGAAACAAACAACGAAGCCCTGAGGGAAGAACTCAATCTCGTCGAGGAGGTTCGGACAGGGGAAGCCCTCCGCGAAGCCTCACTCAAGCAAAAAATAAATATTAGGTACAACGCCAAGCTAATCAAACGATATTTCCACGTAGGCAGCCTCGTCTTAAGAAGGAATCACAAAGATTCCTGAGAGGGCAAGCTCGCCGCAAACTCGGAAGAACCCTACCGCGTTAGAGCGAAAACAGGGAACGGGACCTACTACCTAGAACACCTAACCAGGGAAGAATTAGCTAGACTATAGAATGCCAAAAAGATGAAGCAATATTACAGCTAAAGCCCCCACCACCGACATGCTCAGACCAAGCGTCGGGCACGATGGACGATTAAAGGTTGCATGCCCAGGTACAGGCGATGCACCACCAAAGGGTCTAGGAAAGGGTCTGGCAAAGATACCTACCCCTGCTTAGCGGTGGTTCCTCGACCAAGCCTGTCATCACTATATTACTGTGAATGGAAAACCCCCCCAGCTCACGATGAGAGGTTCACGCCGCAGACTCAATCCACAATCGTGACCTGAGTTTTGTCCTACCAGGAAACAACCCAGGCTTTTCGATCGATTCCCTGCACTGTCGAACATCACCCGTCGAGCAGACCCGGAACATAGCATACAACTAAGCACTTCTCACGACCGTGTTGGACGGTGCAGAACGCTTAAGAAATATCCAACATAACATATGACTAAGTACTTCTGACGACTACGTTGGACGACGCAAAACACTTAGAAAATTTTCAGCAAAACGTAAACATACAAACACACAAATATACTATATAGTTACATATTTATAATTTAAAACGACCACAAAGGGTTGTGATTGTGCATATCACAATGAAAAGGGAACCATGCTTCTAGAAAATAGGATTACAACAATATTGTCGTACCTAAAAAAAGCACGATCTTTCGCGAATGGTCGCGGAAAACAAAGAGTCGCCACCGATCTTTATTTATCCCAAAAAGGGAAAGGAAAATATTGATAAAACCTTTAGGGAAAGAACATGGTCATCACAACCAAGTTCTAGGTTCGGGAGTCGGTTACATAAGGGGAAGATATTAGCACCCCTCACGTCCATTGTACTCAACGGGAACCTCTTGATTCAATTCGTAAGAAATGTTAGTCTAATTTGTTTGTGTTCTTCTAAGGAAATAAAGCATAAAGGTAAGTAAAAGAGGTTAGATTAATAAGGAGAAAGGGGGGTTTTAGAAAAGAGTGCTCGCCAAGGATTAGGGCCCTTGTGCCTACGTATTTTCACTCGAAAAGAAGTGAAGAATCAGAGCATCCGTAGTTCGTGGGACTACGGGTAAAGAAAGAAATATGGAATTTTGGGGGAAATGTGCTCGCCAAGATCATCACAATCTTGTGCCTATGTATTCTCGTTAACAGACGAGAAATCAGAGCGGTCGTAGTTCGGCCAACGGTTGCCGGTTTGATTTTAACGAAAGATACTTAGTCGTATTTGACAGAAAATATTGCTTTATCTAAACTAGTGAGGAGAGGACGCTTGCACCACTTTGAATGGATTTCCATATATCAACATTCATGGGGAACACGCCACTTATATCGACTCAAGTAGGATACAGACAAAGCAATATTTTGTGTCATTCTCAAGACACCATATCTCACGTCTATGAAAAGGTTAGAAGGTTCGCACGACGGCGAGAAATTGAATTTGGGAAGTTTATGTTAGAAGGAGTGACTGCCCCACTCCTTAGGTAACCAAGGGATAGCCATTGTATTGGACTTCTTAAGATGCTAAGGATAAATTCTCGAAGGTTGGCTATTCGTTTTTTAGAGTCTAAGTGCTCGATCGGTTTAACTGAAACCTACCCTGCCCCAGGTTAAGATGAGGGTTCTTAAAAAAAAAGAAAAAACTCCTACTTCAAGGCTCAAAGAGGTTAACGAGGGATTAACATCCTTATATCTCCAGTGTTTGGGATTTGAAACAATGCCTTACATCATCAGCGGGTTTCAATCGAAAGCATACGACAAGAAATCTGACGTTTTGGGTTCGTCATCCTCCCCCTAATTCTCCATCAGAACAAGAGATCGGGTAAAGTTGGCATTATGATTTATGAAAACGTTTTTTTTTTTTGAATGAGTGAAACGAATGGATTTATTCAAGACAAACATATGCGTTGTATTAATTAATCAAAGATAAACAAGTTCGTACATGCTAAATATGCTTAATCAAAGAGAAATACATATAAATAAACAAATGAACTGTCGGAAAAATCCTTCTAAATAGTTTATAAAATTCAAAAGCAACAGTTTCCTTTGGCAGAGCCTTAATGGAAAGGTCGTATGGTTTATGATCCCTGTGAGTCGTCATGGCTTGCCCCAGTTAGGCTGGTCACATCTTCAACAGTTTTCATTCGTTGCTTCAAAATAACTTTCCCAGATTCTTTGTTGATCCCGGTCATATCATCTTGAGGATTGCTGAAATGAAGCGAGCTAGGCCTTTGAATGATTACTGGATTCGGCTGATTTGCTGAGAGGTCAACATACTTTGCAGAATTCGAACTCGACAAGTGAGGGACCCCGAGAGGAATCTCGATCTTCGGCTGAGCATTGCTAAAAGACGACTTCTTCGCTTCTAGCAAATTTCTGACAACTTTCTTAAGAGCATAGCAATTCTCTAGATCATGGTCGGGCGCACCCTCATGAAATAAACAATGAGCGGCCGCGTTGTAACCTGCAGGCGGAGGACCCAAAGCACGGGTGGTAATCAGACCCTGTTGTACCAAATGGGGGTATAACTCAGTGAAAGCCATCGGAATTGGAGGACAAGGCTTATACTGACTCTTACGGGGATAAGGAACCTGATCCTGTGATTGCTGGTGAACAGGAGCGTTGGGCACTCGTTGACTGTTGACAGGCACTTGCATGGGCGGATAACCGGAAGGTTGTTGATAAATCGGTGCCTGATATACCGGAGCTGACTGCACAGGCTGGTATGTAGGGAACCGCTGAGCGAACGGAGGTGAAACAGTAGCTACACAGGGTTGTTGGACATATGGAAACGGATAACCTTGAACATAACTCTGCTGATGTTGCCAAGGTTGAGGAGTAGCCTTTTTGCGGTTCCTTGAACGTGCAGGTCCTTTACCATGGTCGGAGTTAGGAGTTTTGCACTTTGGAGGGGTAGCTCGTCGAACTGGTTGAGCACTAGGAGGCACCAAACCGGATTGAAGACCGTGAGGAGGCACATTCTTGACAATAACAGCTTGTTGAGGTTCCATAACGGTATTAGTAGTCTCAAAAACAACAGTAGACTGAGCATCCACCTTCACACTAAGAGCTCGTAGCATCTCCAAAATTTGCCCTACACTTCCTCGAAGATCTTCGAGTTCATGGCTGACACGGTTGATCTCTTGGTTTTGATCTTCCATCCTTTTGAAGGGTCGTATTGATGCAGAGAACTCGGGGTGACAAAACTAGAAGACGAGAAAACCGCGTATGAGAAACCGGGAGACACATGCAATGCAAAAGTATGATGCTAGAATGCGAATGCAAATGAAGATTTCATGGAATTCAAATATTTACGAATATTGCGGAATACCCAGGAAACTTTTAATTCATTGAAGACAGATTACAAATAATATTCTTGCAACCAAAACAGCTAAATAAAAGCCTAGAAAGTCCTAGAGAAGCATCTTCCACAACTTCAGCGAGCAGACGGAGAGTCGGAGGAAAATAAATATTCGTAGAGCCTTCTCTTCTTGTAGGATTGTATCTCATCATTCTTCGACTGAATCTGCTTTTGAAGTTCTTCGTACTCGCTGGCCATCACATGGTATTTGTTCTTCCATGCTTCTGTTTCGCATTGTGATCTCTTCAAAGTGATCTTCAAAGTCTCAGCTTCAGTCATGAAATACTGGACAGGTTCTTCTCCTTGAGGTAAAGGATCTTGGCGAGAGTAAGGCATCTTCAACTCAATAGCTCTTCCTCGGACCCATCGAAGGTATGGTTCCATGGATACACAATTAGGTCTGCCCAAACTTTCTTTGTCTTTCTTATGCAGATGATTCCAAGAAGATAGAATCTGATCTTGAAGCTTTTTGTCGTCTTTGAAAAAGATTTTCTCCACATGAACACCTTTAGGTGGTTCCTTCAAGGGGTATCCCAACTGTCGGCGAGCTAAGACTGGATTGTAGCTAATTCCTCCATTGAAACTGAGCAAAGGCACATTGTTGAAGTTTCCACAACTATCAATGATCGATATCCCATCGTACATGCGATTATACCAATCAATATCAGAGTGAGTCAAAGCCATAACTTTTTGCGACCAACGTTCTTGATTAGGTCTCCAGAACGGACCGGACTTGGGTAAGTGAGAAATAAACCACTTGTATAGTAATGGCACACAACATGTAATCATTCCTCCACCATGAAAGTTTCGAAGATGTATTGAATGATAAGTATTACCCAATAGCGTTGGAATTGGATTTCTCCTCATGAAGGTCTTGATTGCATTAAGGTCCACAAACCCCTCAAAACTAGGAAAAAGCAGCAACCCATAAATAAGCAAGGCAAATATTGTCTCAAAGGCAAACATGTCTTTATGATCGGCATAAAATTGGGCCTTCTTAATTAGGAAGTCCCTGGGAAAACCGGAGATCCCCCCTTTAGTGATCATATTGTTTTTGACATCGGATATCCTTAGACAAATGGCTTTAGCAATATCTCGTTCTTTAGGGTCTTCCTCCAAGAAAGGGAATGGAGACTTATCCAAGATAGGTAATCCCACCAACTGAGAGTACTCTTCTAAGGTAGGTAAAAGCTGATAACCTGGAAAGGTGAAGCAATGATAATCTGGATCATAAAACTGTAGCAAAGTCGCAAGAAGTCCTTCGTTTACTTGAATCTTCAACAAAGACAATAGCCTTCCATATCTGTTTTGGAACTTTTCTTGATCTTGAACCAAATCTCTTAGCTTCTCTAGGACTTCCAAATTAAAACCCTTAAAAGTAAATTTCAAAGTATGCCTTCTATGGTGATCCATGGTATCCTGCAATGTTCATAAATATAGTTTGAATTCCATGAAGTCTTAATGTAATATGATGCTTTATGGATGCAATGCATGAAAACACATAAAGTCCTAGGTTAAAAGAACGTGAGCGGAGTTAAGGTCTACCCATCCCTGAAAAGGAGTGTACTATAGGTTAGTTGTACCTGCAGAACAAGGTTCTAAAAAGTGCCCAAAGTCATCAGCCCATCTTTCGGATACTATCGACCTTCCGATTGACTCGGGGGTTAATAATATTCTCAAGAGAACCTCTTTTGAGTGTAGTATCACGTAGCAACCGTTGTAGGATTACTCCCACATAGTTCCCGCACTACGTCCTAAATAAGGCCAAGGTGGTGTTAAGGTACTACGGTCCTCAATATCACAGACTTCAATCGACCATGGAAAAAGTTTTCACGATTACTCGTTCAACCGAACCATTTTCGAAAACGTCTCAACTGAGCGGTGATTCTCGAATCAGCTTGGTCGGGATTCAACTCCATATAAGCCTCATCGAATATATCCCCATCCTATAATAATGTCACTAGTCCGGGCGTAGGACTTATCTCACAACACAAGGAACAGTCCCCCAGTCAAAGTACAATATATACATGCAAATGAATAGCAAAGCAAATGGTAATAAATATGAACAAATTAGGGATAACCCTCAAAAGTTAAGACATCCCCAGTGAAGTCGCCATTTTCTGTTGCGGTGGAAATAGGATCACAAACTATTAATGAGTTTGAATCGCAATTCAGTTCACAACCGCATCTTTGATTTATCCGAAGGAAAAGGTCAAAAAGGGAAAACCTAATTTTGCATCGTAAACACAATGCGGGGAAACATCTAGGGTTCGGGGGTTGGTTAAATTTAGGGAAGGTATTAGCACCCTAAACTTCTGTAGTACTCTACAGGAACCTTTTGTTCAAATGTTTACTATTTGCTTTATTTATTTGCTTAAGGTATATGTACAAGGATTAAAAGTGAGAAAAGAGACCTAAGGGGTTAATTCTAAGTTTACTCGGCAAGACATCGCATCTTGTGCCTACGTATCCTTACGGGAGTGGAATCAGAGTAATCGTAGTTCCCCTCTCAAGGGAGGTTAGAGACTTCTTGACTGTGGTCAAGGTCTCAAGGGGAATAAACATGTCTTAAGGACACGCTTACGTGGAGTGTAGAAACTCCAGATCTCTATGTTGAATTGTTAAGTTGTAATTAGGGTTAAATTAGGGATTCCACGGCGGGAAACCCTAAACTGAGCGCGGCGGCTCTTTGACCTAATGCTAGGGGTAAAATTGTAATCTTGCCTGCGGCGAGGCATTTGTGAAAATTAGGGTTTGTAGTTTGTAGTTTTGAGGATTTGAAATTGAATGTGTGAAGTTTTACGGACTATTGGCGCGGCGGCCAAACAGTTAGACCTAACCTTCGGATGTGTGCAATGTGACAGAAATAATGGTAAACCCGTGAGATAATTGAATCATGCAAACAGAGAGATAATGTCATAATTTAAACCATGCAAGCAGAAATTTAAAGGCAGAATTTAAAGAGCGATTGTTAAGTTCGCGAGGTTACATGAGAGGAGCAGATACAATATGATAATGAAATTTGAATTGAACAATAATAAAATAAAATAAATAACGGTTCTAGTTATTATTTTAAAAAAAAGATTTTAGTTATTATTTTAAATTTATCTAAAAAAAGTTTTTCTTAAAAATAATAGGTTTTCATATTAATTTGGAAAAGATGTTAATGTTATTTATTTTAAAAAACAGATTTTTATATTGTAACAAGTTTTAATAAATTAATGATAACAATAATAATAATAATGGTAATAATAATGATAATAATGATAATAATAATAATAAATAATGATAATAATAATACTAATAATAATAATAATAATAATAATAATAATAATAATAATAATAATAATAATAATAAAGCAATAATGAATTTTAAATGTGCCAAATAACCCAACAATGTTGCTAACGCAGAAATGCGCTCATCGCAACCAGATCTAAATCGGACGAAACAAAATTTATCGCAAAGAAAAAGAAATTAAGCAAAAAATAGTATTATTGCTCACACAAAAATGCGATCATCGCAACCAGATCTAAATCGGACGAAACAAAATTTATCGCAAAGAAAAAGAAATTAAGCAAAAAATAGTATTATTGCTCACACAAAAATGCGATCATCGCAACCAGATCGAACTAACACAAATGCCACGCGTCATGCACACAAATGTGCAAACATCGTATCGACATAATTCGATCAAAAATTAATCTTATATATATAAACTCTAACAATTTAAAAATTATATATATATAAACGTAACAGTAATAGATAAAGAAAAAGAAATAACGGTAATAGATGAAGAAAAAGAAATAACGGTAAAAGATGAAGAAAAAGAAATAACGGTAAAAGATGAAGAAAAAGAAACAACAGTAATAGATGAAGAAAAAGAAATAACGGTAAACGATGAAGAAAAAGAAACAATAGTAATGGATGAAGAAGAAAACTAAATAACGGCAAACGGCACTCACTCCTCTTAGGTTTTTTTCATTCTCCCCTCTTTTCCAACAAGGCAACACATGTATATATAGGGAACAAATTAGGGTTAACACCAAATTGTCAATAATGTCCCTAAAGCCCATTTTAAAGCCCAAACTAAATAATTAGTTAAGAAAAAAATAAAATTTAAATAATTTAAAATAATTAAAATAAACTTAAAATAAAAACTAATAATCCTATTGATTCCTAAAATCAAAAATATTATAAAAAGAACAAAATTTTTTTCAATATTTTTTATTTTATGATTTTTTGGATATTTTTATGAATAATTTAGAAAAAAGTGAAAAAAATAATATTTTAAAAAATGATTTAATTAAAATACAAAAATAATAATTAAATAATAATAAAAAACTATTTTTGTTATTTTTTTAATGAAAGATAGAAAAATTTAGAGTAAAAATAATAAAAAACAAAAAAAGTGACAAAGGTGAGATTCGAACTCTCAACCTCTCACACTCATAACTCCTTACACATGTCCTCCTGCCAATTGTGTCATTTTTACTTTTTAGAAAAAAAATGCATGCCATATGATATTTACCTGCAAAAAGTCAAACGACTACACAAATTTGTTAGTAATTGATTAAATGCAATAAAAATGCAATGAAATGCGACGACAAATCTTAGGGCAAAATTTGGGGTATTACAGATGACGATTACTCGAAGCTTAAGAAAGGCTTATCGGGCCCAAGTAATCGGGAGAGTGAGTCAAAGGCTTGACTCTCTCTCTTTTTCATCCTTAACGGAGAAGGAATGGATATGGTTCGAGTAAGTTGATCGGATGACGATTACTCGAAGCTTAAGAAAGGCTTCTCGGGCCCAAGTAATCCGGAAAGTGAGTCAAAGGCTTGACTCTCTCTCCTTTTCATCTCAATTGTGAAAGGATAGGATGTGTTTCGAGTAAGTTGATCGAATGACGATTACTCGAAGCTTAAGAAAGGCTTCTCGGGCCCAAGTAATCGGGAAAACGAGTCAAAGGCTTGACTCTCTCTCTCTTTTTCATCCTTAACGGAAAAGGAATGGATATGATTCGAGTAAATTGATCGGATGACGATTACTCGAAACTTAAGAAAGACTTCTCGGACTCAAGTAATCGGGAGAGTGAGTCAAAGGCTTGACTCTCTCTCTCTTTCATCCTTAACAGAGAAGGAATGGATATGGTTCGAGTATTTCAAACAGATGAGGATTACTTGAAACTTAAGAAAGGCTCCTCGGGCCCAAGTAATCCGGAAAACGAGTCAAAGGCTTAATTCTCTCTCCTTTTCATCTTATATTAAGAAATAGTTTTGATATAATTAGAGTGGCGTATGGATGATAATTACTTGAAGCTTAAGAAAGGCTCCTCGGGCCCAAGTAATCGGGAAAGCGAGTCAAAGGCTTGACTCTCTCTCTCTTTTTCATCTAAGTGTTTAGGAAAAAGATTTAAATTCGTCGTATTTTATATCTTTTAAAGAAGACAATTGTTTGAACTTAAAAAAGGCTCCTCGGGTCCAAACAATCAAGAAGAGAAATCAAAGGCTCGATTCCAACTCCCTTTTCATCTTTATCGAAAATGTGTTTAGATATGATTAAGTATATTAATTTGATTTGAAGAAAATACTCGATGTGAGTCGAGGTTTGAAATTGAGTTTTTAACGTGTGCACTAGCAAAGTGGGCTAGTCTTCTAAGTGACCAACTAGAAATAATTGATCAAATAGGTATCACTGTAAGGAAGCCCGGGATTAAGATTTAAAATATTGTGTATGGTAATCGAAGGTTGATGGCGAGGCTTTGAAAGCACTCGACTTACAAGGGTAGAAAATGGCTCGATAAATCGAGAATCTTTTTGAAAAATGATTTGATATAAGAATTTGAAGGGACTAATCAATTAAAGGTGAATATATAAATTTTGTAGAGATAATAACCATAACAAAATAGTTAATCAATTACATCATATTTTAAACCACTAATCAAATTCATTAACTTTTTATTATTTTTATTAGTTAGCGAAAAGAAATAAATAGATAAACAAGTATATCACTTAACCAAACTATCTAAACATCAACATTATTTAAACAAAATATAATTAAGTAAAAATAATTCATAAAAAGAAAAAGGGGGGTCTCAAAAGAGAGGAGGGTGTTCATATGGAGAGTTAAGTCATGTTATTGGGCCCAAATTAAACCCAACAACTATATTTAAATTTTTATAAAATAATTAAGTAAATAATTAGTTAAAATAAAAGAGGAAAGAAAACGTGATCTGATTATCTTCTACAAAACGCAGGGAATATGAAAAAGGGAAAGTTGACGAACTCACCTTGCCGTCGACGGAAGTGCTCCTCTGGCGGAATCGTTTGTTCGTGTAATCCGAGATGGAAGGTATGTAGACCCATTCCTCATCCCTCTTATTTGTCCTCCCCTCCAAACCTCTTGGTCTCGCGGCAGTGAATGGTTGTGGCGGAATCAGTTGCTCTGAGATTTTTGAACGTTGTTGCACATCGATGTTGTTGTTTGGTTCGACTTAGCAAAACATCAAGCTGCTTGAAGTTATCCCAACCGAAGTTCAAACGTATACTTGGATCGTCATTGTTGTCGTGATAAGGAGAAGAAGATTGTTTGATATTGTTGTTGTGGAATCCGCGGATGAAATACAGGTTGTTTTTGTTTGTGAATCTGTGCACGCCAACTGTTTGTGAAAAGGTTTTGTAGTTGTTGTTATTGTCTGAAGTTTGAATTGAAGAGATGATGTTCAAGAACTCAAAAAAGTTTTGAAGAATCTATGGGTGATGTGTTCTACTTGTTGCTGAGTTGAGGTTATAGGATATTGCCACAAGCGGTTTTCGAATTTGATGCAGCGGTGTCCTCTGCTAGTGCTTCTTATGTTGTGAAGAATATGTTGTATATCCTTGAGTGAAACGCCAGTTGTTGTTGTTTGTGAATCTGTGCACACCAACCAAAAATCAATGTTGTGAATTTACAAGGGATTTGGTTATGTTGTACAACATTCATGACTGAAACAAGAGATTTGTCCGCTTCTTTGAGTGGTGCATCAGGTCGATATAGATCATGGATTTAGAGGATTTTCTCTGCTTTTCCAGTGAGCAAAAGGTGAGTATCCAACAGCAGAGTCACGACAGTTCTTTGTTAGCAAGTCAATCACGGACGACTCATGTCTCTATCATGTTGATCGAACCGATTGAAACAAGAGCAAAAAAAAACGAAATAAAACAGACGGTAACCTGTATCGAACTTGTTATTGTTTGGAAATGATGGTGAGCTGACTTTGATGGAATTGATAATTGTTGAACTCGTGCCGCTGATGCTAGGAAGGTGCTGAGTTCTTGGTGATGTGAACGGCCTATGATGCTCTTGTTGGCCTCTCCCCTTGTGGAAGATTTCTCGACCAAGACGTATAGTCAGCTAATAATTGTGCGATTCACAACCCCAAAATACAACCTTCTCCAATCATAGCTTGAAAGAGTCCAAAAGCTTTATCAGGTGGCTGACATTTTCCAAACACCGCTATCAACTTGATAAGTACAATAATGTAAGATCTGTACTCAAGCTCACGCAGCAGTTTGAAGCTTTGGGAGCAGATTCTCAACGCAAGTCTTTTCATGTTTATTTTTTTTTGTTTTGGTATTTGTGATGTAGGTTAAACAGTGGAAGAATTAAATGAAGCATATTGTAAGAAAAAAATGGTGGAAGAAATAAAGTGAGGGTAAATGCTATATGGTTTATATTAAGGTGAGGTAACTGATGAAGAACAGTGTGAGGTTAAAGAGAGTTCATGAGAATGGTAGAGGTGGAGGGACTCGTTGGTGCTGCAAAAGTTGTGGCAAGAGTCAGCCTACACATCTTAGTTTCGTCATAAGTGCAAGGTTGGTATGTATTTTTTGATAGTTTATGATTTCTGTTGAAGCATAACAGATACTGTGACTTTGCGGCTGTTACAGTAATGAAGGATATAAGTGAGAGAGGTGTTTTGATGTTTGATCTCTAGTGATTACGTGGTGTTTGAGCTGATGTTTTTTTGTGTGACAAGTTTTGTGGGTTCAACAGGAGTTTAAGAAGGTGAAAAATGTTGTTCTTCCATGGTGAAGAGAAGATGATGGCTTATATGATGTTAAGGCTTCTTCATGGTGTCTCCAAAGAACCAGGTTATGTCGTGGCTTTTTCCTCCTTTTAATGTTGTTCTGTTTTTTCTTTTTTTATTCTACCCCCCTCCTCAATTTGTGATTCTTGTTCTTCTTAAAACAATTCAAACCTCTGCTAGCCTATTTTGAGGTGCAAACTAGATGTCTTGTATTGTTTGAGTGGTTGCTTTCATAACAGACTGTAGTTTTTTTTTGTTTGATAGTAGGTTTGCTGCTGCAGATGATATGTTTTGTATAGTGTAGCAGGGGGCAGGTTTTGGTTTTGTTGAATTAGTGCAAGTTTATGGCAAGATTATTTTTTTGAAGCAGGATGTTGTATAGTCACTATCTTGTGCAGATTGGAGCAGCAGGTTTGGCTTATGCAGGTTCACTCAGTCAAGGTTTTGGCATGAATTTGGTCAAGGACGGATGGTGCAAGTCTTTGGCTGGTTTATTGCAGCATAATGTGTAGCTGTTGTCTTTGACAGGCTGTGTATTTTTGTTGCACATGCCTTACTACTTGAGGTGGGTGACTATGGTAGCAGTGGTTTTGTCATTTGCAACAAGCTTTATCATGAAGGTAGCAAACTGGTCGTACAGGATTTTGCTGTGGGGAATGGCTTGACACAAGTTGTAGCAACTTTCAAGGCTGTACGGTGTAGAACTTCCTTTTTTTCAATATTTTTTAATAGTAAGTGTAATGGGTTTGAGTGAAAAAAATAATAGGGACTTGGTTTAACAATTTTTGTAACTTGTACTTGGTGATGAATTTTATTTTGAAATGGGCTTGCATATTTGTGTAGAAATTTGTTGTGATATTTTGGCTAGGGGCTTTTGGAGTTTGTGAGAAAAAAAAGAAGATGAAATCGGAAAATATTGACATGGTTTGAATTAAAAAACAGAAAAGAAAAAGGATCTTTGAGACAAATTTGACACTTGAAAAGGAATTTGAAATCGGAATTGAATTTGAGTCAGAAACTTGAAGTAATTGATTTAAAAAATTGGTGTTTTAAAGATGAATTGGAATGCTACTGAAGTAAGATATAAATTTTGAAATGCACTAAAATTGAAACTCGAAACTCGAAACTTAGATATTGAACTAAAACACGGAATTTGAATGGACTTAAACTAGGTTATGAATTTAACTTGGATGGAATTCAAAATGGGGTGATGAATTGAAACTTAAAAATTGATTTCGAAACTTGGAATTTGAACTTGACATTATTCTCTTGCGCTTGGACATTGATGAAATGGTCCAATTAGATTGAATCGTCCAAAGCTCTTTGAGGTAACTCCAAGTAAAACCACCTGACAATATTCTTAACCCCCTCTGAATCCATCTAGAAATGAACTGACATCTCGATTCAGATCTTAAAGAATCAACCACTCACAACAAATCTTGAACAAGTGACGCTCCTGACTACACCTTGAAATGAAACTTGAATTGAAAAGAAAGCTTGAACTCTCTTATGACAAGGACATGAACCACAAATGGCTTGATGTAACTGAACGAATGTCTTGAATTTGATGGCTCATACGGCTTAACTTCGTCAGATAAATTTGAACTTTGTACAAATCCCTGGTCTGAACCTTCACACCCCCACATGAATTCAATCAACACATGTTCTTAAAGTATCCCATGACACGGATGATTCAAGACATGAAGTGTGTTGTCACTGCACCAAAAACCTAATTGAAAATCAATTGCTCCAATGACTATCCACCTTGAAATAAACTACTTCTGCCACAACCTGATAACTTGATATTTGAAGCAAATCAATTGTTTGACCAAAATTAGGTCAAACTTTCACCGATTTTTAATCCAAGACTGCACACGTACTTGACTTGATCATTTCTCCTGATCCTTGATTCGTTCTTACAAAACTTGAGCTTAGGTGACAAGAAAATGAAGGCAAAAAGACATGTACTTTAGAGGCATACTAGTTAGATAACCTGAATGACGGATATGATGCACAAATGATGAGAATATTATGATATGCACAGAAAGCAGACCAGGGTCAAAATTAGGGTGTAACAAATATTACATGAATGACACGCAGGCCAATGGGTACAACTATTCCTCTTTCTGGATGTCCTCGTGCGGCTCCTGCCCCTGCTCACCCTCACCAGCGTTGAACCGAAGGAACTCTTGGACGACTATATGGCCGTCCTTAATCGTGTAAAGGAACCCTGTGCCCTCAATTTTCAGCTCGATAGCCACCAGATCGTCGGCAGCCTGGACGAACCGGGCAAATAACTCCGAGCAAGTCGTCAGTTGCCTCGTCTCTTCGGGCTCATCCTCAGTAGGAGCAGCCGCGGTCTATAGTTTCTGCACCAGGTCCTCGGAAGCTTTCAGCTTGGCGGCCACGACATCCCTCTCCTAAGCCACCTCCTCGCAGCTTTTACGGGCATCCTCAAGTTCCTTCTCTCTCTCCTCCTGAAGTTTCTTAACCTTTTCTTCCAGAGCCGTCACCGCGGCCTGAGACTTCTTCAACTCCAACTCAAGCAGAGAGCTCTCCTCGGTATAGACCACAACCATCTCCAGAACCCTCATTAAGGCAAAGGCATCCTGAGCAAGACTGGCCCACATAGTAGGACGATCCATTTCCTCAAGCCTCAGTGACTCTGCTTGAGGAATGGACAAAGAGGCCCCCTCAAAGAACTTCCTGTCGAGAAAGCATAGGGGAAGTTCATATTTGCTCTTAGTGGACTCTTGGCTGAGGTCCACCACCTTGTTTTCCCGAGGACGCTTGGCCCTCGAACTCATAGGCATGGGCAATGTCTAGGTGGGCGGAAGAATGGAAGAGGATGTCCCCGAACCAGATGCAGGGGGAACCGTTCGCTAGCCGAGACGACTCTTACCTATGGCAGCACCACTCTTCATCTTCCCCTGAGCATGCTTCATCATCCACTCCTGCGCTGAAGGCATTTTACCTGAAAAAATAATATACACATAAGCACGGAGAAAGAAAGATTTCAAGCAGAATAAGGAAGAAGTGGCAACTACCTAGGAGTTCAAGAGCCTCCCCGTGAATATGACACTCGAGGAGCTACTTTGTGTTGATGTATCGGGCTTCCACCTGCAGCCCATCGTCTTCCTCATACAAAAGTTGCCCTGCGCGAGTCACACACTGGGCAGAAAGAAAGATATCCACGTAGGCCACCAGCTTGGCATAACTGGCCTTATCATCCTCTGCCAGTTGGTGAGGGGGCAACTATATACTCGTCGGTTGGGCGGGTAAAGTGAGCCCCGCTCCAACGAAAGGGAAACGTAAAAAGTCTCCGAGCGACTATCTTTCCCTCGTCATCTATCAAGTCCTCCCTGTTCTCATCCGTGGAGACCTCCCATATGAACGTCGAATCAGTGGCCACCTCCGACACCAACTCGATCACATAGAACCTCTCCTTGAACGTCCGGATAGATTCGGAGAAAGGTTTGAACGACTTCCTCCCTTGCTTCAAGGAAACCCAGCCAAACCTCTCCCCTGACACATATCGTTGAAGGTGGAAGATGGTGAAGAAAAAGGGAAGGGTGGCCCCAATCTGCAGATGCTCGCATGCCAGCTCGTATGCCCACATAAATGCGAGAGAATTTGGGTGCAGTTGAGAAGGCTCCAGATCAAGATGGACGAAGACGGCGCGCTGAAAATTGATAAAGGGCAACCTTAGCCCTATCTTCTTAAAAATGTACTCATACATAGGGAAGCGTTCCCCGTATGCCGAACAAATGCGGTCTTCTCCAGAAGGAAAGTGCACCTTCCATTCTCTCTCCGGTCCCACCATGGTGAAGGCGTCCCCGGTATAAGAAGCGAAGATGGACGCATGCTCCATAGGCTCGGCCACAGTCCACTCGTCCACCAGCATCAATGCAGTAGACGTCTCCACGACCTCTGGAGACGAGGAACTATCATATTTATCCGTGCTCTCTGAGGACTGTCCTCGGATAAATCCCCAAGATGCTCTTCTTCTTCCCTGTGCAACATCTCTTTTACCTGAAAAGCAGAGGAAAACAGTGAATTCGATGGCAAAATTAAATCCATCCTTCCACTGCTAGTCAAGTGAAATGGTGCGCAAAGGGCCGAAAAAGAGCATCCTCGACCTAAGCCCTACTCAAATGGCGCAGCTAAACAAACAAGGAAGTGCCCGATAGTTCTACCTAAAGCATTTGGGAATAGCCCCCGACCACAAAATCCAGTGGCCTCACAGGGAAACCATCAGAGGTCATGACAACCTAACGGCGACGCAACTATGTCTCCCATATCACGAGTCATCTGAGCCTAGGGATTGTTAACTTACCTTTCCTAAGAAAGCCAACTACGTCATCGACAGTAAACAGATGGTCGCGCCATCGTCTACCACCAACAGCCACCACTAAACACGTCTTAACTAAGTTGTTTCAGTCCTAACCACATGCGATCTAAAGCATCGAAACAAGGAAAAGTAAAGAACAAGCAGAGGATCAGTGCACTTACGTGGTCGAGGAAGAGGAACTGGAAGGAATACGATTCTGATCGGGCATCGTACGGTGGTTGGAACAGAATTAACGGCAGTGGACGAAGGTTGCAAACACGGGCACAAATAGAGAGGGAAGTAAAAGTTCTGAATGAACGGACTCCCTCACTATTTATAGGCAAGCACCAAGCACGTGTACGAGCACACGTGCGTAGGGCATTATCATGACCCTAGCCTAGCCATCATCACGCATTTAATGCAACACACGGCTCGAGGCGTACGTGGCATCCCCACTCTTCAGATCTCATTAATCGTTGGGCTCCCAGGATCCAACGGCCACAGACAAGTGTGCAACCAAACACGAAGAAACGTACGATGACCCTTCCCGGGAAGTAGGTCACCCTTAAGTTGTCACTACCATGCTCCGTAGCAACTACTTGGGGGGCTACTGTTTCGGACTGACCCGATGGCTAGGCATGGCCCAATCCACTTCTGCTCTCAGAACGGTCCAATTGGCTTTGTCCAACCTCTTTAGGGGAGAGTTTACCTTTTTGCCCCTCATGCAAGGGAGGCTGACCAATTTACCCTTGGACACAACACTCCTCCCCCGTTAGTCTCTGCCCGTCACGCACGGTTCCACCATCCAGAAATAGTCAAGACGCTTGTGCCCGTAATTGTACCCCTTCCTGTCACAACAGCTAGTTATGGGCACGTCTGTCCGTCCCAACGGCTATTTTTGGTAGTTACCTATTCTTCGGGAAATGGTTATCTTGCCCGGAAAATAGGGACCAATGACAAAGCGCTGGGGGCATTATAAAAACCCTCTCACTTGAGAGGGTCAGGTATCCAATTTCTTGCCCTGAAACACACACATTTTGTACTTGCTCGATCTCTTGCTTGTTTTCTTACTTTAGCATCAGTGTGCCTTGCAGGTACACCCCCTCCTCCTCTTTTACACCCAGCATCGCAGACGTTCGTCTTTGGCCCATCTTAGATTATGATCGTTCGGTAAGATCAATGTGTTTACACTAAGCTTTAGGGTTCGATTCGCCCCCGCTAATCTATAAAAATTATATGCAAATGGATTATCTGGTGAATCCCCTTCAGGATACTTTGGAAACCTTAACGTGAATCGCACATTCACATTAAGCATATCGATCAATGATATTTTACGGAATAAAGTTCCTTCGCTTATTCTCGTGCACTAGAAAGATAAAAGAATGACTTTTATATATATATATATATATATATATATATATATATATATATATATATATATATATATATATATATATATATATATATATATATATATATATATATATATATATATATATATATATATATATATATATATATATATATATATATATATATATATATATATATATATATATATATATATTGACGCTTGAAACATGTATTTTCGAACTCGTCACTTTTGAGCAAATATAAAAAATCTCAATCACTGGACCATATAACAACTTATGATATAAATGATTCATAAAAACTCTTTGAGTGTGCCCGGCGCATCTCTTCCCTCTTCGAGCCAACCGTTCACTTCCTCTAACGAGCGAGTAAACAAAGTTAACCACTTACTACGTTCTTTCAGAACCTTAGATTCCATGAAATCAAATAATGATCCTCAGGAGCAAGAAGATGCTCCCAAGCGACCCTGGGGATCCAGCTCACTATCCGCCGTTATCCCTTTCCATTCCTACCCTATTCTCCATTCTTATTAGGCAGTCGCCATCACAATCGGAGTTCAGTTCCTCCTTCTCGCAATTAGAATCTAACTCGGAACCGTAAATCTCAACTGGAAGACTATTTGACATGGAAGAGTCACTGCCTAGGCGTACAAAAATATCCTTATTGTGGTATGTGACCTTCCTTTTTATAGTGGTAACGTCGTATATTAGACACATTACTATTATTTTCAGTGGCTTTGAGTTCTTCTTCTCTAGATGGTGTTCATGGATGCAGGTCAAGCTGCAAACCTACCAATTCAAATCAAACTAATCTATTAATTATCCAAACTCGTTCATATACGAGTATATTCCATTTAACCTAACTCATGACAACCCGTATAGACAATCCGTATAGATTTGGTTCGGATATTAAGTTTGAATTTTTTAACTCATGGACCCGTTTATGTAAAAATTAATAATTTATTATTGTTTTAAATAAAAAATAGTATATGACTACAAGCTAATTTTTTACTCACCACCAATACTTCTACTAGACCAATACTAATACTAGTGTGATTACTTATTTGTTTGTGTATCATCTCCAAATTATGAAATTTTAAAAGTGACGTGTTTTTGTGAATTTCGATACTATTATTAAGTGTTATTACATATGGATAAATTTTATTTAATATTATATTATATAACGTGTTTCTCGTTGAATTTATGTTTTGAAAAATTATACAATTGTATTGAATTGTGTCACATTATTTTTAGAATTAAAGAAAATTATCGAAAAAAATATTTTTTTATTTATTTTATATACAATCTGTAAACTTAACCCAACTCAACTCATAAAATTGGTTTTGGTCAATTTTGATTCTGAAACTGCAAGTTGGTGGATGAACCCACTTCATTAAAATTTTACTGAATTGGATATCAGGTTAGACCAAACATGTGTACACCTTTATTCACCTTTATTCTTCTCATTATGTTTTTGTTTTATTTCCCTTGAACTATCAAATCTACACCACTCATAAGTCTTTTGCTCATTTGTTTCATTCAATTCCTTTGAGTTCAAGGCTAATTGAACTTTACCAAGATAAATATTTTTTTCTACATAAGACAGTTTCTTTGAAATGAGAGAAAAACATAGGTAAAGCACACAATTGAAATAAGGCATCAACTTAATATCAATAGTCACGTGTAGATTTTTTAGACCAACAACCAGTTTATTGAAAATATTCAATTAAGATTCAACAATATTATTTTCTTAATATTAAATGAATATAAAGCTTGTTTAAAATATGACAATTTATCAATGATTTGATCATGTACAAATCTTCTTCAAGTGTTTGACCGAATTTTAGGTGTTGTCTTCTTCTTCGAGACATATCTCAATACCTTTTCCCTTTTCTTGCATCTGGAGCAGTTTCACCTTGCAAGCATTCTTCATGACCCCTTTTACCCAGCAATGTTCACATCTTCAATCGACATAAGTTAAAATTATTTTGGCCTATAAATTTTTCAACCTTATACTTTGAAGGCGCCATGGTTGAATCGATCGACCCTCACTACACCAATTTATTATGAATCTTTTATTATAGAACAATTGATCAAACACTTTAAGATCAAGACAAATAGAACTTTAACAATAAAGATTTAAAAAGAATAAAAGATAGAAGAAGAGAAATTTGAATGAAATAGGCACTTTTTTATTATGATGAATATTGATACAATGTACAATCTTGAAATACTATATATAATTTTACTTACAAGATTAGACCGTGATAGTTGACTAGATCAATTTCTACATAATGTATTTTAGTTTTTGAAAAATATTGATAGACTAAAAAAAAAATAGGTACGGGAAAAATAAAAATAACATTAATAAATAAATAAATAAAATAGAAAATTTTTAATCTCATTTTAAGGACATATTTTTCTCTTAGAACTAAATTTTCTAATTTAATAATTGGTAGATGATAAATTATATCTTTACAATGTTTCTTAAGAAATTGATTATTTTCATTTTATTAGCAATCAAAATATTATAGGAATCAAATTAGATCTCATAGTTTTTATCGAGTTAGTGTAATAAAAATAGAATTAAAGTGTAATAATTTTAATATATTGTAGAAGCACAATTAAATAGAGAAACAAAAGTAGTAAATCAATATGAATATACATGACTTTTGGTCAGGAAACATGAATTGGAAATGTTCCATGGAATATAAAAATATAGGTGTTTTATTTAAAAGGGTTTTATAAATGGAATCCTACACGTTATGTAAGTTGTAAAAAAAATAGTCCATAATTAGATTTAATTTATTATAATAGATAATAATTTTTTAATTTTAAATAAATTAAATAATATTATGATTTATATCATATGTAAATGATATTATTGTATTTGTAACAAAATTATACTTCATTTGCTAAAAAAAACTAAATTAAGTGTTTGTAGTGCATATAACATTCCAGAAAAATGCTAACTTAGTTCCTTAAATCATATGAGCCCTTCTATATTAATGTAAATTGAATATCTAACTTTATACTCCTATTTAGGCAGATTCCTAATTGTCTATAACTTTGTGTTGTACTTGTACCATTTCAAAATAACACTACTTCAACAAAAACATTTGGCTAATGAACACTTTTTAGGATATTGTTAACCAAAAGTAAAAACACTTTTCCAACAATCATTTATAACATTCAAGCTAAACAGATATAACTTCCCAACACAAAATTTCCAACTCCTACTACATGCATGTTTTCTAACTAAGAAAAGTAAAACTAGCATTTAAGTATTATTATCCAATTTACATGAGCAAAGTATCAAACTACAATGCTAATGTTGATACTATCAAGTACTAAGAGCACACTTCTTTCCCTATTTGATATACTGAGAAAGCCACTGAAAGCCTTCACCATATCCCATCTTGCGGACAATACTACACATGAATACCTCCATAGGTCGGACATTGGAGCCAGAAAGATTAACCTTGCCCTTGCCTGTAGTGAAGTTGGTGAGGCCCAGATAATGACGTAACTCATCCTCTGAGGCAGCATAAGGAATGTCAATCTTGTTTCCTAAGATAAGGAATGGTACATCTGCAAGTGACCCATCAGAAAGAAGAGCATTCAGCTCCCTCTTTGATTCCGGAAATCTTTCCTTGTCATATGCATCAACCAGATAGATTACAGCATCCACCTGTATACCATATACAAAAATTAAAGACAATACGGTTAAAAGACATACCAAATATCTAGCACACGACTGAATTCAATTACTCCATTAACTTTTTTTTTCGAAAACTGTGTCACGCCCTTAGGACCAATCCCATTACCCACTAGCGGGAGGTCCAATTACAGCCAAAGTAAAACTATGTATGGACTGTCTCAACTCCGAAATTGTTAACATCTAGCAAGATTTGAACCTGAAACCTTGAGGTAAGAACACCCTAAAGTCTCATGCCTTCACCAACAGCAACAAGAGGTTAATTACTCCATTAACTTAAATTAATATCAGTCTTCATGTGAGTAGATTCAATTCAACCACTCTCCATTAGCATAATTTAGAATCGGTGTCTACATGTGAGTAGATTCGATTACTCCATTAACTTAATGTATTATTGGTGTCTACATGTAGAGATACTCGTGCATCATATCTCAGTTCACACTTCATCTATAAAATAAAACCATGAGACTCTAAAGATAATGTATAGGACAAGACCTATAGACTCTATAGAGACTTTATATATCAGTTCACACTGGATCTACAAAACCATGAGACTCTAGAGGTAATATACGACAAAACCTATAGATTTTCTATAGAGACTTTATAGCTCAGTTCACACTACACCTATAAAACCAAGAGACTGTGTGTATGTTTGGTTTCTATTTTGGAAGTGGAAAAAATAATAATTGTAGAATTTTGATTTGTTTGGTTCGTCTAAAATAGTAGAGCAGATTATAGCTACTCCAAGCTAGGATTTGTAACCTGCAAAAGTAAATCTACTCCTTGCTAGGATTTGTAGCTTTAGTGTAAAAAAATTTACCATCAAATTCAATGTTTTAACTCACTTTTTGAATGAATGTGTCCAAACATAAATCACTCAAGCTTCAACTCACTTTTAACCAAAATCAAAATTTCAAGATCAATTCATTCAAAATCAATTTTCATAGTATATCCAAACATAAGCTTTATAGAGATAATACTTCGTAGGCAGCCATGAAGCCAAGCATTAGCATAAGCACAAGGCTTTTGAAAAGGAAAACTATACAAAAGACATTAATCAAACTATACAGTAATGCCAAATTAATCAGAGTTTCTTCAATTTCAAAGATCAAATCAAAACCACCTAACAATTCCAAGTTCTAAATCAACATAAATAAAATGCACAAAACAAACCTGAGCATAATAATCACTCCAAACCCTACGAGCAATCTGATGCCCACCCAAATCAAAAGCTTTAAACTTAATCTTCCCAATACTCAATTCCTCCGATGTTGGATGTTGAGTTGGTTGATGCTGTGCTAATCTCTGCAACATTTCAATTTCTCATCAACAACAATCCTACAATCAAAACATCACAAAAGCAAAGTAAAATCAAATACAAACCTCATCTTTAAGCATGTGAAGCAACGTAGTTTTCCCAGCATTATCTAACCCTAGAAACAAAATCTTCGCCTCTTTTTGCCACAAACCAAGCGTAGCAAGAATTCCATAGAACCAATCAAACAGAAACATTTTACTCAACGGAGATTTCCCGTCGCCGTCACGGTTGCCGGAGCTACAACCGGAGAAGAAACACTCACTCTTCTTTTTCTTTTCTAATTTTTTTGTCTTAACTTATTTTTTTATAGTAGAGGGTGAATCAAGACTTGTTACCGGTTTGGCCGGTGAATTATACAAAGAGTGTGGGTACGGAAACCGACAAAATTGCTGATGCGAGCAAGGGTGAGACTGGCTTAGCCGGTTATTGTGAAGAAATTCCAGTTGTGCGAGTTTGATTGGTTGGTACGCGTCATTGTGACTAATTATTATTAAAATTAAAAAGAACGTTGCGTCAACAAGAAAAATAAAATACCCATATTTTTTTTTTCTAATTATTACTATTATTTAATGTGAGAAAGGTGAATATGCCATAAAAATTTGTTTTGAATGTATTTCTTACCTCTAAGAAAAGAATAAGTTGGATAAAGTAAAATGTGTTTGAATCATTACCAATAAAAAGGGTTTGAATTCCATTTTGTCTTAGGATTTATCTTTGAGTCAAAAGAAATCTTAGGATATAATTTTGTAAAAAACATATAGAAATCAAAGTGGCTTTAAATGTTTAAAATGAAAAATTATCTCATCTTCCTATCTAATGTCTTCTGTAATGACATTATAAAAAAAAATCATTTAATTTTAAAATATACATTAAATCTATTTAATGTATAATTCTATTAAAATATTATATATAGATGTGCGAATTTGAATCCATAATATTTTAATTATTTATTTTTAAAATGTGAACTTTATTATTAATTAAAAAATTGATATTAATCAGCGAAATTTTGTGTGATGGATATATTTTTTAAATATATATATAACATTTATTTATGGTTCTTTCTTTGTACATGTTAATTTTCTTATAATGTGTTAATGAAAAAATTAAATATTTTCCACTTTGTAAATAACTTAAAGGAGATCAATATATGTTTTATTTGATAATGAATTTTAAATTGAGATTTAGTTTTTGTGTTTTTGAACATAATTTGTCTTAAAATTATGATTAAATATGTTTATATTTTCTGTAAAAAGATTATTCTACTTAGTTTTAGTCGTTCATTTAAATATATATATATATATATATATATATATATATATATATATATATATATATATATATATATATATATATATATATATATATATATATATATATATATATATATATATATATATATATATATATACTATTTAGTCCTTCGAATAAAAAAATAAGATTAAATTTATATTTTGTTTTCATTTTGGAATAGGCAATCACAATTTTAAATGTGTAAAAATTGTTTTAAAATATTTAGTTCTTCTAAAATATAACTGATTATACCTTTAAAAGGAATTATTGTTAAAAGATTTAATTTATAGTTTTTAAATTTAATTATAATTTATATACTAAAATTTACTATTTAATTTATTTTTGTAGTATTTAAATATAAGTTAATTTGTATTTTATCTTACTTTTAACCATAATCATTTCACTAAAAGTTAAGAGAAAATATACTAGATAAATTCTTCATCATCATCCTTAAATGGAACCTAAGAGAAAATGTATCAGCGTAAATTCGGATTCAAATTTTCAAGAATTCTTGGATTACACCACGTTTTTTTTCCATTTTATTTATTGAAGAGTGTTAAACAATGAATAAGTATTTTTGGTTTTTATTAGGAAAAAGGCTTGACGTTAGATCAAGCATTTGGTTTTTGGTTGTTGTGCGTTGTATTGCTGAGGTTGAGAGGAGGTTAAGCTCACTCCAATGGGAGTTGGAGAAAAGAGTTTTGCGTGAGTTTGTGTGATTATGAGAGAGAGGAAGAGAGAGTAGTGAAGAACTTGATGAAAATGATAGCGTGTGAAATTATGGGGTAGAGATTCTAATTTATAGAGGGAGAAGGATGAGGGTAGCTTGGTAATTCAATGTAAAAGTTAATTATGAATTATGTTAGGAGAGTTGTTATGGTGCAATTAGTTAGTTATGTGGTTGAGTTAGTTGCAAAAAAATCTGTTGTGACAGTTAAGTGATTGAAATGCAATTAGTTTCAAAATTTTGTTAGTTTTGACAGTTTGGAATTGATTAGTGAGTCAGATGAGTTAAAAGAAATGGATGTTATAACTAATTAGTTATTAGTGAAGGTGATATTGAAATTTGAAAATGAGCTAAACTGAAGCAAATTAAAAGGTTAGGACCTTGATTGAAGTTTGAACTGTGTTTAATTATGTTAGAAGGATACGGGTGTAGCAATTGCACTACTATGTACATTGAATTGTTGTCAAACATGTTTGAAGTGCAAGTTGATATAAAGTAGATATTGTTACCAGAGTCTAAATGTTAGTTCATTAATGCCTTGGTTATGTTTAATTGAAGAATTGTTGTAAGTGTTAAAATGGATGGATTGTAGGTTAGTTAATTGGATACTTCCTATTTTATGAGCGGATGCACTTGGTTTATAGTTAGTGAAGTTAGATTGGAACATGTTAGTTGAAGTTTGTTGAGTTTTTGTTGAGCAATTTTGTAACTTGAATGTTTCGAATGTTTATTGTGATCTAGCGTGACTATTAGTTTTGAATTTGGTTTGGGGGAATTGAAAAATCGCGACGGCTAATTATGCTGAATGTATTGTTAGTTAGTTTGAACACAACTGTCATGGATGAACTATTAGTAATGCAAGGCTAATGTTAATTAAACTAGGAATTGAAAGAAAGAAGGAAAAAAAAAAGGTAGTGTAATGTGCCTTAATGTGATTTTGGGTGATTGTCAATTGATGATTGTGATTAATGAGTTTCCCTTTTTGTTTTGCTCATAATTCATTTATGTAACACGTTATTCTTAGATTCGCGTATCAACTTACCGCGTAATTACCTTGTTCTCTGCAGCTTTACATTCACTAGCAAGTGCAATTTTGGTGAAAATGGATTTGAATAGATTTAAACGCTTCTTCAGTTTCAGAGACTCCATTAAGAGAAAAGTGATATTGCAACATATGAATTGATTTTTTGAGGAGACTACAACTAGTAAGAGTGAGAAGTTTGTGAACAGGTGATGAGTCAGATTATGGACCATTCATCGGAAGGATTTCAACTCTAGAAGCACTCGCAGTTGCCCATTTTTCTTCTTAAAATACAGATTTACCCTGTGGGAGGCCATAATCATTATCACTGAATTGGTTTGAACTTGCACCTGTTTATTTTGAATTATTTATTCGGCGTTGTTTTCTTTTCTTTTTTCGTGTGTGCTTTTGATTCCCATTTACGGTTAGCTCACGTTTGGAATTGTTTAAAACTGGCAGGTTGCAGCTTGTTTTATCGCTTCATATGGCCATATCTGGTGTCGATGATCACAAAGGAGAACCGGTATGGTATTTGGTTTGGACAGGTCTTGATGCTACATATATTGATCCTCCACTGACTCTTATTTTATGGAGATGAACATTTTTGAATTTGAAGTAATTGGAGCAATCTTAAACTAGGCTAATAGTTTTGATGACTTTGTTTCCATGCTGCACAAACTGCACTTCTGCATAATAGGCATAGAAGCACTATTCTTGGAAGATTTTTTCATGCTAACTTGTTTTTATGACTTTGTTTTCTTATTGTAGTTTTTAATTGAATTCTTTTGTAATACACTTTTGGATATCTTGAATGAAATTTGACTTTTGAATGGTATTGTGATGATAACTTGTATTCCAAGTAACATTTCCCTCCTTTGAACCTTTGAATTCTTCTTGAATATAATTTAACTTGAATGAAACTCATTTGACATCATTCATGAGTCCACCTAAAAATTGAATTGAACTTGCAATTGTTGTAGACATGAGGCCTTGAATCACATATAATGAGCTTGCTTTTATCGTTCACCATTTGAATCATTATTGAATGAGCTTGACTAAACTCATAACCAAATAACATACAATGCACCTAGGCAAGAACACGAGACTTGGCCACGAATGAAGCTTTTCTGAACATGAACTTGTTATGACACGTGGACCTCCTTTAACTTCTACCTCTAGGAGATGTCTTGAATCCAAACCCTAATCGGATAAGCACATCAAGACTTCCTCAATAACCTGTATCTCAAGCCTTGATGAGACTTGAATGGACTAGATGCACCAATGAATAGTCTTTACAAGTGAACTTCTTGAAGACCACTTAATCAAGGAAATAAACCCTAACCAAGTAATAGAAGTATAATAAGATGATGTTCTTGATGGTTGCATAGCCAAAACCCTAAGGATCCATCTGATGGGCATAAACATGGGGGGGAAAACCCTAATAATTGATCTATGCATTTTCCAATGAGCCAAACCTGCAAAAGAGTGAAACCCTAAAGTACTATGAAACCCTAATTCTCCAAGAACATTGATAATGATGAATTGACTTGAGTTGGCAGTTGAATCAATGACGAAACGCTAAGTACTTGATGACATTGAGGAATCTTGAAGAAGATGATAATGTATTCTAATAAGTCTTGAGTGAAGATGCTCATGATGATAAAAGTTAAACCTTTGCCACAATTTGAGTGAAATAACCAAATGAATCACCTCTGAATAGGGAAAACCCAAATCACAAGAAAACTCTTGATCCCATTTCTTGGGAGCTCATCCAAAAGAATAATTGTGATGTCATAACCTGATGGAAATGCATATGAAAGTGAAACACAAGCCAGTTAGGGTTAGCAACAAGAAGGAAAATTTTAAGGTACAACAGCTGCCCCTGTTCAATCGACTTAAACCTGAAGATATGAAAAGTAACAGCTTTTATACATTCAAGGTATAAGGGGATTGAATACAAAAAGAACCAAGAAATTTGCACTATGTGGGGAAAGGAAAGGGAAATGTATGCCAACCAGGAACTAGATTTAAAAAGAAAAAGAGGTTGGTCGGAACCGAATTCCAGTCAGGAACTAGATCCTAAAGAAAAGAGGTTTAGTCGAGAACCGAATACCAGCCGGGAACTGGATTTTGAAAAAAAAGAGGTTGGTTTGGAACTGAATACCAGTCGGGAACTGGATTTTGAAAAAAGGAGGTTGGTCTGGAAGCGAATACCAGTCGGGAAATGGATTTTGAAAAAAAGTTTGGTCAGGAACCCAATACCAGTCGGGAACTGGATTTTGAAAAAAGGTTTGGTCGGGAACTGAATACCATTCGGGAACTGGATTTTGAAAAAAGGTTTTGTTGGGAACCGAATATCAGTCGGGAATTGGGTTTTGACCAGAATGTCGGCTGAAGGCAAACTTACAACAAGAGAATAGAAGTAAGATCAACCAATCTATGACTCCAAGAAATAATATCAACAGATCTAACACCCGAACGATGGGTGACAGGAAGTAGAATCAACGGACCTACGACCTAAAGCGAAGGGAAGATGACTCTGTTGGGGAATACAGGATGAATCCAAAGGGAGGAAAAGTCATGCAGAGGGTAAGATCGACAAATCTATGACCTAACGATTGATCAGAACACCTATTGGGGAAAGAGCTAGATGTTTTCCTTGGGGTTACATCACTCTTTAGTTGAGAAATAATTTGGAATGGAGGGTACCGAATATTGCTTATGCTTCGTATGCATGTTTGAATTTTCCCATGGCGTAATGCTCCATATCAAATGGAAGCGCTACGCGTTTGAGGATGCAATATGATGACGACCACTATATGCCAGAATGCAAAGAGATAATCCTCAGTGGGGTAGTGCGTGAGAAAATGAACAACTTCTTGGGGAGAGGATCCTGAAGTGATCTCCTATGGAGAGATAATAAACTGTGCTATTAATAACCACTGACGTTGCGATCTCTGTTGGGGGACGACTAAGGAACTTGCAAACCACGGTGAAAAAATGTTCCAATGAAGATTGGACTTTGACCTGCCGAAGATGCCAATAACCATTGGACTTTAACCTGTCATGGATGTCAATAATCATCGATGATACTAACTCTTCAAGGGAACAATACCGAACATATTACCAGAAAATGCCAATAACCATTGGACTTTGACCTGTGGGGGGATTACCATCAGATCTACTTTGCGAGGAAGAGGAAACTCTAACTTATCACTATCTCCGAACTGCTTGGTCATACTTTGTCATCTTACACTGATGGGAATAAGGAACTCTTCTACGCTATTAGGGATGAACACCTCTTAAAGCACACTCATCTTCTTGAGTAGGATAAGCACTCTCGGCACTTTTCTAGGGGAAAGACGTTCTCTGAAATCCTACTGGGGAAGAAATCAAGGACCTCGTGCTGTAAAACCTTGACTATACTGGGGATGTTGCATGCTGACCAACAAAATTCTTGCAGATGTGACAAAATTGTCCCTGGCACAACATAAACTATGAAAGAACTTTCCTTGAAAGGATTCATAAGATCCTTAATATTCTGCTTCAGTATTCTAAACCTTGGAGAAGTGATTCTAATTAACCGTCTTCTGGAGAGGATAACTTCTTGTGCTTTTGGGGTGACCTGTCCTAGTTTGACATAATCTTTTTCTCCATGGAGTCTTGACATGACCTTGCCCCTGACCGCTTGATCGGTGAAGGAGCAACCTTGACTAACTGATATGATCTTCAAGAGATTTGTCGAATCTCGACGTGATTGTCCCAGATTAACTGAATCCTGGAGTGGCTTTCCCTCCTGCTTAACGGAGTCTTCAAGCATTTTGCATCTTAGCTTGATCAATCCTTCCATTGGAGAAACTCTCTTGATGTCAAGTGCTTGCTTGCAAGTAAAACTGACTATTTTGAAAATGCTAATTTTAATGCAACACATATGATAGTTTTGAAATCCAAGTCTGTTCACTGGAATTATGTTGCGACATATAATAAGTGAATCACTTATCAGAATGTCACATTGATACCAACATGAATGGTAAGCAAATCCTTTTAGGAGTCAGCTTTGACGTGACCTTACCAAAGTATACTTTCGAAACAACCCTGCCTCAATTAGGTCTTTTAAAGGTTGTAACATGGCTTGGTTCACATTTTGAGAAAAAAGGATTTATGGCTCAAAGTTTTATTTTTACCCATCCATTCACCTTGATGTTCTCCAGTCCTACGTTAACCTAATTTGGCACATTCACTCACCTTTCAAAAAGTTATTGAATGGTAACAGTCATCGTTAAGGAACCCATAGGGTTTTCGGAGTGACAATCCCTCTTTTTGTCTTTGGTGTTTGTAGTTACACGACCTGTTCTTGCTCAAGGATTTTTATTTTATAATCCTTTTCGCGTTTCATTTTTCTGCTTTTTTGTTCCCTAGTTTTTTCCTGGACTGGTTTTTTATTGATTTTTGATGTCCAACGGGATGCTCTAACTCTTGCCTAAGTCACTTGTTTTCAAGTTTTCGACTTAACGGGCTTTCTTTCTTTTTCTTTTTTGAATAAATCGTGTGACACTGGTTTGTCATGATTTCTCTGAAAGGGTTGTGACTGCCTCGTTCCTTTTGATGGTGTGAGGCAACCACTATGGTTTGTGATTGATCCTCGAATGAGACACTCCTCTTTTTTACTTTTTGGAAATTTGAACGCACTGTCAAATCAACTGACAACTACCCTTCCCCAGGTTAAGATCAAAGGTTTTTCGTTTTTAGAAAGAAACTCTTACTTATAGGCTCAACGGGGTTAACAAGGGATTATCTTCCTTACATCTCTGGTGTTTAGGAGTTTGAAACAATGCTTGTACATCATCAGTAAAGTTTTATTCAAAAGCACACAATCGGAAGTTTTGTATCTTTCGATTTCAGTATCCTCCCTTAGACTTTGATTAAACAAGCATCCGATATTGATAAAGAAAGTATGAGTGGACACAAATGGATTTATTCAAAACATGCATATTTATTTCATTATCATTATCAATTGAAAATATACGAGTTTTACAAATGATTTTGCACTTAACAAAAAAGAAACTACAAATGCAAAGTAATGATATGATCTAAAGATTACCAGCATCGAAAAATTGGGCTTTCCTTTCTTAATTTGCTACTGAGCTAGTCGTCTTCAAAGTTTCTCATTAAAATCAGTTTGATAGTCATATATTCTAGACAACTTCTTCCATAACATGGTTTGATGGACCCACATGACCAAGTGAAGGATTGTTGATTTGAATGCCCTGAGGCGTGAATGAGAACATCTTGGAGTCAAGCAGAATCTGAACCTTACTTTTGAGCACCTTACAATCTTTAGTTGAATTCCCCTGCACCCTAGCATGGTAGTCATATCGGGCGTTGGCATCAAATCCTAGTCTGAACCTTACTTTTGAGCACCTTACAATCTTTAGTTGAATTCCCCTGCACCCTAGCGTGGTAGTCATATCGGGCATTAGCATCAAATCCTGGTGGCTATGGAAAAGGCACTAGGTTTAACTCATTCGGAACTATCAATCCACCTTTGATCAAATCTAGTATTACCCGACCGTAGAACATTGATAATAGAGCAAAATGTCTCTCCGGCTTTCTTGGTCTTTGTCGTCTCTTCTAAGAGCAGTTCTGTTGTTAATACTGATTTGGGCACCCAATCTATCCAGGCGCTTTCCTCTTCACTTTGGCTGAGGAACATGCAAAGGTGGTTGGCGTGGAGGTTTGGGAACCCAAGGCTGTGGAATATGCCCCTGTGCTGAGGTGGATCCTGAAGAAAGGAAAGGAATATCCATTTCTTTTGCAGCAGCTGAAGTAGGATTGCCCTGTATGTGTGTGCCAATTGGCGTGAACACGATTTCCTTTGAGTCAATGAGATCATGAACTTTTTATTTTAGCCTCATAATATTTTCACATCATTACCGGACGCTCCAGAATGGAAATCATATCTAGCATTGACATTATAGCCTGATGGAAGCTTTATGGGTGGATGTCCCAAAGTACAGAGCTTAATCAGCTGAAGTTTGAGCAAGTGTTGAAGCAATTGCGCATACGATATTGGGATCAGATCAAACTTCTTCACATGCCTCCTTGGCTTTTGTTCATATTTTTTGTTCCTAGGATTCTCTTGGAGAATAGGAAATGGCTGCTGACAGGGAGCCCAATGGCATGAAGGATATCCACGTGGTAGTTCATGCTCTGAGGGAGATCCCAAAGGAATGGGAGGAGTGACAAATTATGTTGTAGCATTGAGCATAGGATTGCATGCTTTTCTCAACATTGTCCTCAAGGTTTCCATGACTACGCTCACCCGAGTTTTTAATTGATGAACTTTCTCCCTTAGCAGTTTCTGGCCGTGGGACAAGGCCTACATGTCCATCATAAACTGTCTCATTTCGCTTCTGGCTTCCATCAACTTTGTTTGTACTTGTTCCATGATCAACCTCTGGTTGCAATGAAAAGTTAATTTGAAATTCTACAAAGAAGACCATGCCAGAATAATAATCTTCCTTCTCGAATACCTATTATGAATGCATGTATGCATGAGTGTATGCAAATTCCATGTTTAATTATTTCTAGAGGAATCTACACTTTGTTCTAGTTTTAAGTAATAAAACAAGAGATGGATAAATCACTGGCAAAATAACACTCATATAATAACTGATAGAGGAAAGATACAGAATGGAAATCACATCTAGCATTGACATTATAGCCTGATGGAAGCTTTATGGGTGGATGTCCCAAAGTACAGAGCTTAATCAGCTGAAGTTTGAGCAAGTGTTGAAGCAATTGCGCATACGATATTGGGATCAGATCAAACTTCTTCACATGCCTCCTTGGCTTTTGTTCATATTTTTTGTTCCTAGGATTCTCTTGGAGAATAGGAAATGGCTGCTGACAGGGAGCCCAATGGCATGAAGGATATCCACGTGGTAGTTCATGCTCTGAGGGAGATCCCAAAGGAATGGGAGGAGTGACAAATTATGTTGTAGCATTGAGCATAGGATTGCATGCTTTTCTCAACATTGTCCTCAAGGTTTCCATGACTACGCTCACCCAAGTTTTTAATTGATGAACTTTCTCCCTTAGCAGTTTCTGGCCGTGGGACAAGGCCTACATGTCCATCATAAACTGTCTCATTTCGCTTCTGGCTTCCATCAACTTTGTTTGTACTTGTTCCATGATCAACCTCTGGTTGCAATGAAAAGTTAATTTGAAATTCTACAAAGAAGACCATGCCAGAATAATAATCTTCCTTCTCGAATACCTATTATGAATGCATGTATGCATGAGTGTATGCAAATTCCATGTTTAATTATTTCCAGAGGAATCTACACTTTGTTCTAGTTTTAAGTAATAAAACAAGAGATGGATAAATCACTGGCAAAATAACACTCATATAATAACTGATAGAGGAAAGATACAACGAGTCTAAATACACAAGGCCACAACCAAAATACAGAGATAGCAGATCCCAGTCAACAATCTTGACGATGATCCACAGAAAAAGAAAGAAAACTAAGGCATTTCCTCCATCTCAACAAGGGAAAGACCACTTGAGCCAAAGTGCTCATTGCTCCAGCCCTGAACTTCCTTGAAGAGTCTCTTGGTTGTGTCATGCTTTGGCTTATGAATTAGTTATTGAATGAGAACAACCCTTCAATTTCCCTCCAAATAACGAATTTTTTGCTCCCAACAATCATCACTCTCTCTAAAAGGACCTTCAGCTCTAGGCTTCTTCACTTTGGCCTGAATTTTGAGTTCCTCCATTTCGACCAAGGCTTGGTTCAAATGGAACTGTGACCCAATAATTTGGTGATTAACCTCGCTCTTCTGATGACGCTCTTCTTTAAGCTCTTCATTTTTGGCCCCGAGTTGTTTCTTCAAGCACTCACTTGAGCTTTATAGTGATCCTCCATCTTCCTACAAGAAGTCAAAAGATTGTCCCATTACTTGTTCAGCTTGGAAATCTCCAAATAAGCCTTGTTTAAATCTTTTTTCTTCTGCTTAACGATGTTGTTAGCACTATTTAAGTCGGTGTTGGTTCTTTCTCTCTTCTGGCTCTCTATCATATTTAGCTTGTCCTTCTCGGATAGTAGCTCTAATTCAGCTTAAGCTCGTATTCTATCTCTTCCTTGGCATGAGTAACTGCATAGACTTGACCCTTCAACTCTTTATTCTCCTTTTGGAGCTTTTCATTGGCAGTCTTGAGCTTGTTATATTCCTCCATCAGTATGGGAGTAGGTTGCTCAATAATCAGTGGATACAACAGAGGCCCAATGGGAAAAGGTAAGAAATAGGTTTCAACCCTCTTTTCTATCCATTCCACATACAGAGGATAAGCTACACAATCACTTTTCCTCATAAACGGGTTTCCCCTCCGATGAATACGGCGCCAAGCCCTTACATATTTCTCTAGTAATTCATGATTATCAGCCACATTGAAGGACTGAGACTCCTCTACATCTTCGTACCTTGGTGGATCCCTCAAAGCATACCCTAATTGTCTTCTGATAAGAGTAGGGTTGTAGTTGATACCACATTTTACTTCTATAAGAAGTACATTAGAAAATCCTCTGCAGTTATAAATCATCTCAGCCCCCAGCAATTTTCAGTCGAACCGAACAATGTCTTTAGCAACCAGACCCATTAACCTTTCTGACCACCTCAAACAATCCTTAGTTTCTCCGAACGCACCAATACGAGGGAGATGACTGGAAAACCACTTATAAAGAAATGGGGCGCAACAAAAGACAAGTCCTCATTTCTTCTTCTTGTTCTCATATGTACTGAGTAGTAAACGTCACCCAGAAGAGTAGGCATCAAATTCCTCATCATAAACAACCAAATGAAATTCATGTCCACGAAGTCCGCCATGTTGGGAAAAAGAACAACACCATATATGTAGAGAGCAAAGACGATATTAAAAGTACTCCAACTACCAGCATCAGCATAGACTTTGGCCTCTCTCACCAAGAAAACCAAATGAAAACAGACAAACCTTCCTTAGCCCTAAGGTTGGCCTTCACCGTGGATGTGCTCCAATAAAGAGCGTTAGCGATATCCTGAGACTCGGGAATCTGCATAGAGTTATAGAATGGCACCTGATCTTCCACTAGAATCCCCAAAATAAGATAAAACTCCTCTAAGGTTAGATCCAACTAATAGTCTCGAAATGTGAAGCATTTCAGCGGCGGATCATAGAATTGAAGCAATGTATGAATAACCCCCTTCTCATAATCTGTGATGGTATGAAGAATAAGAAAATCTTCCTTTAACCCTTCCTGAAGTCTTCCAAGTTGTCAGAAGTAGTACTAGCAACCAACTGATGAAGAGAACTTAAATCGGGCGACTGAAACTTGTAGCTGATATTATGTTTTCTACTAGTGTCCATTTAAAGAAGAAGCTTCGACAACCAGAATCACATATAAGATAACCCCTGGAAATGAAAAAAGCATGTGTTAAAATGCAGTCATGATACAACGGTATGAATGCAAAGACATGGGATCACGACTCCCATATATTTTGGATATGTGTTCCACCGGTACAAAACAAGTTGAACATGACAGGTTCAAAAGTTTACTTTGACAAGAATACCAGAAAACCATACTCAACAGTTCGTACTGACAAGAACACCAGACAATCGGGTAGGATGAATGTCAAGGTTTCCAGCAAAAACCCATCCCTCCTCACATGTGAGTTTTAGTCTTGGACAAGGCTCCTAACAGGTCCTCAGCTTCATGGGCTCTTGGGTCGAGAAATAATAATATGTTCACAATTTTCTGTTTGGCATTATTACTCCTCAAAGAGGTATCCACTAATTTCTAATGAACGGTCTTCAGAGTCGTAAGCCCTCAAGGAAAGCACCATGGCTACTGCATAAACATGCAAGACAGAGCATCTATAAGAAAACCTCGTCTGAATGTGGATCTCATGTCGGCTATACGTATCAAATGCTACGTATGTCAACACAAGTCCACTATAATCCTGTATGTATGCTCAAGCTTGGGTAATTGGCTTATCTCTCAGTAACAACCCCTCCCAACAGCATAACAATATATAGAATAATATGGTGAGCGAAACAAAACGCAATGCATGCAAAATAATAAGCAAGGAAAGCATATAGATAAACACCCAAAGAAAAAGAAAACAAACAAGATCTAGGATTGAATCACATAAGAAACCAGAATCCCCAACAGAGTTGCCAGCTGTCGCTACCGCGAAAAACACTCGGCGAAGACACAGAGTCACCATCGAACTTTATTTATCCTAGTGGGGAAATAAAAACATCGAGAAAAATCTCAGAAGGGAAGGAACATGGTCTCGCAACCAAATTTGGGGTTCGAAAGTCGATTATGCAAGACAAAGGTATTAGCATCCCTCGCGTCCGTTGTACTCAACGAGATCCACTCTTATTATTCTAATTAAAGGGTGTGTACATCTAAGGCTTATTTTCTAAGGGAATGCAAAAATCAATTATTGGGGATAAACAAAAGGTTTTTATTATTGAGTTAGTCCGAGTATTGCAATCCAGTGCCTACGTATCCCAAAGGGAAACAGAACTCCGTAGTTCTTATTGAAAAAGTTTGCTCAATTTATCTTTTTTTATGGATGATTTTAATGTTCATATTCTAGCAGTTAGGTTTTGTCGCTCGCACGTGAGGAGACTTACGCTTTAGCCTGTTTTGCGATAGAATGGAAATAACATACCCTTTCTGAAAAAGTTTAAAGAGAAAATCTCAAAGGAAAAAGATTTGCACTTGTTGAAGTGTTTTTGTTTAAGAATTTGAAAAGGGTTTGGGATGGGTATTATACAAAAGTCTATGACAATAGGAGCAAGTACTTTGTGCAAACAATCCAAACTTCTCGCGTAGAAAATACTCTAAGAAGAAGTAAGGAAAGACTCCCGCTCATCTTTTCCCATGTACTTAAGGCTCGTAACATACTATACGCATCATACTTATTAAGTAATTTTGGAATTTAATCAAGAAAAATATTTTGTTTTAAGAGAAGAACAGAACTAAATGAAAGGAATACTATCCTAGGTTAACATGCAACGTGGCCCTAAGGTTAGGATCAGAGAGAAATTCTATCCTAATGTGATCATGCAAGATGGTCCTATGGTTAGGTTTAAATGGTAAATTACACCTAAGGTTGTCATGCAAAGAATTTAAACCTAAAGTCTACCTTTAATTCAATTTAATCAAATTAAACAATTTAATTAAATTGAATCAAAGGACTCCTAAGGGAGCATGCTTCAAGGATCAACACCATAAGTCTAAAAAAATTGTGAGCAACACACACCAATATTGCACCAAATTCATGCATAAAGAATCAAGAAAGAATACTAAAAGTTCAATTAAATTCTAAGAAGAATTGAGGCATGCTTATTATTTTTTATGAATAAAATTTAACAAGAAAACTAATCTAATGAGTCATGATCAAGATCACATGCTTTGTCACATTTTATCTAGATAGCCACGATTACATCAAGATTAAAATTCAATCCAAATTCATGTATCAAGCTTCAATTAACATTCAATTAGCAATAAAAAAACCTAATCAACCAAATTTAATAAAAAATTATCATCCATTTATATCAAATTCTAACCACCACTAAAATCAAAATTAAGAGTCAAAAGCAACATAAAAAATTAATCAACAAAAAACTAACAAAATAATCCAAAAAAATAAATAAATTAAGACTGAGGTGCAGGAGTGAAATAGGAAATGGATTAGAACACTGGCCTAGGGACTCTGGTTCCAGGTCCATTGGCTTTTGTTGTGAACAGAAGGGAGTGAATAAGTAATTTATGGGCGTGTAGGGTAGTAATTATGATAGGGCCTAAGGCCCTAACCCATTTCACAATGAACATTTACACCCAAATGAAGAAATAAGCATGACTCTATTCATCCTCATTCTTTAATTCATAAATGAATTCCCAAATAGAGCCCTAGCTCCACCGTGCCAGAGTTCTTGACTGGCGGCGGCGGAGGCTAAATCATCACATACCACACACTAGCCTAATCGTCTCTCTCTCTCTCTCTCTCTCTCTCTCTCTCTCTCTCTCTCTCTCTCTCTCTCTCTCTCTCTCTCTCTCTCTCTCTCTCTCTCTCTCTCTCTCTCTCTCTCTCTCTCTCTCTCCTCCTTCAAGATTTCAAATAAATTTTTTATCCCCTTTCTAACCTACTAATTGCATCGGAGACAAAGAACCATAATATATCACTAATACTAATTGACCTAGGCAACCAATTGGAGCACAAACAGGGATGTTTAGCTCCAAACTCACAACAATTACATCACAACGATGAGATTTGAAGTGGAATATGTAATACCCTAATTTGTACCCCTAAGATCCCACATATCATTTGTATCTCATTCCACAAACAAGATCGCAAGCTTTGGTTCTCTTGCCTTCCTCTGTGTGTTTATTCTTGAGAGATCATCGGGCACCCTTGTTTTCTTGTTTGTTTGATATTTGTTTACGTTTATGTTTACTAACCATTATTCAAAATCCAAAAAAATGTTTGTTTTTTCCTTTACTAACTTTGTCAGAAATAATTTGGATCAAAGATATCAAATACCAGTCCCTCAGCTCGAGTGAATTTCATCTGAAAAAGTCAAAGTTGATCTGCAAAATAGTTCAAAATCATCTGATCAAGAGTTTCCCAAGATTTGATTGACTTTTATTCAAGAGACTCCAAGGTTCATGTGTTTATTTCCATGCCTTCTTTAACAAGCAGAAGAATCGAGTCAGAGGCAAGACAATATATCAAAAAGCAATTTTTTTAATCATTTTTAACTATGGTAATCGATTACCAGCATTAGGGTAATCGATTACCCTGTGCACATTTTGTGAAAATTGGCCAAATTTAAATTCTACAGCATTTTTGGCACCAAATTCAAATGCTTCATCATGAGAATATTTTAGATCACTTCATTTTAATTCTCCTACCTCATCATAATTAATTCTCACCATACACCTTCACTAATCACCAAATTCAAATTCCAAGTCTAATTTTGTTTCCAAAGCAAACTCCAATCCACCAAATTTTCCAAGCCTAACTCCTATAAATAGAGGCTTCATTTATCTCATTTCACAAGCTTTTGATAGCCAAAATCACCTTGTTAAATTCCTTCTTGACTCTCAGTTTTCTCCAATTATCAAATTCACCAAAGCTCTTTCTTCCTTTGAAAGTTAGTAAGTTCATCACCAGAACTTACTAATCTTTGAGCTAAACCTTCATCCATTCATTTTTTCATCATTAATTTCAGTAGATCAAGGCTTTGGAGTGTGGTTTTTTAGAGTTGATTTGAACAATTTTCAGATTTGGAGTGGTAATTTCTTGATCCACCATTGTTGCTCTTGATACATCCTTCACAATATGATCTATTATTGATTCTTGTTGCTTGATCTTTGGATCTTGCAAATTGTGTTCTATTGGTGTTGATTGTTGTTATTTTACTTGAATTTTCGTGCTCAATTGCATCCTTAATTATGAGGTGTTTGAAAATATGATTGATCAAGTTTTGCACATTTTAAAAGCTAATTTGCTGTTGTTTTAGCAGTGGTAATTGATTACCCTCCTGGTGGTAATCGATTACACAATAGTAATTTTGACTTTTTGGCTTTGTTTGGGTCTGTTTTGGCTATTTCTTCTTCTTCTTCCATTTCCTTTTGGTTTTTTGCCTTGGAATACACTTTTAAAGGTCCTTTTCCTCTTTAAATTCATTGGACTTACGGTATAAATGAAGTTGGATAAACATTCACTAACTCAAATCTATCTTTAAAGTGAATTGTTCAATTTATTTTTAGGTGCTTTGAGTTAATGATATATTTAGTGATTTAATCCACCAATATGAGTGGATGAACTTAAAGATGGAATGACCTTGAAATTGTAATTTAATTTGGTATTCCCTCTCCTCTTCTCTTTTTCTTTTGATCGATGAAAATCTTCGATATCGTTTGAACTTATTTCAAGTTCTTGATGAAGATGAGATCGTTACCTATTTTCTTTTCGTGCGGTATTGCTTTCGGAGAGTGATCTACATATCACTTCTCTAGCATGCATTAGCACTAACATTTTTATTGACCAGCCTTAGATAGTCGTGGTTCCTATATAAACTCGATTACGATTGCTTAACATAGCACTAAATTTTCCCGTAATCAGAAAATGATCATTCGTGGCTCAAACTTATGTTTGAAAGTCCAAGTATGGTTGATTATTTATCTTAGGTCCATTACTTATGAAACTTGTTGTTAGGAGGCTTTGATTTTATCAATCCTCTAATGAGTCTTCATTAACTTTGGCCTAAGTGTATGAGTTAACCATCATTGATCATTTGTTCTAACAACTAATCACTAACTCACTAACAATATCATTGTGCTAATTTTGTTTATGTTTCCTTCTTGCTCCCTACCTCTCTTTTATTTTTATGCTCTATTTTTATCATCTTATATCATATTATTGTTTATGTTTCATTGTTTTTCCTTTTTCCGTTGGACACATTGTTTATGCTTCCACTCTTTTTCTTTTGTCCACTTGGACCATATCTTGTTCAAAACACTAATAAAGGATTAAACCTCTAAAAAAACTTGGCGCTCTTAACTTTGTAGTTATCCTCTTGGACTATTCTTAGACCTTGGACCTCTTGGACTATTCTTGGACCCTTGGACATAAAATTAGGACTCTTTCCCTATGCTTGGAGTATTATGGATCTTTGCCTTTATTTGGCTTGCTTATTTGCTTATACTTCAAGATGATGGAATTCTTATTTGACTTGCTATGGAGTGTGCTACAATTTGGTTAGATCCTTCTTATCTCTACCTTTTATTTTGCTTTCTAGGGTAGTCACTCCATTTCATCCCCTTCTTAAATTTTCAAAATCTTCTTTCTTTTTCAAAAATCTTCTTGTTTTCAAACTTAAAACCGCTTTCACAATAAAATCTTAACTTTTGCCAAGTGATTTTTAAACTCTGTTTTATTTAATAAATTTCAATAAAATGTTAATCATACTTTTACTAATTTAAAAATATATATAAAAAAATTCACCTCATTCAAACTTTTTGTGCCTTTGTGCACTTTTTCATTTTAAAACTTTTTCATAAAGTTTAGACATGAGTTATTTCCATAGTTGAGATATAATTCTCCTATTCCCCATAGTATTTAAGATGTTGACGTTTTCCACTTAGATGTTGAGTGATAGACTTGTTAATTTTAATTCAAGCAAAATCCTCCATCTTTAGGTGATGCAAATGTTGTCTTATACTTGTGGACGACTAGTCGTAGTTTTCTTCTTAAAATGACGACTTATCTTTACATTTAAAAATCAATCATAGCCAACAAAATTTTGTTATTTGTACCACGAACTACGGGATTTTGATATTATATTGCACTTTGTGGGTACGTAGGCATGAGGCGATAACTCTCTCCAAACACAAAAATCTTTAAAAATATTTCTCTTCTCACCTCCCCAATCTTATTTCAAGCAAACATTTTAAAACCAAAAAGCGTAGATATTTCAAAGATCTCCTATAGAGTAATATATACGTTTTGGGTGCTAACACCTTCCCATTGCGTAACCAACCCCCTTACCCAGATCTCTATTCTTGTTCTTGTTTTAGAACTCTTTAGGTTTTGTTCGCTCTTTTTCCTTTCCTTTTGGATAAAATAAAAGTGTGGTGGCGACTCTTACTTTTTGAGTTAAGTTAATCAATAGCTTACACTCACAAATTTCCCCGCTACAAAAAAGTGGCGACTCAGCTGGGGAGTAGTCCCTAGTGGGTTTAGCCTACTTTGATTTATTTACACTTATTTGTTTGATTTTGTTTGTTATTGCTTGTTCTATTTTGGTACCTAGTGATCTGTGTGGTAAGATAAGTCCTATACCTGGACTTGAGTGCATTGATGATAGGAGGGTGGTATAGTCTTGTTGGCTTACATGGAGTAGTCCTTACTAAGCTGATTTGAGATCCCCCACTCAGTGGAGGCCCCTTTGGGATTACTGATGTCTTACGAGTAGTCGTAATTGGCATTACTTTTTTCGACCTGGGAGCCTAAGAATCTGAGGACCTTAGAACCCTTTAACCCATCTTGGCCTTACTAGGACGTGGTGCGGTGGCTATTCAGGTGTAGACTTGAATTAGTTGTTACATGATACCACACTCAGACGGGTTTCTCTTGAGAATATTGTTGGCCGACGAGTAGTCGTTTAAGCCGATAATATCCAAAAAATGGAATTATGACTCTGGGAACCTTTTAGAATCTTGTTCTACAGGTGCTGATATAACCTTAGTACATACCATTGTGGGTTGGTTCTACCTTTGGCTCCATGCTCATGTCAAACCTTTGAACCTGTGTGCTTTGTGTGATCTTGTTTGTGGGTGTTGCATCTTGCACTCATGCATTCATGGGCATTTTGTTTCAGTTAGTTTTTTAGGATCTCAGAGATTTTCCTTTGCAAACATCGCAGATATTGTGATTATGGACATTGGAAGGAGAAACACTCAGAAGTACGATTTCCGAGCTCTCGATCTTACATATTTGAGAAAGCTAGTGTCCTTGGTAGTTGATCGTGCAGGCTTCAAATTTTGACATGGGATACTTCTATTTGCCTACTCCCCGATAGAGTCGTATTCTCAGAAGCCATCCAAGGTTATTTTCCCCAGTCGAGTGGTTTTGTTCCCCATAAGAGTTTTATTCTGGAAGACCGTTCAGGGCGTTTTCCTCAGCAAAGTTAGTCTAATCCCCAACGGAGTGGATTTTGCTATCAGTAGAGCAGTTTTACCCAGGAGAGTTCTTTTCTTGGAGGTCTGTAATACCCCAAATTTTACCCTTAGATTAGTCGAGTCTTATCGCATGTCATCTCATTTTCGCGTCAGCTACCTATTAACAGGTTACGTAGTTTGTTTCGTGTTGCAGGAACCACGTCTGTTACATTTTGGTGGTTAAAGGGAAAAATGGTCATTTTCACGTTGTTTACTGACTATTTTTGAAAATGAGATGTCGCCGGGGTTTTCTGAGTAATCGGAACCTCCGTCTTCGAGTTCTTTATTTTCTTTGAAGATAAACAGAAATTCACGGTATTTTCGCATCAGGATGTTCGAGATACGGTAATTATTTCAATGGGCCGAGTCTCTGTCACCAGTGGATTTCTGAGACATTTATTTTGTCATATGGGTTGATTAAGTTGAGATATCCATTTTTGTTCGGTTCAAGTCGGTGCCAGAATCCGTTCTGCGGAATTTGGTTTTAATAGGCATTTATTTCTTTGTTTCTTCTGCTACCTGCCACTTAAATTTCTCAAAAGGAAAGCGGTACAAAATTGGCTCAAGTCGGGGATTATTACATTTATTTAATTGAAATTTTTGGCCGAGTTTGGTTTATGGTTTGGTATTTTATCAGAGACACAAATTGAATTTTCATGCGAAATATATTTCTGTTTTCACTGTTAATCGGTTTTCTCTGCTTCCTTCCTATTTTACTTCGTGCAAGACTATCATCGTTTTTATCACCAGGTACGATTTAATTTGGGAAAAACATTTGACGAAGTTGAATGTCATGTCAGTTTTAAAGTGGAGCGGCATGCGTTGGGATGACAGGAGTTGATTCAGATTTTATTTTGGGATATTATTCGTATTAGATTTACAGGTAGAATTTAATCTGTTTGTTAAATTTAATCGGTTATATTTTAATCGGTTGAGTTTATCCGGAGGTCATCATTTCATTAGAATTGAATTAGATTTGTTTTAGAGAGAGTCACTCGGCTGGAGGAATAATTAAACAAGTATTTTGGATAAAAATAATATGAATTTTATTTATTCATAATTATAGTTTATTACAATTTACACAAGGAAAATAAACACATTTTAATCATAAAGTCCTAATTTCCTACAAGTGGTCCTCGCACCCGACTGTTCCGATTAATCTCTCCAAAAGTCGATTTGCTTTCGTACCTGCCCACATAAAAGTCAAAATAGAGAATCAGAGTAAATGTTAGAATTTACGTTCGACACCCTCAAAAAAGTTTCATCACTGGGTGTCGGGAGGGCACGACAAACGCCGCAACCTACTCCCACCTTAATCCTCGACCTCGGCTACCAACCGGTAGTATCCATTCTTTTTGGGACAGCCGAGAAGAAGAGAAAAAGAAGTTTTATGTTGAAAAGCGATTTTGCCAAAAAATGGATTTCAAAGCCAAACAGATCACTAACAGAATCCAATCCAGATATCCATTTCTATCATGTAAATATTATGGAATCCAGAATATCCAGGGATATCCATGAGCAATCCACCAAAGCCAAATCCGGAATCAATTCCTGGATATCCAAGTCCAAACCAATATCAGCAAGCAAATCCAGATTGATGGTAAAACCAAATCCAAATCAGATATCCAAAACAAATATGTATCCAATCTGTGAAGAAAAATCCAAATCGTAAACAAAATCATATCAAATCCATCAGAAGAATAACGCAAGATTAGAAGCCAAGTCAAACAGGCCCAGCGAAACACAATGTCGTAACAAGTTCTCAACAAACTTGCCAAAATACAAGCAACAAAGATTGGCGGAGATAACGCATCAAAACGAAAAGCGTGCAGGTTATAATCAAAAGCCCACAAGGAGAACTTAAATCATATAAAAGGATCACCAGTTTGAGACTTGAAAAGGGAACCCTAAGGGAAGCACACACAAAAACGGCGTCACGGCTCAGGGTCGAAGATCCAAGGAAATCTGCGTTCACATCATAGCCGAAGGATTCAGAAGCCTTGAAGCTTCATCATCATCCACATTAACAAAAGAAAAAGAAGCAAACCTTGAGAATAACGATCCGACAGCATGAATTGGAGTGAAGGCTCAGAAACTCCTCTGAGTTCATAATCATCACCACGCGAAGGAGGAGAGGATCCGAACGAAAACGGCGCAAAACCCAGCAAAGGACACCCGTCGAGCCGTCATCGTCGAATCAACTTGAGCCGCTTCGAACGACAGAGGGTGAGCATCTCAGTCTTTCTTGTATGATTATTTTACTGGTTTTTCAGGATTCGTGGAGAGATAGGAAGATGAACAAATGTGCATGCAAACGAGACTTCAAGATTCGCCATTAATGGTCCCCGCCTATATATGTGAGGAAGAAGAAGATAAAATTCAAAAACCCAGAGGCAAAAGAAAATGACGTGAATGCCTGTATTTCACGTTTATCACTTGTTTTACTGTTTTATACTTTTTTCTTTTTTTTAATAATAACTCATAATCATTCTGTTTTTTTTTTAAAAAAAAAGGTATTATAATAATTGTTTATTTAAATAACTAACGATGGTAGTCTTGTGTTTAAATCCTAGTTAGTGTTATTTTTTTAATTAGTAGTTTTTTGTTGTTTTGAGATAACTAATAATAAAAAACTTATTTTTAGTAATTAGGAATTAAGTTTATTTCTTTTGTGTTTAATTAGGAATTCATTCTCAAAATTTTTTTAGTAAAAAGGAGGATCCACTTTTAGTCAAAGTAAAAATCAAAACCTTTTTCAAAATAAATAAATAAATAAATAAATAGAAATATTATTAAAAACCACTTTATAACATATAATTAGTTTGTGTTTTATATTTTATAGTGAGTTTTTCTTTTTCAAAGTTAAAATTATAATCTTTTAGTAAAAATTCGAAAAAAATAAAAGTTTTGACTTCGCCGCCGTTCACTTTCGTCTAACTCTCGTTAATTTGTCTGTTTCAACTTACTAACCGTTTCATTTATTCAATTTATTTTGTTCCATGGATGTAATTTACGCGAGGCCATGGTCGCGATTATTTTATGTTTTGGCATTTTTTGGGAATTTGTAATTTACACGAGTGATCATCGCGACGCTTTCTTTATTTCCGCACTTTATTTTTGCCGTATAATAATTTGCTATGTTTGCATGTTTTACCGTTATTTTCCCCTCCGAAGGAATTAGGTCTAGCAGTTTGACCGCCGAGTCAATAGTCCTCTCCTTTGGCCGTTTCCAAAACCCTAATTAGCCTAGGCGTCCCGCCGTGGACGAAAACGCCCTTTACCCCAACTTTAGATCGAAGAGTCGCCGTACTCTGTTTTAGGGTTTCCCGCCGCGGAATCCCTAATTTAACCTTAATCTCAATTAACAAATTCAACGTAGAAATAGGAGTTTTAAAACTCCACGTAAGCATGTTCTTAAGATACACGTATTCCCTATTGAAACCTTGACCACAATCAAGAAGTTTCTAACCTCCCTTTCAAGGGGAACTACGATTACTCTGATTCCATTCCCTATCCAGGATACATAGGCACAAGATGCAACGTATTGCCGAGTAAACTTAGGACTAACCCTTAGGTCTTTTAGGTCACTTTATCCCTTAGCTCAATATATATTAAAACAGATAATAAAATAGAGAAGCAAACAATAAACAAAAGGTTCCTATAGAGTACTACAGAAGTTTAGGGTGCTAGTACCTTCCCTAAATTTAACCAACCCCTTACCTAGGTCTCTCCCCGTATTGTGTTTACGATGCAAAAATAGGTTTTCCCTCTTTTGAGCTTTTCCTTCGGATAAATCAAAGAGCGGTTGTGAATTGAATTGTGATTCAAACTAATTAATAGTTTGATGTCCTATTTCCACCGCAACAGAAAATGGCGACTTCACTGGGGAATCGCCTAACTTTTAAGGGTTGCCCATATTTTGTTTATTGCATGTTTTTATATTATTAATTATCTGTATATATTATTGTGCCTTGCTTGGGGGGTACCCTGTTATTGTGAGATAAGTCCTAACCCGGACTTGAGTGACCTTATTATAGGATGGTGATATATTCAATGAGACTAATAGGGAGTGAGTCCCGACCAAGTTGACTTGAAAATCACCGCTCGATTGAGACCCTTCCATAAGATAGTTCGGTTTAACGAGTAGTCGTGAAAATTTTTACTATTTTTGGAAAGGAGTCTATGATATTGAGGACCGTAGTACCTTAACACCACCTTGGCCTTATATAGGACGTAATGCGAGAACTATGGGGGAGTAGTCCCACAATAGTTGCTACGTGATACTACCCTCAAAAGAGGTTCTCTTCAGAATATTATCGATCCCCGCGTCAGTCGGAAGGTTGGTAATATCCGAAGGAAGGGCTGATGACTTTGGGAACTTCTTTAGAACCTTGTTCGGCAGGTACAACTAACATTAGTACATACCTTATTGGGATGGGTAGACCTTAACTCCTTGCACATACCTTTAACCTAGGACTTTATATATGTGCATTGCATCTATTAAAACATTACATTGCATTACATTTCATGGAATTCAAATCTTATTTATGGATATTACAGGATACTATGGATTACAATAGAAGAAAAACTTTAAAATATACTTTTAAAATTCCTAAGCTAGATGACCTAAGGAAACTAGGATCTTTAATCCAAGATCGAGGAGGATTCTGTAACCGGTATGGAAGGTTGTTACCTCTGTTGGAATTTAAAGTGAACGAAGGACTTCTCTCGGTTTTGCTACAGTTCTACGATTTTGACTACTATTGCTTCACATTTCCCGACTATCAGTTATTACCTACTTTGGAAGAGTATTCTCAGCTTCTAAGGATGTCTATCTTGGATAAGATCCTTTCCCTTTTTTGGAGAAGGACCCTAAAGAACAAGACATTGCTAAAGCCACATGTTTGAAGGTATCTGACATTAAAGAGAACATGACTCATAAAAGTGAAATTTTTGGGTTACCTACAAAGTTCCTAATCAAGAAGGCCCAATATTACGCCGATCATCTAAACATTCCTACCTTTGAGACGATTTTTGCTTTGCTTATCTATGGAGTGTTGCTTTTCCCTAATTTTGAAGGATTTTTGGACCTTAATGCCATCAAGATCTTCATGCAAAGGAATCCAGTACCGACCTTATTAGGTAACACTTATCATTCAGTCCATCTCCGAAACCTTCATGGTGGAGGGATGATTACCTGTTGTGTGTCGTTACTATACAAGTGGTTTATTTCGCACTTACCTAAGTCCGGTCCTTTTTGGAGTCCCACTCAAGGACGTTGGTCACAAAGGGTTATGGCTTTAACTCACTCCAATATTGATTGGTATAATCGCATGTACGATGGAATATTACTCATTGATGGTTGTGGAGATTTTGCTAACATGACTTTAATCGGTTTTAATGGAGGAATTAGCTACAATCCAGTCCTAGCTCGCCGACAGTTAGGGGATTTATTTTCCTCCGAATATTCGCCTACTCCTTGAAGTTGTGGACGTTGCTTCCTTAGGGTCATTATTAGCTTTTGTTTAGTTGTTTTCTTTAAAGACTTTAAACTATTTGTAATCCAGTTCTCAATTAATAAAATAAAATTCTTTCAGTATCCTGCAATATTCGTAAATATTTGAATTCCATGAGATCATTTCATTTGCATTCTACATTTTAGCATCATATTTTGCATCGCATATGTCTCCCAGTTTCTCATACTCGGCTCCTTCGCCTGCTAGTTTCGTCACCCTGGGTCCTCCGCATCAGTACAATACTAGAGCCTAATCTCGAAAAAGGATGGAAGAACAAGCTCAAGAGATCGACCGTGTCAGCCATGAACTTGAAGATCTTTGAGGAAGTGTGGGGCAGATTATGGAGATGCTACAAGATCTTAATGCAAAGATGGATTCTCAGCCCACTGTTGTTTCTGAGATTACCCATACTATTGTGGATCCTCAACCAGTTGTTACTGTTGAGAACATACCTCCTCATGATCTTCAACCCAGTTTGGTGCGTCCTACCCTTGCGCAACCAGTTCGACGAGTTACTCCTCCGAAGTGCAAAACTCCAAGCTCTGACCACCATAGAAGAGCTACACGTCTGAGGAATCGCTTGATGACTTCTCTTCAACATCAGCAGAGTTATGTTCAAGGTTATCCAGTTCAGTATGCTCCATAATCCTATGTAGCTACTATTACACCTCCTTTCAATCAACAATTTCCTACCTATCAGCCTGTGCAACCGGCTCCGATCTATCAACATCCGGTTTATCAACAGCCTCATGTTTATCAGCCTGCACAAGCTCCTGACAATTATCAACTTGCGCCCAACGCTCCTGCTTGTCAACTGCCTAAGAAGCAAGCACCTCGCCAGAATGCTCCGGTTAGGAGATAATACAAGCCTTGTCCACCGATCCCAATGATGTTCACCGAGTTGTATCCCTACTTAGTACAACGAGGTTTGATCACTACTCGAGCAATGGGTCTGCCTCGTAATCCTTTGCCCGCCAATTACAACGCCGCCACTCATTGTTTATTTCATGAGGGTGCGCCTGGACATGATTTGGAAGATTGTTATGCTCTGAAGGACATCGTCAGGGATTTGTTGGAAAAGAAGATCCTCTCTTTTGATGATCATCAACCGAAGATCAGAACTCCTCTCAAGGTTTTCAACATATCTCAGCCCATTACTTCTACAGTGAATCCACCGAAGTCGGTAGTTGCTCAAAAGCCTAGTCCTTTTCATTTCAGCAATCCTCAAGATGATACGACCCTGACCAAAAGAGAACCTGGGAGAGTTATTCTGAGTGAAGATTTGAAGACTGATAATGAAGTAATGAAAGATATAGCTGGGGGAAGCAAGGTGGTTTGCAGTGATCATACTCCCCATGTCATTGAGGCTCCGCCAGAGGAAACCACCATTACCATGTCGGTCTCAGATGCAAAGACTTCATAAACACATTTATAAGGACTTGTCATACAATTCATTTGTTTATTATTTTTCTTTGATTAAGCATAATTAGCATGCACAAACTTGTTATTTTGATTAATTAATGCGATGTGTACGTTTGTCTTGAATAAATCCATTCGTTTCACTCATCAAAAATATATTTTTCATAAATTTATAATGCCAACTTTACCCGATCTCTTGTCCTAATAGAGAATTGGGAGGAGGATGATGAACCAAAAACATCAAATCTCTTGTCGTATGCTTTCAATTGAAACCTGTTGATGATGTAAGGCATTGTTTCAAATCCAAAAACAATGGAGATATAAGGACAATAATCCCTCTTTACCCCCTTTGAGCCGTGAAGTAGGAGTTTTCTTCTTTTCCAAATTAAAACCCTCATTTTAACCTGGGGCAGGGTAGTTATTCAGTTAAATTGATCGGGTGCTCAGACTCTCAGAAGGAGGAGCAAAACTGTGAGGATCTATTCTATCCCTGACATCTTAGGCATTTAGAAGCCAATGATTATCCCTCTACTACTAAAAGAGTGAGGGTAGTCACAAGCCTTTCAAAGGAGTCCCATGACTTATTCAATAAAAATAAAAATATAGCCCGCTAAGTCACAACCTATGAAGGAGGCTTAGGCAAAACTGGGGCATCCCGCTAGACTCCAAAGTCAAATCCAAAAGACGCCGTCCAGGCAAAAGTTAGGGAATAAAAAAATATATACAAGTAAAAAGACAAAGGATTACAATAAAAGAATCCCCAATAAAGAACACAGTCGTGTGATCTAACACAAAAAAAAAATAGGTGAGGGACTGCCATGTCTAAAGCCATTAATAAGTTCTCGGCCATATCGAATCCGATGGAGATTTGAGTGCTCGTATCCAGTTAACTGAATAGGATTAGAGAACGTCACGAAGAGGGGTGGGTACAAATAACGTTGAGCCTTTATCCTTTTGTTTCTTAAACCGTGAACCAAGCCATGATACAACCTTTAAAAGACCTAATTGAAGTAGGAATTCATTTGAAAGCATACTCGATGAGATAACATTTCCTGACTCCTATGAGCTATGCTCAATTTACCGCTGGCATTACAAATTAAATTCATATCCAAGCTATGTGATTTCGGTCACGAGTTATAGCGATACCCTTTTTCAAAATTCAAAACAAAATTTTCAAGACAAATATTGTTGCGTTGATGGTTTAAGGATAACATTTCACGCATGCCGATTTTGCCTAACATTTTAGAAACTTACATACATACATCAACAATGGAACTTGAGGATCTTGTGAAACAGGGGCAGGTGGTTTCCAATCCAGTACCAATGCGAGCCTGACGTTCTTAAGAGCTATTCTTGTAGACTCAGTCGTAACACGGTAGATCCATGCCAATTACGTCGAGATCTGACAAATCTCTCTAATAGTTTGAAAACAGTGGGGCATTTGAACTCCACATTCTCCGTAAAATCCTCTCGAGATGACTCTCTCATACAGCAGGTACTCTGGGGCATATTGTTTTCAAAATGGCGACTATCCCAAAGTCCATTAAGATCAAAACTAGCTTGTTTCACGACATTCTTCATGCACCCGATGGATTTTACTCCCGGCGGTCCTCATTCTCCAGTAAGTCATCGTTGCAGAAGTACATCTAGGCCATTACCTCACACAGTCCCCAGAGAGACTTTAAGCCTACACAATCCCCAGTGAGACTATAAGCTGACAACCCTTTGGACCGAGCCGGTAATCTCTGTCGCTACTGCGAAAAAAGGCCGACAATGACTAACAGAGTCGCCACCTATCGTTATTTATCCCAAAGGAGGGAAAGGAAACGATTGGGAAAAACCTGACGAAAACGGAAAAGACAAGGTCATCGCAACCAAGTCCTAGGTTCGGGAGTCGGTTACGCAAGGGGAAGGTATGAGCACCCCTCACGTCCTTCGTACTCGACGGGATCCACGCATATGTTGTCTAACTAAAAGGGTGTGTAAACTATCTATGCTAAAGGCTTATGGACAAAAGAGAAAGAAAAAAAGAACTGACTCGTGATCGCGACTTTCTATGTCTAATACAACCTAACTGCAAGTGCACAGTCTATCGCGTAGTAATAATAGATATCGATCCCACAGGGACTCGTAATCAAACTAGTGTTCTCGGGAGTTACTATGTTTAGCTAGGTAGAATATGTTTAAGGGAATAAGATTGTCACTAAAAGGGAACTAAGAATGCTACTTAGATTATAAATGATTGAATCGATATGCAGTAATTGTGTTCTTCAGGGATTTGACAAGTTACCGGTGTATGAAATAATTTTCAAAGTTTATTTAAGCAGAAAATGGTGATTTGAAGACTCTCTCCTCACGATGGTTATTGACGCTAGTCATAATTCTAAGGGCCAAACGTACACTTTCGTATCCCATTCGGGGTTAAAATTATTTTTTGGAAATCTCTAAGTTCTAATTCATTTTAAAGTGCTTTCGCTGTTATTAAAATGAATGACTCGTGTTTACTATCTGATCTTACCGCAACTTTCGCTTGTTGGTTCGTATCTTAATTAATTTCCCACTTTCGTGGCAAAACTACTTTTAAATAAGTTCTCGCTTTCGCGACGAAGTTTATTTAGTAAATTAATTTTTAAACACTCAGACCATAAATTACTTCTGAAAAGACAATTTTCAACCAGCTATTATTAAATCCCATTCGAATTTTTACTACATATCGATTACTTAAGTTTAGCTAGACATGGATTTGGGAAAGATAAAACATAAATAAAAACAATAAATGATGATTTGCATTATAATAAAATTGGAATTACGATTAAAATGAGAAACCTGTAAATATTCCAATTGGCCTTTGGGCAGATCCTCCATAGATGTTGGCAGGATTCTGGTCTTTATGCCAATTTGATCGTACAATAAAAGAAGAAATTACAGAAGAATGAAATGGAATACAGAAAAAGTAAAGAGAAACAAATAAGAATATTAAACCGGAAAGGTTTGCTCTGGAAATAAATTTGGCAGCACTTCGTTGTATGAATGCCGCTCCCTTTCTGAGGTCCCCTGCTTCCCCTTTTATAGAAATGGAATTCTAACGGTTATAATTGGAGAGAGTGGACTTTGAGGCAGAAAAATCAGGGAGTAGTGGTCCACTCTTTGGGACTTGGAACTGCTTCTTTAACGTGTAATTGAAGTGGTGCGTTTTTGCCTGCATGACGGTCGTCACAAGGTGTGACGGTCGTCACCCGTGTGACGGTCGTCATGGAGCTGTGACGGTCGTCACATCAGCAAAAACAACCTTCTGCGCTTTTCATGATGTTTTCACTCTTTTTTCGTCCATATTTCATCTGAGATTGCTTCTTTTCTTCATGTTGCCTTGTTTAGACGTGATCGTTGAATACCTGCAAAACATCAGACAAATAACACGGAAATAACCCGAAATCGGATCGAAAACAGTTAAACTTCAATTAAATTATGCATCAAAATATATATATACGATTTCGTGTTATCAAACTCCCCTAAGCTTGAATCTTTGCTTGTCCTCAAGTAAAACATGAAAAGGTCGGCAAGCACGAGGCAGCTTCTTCGTTTGCAGAGTTGGGAAAAACCGGGATTCTTGGTAAGAACAAGACGAGTACCATGACGACACTGGACTACAAGTCTTCGGAGGTCTCCTTTTTATGCAAATCGGTCCCAGTCATGCTACTGTAGCTTGGTGTCAAGGTTCTCGCGGCAAGTTCACCCTGTTTGTTCTAGCGCAATCACATTAAGCCTGTTGTCCGTACACTTTCATGGCAAGTCGACCTGTTAGTGAATATGATCTCATTTCTTGTTTTTGATCTTCTTCATTGATCATAAGCTTATGTCATTGATTTTTCAATGAGTTTTCATGCCGTTGGGCTAAATGCTCGGGTGAGGAGCACCTAACTTAGAAGGAAACGTATCTTATATTTTTGGGCTATTTAGCTCTCTTTTCACGATTTTTCATCTTTTTGGAGATCATACACTTATTTGCATTGGTCGCTCACTTAGTAGTGCTTTAGGATGGTGCTGACTGCTAGTATAAACTACTTGGGGCTGAGTTTGCGTAGACACTTGAGACTTTGGTACACGTAGGTAGTGAAACCGACTCGCATAAACCGGAGATCTAAGGTGTCAGGACGGTACTGGTTTTGTTAGAACTGTCGTTTCCTCGGAGTTTCAAAACTTGGTTTGAACTCGGGTGCATTCTCGTGATGCTTTTGCTTTTGAGGAACGAACAAAATTTTTTGTTTACGTTGAATAATGTGGGGATGTTTGCGTAACGGAGAAAGTATATATAAACGAGCTTTATTTTCTAAAAATAGAAAGTGTTTATGTAAAAATTACGAAATTCAAAGTACAGTGGAATGGAAATAAAGGCTCCGCTCCCACACTATCTCAATCAGTGTCCCCACTGATTTTGAAGCATGCAAGAGGGAGATACAACTGAAATGAAAGTACAAATAAACTGGAAATATAGTAAACAAATAAGGAAAGATGGATGACTAATCACGTCCGCTGCCTCGGTCATGTCCATGCTGGCGTCCTCTGGCTCTGGCAAGGGCTACTCGGTCCTCATAACTCATAGCTCCTGTGTGGTAGACGGTGTCCCGGAGTCCTTCGACCTGCAAAGTCAGATTCACCAGGTTCTCAGTAATGGTAGCTTGGCCGGTTTGAAGTTGTTGCATTTGAGTCCGGTGCCAAGCTTCGAACTGGTCTGCTCGCTGATTCTGCTGCTGCAGCATAGCGAGTATCTGGGCCTGCTGGTCGAGAGAGCGGCGAAGGTCCTCTTCTGTGTAGTCGGGCACTGGATGATGGCGGCGGCGGCGAGAGGATGTACCTTCGGAAGGAGGAGGCTGTGATGCCTCTGGCTGCTCGGACCTGTCCAACTCAGCTGGGATTTCATCGTCAGAACCTTGGGTGTGGTCCTGAGTAGGAACAGTGGGAGCAGGAGGGGCAGTGAGGTCAAATAACCAGTTGGTACGATCCTCTGGGTGTGTGCGGGTGCGTGATGGAAGGATGATGCTTCGGACGGTCTTGCCACGCACTACGGGATGGTACTTGCTGTCAGCTCTGGAGCGGATAAGGTGGGAGGCTCTACAGTGGTCGGTGTCAAGGAACATCGAGGGGATGGAATGGAGGTGCTGGAGGCGGTCGCCAAGGTTCAGCCCAAGTGCAATGGCAGTGACAATCCCGCCAAAGTAAAATGGCTTCGAGCCACGGTTGCAGTTGGCCTGAATGTGAGCCAGCAGGAACGGAGCGGCGTTGACAGGCTCGTTGTTGAAGACGCAATGGAGGAAGAAGAGCTCTTTCGAGTTCACCTTGTGGTTGCTGTCTCTGGCGAAAATTGTGTTGCTCAATGCTCGGTGAAAGTACCTGATGGTCGGGTTATGGATATGCGTGGCGTGCAGAGAGTCCTAACCATCGGCATTGATGCCGGTCAACTGGTACCACAGTGCGAAAGCTTCGTGCTGGAACTGATCGGTGATGCGGCGGTGAGCATTGTCGCCTCGAGGTAGCTGTAGGATGCCGGTAATCTGATTTTGGTTCACCTGATAGTTTGTGCCGAACATCCGGAAGCATGCGGCACCGGAATGTTGGTTGAGGTCACCGCTGGATGTGACGTAGGTAAACGAACTCAAGAACTCGAGAGTGAGTTATTCGTATGTTGGCAGTGGGTTGGTGCAGAGGTTCCAGATGCCTGCTCTTTGAAGCATCCAGGTTACGCCTTCAAGGAGTCCGAGCTCCGTAAGCGATGGAATGTGTGGATAATGAGTCGGCTGGAGCGACCTCTGATGGAATGCGATGTAGTTTGCTCGCTGTCTGTCGCCTAAGTCACCTTCGCTGAAGACAATGTTACTGATATCTGGGGTTTCTGCATTTCTTGCCATTGTTGGAAGATTGAGAGGGTTCTGAAGATTGGGGTTTTTCTGCAAAGTGGGAAGAATTGACAGAAGTGTGGTTGGAAGTTGAGATTGGAGTTGAAATATATGGTGCAATGTGGGGAGAACGAAAATTCGTAGTGGGGTAGGAATTCTGATGATTGGAAGTTGAAATGAGGATAGTGGGAGAGAAAACGCAACCCTGTTATATCAGATAGCAATTTTGGGTTCGTGACGGTCGTCACCTATGTGTGACGGTCGTCACCCGCGTGACGCTCGTCAGGGTCTTGTGACGGTCGTCACAGCAGCAAAATCTGCAGAACGCAGAATTTTGCTCTGAGGGCGTTCTTGCAGTGACTTTTAGACCTAGTATTGATATGGCAATGTGTTATAGCAGCCAACAAACAAAGAGTAACATAAAAATGGAATAATTGAATAAAGACTATAATTGAAATAACATGAAATTGAAATGATTGTATGTAGTACATAAAGAAATTAATAATGCGAAAATTCCAAATGATTAAACGAAACTAAACTAAACCAAACCAAACTGAATTTACTGCTAAAACTAGTATCTAGTCTTTTCGTGTCTTCAACTCATCGAATTTCCGTGCGTAGTAGTCGAGCTGGTCGCAGACTAAGTCCATGAAGACTACTAGTTCGCTGTGTATGCCTACAATGTCATCTTTTACAGTAGTCAGAGCTGCATCAACATTGTCCAATCGGAGTAGAACAGTATCCATTTTGTCGGTGGTCTCCTCAGGGATAGGCTCAGGATAGGTGTTGTAGTGCGGAGGAGTCATAGGGTCTACTTCAGCTTCTGATACAGCATCCTCATAGTACATATAGTCGTGTGCCTCAGAGATGTGGTCACTGTCATACATATAGTTCTGTGGTGTTGACTAAGGTGAAGGAGGTCCCATAGGCTCGTCCAGTTTATAAAGCCAGTTGTCCTTGTTGTGGATACTTGTCATCTGATGATTTGGCAATGTGAATAGCTGGATAGGTTTGTCATTGATGAGGTACTCGTAAGGTCCAGGTCCCATAGTTCTTAAAATGCGCCTGTTAAAGCAAAACTGGATATTCATGGGTCGGATGGTGCCAAAACTAGTGCTTGCATTTAAGTGGAATCTAAGGCCAAGCTCGTGGGCAATCATTGTCACGAGGCCTCCTATTAGAATAGGTGATTGTGGGTCCTGAGTGAGGCGTCGGAAAGATCTCATCATGAAAGGTACTGCATTCACTGTACGTCCCTGAGAAGCACAGAACATGATGAATAACTCCTCTTTAGATACTGTAGTAATATTTTCTTCTTTCCCAAACAGGGTGTGAGCTAGTATCTTATGGAAGTATCTGAAAGCTGGGTTATGAATATCATCATTATACATTCTGTCTGGTTCAGGGTGATAGTCGCCTGTGATTCTACCCCAGAATTGGTCGAGTTGAAAATCAATATCGTCATCTTCTGCACTGATGAACACATGCGGTCCGCTAGGAAATCCTAGGAGGTTAGCTAGTGACATCTGGCTATGGGTTTGGTCTATTCCAAACATTCGGAAGGTAATCAGCTCTGTGTTGGATCCAAAACCATAGTTGGGTATGTATCTGAAAGAACTAAGGAATTCATAGGTAAGATCCTTATAGGTAGCAAAACGTGTTTTCAAAGCAGTGTTCTCCCAACCCAGTTGATTGAACAGGTATTGAATGCTATCCGTGATTCCTAGTTTATCCATGGTAGACTTATCATAATACAACGTTAAGGCGAATTCTCTTTCAGTTAGTGCTGCGAATCTTGCCTTTTGAGCTAGTCCTCGAAAATGAACCTTTGTGAAGTCGTACTCGGCCATACTCGCAGGTAGTTCGGAGAAAACAGGAGGAAAGTTTTGAAGACTTTAAAAATCCTGAAAAGTTTAAAACAGGAGTTTGAAGTCAGGATTTTTTAAAAAACAAAAAGCGGTAGAAACAAAAGACAAAAGAGAAAAATAAAAATAAAAATATGAAAACAAACGAAAATAGAAAGTAGTAGTAATTATTATTTTAGAATTTTTGTTGGAGTTTCAAAGTAAAATTTTAAAGGAAAATCGAAATAAAATAACGAGGGAAATTGGGTTGCCTCCCAGTAAGCGTTGTTTTTAACGTCTAAAGCCTGACGATAGCTTGGTGAGAAGCTATTCGGGTGTTTGAGCTGGAAGCTCAAGCAGTGTTATACTGCAGACTTGAGGGCTGGTTTCGTTCTTATTATAATGTTTTAGACGTTGCCCGTTTACGATAAACGGTGCATTCGTCTTATCTGTAATTTCGACAGCTCCACTCTGAAGTACTTTAATCACTTCATAGGGTCCAGACCACCTAGATTTTAGTTTACCTGGGAAGAGTTTTAATCTTGAATTAAATAGCAATACGATGTCTCCCACACTGAATTGTTTCTTGACTGAACGTTTATCATGCCACTTTTTAGTTCGTTCTTTGTAGATACGGGCATTTTCATAAGCGTCTAATCGAAGTTCTTCCAATTCGTGTAAATTCAAGATTCGCTTTTCTCCTGCTTCGGTGTAGTTGAAATTGAGTGTCTTAATGGCCCAAAAGGCCTTATGCTCTAATTCTACAGGGAGATGGCAGGATTTACCGCAAACTAATTTGTAGGGTGTAGTACCTATTGGTGTCTTAAAAGCGGTCCTATAAGCCCATAAAGCTTCTTGTAGCTTTGATGACCAATCTTTCCTTGAGGTAGCGACAGTCTTTTCCAATATCTGTTTTATTTCTCTGTTCGAGACCTCTACTTGTCCGCTAGTTTGCGGATGATAAGGTGTAGCTACTCGGTGTCGGACTCCATATTTAGAGAGAAGTTTATCGAATATTCGCGATATGAAGTGAGATCCGCCGTCACTAATGACGAGTCTGGGTACACCGAATCTAGGAAAGATTGTATTTTTGAAGAGTTTGATTACTACTCGTGCGTCGTTTGTTGGAGCAGCAATGGCTTCTATCCATTTAGACACGTAGTCTACAGCGACGAGTATGTAGTTATTACCAAAAGAAGTTGGGAATGGTCCCATGAAATCTATTCCCCATACGTCAAAGATTTCTACCTCTAAGATTCCTTTCTGAGGCATTTCATCGCGTCGTGAGATGTTGCCGGTTCGTTGGCATCGATCACATTTTAGCACAGCGATGTGAACTTCTTTCCAGAGGTTAGGCCAGAATAAGCTGGCTTGGAGAATCTTAGTGCACGTCTTGGATGTACTAGCATGACCACCATATGGTGCTAAATGGCATTGGGAAATGATATTTTCTATTTCTTCCTCTGGGACACAGCGACGGTATATGTTGTCGGCCCCTCTCTTGAAGAGTAGAGGTTCGTCCCAATAATAGTGTTTCAGATCGTGGAAGAATTTTTTCTTTTGCTGATAAGTGAGATCCGGTGGAAGCACGCCTGCAGCGAGGTAATTAACGATGTCAGCATACCAGGGTAATGGGACTTGGGCATAGACGGCTTCTACGGCTTTTTCGAACTCTGGATCTTCCGAGATTGAGTTGGGTATGTCACTTTCTAATTTGGCTATCAGACGTTCGTACGAGAAATCATCATTTATCAGTACTGGTTCGTGTCTGATGCCTTCTATTCGGGATAAGTGATCTGCAACAACGTTCTCGGTTCCTTTCTTATCTTTGATTTCTAAGTCAAACTCTTGTAGTAACAGGATCCATCTCAATAGTCTTGGTTTGGCATCCTTTTTGCTTATTAGGTACCTTATGGCAGCGTGGTCTGTGTATATGATAATTTTTGCTCCTACTAAGTAAGAACGGAATTTATCAAGCGCAAATATAACTGCTAGAAGTTCCTTTTCTGTGGTAGCGTAGTTCATTTGGGCAGGATCTAAGGTTCTACTGGCATAGTAGATGGCATGGAGTTTCTTGTCCTTCCTTTGCCCTAGAACTGCGCCTACGGCATAATCACTCGCATCGCACATGATTTTGAACGGTAGTCGCCAATCGGGTGGTTGCATGATTGGTGCAGTGATAAGGGCTGATTTTAATGTTTCGAATGCTTTTAAACAGTCGTCGTCGAAGACGAACTCAGCATCTTTCATCAATAGGCCGGTTAGAGGTTTTGTGATTTTCAAAAAATCTTTTATAAATCTTATGTAGAAACCGGCATGTCCTAGAAAACTCTATATTTCTCGTACGGATTTTGGAGGTTGGAGATCTTTTATAATCTCTATTTTAGCTTTATCGACCTCAATTCCTTTATCTGATATGACATGTCCTAGAACTATTCCTTGTCGGACCATAAAATGGCATTTTTCCCAATTTAGGACGAGGTTTACTTTTACACAGCGTTCTAATACCATTTCTAAATTTTGTAGGCATCCTTCGAAACTTTGTCCACATACCGAGAAATCGTCCATAAATACTTCCATGATGTTGTCTATGAAATCTGCAAAGATTGCCATCATGCATCTTTGGAAGGTTGCTGGAGCATTACAGAGTCTGAATGGCATTTGGCGGTAAGCAAAATTACCATAAGAACAGGTGAATGTAGTCTTTTCTTGGTCATCAGGATGAATGGGAATTTGGAAGAATCCTGAATAACCATCTAGATAGCAGAAATATGAATGTTTGGCTAATCTTTCCAACATTTGGTCTATGAAGGGTAGCGAGAAGTGATCTTTTCGTGTGGCCTTGTTAAGCTTCCTATAGTCAATGCACATCCTGCTTCCAGTCACGACTCTTTTTGTTATTGATTCTCCTTTTTCGTTTTTAACTACAGTGACTCCTCCTTTCTTCGGTACGACATGAACTGGGCTGACCCATTCACTATCGGAGATCGGATAGATGATTCCTGCATCTAGCAATTTCTTTACTTCATCTCTGACTACAGTGCTTAGGATGGGGTTCAGTCTTCTCTGATGCTCTCGAGAGGTTTTAGAGTCTTCCTCTATTGTAATTCGATGCATACAGATTGAAGGGATTATACCTTTTAGATCGCTTATGTTATAGCCTAACGCAGTGGGGTACTTCTTTAAGACTTCTAATAGCTTTTCGGTTTCTGGTTGTCCTAAGTCGGCGTTGACTATCACTGGTCTTTTTAATTCATCGTCTAGAAATTCATATCTAAGGTTTTTGGGTAGTGTTTTAAGTTCTAAAGATGGGTTCTTCGGACCTGGCATATGGTTTGGGGTCAGTACTAAGCTTTCGCTTAAGCTGTCGTCTTTATACGGTTTACGCCAATCGTCGTCTTCAGAAATATCAGGTATTTGAATCTTTATTAATTCTGAATACGTGGTCTCTTCATTTTCAAGTTCTCTTATGCATTCGTCAATTTCGTCTACTAAATAGCAGGTATCGTCTATGGCTGGTGCTTGTAAGAACTTAGTGAGAATGAACTCTATCTTTTCTTCTCCTACTTCGAATGTTAGCCTTCCTTTCTTCACGTCTATAATCGCTCCGGCTGTAGCTAGGAACGGTCTTCCTAGAATAATTGGGGTAATAGTGTCCTCCTTGATGTCCATGATTATGAAGTTGGTTGGAATGTAGAATTGTCCTATGCGTACTGGAACGTTTTCCAGTATTCCGACGGGGTATTTTACTGATCGGTCAGCTAATTGTACGAACATTTTGGTTGGTCTGAGGTTTCCCATATTCAGCTTTTTGCATATAGATAAAGGCATAACACTGATACTGGCTCCTAAATCGCATAGAGCTTTGTCTATTACGAACTTTCCAATGACGCAGGGTATGGAGAAACTACCTGGGTCTTTTAATTTAGGAGGCATGCAGTTTTGAATAATGGCGCTACACTCTGCAGTAAGTGTAACTGTTTCGTTATCCTCGATCTTTCTCTTATTCGACAGGATTTTTTTGAGAAATTTAGCGTATGACGGCATTTGAGTTATCGCTTCTGTAAAAGGAATAGTAATATTTAGCTGTTTAAGGAGCTCTACAAATTTCTTAAACTGTCCTGAAGTTTTGGAGTTTATTAATATTTGCGGATAAGGAATAGGTGGTTTATATGGCGCTGGAGGTGCTTGAGTTTTTTCACTTGCGGTATCCTCCTTCACATTGTCTTCCTTCTTCTCTAACTCAGATTCCTTTTCTACATGTTCAGCTGGTTTTTGTTGCATGGCTGAGTTTTCGGTCCTCGGATCGATCGGTTCGTCCAATTCTTTTCCGCTTCTTAGTATTACAGCATTTGCTTGGCCCTTTGGATTCTGTTCGGGTTGTCCAGGAAATGTGCCAGCAGGTGCGGCAGCAGAGGCTTGTTGTTGAGCCACTTGTGATATCTGTGTTTCTAGCATTTTGTTGTGGGTGGCTAAGGCGTCTACTTTTCCGGTCAACTGTTTAATTTGCTCGCTAGTGTGTATGTTTTGATTCAGGAATTCTTTGTTTGTTTGAGCTTGAGTAGCTATGAATTTTTCCATCATCAACTTGAGGTTTGATTTCCTAGGTGCATTCTGAGCGGCAGCTGATTTCTAATATCCTGGTGGAGCAGTAGGCATTTGCAATGCGTTTTCGCTTTTGTAAGAAAAGTTTGGATGATTTCGCCAACCTGGGTTATAGGTATTTGCGTAAGGATTTCCTTGAGCATAATTTACTTGGTCTGGTGGGATTCCGGCTAGCAGTGGGCATTCGGGTGCATTATGAGTGGTGCTTCCGCATAACTCGCAATTTGGAGTTACGACAGCGACGGTTGCAGTGGGGTTAACGGTCAGACTATCAATCTTCTGTGCTAGAGCATCTACTTTAGCGTCGAACTTTTCAAGGCTGCTGATCTCGTACATCCCACCTTTCGTTGTGGTTTTCTCCGTTGGAGTGCGTTCACCTCCCCATTGGCAATGGTTTTGTGACATGTTTTCGATTAATTGATAGGCTTCATCGTATGGCTTATCCATAAGTGCACCGCCCGCGGCAGCGTCTATTGTCAATCTAGTATTGTATAGAAGCCCATTATAGAAAGTATGGATTGTCACCCAGTCTTTTAGACCGTGGTGAGGACATGTTCTCATCATATCTTTGAATCGTTCCCATGCTTCGTAAAGAGATTCAGTATCTTTTTGTCGAAATCCGTTGATTTGAGCTCTAAGCATAGCAGTTTTGCTTGGCGGAAAATATCTTGCTAAGAAGACGTTCTTCAATTGTTCCCACGTCGTAACGGAGTTGGATGGTAAGGATTGTAACCATGTCCACGCTCTGTCTCTAAGAGAGAATGGGAAAAGACGAAGTCTTATCGCGTCTGGAGTTACTCCGTTTGCTTTCACTGTGTCTGCGTATTGTACAAACTTCGTTAGATGTTCGTTCGGATCCTCAGTTGCGCTTCCTGAGAATTGGTTTTGTTGTACAGCTGACAACAATGACGGTTTCAGCTCAAAATCATTTCGGGTAATAGCTGGGGCAACAATGCTACTTCTAGGCTCCATCTGAGAGGGCGTAGCGTATGCCTTCAGCGGTTTGTTTGGAGGTCCTTCAACCATCGTTGGTTCTTCTTCGGATTTGGGAATGGGAGTGAGAGGTTCGGGAATGTTATGTTTGAGTTCTTTTAGTTGGTACTCAATGATTCGACTTCTTAAATGTAAGAAGCGCTCTAGTTCTGCGATTGAAGGTTTTACGATATCGCCTTGTGGGCGATTACTTGGCATACAATCGACAGCACTAGTAAAGGGAAAATGAAAATTGTTAACCTAGTCTATACGGCGTAACAGAAGGTTACACTATTGACTAAACGGGTCCCCGACAACGGCGCCAAAAACTTGATCGCGACTTTCTATGTCTAATATAACCTAACTGCAAGTGCACAGTCTATCGCGTAGTAATAATAGATATCGATCCCACAGGGACTCGTAATCAAACTAGTGTTCTCAGGAGTTACTATGTTTAGCTAGGTAGAATATGTTTAAGGGAATAAGATTGTCACTAAAAGGGAACTAAGAATGCTACTTAGATTATAAATGATTGAATCGATATGCAGTAATTGTGTTCTTCAGGGATTTGACAAGTTACCGGTGTATGAAATAATTTTCAAAGTTTATTTAAGCAGAAAATGGTGATTTGAAGACTCTCGCCTCACGATGGTTATTGACGCTAGTCATAATTCTAAGGGCCAAACGTACACTTTCGTATCCCATTCGGGGTTAAAATTATTTTTTGGAAATCTCTAAGTTCTAATTCATTTTAAAGTGCTTTCGCTGTTATTAAAATGAATGACTCGTGTTTACTATCTGATCTTACCGCAGCTTTCGCTTGTTGGTTCGTATCTTAATTAATTTCCCACTTTCGTGGCAAAACTACTTTTAAATAAGTTCTCGCTTTCGTGACGAAGTTTATTCAGTAAATTAATTTTTAAACACTCAGACCATAAATTACTTCTGAAAAGACAATTTTCAACCAGCTATTATCAAATCCCATTCGAATTTTTACTACATATCCATTACTTAAGTTTAGCTAGACATGGATTTGGGAAAGATAAAACATAAATAAAAACAATAAATTATGATTTGCATTATAATAAAACTGGAATTACGATTGAAATGAGAAACCTGTAAATATTCCAATTGGCCTTTGGGCAGATCCTCCACAGATGTTGGCAGGATTCTGGTCTTTATGCCAATTTGATCGTACAATAAAAGTAGAAATTACAGAAGAATGAAATGGAATACAGAAAAAGTAAAGAGAAACAAATAAGAATATTAAACTGGAAAGGTTTGCTCTGGAAATAAATTTGGCAGCACTTCGTTGTATGAATGCCGCTCCCTTTCTGAGGTCCCCTGCTTCCCCTTTTATAGAAATGGAATTCTAACGGTTATAATTGGAGAGAGTGGACTTTGAGGCAGAAAAATCAGGGAGTAGTGGTCCACTCTTTGGGACTTGGAACTGCTTCTTTAACGTGTAATTGAAGTGGGGCGTTTTTGCCTGCATGACAGTCGTCACAAGGTGTGACGGTCGTCATGGAGCTGTGACGGTCGTCACATCAGCAAAAACAGCCTTCTGCGCTTTTCATGATGTTTTCACTCTTCTTTCGTCCATATTTCATCTGAGATTGCTTCTTTTCTTCATGTTGCCTTGTTTAGACGTGTTCGTTGAATACCTGCAAAACATCAGACAAATAACACGGAAATAACCCAAAATCGGATCAAAAACAGTTAAACTTCAGTTAAATTATGCATCAAAATATATATACGATTTCGTGTTATCAACTCGGCAGAGCATCACCGCTCTGTGCCTACGTACTCCCTCGTGCAATGGGAAAGTCAGAGTCAACGTAGTTCGCCTAACTATGGCTAAAGAAGGGGGGAAGGTTGCTCGCTAAGACATCGCGTCTTGTGCCTATGTACTTTCATCTGGTACGAAAGATTAGAGAAAACGTAGTTCGGGCTTACGAGAACACAAGTTGTTCAAAAGTTTTACCCGAGTAGGGTTAACAGACAGTTCTAGCAGTTGGTGTATGCAGCTCGACCTTTGGAGACTTAGGCGTTACCGTTTGCGATAGGACTGAAAGTTAACAACACTCTTGTTTATGAAAAGAGTTTTCCTGATTAAGACCCCAAGGGGTGAAAAAGAGTTTGAATTGTTTTTGTGTTTTTTAAGGAAGAAGTGTTTTGAATTTGGTTTGTGACTCATGCTACACTAGAGACTATGATCTAGGAGCGAATGCTTCGTATATCGTCCGAAGGACATACACTAACTTTCTAGATAATTGAGAGGCAACCACCCAATCATCATTTCCCAAATGGCTTAAGGCTCGTAGCGTGCAACAATTGTCAAGTTTTATTAAGGACATACACCTCTCTGAGTATACTTTGGCCAATTAACAGCCAAAGTAACTTGTTAATTTACCGGACACCTTACTCATCGTATACAACATATAGGGATATGAACATGGCCTTGTTTAGGAAAATACACCTTTCGCCACCACCCTTTGTATGTATAGATTAGCAATGCTTTGGGGTACCTTTTATTTCTTGCTTAGCCAGTGAAATTGGTTACATAAAAGTAAATACATATATTGTCTCTTCATGATTCACCGAAACTTTTGGAATTATACTTCTCCAACGTAAGAAAGCTTATGATTGGGCCCATGTACATTAAATTTGCATATGATTTATAGTACTTGATACTTTATGATATGATGTTCATGAATGCAAAAATGCACAAACACAGGTAGATGCAAAGATCACACATATGCACAAACACAAGCCTAGGTTTAAAGGGCGAGCGTGGATCCAAGGTCTACCCATCCCCAAAAGATGTGTACTAGGGATTTTCAAACCTGTAGAGCAGGGTGCTAAATAGTTCTCAGAGTCATCAACCCATCTTTAGGATATTATCAACTTCCCAAATTACTTGGTAATCGATAATATTCTCAAGAGAGTCTCGTCTAAGTGTAGTATCGCGTATCAACTATTTCGGAAATACTTCCTTATAGTCATCGCACTACGTCCTAATAAGGCTAAAGTGGGGTAGAATGTAATATAAAAGTCCACAGTGTCATGGGCTCCTTCGTCGAAAGTAGCATTGTTTTCACGAATACTCGATCAACAATAATAAACTCTCAAGAGGGCCTACACTGAGCGGTGGTTTCTCAAGTTAGCTTGGTCGAGAATCAACTCCCTATAAGCCTCCTTGAATATACCACCATCCTATCATAATTGCACTCAAGTCCGGGTATAGGACCGTCTCACCACTCAAAAGGTCCCAAGATCCAACAATCAAACAAATATGCACAATGACTTGACTGAGCTCCACCATGACCTTCAAGGCACTCTATGAGCTCTATCCACACACTCTCTCCCTGATCCAGGCCTCACAACCCACGTAAGGTAATATGGACGATTTCTATGTAGGAGGTGCTCTAAGTATTTAAGTAGTAACTTGGTATGGAAGGTCGCGTGGGGGAAAACGGATGCAAAATTGAGGCCTTCCCGCAAAATCCGGCGGATTTGGAATTTCCAATCGGCGAGTCTAGTTTCTTTTGGTCGAGGCCTCACTTTTGCAGGTTATTTTCTTCAAAGTAACAGCGTCGATTGGTTTATCCATTTTAGGTGTTCAAGTTAATACTCCATCACATAAAGCATGGATATTATGAAGTGTGAAACAACATATTAGGCCCATGTTATTTATAGTGAAATTGTGAATCCTCTCACCCAGAGGAGGGCCTAACTGAAGTAAATAGATGACATGGGCTTACTGACGGATGAGGTTCAGATGGCCAAACCTGGGATTAGAAGCATCCAACAACACCGGTTCAGCCGCGCTAAGCATGAAAAACAAAACCAAGTCACTAGGCCAATTGAACGGATAGTAATAATAGCAACAACCGCAAAACGGAAACTACGGCGTTCAAACTCATGAATATCAACGTATAGCCCTCAGATAACATTGATAGCTTGATCTCAACTTAAGAAATGAATAAACATATTGACTCATCATGAATATAAGCCCAAATGTTGGTCTCGACGGAAATTACCACGTATATTTTTTGCCCTAAATTTCCCACCATATATACGATCCATTAGTGAAAGTCTTGCTATGAAAAAGAAAAGAAGTCAGTCCATAATAGTTAGAGTGAAGTTCTGTGGGCCACTATCAGAAACTAATGGGTTAAAAAGACTCCACATCCAAAGATGAGAAAAGAATTCATATTGAACATCTCAATTAAGCACCCCATAATCTTCGCACAAATATGTTTAATTTCTATATGTTTCTTCTATATGTTACTTCTGAAGTGTTAGAAGTGTCAAAAGAGTTGGAAATGATCTGTAATGAATTATGGCTTGAAAGATGCAGAAAGTTGACTTTTTTTGTTTTGGAGGTTGACTTTGAGAAAGAAATGGTTTCTGGTGCAAGTGGTGGCTTGGACAGCTCTAGAGGATCATTTGAAACTTTCTTAACTACCTCAGAGGATTTAATCTTGGTTGCTCATTATATGGTTATTAACTAGCGAATATAATTCATTGCGATGCACAAAATAGCTGGTAATATATATCCAGTTGACGTTAACCTGAAACGGAGGGTCATAGAACTATAACAATGCATACAACCCGTTCAACTCATAGACCGAGGGTTTACAAACCAGACTGAGCAACTTCCCATAGGATTTCCTGAATTCCCCTCTCACTGTGTGCGTGAGTGTGTATGTGTGTGTGCGCGCGTTTGTTTCTGTACATGTGTGCGTAAGTGCATGCGCGCGGGTTTTATTTATGTGTGTGTATGTGTTTTGTGTGTGAGTGCGTGGTTGCTTGCGTGCGTGCGTGTCTGTGTATGCGCATATTTGTTTATGTGCTTGTGTCTGTGTGTGCATGTACGCGCGTTTGTTTATGTGTGTGTGTGTGTGTGTGTGTGTGCACGCGCGTTTGTTTGTGTGTGTGTGTGTGAATAAATGCGCGTGCGTTTATTTATGTGTGTGTGTGTGTGTGTATTCGTGCGTGCGAGTGTGGTGTGTGTGTGTATGTGTGTGTGTGTGTGCGTGCGTGGGTGTGAGGGTGTGTGTGTATGCGCGCACGCGTGCGTGTGTGTGTACGAGCGTGCATGTGCGTGTGTTGGTTTGCACGTGCGTTGGTTTATCTGTATATGTGCACGCGCGTTTGTTTGTTTGTGTGTAAGTGCATGTGCGCACGTTTTTTTGTGTATGTGTGCACGCGCGTTTGTTTGTGTGTGTGTGTGCGGATGCGTGCGTGTGTCTGTGTGAGGTAGGTTTAGTCCCCGTTATTGGTGAAAGTTGCCCCAACAATATGCTGGTACCCATAACTTCCCTAACTTAGCTCCAATAAAGAAATATCTTTGCAAATCCTATATTATCTCACTTTTGACTTTTGTATAATCCATCGTAAATGGCATCCAGCCTCTGGTCTTGCTCTTCGTGGTGAATCTTGTCAGATGGTTCTGGATCAAAGTCCTTGCCAAGACCTTCTTGGCCTTTTTAGCCATCTGGTTATTGGTAGCCTCCAAGGTCGCCTGTAGTTTAGTTTTGACCACATAGGCCGAAGTTCTTTGTAGTGCTTCGAACTCAGTCATTGTCACTAAATTCGCTTCCCCAACCTGTGGGGTCTATTGGAGGTTTGCCAAGGTATGTGAGTCTCTCTCCTGGAACCTCTTTGTCCCAACGGAAACCCTCGACGGGGTGCAAATACAATGAGCAGAACGTTTCCTCGTCTGGGATAAATTTGAAGTCTGCTGGAGCACATGGACCTATGCTAGCCAAATGTTTGTCGAACTGCCTCCGGTCAACATGGTTTATATGCGCCCTGAAGTACCCTTGGTCGGCTTCAATGTTTTCAACGATGTTGTCTGGCCTCCAAATGGCAATTCACTGATGCATTGAAGATGGTATTGCATCAATGCCATGAATCCATTCTCGTCCTAACAACAAATTATAATTGGCCTTCGTTTCCACCACCATGAAAACGGTAGGTCTTGTTATTGTTTCCACCGTTAAGTCCACTTGTATCACCCCCATTATCGAACCCACATTGCCTTTGTAATTCGACAAGACCATATTGTGTGGCTTCGTATCGATGTCGTATTTGCCAATTTTGTTTAACAAGAAATATGGCATTAAGTTCACTGTTGTGCCACAGTCCATCATAATCTTATTTACCGTCACATTCTCCACCTTTCCTGTGATATAGAGGGGCTTCAAATGGTTCTTCATTGCTTCTGTGGGTCGCTCGAAAAAAGCGTTTTGCTCTTCTATGCAGCCATTGTTCATAACATAGTAACACACAGGTTTGTGTGCCGCCATTTCTGCCTCAATGTAGGCATCCAAATTTTCGACCTCTGAGATTCTGTCGAAATCCTTAAGCATTACTGACACTACATTAACCAGGATGTTTAGAGAGTCATCAGAGTCAGAGTCGAAGTTGTCAGTCATTTTGTCATCATCTTCGACTGGCTTTTTTTGTCCCACTTCTTGGGGAGGGAATAACCTTCGTCCCACAGGCATTTTTTCAATAGTCTTCGATTGGCCCCCTTTATTTTCAGTAAGGGCCTTAGTGCTTGATTCTACCTAATTTATCCTTGAGCCTTCCCTAAGGGCTTTCCTTCTGTGTTGCTCTCTTCTCCACTGAGATCGTGACATTGGATTTTTCCCTTTGTAGTTTTTAGAGATGTGTGCAGCCTTGGAGGATTGGAGTTCCTTTCGATAGGTAACTGAGGATCCTCAATTAACCTCGAAATTTTTCCATTTCTGTTGTCCCTTTTGTATGTCCTCATTAGGTTTCATCCATTTGCCGTTAGAAATCTCGGCAACTGGCTTAAAGGTAGTAGGCCTGGCCCTTGGGTCCCTAATGTTAGGTTCAGACTTTCTTGGGATACTGCCTCGAGGGTCGACACTAGGTCTCTCCCATTTTCGTTTTGATTTGCGTGTCCCTTCGAGTTTCTGGGCAGCCTTCATGTCAAAATGGCACTACATCTAGGACATAGCATGACACTGGATCCCTTCTTCTGGCAGCGGTCGAGGAATTCGACAATGGACTCTTCGTTTCCTGGATAGGCCACTTTGTTGTGTTCTTCCTGACAACTTAATTCATTATCCCCCATGGTCTCATGCGATGTTATTTCCACCATATTCACGTTGACATCCTCGCCTATGTCGAGCTTACCTAGGTCCAGCTCCAAGCCTTTAGCTGCCTGGTCTATCCTGATGAAACTATCAGCAGTTTCTCTGGTCACCATTACCAAACTTGAACTCTTTGTGTCATTTTGACTTGAATCATCAGCACCCTGGTCGAGGCCGTCAACAACCTTCTTCAACCAGTTTTCTTGTCTAAAGCCCGTAGTGACCCCGACCATTACAACTCCAGCAACAAAATCTTCTTTAATCTCTACCATATTGATCGAGAAATCGTAGCCATCAGTAGCTTCGACCACATGTGCCTCTATGGGCTCAGCGTAGTGGGCGTCCACTACTTGTAGAGAGTCTGTGTCGACTTTCATCTGGCTGTTGGCTTTCTCCCCAAACTTCAGTCTTCCTTCTTGGATGGCATTTTGAACCAGATCCTTGAAAAGAAAACATTGAGACGTTTTATGACCCCAAAAATTATGGTACTTACAAAACCATATCTTTTTCCTTTGCTCTAAAGATGGAACTTTAGCACTAGGGGGTACTATCATTTGCCCATCCTTGACTAACAAATCAAAAATTTCGTCACATTTCATGATATCGAAAGTATATGTTTTCTTTGGGAATCTGTCATTTTTTCATATTCGACAAAACTTTTCCCAAGTGGGGGAGCCAATACTTTACAAGCGTAGGGAGGACCCTGTTTTAGTTCAGAAACATCTACTTCATTTTCGTCGAAGTATAATAGGTCCTCTCGTACACGTCCGATGTTTTCATTATATTCGACATAAGCTATTTTCTTACTTTCATTGAATAGTACCACCAAATAATGGTTTAACTTCAGATAAGAGATCTTCAAATTCCTGAGGTTATGGTATATGACTATCTAGGCAACATAGGGGTAACATAATTTTAAGCATGTCGAATAAAGGTACATATAAAAGGCGAACTAATCTGCGGGCACTGTTTACTATAAGTACCTTTTTATAGACATATTTAGAGCTCAATATTTCTTCGACATAATACATTATGGGAAAACAAATATTGAAATAGGTCCCTAAGTTTCTAGAGAATTATGAAGGGTCTAGTCAAATAATTCGTCCAAGAATATCATGTTACCCTACTCGTGTCAACAACAAAAATCACAGGGATATTCTGAAGGGCTCTTATAATGCTGAAATAAGACATGTTTCCTTAAATTGTTAGTGTATATGTTACATATGTTTCTTTGGTGCAACCCCTGATTGTTAAGGATTATGGTAAGTTAGATGTCTCCAAATTTCCCTATGATGCACTTTCAATAATCACCTACCTATCCCTTCAACCTTAATGGACTTTTATAATATTCGTCGTAAGAGAATAATGTCTTCAGGAAACATGCCCCTGGATATGGTCATTCTTTGAAATGATTTGCCAATTACTCATCAGATTTTCAGGCTTCAAAATATTGAGTTCATCACTAATACTCATATGTAAGCTTCCATGATGTCAACAAATGTATGTAAGCAGAAAAGCTTAATTATGAGAATGATAATTCTAATGCAATTACATATGTTTGTCTTGATGTTTTCATAATATGCACTATGACCTAAAGAGGGCAAAATTAATAAAGGTAGATAATCTTCTCGAAAAAGGGATGCCACTTATCGAAAATAAAGGTGGATAAGCTTCTCGAAAGAGAGATGCCACTTATCGAAAATAAAGGTGGATAATCTTCTCGAAAAAGGGATGCCACTTATCGAAAATAAAGGTAGATAAGCTTCTCGAAAGAGAGATGCCACTTAATGAAAATTAGATTATAGTTTTCTAATAATATTATAAGGGCCATGACATATAAGAATTTTCCATTTGCCATTTGAGATATTGAACTAATCTAAAGGGTTGGGAATAACTGATCAATGGTCCTTAAAATAACATTGGTAGAACCTCGGTAATATGGACCAATATTTGTAAATCATGCATTACCGAGGGTATTTGGGGTTATAACAATTCATGTAACTTATTAGTGATAAAACTGGTTTACTTTAATTTCCATAGTGGGACGGATAGTAGGCACCTGTTTTAAATAGCTTTATTTCTAAATTAGTCGGAAAAGTAATCCCCATTGTGTCTAGCAAATAAAGTTAACGGAGGTTACCAATGGTGGATACATCTTAAGATTAGATTCACTAATGTTATGGATCTGTCATCCTTTTGGTGCCAGATTGTGTGAGTGTTCTCTATCATCCTTTTGGTGATAGACCTGTATCCTTTGGTGTCGGGATTGTGTGCATGTGTCACTCTATCATCCTTTTGGTTTTAGGTCTCTCATCTTTTTGGTGCCAGATTGTGCGAGTGTTCTCTATCATCTTTTTGTTGATAGGCCTTGCATCCTTTTGGTGTCAGGATTGTGTGTGTGTGTCGCTCTATCATCCTTCGGGTGTTGGATCTGTCATCCTTTTGGTGCCAGATTGTGCGAGTGTTCTCTATCATCCGATTGGTGATAGACCCTACATCCTTTTGGTGTCGGGATTGTGTCCGTGTGTCACTTTATCATCCTATTGGTGACAGGTCTGTGATCCTTTTGGTGCCAAATTGTGCGAGTGTTCTCTATCATCTTTTTGGTGATACGCCCTGCATCCTTTTGGAGTTGGGATTGTGTGCGTGTGTTGCTCTATCATCCTTTTGGTGATAGACCCTCTGGTTACTGTGAAACCTCTTGATGGTAATAAAACCATGTATCATCAAAATCGGCTTAAAATTCGATTCTTAGGCCAAGGTTTCCGTAGTTTCCGTTTTGCAAAAAATCGGCGCTTAGAAAAATCATAACAAAAGATTATACTATGCTCCTAACATTTGTCTGAATAGCCTTTTTTAATATAGTTTGTTATGGGAAATTCTTTTTACAATTGCCCCATAAAAAAGGACCCGACGATTGTATTAAACACTTTTAGGAGGACTATTTTTTAGTTCTTTCTTTATATATCCTAGCATTCTCATATGCGTCTAAACGAAGTTCTTCTAGTTCATGAATGTTTAGGACTCTTTTCTGACCTGCTGTTAGAATTGTGTGTGAGGGTTTGGATGTGCCATTTCATTTTAGTGAGGTTGATCCCCTGGGTTCTTACATCACTGTTGACGAAAAGTAGCTTCACCTAAATATGGTTATCCTTACAATATTTAATATTAAAATATTAGCTCTAAATTCATTGCGTAGGCCCAAGTTTCCGTCGCTCACGTTGCCCCATGAACGGAGGCCCCGACGGGGTCGCGCTCACGGGAGGCCCCGACCCAATATTGTCGGTTGCACATCCTTACCATATGCAAAAATTGGAATTAGTTTAGATTGTACTCATTCCAATTACCAGACTCAATGAGCCTGGTATTGTTATTTATTGTCATTTACCTCTTTTCCATGTTGACTTTATGCGATTAATCCTAAACAATACATGACAAACCCTAAACCCATGAATTTGGAAAGTTAAAATTTGTTTAACTCTTAGAAATGTTTTCTAAGTCCCAAAAAGTCTCCCTTTCTTATGTGAGTGCCTTCGATTTAACTTATTATAAAGACCCAGTCGAAGACTCCTTCACACTACATCAAGAATTTAACACTCCAACCAATACTTATAATTTAATATGGGCGTCGAATTTCTGAGCTAACAGTGGGGAAAAGAGAAAATCCAAGAGAAAAAATGAAAGAGAAGTGTGGAAATCAAAAAGTGTGGAAAAAGAAATTTGATGACAGTATTGGGTCGGGGCCTCCCATGACCATAACAAGTTGACATTTTCCATCTAACCATATCACATTACTAGACGCGGCTCGACGACAAATTGAGGGTTAGGTTGTGACAATAACTTTGAATCATTTATTGGACAAATTGTTTTTAAATGCATTGAGTATATGTAAATATATTCAATATGTTTCTTCCACATCACCAACCTAGTCAAAAGAAGAATCTCAACACGTACAACCCTACGTTCATAAGATATGTGTGTGCATCCGTGCATGCGTGCGTGTGTGTGTATGAGCGCACATGTGTGTGTGTGTGTATGTGTGTGTGTGTGTGTGCACGTGTGTATGCGCGCGTGTGTGTGTATGCGTTTGAGATGTTTCACACCATTTGCACCGAACTAGGTAACAAATAAAGATGTTTGATCTCGTATAAAAAAGTTCCCTAAACTGAATTAAATATTGTGTTTAGGTTCTGGTGCGTAGCAGAATTTGCTGTCGTCGCACTCTTCGCCTAGCGAAGAATGCTTCGCACAGCAAACAATGTTGTTCCCAGACTCGCCTAGCGAACATGCCAGTGAAACCCAAAAAGGCGTAAGCAAAAGTATAAAGATATAGAACATGTCACTGTAAACCCATTAGACCTCTAACTTCATATCCTTTTTTGATCCTTTATTTGGTTTATCATAACTTTTAGGGTTATTTTCATGAGTGCTCTAGAGATTTTGTCAAAATCTCATACAAGCGGCTCCACTTGACACTCATATAGGTGATTTTAACAAGTGTATGCTGCAAATCATACACCACCAATAAAGGATATGAAGTTCATTAAAATCTATATAAGTTTATCCTCTCAATAGTGCAGTACATAACACTTTCTCATGGAGATAAGGGGCAACGTGAGCGACGGAAACTTGAGCCTACGCAATGAATTTAGAGCCGATATTTTGCACGGACTTCCCTCATAACATATGGAAGCGATGTGCAAATTTTCGTGCAGCAAAACCGTGACCCCGTCGGGGCCTCCGTTCAAGGGGCAACGTGAGCACGAAAACATGGGCCTATGCAAAGAATTTAGAGCCGATATTTTGCACGGACTTCCCTCATAACATATGGAAGGGATGTGCAAAGTTTCGTGCAGAAAAACCGTGACACCGTCGGGGCCTCCAGTGACGCCCAACCCCGTCGGGGCCACCGTTCATGGGGCAACGTGAGAGATGGAAACTTGGGCCTACACAATGAATTTAGAGCCAATATTTTGCACGGACTTCCCTCATAACATATGGAAGGGATGTGCAAATTTTTGGGCGGCAAAACCGTGACCCCATCGGGGCCTCCCGTGAGCGCGACCCCGTCGGGGCCTCCGTTCAAGAGGCAACTTGAGCGACGGAAACATGGGCCTACGCAAAGAATTTAGAGCCGATATTTTGCACGGACTTCCCTCATAACATATGGAAGGGATATGCAAAGTTTCGTGCGGCAAAACTGTGACCCCGTAGGGGCCTCCCGTGAGTGCGACCCCGTCGGTGCCTCCGTTCAAGGGGCAACATGAGCGACGGAAACTTGGGCCTACGCAATGAATTTAGAGTCGATATTTTGCACGGACTTCCCTCATAATATGGAAGGGATGTGCAAATTTTCGTGCGGCAAAACCGTGACCCCGTCGCGGCCTCCGTTCAAGGGGCAACGTGAGCGACGGAAACATGGGCCTACGCAAAGAATTTAGAGCCGATATTTTGCACGGACTTCCCTCATAACATATGGAAGGGATGTGCAAAGTTTCGTGCGGAAAAACCGTGACTCCGTTCGGGCCTCCCGTGAGCGCGACCCCTTCGGGGCCTCCGTTCAAGGGGCAACGTGAGCGACGGAAACTTGGGCATACGCAATGAATTTAGAGCCGATATTTTGCACGGACTTCCCTCATAACATATGGAAGGGACTGCAAATTTTCGTGTGGCAAAACCGCGACCCCGTCGGGGCCTCCCGTGAGCGCGACCCCTTCGGGGCCTCCGTTCAAGGGGCAACGTGAGCGACTGAAACTTGGGCCTACATAATGAATTTAGAGCCAATATTTTGTACGGACTTCCCTCATAACATATGGAAGAGATCTGCAAATTTTTGTGCGGCAAAACCGTGACCCCTTCGGGGCTTCCGTTCATGGGGCAACGTGAGCGATAGAAACTTGGGCCTACGCAATGAATTTAGAGCCGATATTTTGCACAGACTTCCCTCATAACATATGGAAGGGATGGGCAAAATTTCGTGCAGCAAAACCGTGACCCTGTCGGGGCCTCCCGTGAGCGCGACCCCGTCGGGGCCTCCGTTCAAAGGGCAACGTGAGCGACAGAAACTTGGGCCTACGTAATGAATTTAAAGCCAATATTTTGCACGGACTTCCCTCATAACATATGGAAGGGATGTGCAAGTTTTCGTGCGGCAAAACCGTGACCCCGTCGGGGCCTCCGTTCAAGGGGCAACGTGAGCGACGGAAACTTGGGCCTACGCAATGAATTTAGAGCTGATATTTTGCACGGACTTCCCTCATAACATATGGAAGGGATGTGCAAAGTTTCGTGCAGCAAAACCGTGACCCTGTCGGGGACTCCCGTGAGCGCGACCCCTTTGGGGCCTCCGTTCAAGGGGCAACGTGAGCGACGGAAACTTGGGCCTACGCAATGAATTTAGAGCCGATATTTTGCACGGACTTCCCTCATAATATATGGAAGAGATCTGCAAAGTTTCGTGCGGCAAAACCGTGACCCCGTTGAGGCCTCTCGTGAGCGCGACCCTGTCGGAGCCTCCGTTCATGGGGCAACGTGAGCGACGGAAACTTGGGCCTACGCAATGAATTTAGAGCCGATATTTTGCACGGACTTCCCTCATAACATATGGAAGGGATTTGCAAATTTTTGTGCGGCAAAACCGTGACCCCGTCAGGGCCTCTTGTGACGCCCAACCCCGTCGGGGCCTCCGTTCATGGGGCAACGTGAGCGACGGAAACTTGGGCCTACGCAATGAATTTAGAGCCGATATTTTTCTTCAGAGATCCAAGGGTGATTTTAGGGGGTATTCCAACCCTAAACCGAAAATTTATGGGAGCTAGTTTAGGCCAATTAAAGGATGTTCAGTGAGCTTATAGTAAAATTGCGACATATACTGGGCTCAACCATTGAATAAGGAAATAGAAAAGCTAGAACCCATTTGGGGTGCAAAGGAGAGTCTGAATTTATATATCAGAGCCCTTGGTCGAGCAGCATTACGTCGGAGTATGTTCTCCCAAATTACTTTTGGGGTACTACTACAGATTACCATATAAATATCATTCATCCTAAACTTGTTGCTAGTTAACATGCGATCCCATACCTGTTGAATATCCACCAAGCTATTGCTCTGTTTTAGGATGGTCCTCATAGTCCATGAGGTGTGAGGTTTGATACTGACATTCATCAACTCCTCATGCTTTAAATAATAACTATGGACCCATTTTATCCACATGCTATCAATTTACTACTAAGGTTCCAGAGCAGTTTAACCATAGTAATTTTATTCCAGATCTTAAGATCAATGATACCGAAGCCTCCATAGTTCAGAGGTCTACAAACATTGTTCCAAGAAATAGGGCTCTTCCTACTAATATCAGCTCCACCTGTCCACATGAATGATCTACACATAGCTTCAATTTTATGAATAACAGATCTAGGGATAGGAAAGCATTGCATCCAATAGTTCGCAATGGCAAAAGTAACATTTTTTATAAGTTGGGCACGCCCTGCATAACTTAGGAGTTTAGCACTCCAATGGTTAACTCGACTCATAATCTTATTAATCAACGACATATAATGATGGATAGATAATTTTTTAGAGGTTAGAGGGACCTCCAAATACCTAAAGGGGAAAGGACTCAGTTTTTTAATTAACATATTTTTATAATAATAAATATTAATTAGGGTTATATGTTAGATTAATTGAAATAATTAACATGTTTTGGATTTAGTTGGATTAATACAAATAATTAAAGTATTTGAATAGTTATAAACATGGAATAAAAATACTAAATATAAGTAGGGATATAACTTAAATTGTCTAGCACCTATAGGGCTTAATTAATATGATAATGGAATTTATATAATAATAATAATAATAATGATAATGATAATGATAATAATAATAATAATTAGATAATTATGATTAATTATAAATTAAAATACATGAAAAAATAATTAGGAATTTAATTTAATATTAAGGATAAATTTTAGAATAATTAAATTAGCGATCAATTATTTTAAACAACATAAGAGATATAATTTGGAATAAAAATAGGAATATGGAATAAAATATTAGAATTTTAAGGGATAAAATATATTTTGGGTTATAAAGGGATAATTAAGAAATAACCTCATGGGATAATTGTAAGGGGTAGTTCAAGGGATAGAGTTAGGAATAAATCATGGGATAGAATTGAGATATATTTTGGGGATAGAACTCCTAGATTCAAGAATATAAATATATGAATTGACTAGAGATAAGGATAAAAAACTTAGATTTTCTTTATATAATTTAAGATAAATTGTATAATTAATTTATTTTTCTAAATAAATTAAGGGGGATGTATCCTATAATAAAGTAATGGGATAAAACATGGGATAAATCAAAGGATATTTAAATGGGATAAACATTGAGGATATAACTCTTAGATCTAAGAGTCAAAATTTAGGATTAGGGATAAGAGATAATAAATTTGGGGTTTTTCTTTATATAATTTTATATATCATGTACTTAATTTATTTTCTAAATAAATTAAAAAGGAATATTTTTTAAAATGAATCAATGAGATAAAATCAACACCACACGCTTAAACTGTAAGTCCTCTACCCTTGTGTACTGAGGCATTTTTTTTCAAAACTAAATATTTCTCCACCCCTATTGTGTGAGAATCATTTTTAAGGGATAAAAGCAATCAACCAATAAATGTTTTTCAAAGAAGAACTACGGTACTCTGACCTTTAATTTAATATGAGGGTACGTAGACATAGAGTTATAAACTCTAGCGAGTACAATTATTAAAAATATTTTTAGGTTCTTTTCTTTGTAAATATCAAATTAATTTTGTAAACAATTAAAAACAATAAGCAAACATCCTTAGGCAAACAACTAAACTAGAATTAGAGGAGGATCCCATTGAGTACAATGGAGGTGAGGGGTACCTAACACGTTCCACTCACTTAACCGACTCTCGAACCTAGTCTCTCACCCTTTAACTTTAGATTTTATCATTATTTCCCCGTTCTTTAAGAACAAATAAAGGATGATGGCGACTCTGTCATTTTTCCGGCCACTACATACAAAGGTAGAGGAAGAATTTTAATAGGCAAAAATAAAAACTCTAGTCTTGACGATGATCAATAAGAACTTCAATATTAACGCTACTCGTCCTCAGCAATGACGCCAATAACTTGACACGCTGCAAGTACACGACTAATGTCATAGTAGTAAAAAAGTATCGAACCACAAAGACCAATGGTTAAGTATCGATTTCTATCTTATCAGTATAAAGCTAGAGTGACCGAATAATGAGTTTTAAAAACAACTTAAATAGAAAAGCAATTATAGCAAAACAACTTGAAAAATAGGTAAAAATTATATAAATCAAGTAGGACATAAGGTTACGACTTCTATCCTATACTTCTCCACATGACCTAAGCACTTATATTACGGGAATTTCGACTCAATTTAAAGAAAATACAGTTAAAATAGCAACACTTGCTCTCGCCAGCGTATTGCCCTGCCTCTAACAAACGGGACGCTCATTGGCTCCTGCTCGTGCAGAAACGTTTATTAGTGGTCTTCACTTTTGTGCGGCTATTAAAGATGAGACCTTTCTCAATTTCCTCCAATCACTCTCGTGACTCTGATTTAATTGTTTAAAAATCTGCTTTTCGATATTGTCTATACCCTCTCGGCGCAAGTCAAATACCTAAAGGCAATACTCTTACTCTCGTATCAAGTTTTAAAAACACTCAGACTTTTAAAATAAAGAGTATGAAATTCCTGCAACTAGCCTAGGTCATGCAAATAAACAGGCGATAGTGTTCATAACCCTTAGTCCCTAGAGAACTACTCACTCATATTCCAGAATAATTTAATTATAACAATAATCGCGAATAAAGACATGATTGTTAGACAAATGATTAAAATAGTGATTGAGAACCTGATTAATGAAAAAGAAATTCTTTTATTGAAAGTAGATCAGTTGCTCCAATGGAGACTCGTACAAAATTACAGGATAAAAAGAGTGAAAACAAAACAGAAATTAAAAACTGGATAAAAACTCAAGACTACTTATGAGTTTTTATACTAAATCCTAATTATGGTAGAAATCTCTTAGCAATCAATGTCAATTAAAAATATTTAGGATCAGATATAAGCAATTAAGAAGCTTTGAAATGGAGGGAATCAGATCAAATAGGAAATAAATTGGGAAAAGCAAAATGCTCATAATGAACCCCAATCTTTAGAATCTACGCATTCACTTTCTACTCAGTCCCCGTGATCATATGCTTTTGGATTTCATGGTGTAGGATTTCATGTAAAATATTTTAGTATTCAATGCTTGTGGATTATAGGAAATATGGAAGGGATCAATTTTTACTTTATCCCCCTATAGTAAGCTGAATATTTTAATTTGTGTTTCTAGGAGCCTTACTTTTATTGAATAGTACCACCTCCATGTCCTTCATACCACTTGATTTATGCATTTCATTGAGCCAAAGAACTTGAGTGTACAGCTGCCACAAATCTTGGACAGATTTTCCTTTCAAAATTTCCCTCCTTGACCATAATGCACATAGTTCTGAGGTTTTTGGGCCGACGCCATTAGTACGGCGTGTTATGTTTTGAATAGGGTGCTTATTTGCCTATGCAGATACAAAAATAATGTGCCAAAGACTATGTGCATTAGAAACACTCTCCTATCTATCGAATATATCCCTCAGATTTTAGGACTATCTTAATGATGATCAAAATGTCTCAATAGTGATCCAGTATTTGCATGTGAAACATAGACCAAGTTGTTATCTTAATGATATATAGGGTAAAGTTGGGTATGCTATTGACCATAATATAACTTGCTAGGGTTGGACCAATAACCACTAGATTCTGCTGCGGAGAACGTCTTCACCAGGGAATACTCATCGAGGGAATCAGCATCAACTTTTGCTCAGGGAAGTGAGAATAAACTCAACAGTATCAACCTCTGCTTGGGGAAATGAGAACTTATATCTAAAGAAAAATGTATTTTGAAGTTTAAGAGGTGGTTAGAACCAATGTAAAATTCATATGTCTAACCAATGAATTGATTCATGAAATAAGTTCACCAATGTGCCAATGTGGGGTACTCGGTTTATAGGGATACAATACATGACCATGTTCAGACCCTGTGAGAGAGGAAAATTCGATTGTGCTACTTGCAACAGAGTTTTTCATTCATATCAAGCTCTTGGAGGTCATAGAGCTAGTCACAAGAGGAGCATGGGATCAACAAGTCATCTTCCTAATTAGAGGACTTCCGCTTGTGATTTTTCTCTTCTCTCGCCATGCGTGTTATGATTCTCCATTTCTCTCCTCCTTCCGTCTTTTTCTTTCTCTTCTAAACTTGCATGCGACTTCTTACCTCTTCTATGACTGCTATTCTTCGCTTTTCTGCAACAAACAACATAAAAAAATGTTATAATAAATGGTCATCCAATGAGTAGGCACCTTTATGACGAATTTAGGTCCAAGTATCTGAACAATATGCAACATTCTCAAGATGAAGGGTTTAAGCAAAATTAATTCAACCTAATATAAACTTTTGCTACTTTACACCAGGCATTATGTGGAAAAGGCACCTGATGTATGTAGATGATACTAATTTATATACTCTCCTAACTTACTCTTTCTCAACCATTTAATGTTTGGTGCGTGTTTTTCTTTCTCCACTTTGACCAAATACATTAAGATCAACCAATTAAAAGACTTCTACAACTTAAATAACCCCTCATATAAACAGAAATTTCCGTATAGCCCTAACACAAATTTGACATAATATATTTAAACAATTTCTATATTTTTCTTCAGCTCCGTCACCAAAATTTTGGTTTCTTAACCTCTAAGAAACTAAGTTAAGAGACTACAAATGAATGACCCATAATTTATGTGCTTCTTTTCTCCTCTAAGTCCTACAATCTTAGGATCCTTCTTGTGAGAGCCTAATTCCTCCTTAGGAGGAACCAAGTGCATTCCATGAGAAGTTTGAGCCTTTGATGGACTCTTGTGTTGATACACATTGAACATAGTGGGTTCCTTTAGTTCACACTGTGTTTCTCCTTATTCCTTCCTCTTTTGTCCTATGACCCCATCATCCTCTTTCATTTTAAAACATCAAGGCCCAACTGGTACGCCTATACATCAGAAGGCAACTTCCTGCTCGATGTCAGGCGAAAGTTGATCCCTAAATTCCATGTGGAGAAAGTGGAAGGTGAAAATGGAAGTTGGTGAGTTTTGAGGAAGGGAAGTTTTTAAGCAAGACACACAAACACAATTCCTAACAATAATAACGACCCTTTTACAATAGGTGTGTGTCTGGGTAATGAGCACGGTCATACCATAATACATATCTTTTATTGTTGCCTACGTATTCTCATCAGAGAATGAGAAATCAGAGACTATGATCCCTTCCATAAGTAACTCCAATAATAACTTAGAGTCCTCACAGAACATATACTTCAGATTAATTTGTTTAATTTCTCTTTGAACTTTACTTTAAACTCCATAACAAAATTAAAAACCTCACCAATTTCCCTCTAAAACCCATAAAAAAGTTCAAAGTTATAAAAGTCTCGAATTGTTTGAATCGCTATTTACTCATAACAACTTCAATTTTATATATGAGTCACATTCCGAAATTACAGTTGTGACAATAACAGATCCAGCAAACACATACATCCGCAATGCCACTCACACGCCCCCGCGTCAGCAAGATCCAGCATCGCAGAACATACCACACCCTGCATGCCAAGGCATGCAAGCAAGTGGAAGCATTCAACAACGTCGGTTCCGTCGCGCTAAGCATGAAAAACAAAACCAAGGCACTAGGCCATGGCACATAGGGGGTTAGATTGGTCTCGTCAAGCTGCATTGAGTAATTAAGTTTAAATCCTGCCTTGATCTACTCATGGGGAAATCCTGCTTTTTGTCTTCAACATAGTCAGATAAGTATATATCTACGACAATTAAATACTCAACCAAAGTTATCCTGGGTATTCCAAACATGCATGTTTCATCATGATCTCACACTTCAAAACATGGTTAAGAATAATATTGAACTTGCGAGTGATCTATAAGGTCTTTGATTACTTATATCTTAAGGGGAACTTTGCATTCTGATGAGAAACTATAAAGCTAGATATGAGAATTGGTATGCATATGATGCAAATGATGCTTATAATATCGAATGCGATGCATATGATACGTATGATTGCAAACAGGTAATTGGATGAAGGTGACAACATGGTGGACTTTTGGTAGTGGCCAATGCGGATTGGACTTTGGTTGGTGGGAGGTTTGATTTCCTCGACACACAGTTTGCTGAAGATGTCATAATTGAAGCAGACGAAGATGCTCTTGAAGCCCCAAGTCTGATCACTTGATGATTTGTTGTGAACTTGCTTCAGAAAAGATCACAATTCTACTTGATGGTCGGGATGACCTGGTTTTGCCCCAGTCTGAACATGGTAATGATCTGCCTCTGATTAACCAGCTATGATCTGTGGAAGTTGAGCTTTGATATACTCTGAGATGACTTTCCCCTGATTGAGCTCTTAAAGGATTTGCCCCAGCCTGTGGGTTCCGAGGTAGCCTTGCTTTGTGTCAGCCACTGAAAGTTCAAATTCTTTATTTGATTTCCCCTTGTTGAAGTTCCTTTTATGTCTAGCACTAATTTAGAGTTAAAATTGTACATTCACAAATGGTAATCTTAATGCAAAGTTCATGCAAGTTTTTAAAAAAGTGTCGTTTATTGAAGTGTCGTGATAATTGTTGCACCCCAAAATTTGCTCAACTTTTCCTTGCCTGATTTATGTTTCATTGCATTTCATTTGCATAGTTACATCATGTACATAGTTCAACCATTGGAATATCATAGCATATAACTCATACAACAGGGGTTCAAGTGTGATTCTTATCAGAAGAAGCCTAGCAAGAGGTGTTATCCAAGTTTGAGAAGTCATCCAAGCCATCAAGAAGTGATTTGAAGTCTTGAGAAGTTTGAGTGCCTACATGGGGGTTTTGCTCCTATCTTGAGGAATATTGAGAATCATCAGTGGGATGTGAAACATGGAATGTGAATTTTAGGTGTGCATGGATCTCATGGAGTGCTTAGAGGGCCATATTGAAGCTGAGACAAGTCATTGATTCAACTATGAGAGCCACAATTGAAGTGCAGTCAACTAGGGTTTCATCTGGGTCAACCCTAATTCAATTGTGCAAATTGGAGAGCATCAAAGCCTACCTTGAGGTCATGGGATTCATGGATTTGTATGTTGATACATGTGTGATGTTGTGCCAAGGTTAAGCAAAGAAAGATCAAGAATGTGGGAAGTTACTAAATTAGGGTTTCAGTGTAAAATCCCCTGTTTAGTGCCTAACTTCAAAGCCACATAAGTCAAAATATAAGTTTCAAATGGATCTTTGTCCAACATGAAGCTTGTAGGGCATCCCAATACCTTTAATTTGAGTACTAGAAGTCCTCAAGAAGATTTGTAGAACTCAAGTTATGGTCTTTGCAAATTACAGGTCATCAGAGGACTATGAAATTTATCTGTGAAAGTCACTTGACTTCCAAGCAACTTTTGCCCTTCAAGGAGGTTTCAAATCTATTCTTGGTGAACATTAGAGTTGTAGATATTGATCTTAGCTTCCCATGGAGTACTATAAGTCCTTGATAGGATTTATAGAACTCTAGTTATGATCTTGGCAAGCCAGGGGTATTTTGGGTATTGGTGATTATAGGTCATTTTTAAGCATGGGCCAAAATCTCCAACTTGCAAGCTTCAAATGGAAAATTGTTCAACATGAAACTTGTTCAAAATGATGTTTTGAGTGCAACCAAGTGGTTATGAGAGTTTGGTTTGACTTGGAACACAAATTTGCTTGAATTGGCTTAAAAAGGAAGAAATTAAAGTGATTAAAAGGCCAAAATTGTGGAAAAATTGATATGTGGCCAAACAAGTCCATGTTATATACCATTTTGATCAGAAAAGGCATTTTAAAGGTGATGACATTACCAAATTTTTTATTTGAAGTCATTTACACATGGTTCCCCTTTGTACCTTAAGGTTGAAGTAACATAACCATCACACTCCATAAGATCAAAAGCAAGGCAATTACACATCCAATTCAATTCTAAATATCACAAGAGGAGAAATTCAAGCAAGATTGAAAGCTGAAACAGAGCAATGCATGATTTCTACATATGAGATTTTCAAGGGATGTGAGAAATTCAAAATCTCATTGTGGTTGTTACAGAAAGTTCTAGAGGTTTCCATCACACTCTATATATTATATGCAACTGATTCAGATAGTTTTTTGGCAAGGATTGAGCAAGGAATCAGAGAGAGCAACTGAATTTTATCAACTACATCTCAGAATCGGTTTTGGAGATTGAAGGGGATTCAAGGCGAATTGGTGATTGGAAAAGCTTGGGAAGTGGTTCTTGAGTGATTCTGCAAAAGATTGGAGCTTGAATCGAGCATTTGCACCTTCTGTTCATCCATTTTTTCTAGGTTTGCAACTTTCTTTTTTTAGCTTAGATTAGGGGAAATTGATTAGCATTTGATATGTGGTTAGGTTATAAAGGTTGCTAGGTTGGATTTAGGCACAAATTTGGAATGATTAGAGATACTTTAGGTTGTGATCAGAATTTTGTTGAGAGGAATATCTTGAGATTCTTGAGGCTTTAGGCATGGCTGAGTGGTTAATTTTGATCCCTGAAGAGTGTAGATGACATTGATGACTTTAATTTTAAGTTTAGTGGTGATCAAGAATTGGATGAATCTTTGCAACTTGGATCGGGTTTGGCTTTAGGGTTAGAATCATTGGAAATGGAGGTCATTTTTGGACTCAGGATGAAATTTCGAGTGGGATAGGGTGTTTAGTTGCAAGAATTGATGAGGTTTTAGGATGGCCTCGCCGGAGAAGACGGTGGTGCAAGGCTCAGGCCACCGTCTCAGCTTCTCCCTCCTTTTTTCAAACATTTGGGGACGATGACCCAGGGCCCTAGGATCATGCATTGACCTTGACTGAAGACCTGAACCAATGGCCACGATGCGTTTTAATTCATGAAGAGGGTGAGCTTGATCAAAACTCACCGTTTCATTTAATCTGAGTTTGGGTGGGCTTAGTGAACCCTTGTTATTAACACCTCCTGTGTGGCCCAAGTTGGATTTATAACGTGAATTAGTTGCTATTCAGCACAAGCTTTTTCCATTTTCCTGGCATTTTCCTGATTTCTCTTAATTGGTTTTTGGACTTAGTCTGAGTTGATATGCGCACCCCACCTTTGGGCCCAGCTGGGATTATAGCATGATAATCTTGCTATTCAACACGCCACTTTAATAATTTTCTTTATTTTTCTTTTATTTTATCATTTGCATATAGTTTAGAAATAAAATCACCATAAATAGAAAAATTAATCTTTTTAATCTAGATTTTTTTCCTTGTTTCCTTAGAAAGTGTAGAATTTAATAGGATTGAAATTTCATTAGTTCATGCATTTTTGGATTTAATTGCATTTTTTATAGTTTAATTGCTTTTAAATTCAAGTTGTGTGGTATGTGATCTTGCTGATTTTGGTATGACTAATTGGTGTGTGATTTTGAGTTGATTCTTTTTGGGCTAGATAGATTAGAAATGCATGTACCCATAGTAATTTTATCATATTTTTGTGAGAGAAATTTAGGCTAGTTTGAACATTGAACATTAGGTGGTGAAATTTTAGGGTTTTAGGATAGTATCCTTAGGTTTAGGGCATAGTTTTAGCACTTAATGAATGGATAACCCCCTGGTTTGTGTATGGCATATTCTTAAGAGGTTTAGGAACCCTTAGAAGTTTTTGTAGGATTTTAAAATCATTTTTGGTATTTTAATTAGAATTAGTTTTAAGACTAACTTTTAGGTGTTTCTGATGAACTAACTTGACTAGTTTAACTCAATAGTTCCCCTTAGATTAGGGTGGTGTTGCTTTTGATCTTGGATGATCATGGAAACCAATTTAAGATGCTTTGGAGAGCTTGAAGAAGCTTGGATATGAAGATTTCTCATCTTGTGGAATGCTTGTCAGGAGTTTAGGGTAACTAGGATTTTAGGAAGAGCATTAGACTAGTTTTGCTCTTTCTTCAAACATGGAGTATATTATCCATATCCATTCAATCCAATGACATAAAGTCCTCTTAAAGAAGTCACATCTCTCATTTGGAGGGATGAGTGGAATGCTTTAAGAGTAGAACTTTGAGGATGCCAGTCTCTTATAATGTTAAGTTCTCAGTGACTTCCCTTGGTTGTCATTGAGTTTCTCAACACTTCAACTTGATCTTGTTGATTGATTCTCCCTTGGAGGTGCTTGTTGAAGTTTGGTAAAGTAGGGTTTATGCTTGTTGAAGCTAGAAGCTTGATGAAGCCAGGAGCTAGTTGCTTGTTGAAGCTAGGGTTTTACTGCTTGTTGAAGCTAGGATTTTGCTGCTTGTTGAAGATGAAGCTGTTTACTGGTTGAAGTTTGCTAGGGTTTAAGCTTGGTGCTTGTTGAAGAGTGAAAGTTTATTGAAGCTTGAAAATAGGGGTTATTCATGAAGATGGAGACTGTTGCTGTCAGAGCTGCTGCTTGCTGTAGGAGTTTGGTGCTGCTGCTTGGGCTGCCTCCTCTGCTGTGGTTTTGTTTTCTGTATTGCTTGTTGGCTTGTGCTGCTTTCCCCCTAGGTTTGAAGTTAATGTTTATTCACTTTGCCTATTGTTTTCCCAGGTTCGAGGTTGAGCCGGACTCCCTTGCCTCGCTTGTATTGCTGCATTGCATGCATTTTACTGTATTTGCTTGCTTTCTTTTCTGTTTATCCCCTAGGATCTATTATTTCCTCTGTGCAGGAGGAAATTATGATAGACATTAGGATTCTTATTTATGCATGACAACATTAGGTTAGTTTTATTCCCTTTTCAACCCTAGGCTTTTTAGAGCTTCTTTCTCTTCTTATCTCAAAACAACTCAAAAATACAGTAATAAGGTTAATCGATGTCGTACGATACGAGCCTTAAGCTATTTGAGAAAGGGTTGCTGGAGAGCTTCTTTCCAGTAGTCTGGCTGCTTAGTGTGGCACCCTTTGGGTGACATGCGACGTAGTCACTCTCAAATCATAGTCTCTAGTGCGTTAGAGATTGCAAACCAACTAAGAAACACTTCTTTCATAAAAGATTCAAAACAAACATCAAAGTGTCATTTTTGTCCGCTTGGACTCTTAATCAAGAAAAACCCTTTCATAAGGTAATAAAAAACAGTCAGACAAGCTTGTGTCTTCCGTAGCCCGAACTACGTTTACTCTGATCTTTCATGCTGTATGAAAGTACGTAGGCATAAGATGTGATATCCTAGCGAGCAACCTTCCCATCCTTTCCCGTAGGTAGGCGAACTACGTAGACTCTGACTTTCCCGTTGCACGAGGGAATACGTAGGCATAGAGCGGCGAAGCTCTATCGAGTCTCTTTTCATTTTCTTTTCTTTTTAACCCAGACCTGTAGAGTAGATAGAATAACAATCCGTACTAGAAAACAAGCATGGATCCCATCGAGTACGGCGGACGTGAGGGGTGCTAATACCTTCCCCTTGCGTAATCGACTCCCGAATCCAGGAATTTGGTTGCGAAGACCATTCCTTTCTCGTTTTGCGTTTGGTTTACTCTGAGCGTTTCCTTTCCCTCCTGTGGGATAAATAACGCACGGTGGCGACTCTTCTGTCATAGTCGGCGCCGATTTTCGCAGTAGCGACAATAGTGAGAAACAAATGGACTGTTAGCCCAGACATTGTGCTAACTTGACTAGTGTGTAAAAGATATAACAAGGATAATGACACCAATGATGATGATTAGCAAATATGTAAGGAGTCAGTTTACGTAACCTTGCATTTCGCTTCTATAATTTCAGATAGTTTGTGATGACTTACAAACCTAAGGTAGTCACTACTCCCTTTCAGTATTTGATAGCTTTTTCTATTTGTGGATTTTTAAGAGTGAAGAATCTTACAATTCCTCTCTTTTGTTATCCCTGACTTTTGTCTGAACTGTTTTGTTTGAATATACAGTCAATGGGATGCCCCATTTTTAGTTACATCATAGGCCCTGTTACAGATAATGTTTAAAAATCTCCGAGAAGAAGAAGGAGATTAATAATAATAAGAAGAATATGAAGATGGGGATATTATGTCTGAAAGTGACTGAATAATAATTTCTATTATTATATTTTTGTTTTATGTTTTTATGATGTAACTAATACAATATGTTATATTCCGTTCGTTATGTTTTGCTTTGTATTTGTGACGTATTCGTAAACATGTGTGTTCTACTTTACGTTCTTGTGTTTAGTCTTTTGTCCACATGTGTGTTAATAAAATTGATCTCTTCTAGTTCAACATGCCTTACTTTTTGTGTGAAATCAGGGTTCGCCATTTTTTGCTCGTGCTGCAGGTGTGCACGGATTCCATCCAAATGGCCTCATTCACTTTCCCTTTTGATTCAGAAAGCTTCTCCTATAAATAGGGAGTAATTTCCACCCATTTCCACAAGCTTTTGATAGTCAAAACCACTATGCTAAGATCTCATTTGAACTCTTAAGCTTGAACTTTGAATTTCCATTTCCACACTTTAATCACTCAAATTCTCCACCCAGTTAGCTTCACCAACATTCAGTGAAGCTAATATCACTGGAAGATTATCTTCCTTATTTCTCCAGTGTTTAGGGATTGAAACAATGCCTTACATCATTGGCAAAGTTAAATTGAAAGAATATCAACAGCAGTTATAGATATAGTTTTCATCATCCTCCCCAATCTTTGCTTTAAACAACAGTTTAGTAAAGAAAAGAAATTTTTGCATTTTTCGTCATCTCATAACAATAAAAGGAAAGAGAAAGAGTGAAACGAATGGACTTAATCAAAAGATGCACAAACATTTCATAGGTCATCTGATGTGATGGAGTAGAAAATAATTATTTTAAAGGGAGTACCCCCTTTTGATCCACATCCCTTTAAATAATGTTGAGCTCGGTCTGCGTTTATGGCTGACTCCCATACTAGACACGCGAAGTATAAGCCTGGGAAATATTATAACTTTTTATTTCTGAAGATTATTTTGATAGAGGCATAATAGCCTAGAAAGAAACATTACTCAATGGTATATGATTACAACATTGTATCCATAATTCACCGGTTTTGAAAGTAAGGTGTATGAATCCTTAATATACCCCAATTATAGGCTTAACATATATTTAGGGGATTAATGAATAAGGGCATATATTTGATCAGTATACCATCAGACAAATAGAACTATTGTTCTTCAAGAGGCATACTTTGCTTACCTCCTATCTTTAGGCCAACTGAGGAGGTAAGCAAAGATGAAAGTATCAAAGGTATTACCATTTCGAAATATGTGAATACAATACTTCGGTAGTAACACTATGGTTTCCATTTTTAGGATTTTTTATGAATCTTAAAAATGGAAACCATAGGGCACATATATGGTTTACAGATGTTGTCCAGGTTTTTGCACGGACTTATAAAATCAAATGCGCGAAAATTAAACAAATTTCAATAAATTTAACTTGGGCTTTTATCAACACCCTATTATGATGTAAGCCATTCTAATTATATGGAAAGTGTCATATAGATATTAGGCAGAAAAGTTTATAGAATTTTAGAATAATCCTGATATATTAATCTTTTAATTCTTGGGTTTTATACAGTGAATTCAGTTCTGAAATAATCTTATGACCAACTATATCGGCTCAAACATTTTATCTGCCTACGTAAAAATCCTTAACTATGGTTTGGACACTAGAAGTGATCTATAAGGTCTTTGATTACTTATATCTTAAGGGGAACTTTGCATTCTGATGAGAAACTATAAAGCTAGATATGAGAATTGGTATGCATATGATGCAAATGATGCTTATAATATCGAATGCGATGCATATGATACGTATGATTGCAAACAGGTAATTGGATGAAGGTGACAACATGGTGGACTTTTGGTAGTGGCCAATGCGGATTGGACTTTGGATGGTGGGAGGTTTGATTTCCTCGACACACAGTTTGCTGAAGATGTCATAATTGAAGCAGACGAAGATGATCTTGAAGCCCCAAGTCTGATCACTTGATGATTTGTTGTGAACTTGCTTCAGAAAAGATCACAATTCTACTTGATGGTCGGGATGACCTGGTTTTGCCCCAGTCTGAACACCCATATGTATAAAATTTTTCCCTCTTAGGTCATAGGATCAATTTTTATATGAAAACATCAAGTTCCATATGAGTTACATTGTTATGGGTTAATTAAATGATCATAATTAAATGATCATGTTTATCTTTGCACTATGCCTACGAATACAGGTTAACTCATATGTAAATTAATATACCCCATCACCTAAAATAATGTTTATGAGATGCGAAGAGGGACCCGTAAAATTCCATGAACGTTAGAGATGACACAATCATTGACACACGTGTTTGCAATCTCAACTGTATATGTGGGAATACCACTTGGAAGTAGAGCTGTCGGGGATTGATTTATTTGAATAATAGACGCGTCACACTTGTCATCCAGATTTGAAGATACACCACTTGCTACATTAGGCTGGATACCATTCTTCCGTGTGGATTGTACCCTACATCTTTAGGGATATTGTCAACTTTTATAACAAAAATTAATTGTTTTTTTTATGCATAAATGGGTTATTAATTTATTTAAATACAATAAATGAATAATTAATTGATTTTTTATTACCTTATGTAGCAAGTAGTGTATCTTCAAATCTGGATGACCAAATTATTGTGCTGAGTTACAAAGTGTTATTTCTGGACTATGAATTAAAACTTGATCCAGTATTTTCATATTTAATTCTGAGATATATGGGACATATACCCCAAATAGATTTTGTAAATTTGGAGGCCATTTAGGGATGAAAAATAATGGGTATTCAAAAGAGATATTTTCTTTTATAACCAAAGCATACACATAAGCAAACAGGCCCTGAAATAAAATCTCTATGCCCCGGGTAAGACATAGGATTGTACAATAATTGGAAAACAAAGCATTACTGTTTCGTTGTCACTTGGATAACGTCCTGGATTGACCAGTTGCATAAGCTCCGCCCTGGTACGCTGGGTCTGATCCAAGTATCCATATCGCAATCACTGTCTCTGTCTTCAGCATCGGATACAACATTGATTCTCTCGTAGCTGACTCCTCCAGGAGTAAACACAATCGACCCTCTAAACCTTGGTGCGCTTTGTGGGGAAGATGACGATGATGGGCGGTACCCCAACCCAAATTTGTCCTGCTTGACAGGAATATCCAACAGGACAATATTCTATGCAACTGGTCACTTGGTATATTGACGATGTTTACCTGAGAAGAAACATATTGTAAAAAATGATTCTGAATATATCCTTTTTACTCCGTATTAGAACAATTCATGTAGATACAAAAGATTTAATACTCTTATCGAGACACAATATAGGAATCTCAATAGGCCCATCCTATTGGTACTTCTATAATGATTGTCTGAGTATATTTAATATCAATTCTGAGCCTTTTAATACGACAATTAAAATTATAGTAGGTGAGTATTTTACAAACAATTTAACTCCAGTTATTCATAAGCTTAGGGTTTTCCTCAGTATCTCTCTATATCATAAGCTCCAGAGTATATTTTACTATAGTCTATATGTCAGATTAAATTATATGCTTATTAGTAACACTCAAGAGGCGAGTCACATGTGTAGCCCCAATTGTAACCACCATTTAACCCAGGTGTATAAGGCTCTTCTTTGGCTTTGTAAAGAAGCATGATATCTTCGTCGGGGAAGTCGAATTTGAGCGGAAGATAATCTTCAACAGGTTGATCAACAAGGTAGTCTAACAAGACGCTTCCTTTTATTGACTTTTGAGCAAAATGTTAGACATTCAACAATGATTCATACAAGATCAATCTTACAAGAAAAACCAAGTACTATGTCAAGAAAGTTCATGAAAACCAAAGAAAACCCTAAAAAGGACCATGTCATTCAAGTGGATTAAAGTGTTTCAAAAATATAAAAAAATCAATTCTTTGTTCACACATTGAAACTAGGCATACTAAGGAGCATAGTGCAAAAAAAGTGGTATCAAAATGATAAAAATCAAAGAAGTTATGCACATATCAATTTGCAAAGAAAATCATGAAAATTAACTAGGGCTCAAAGGTCAAAACCTTACCAACTCAGCCATAGTATAAAGATGACTTGGGAATTGGAGAGTAAGATATCTTTGCTAATATCCAACCCTCACGGGAGCCAATAGTGGGTTAATGGAATTTGTAAGCTAGGGGAGACAATGTTATGTTTTGAGAATTTAGCACTAAGTTCTATATAGCACAAAAGTTATATCCCTTTATTAGTATTGGATGAATAAAGATATAATAATAAAATGGCAATGTGGTTTGTGCTTGTTTAGTCAATCCCTTTCACTATTCTTGTTATGAATCTTTATTTGCTTGACACATGGGCCCAATCCAACGGGAAGGTCAACAATAGAGGATATGCATAGGGTTTATTCCTTAAGACAACGAAGTCGGATAACTAAAATGAAAGTGCAATGACTCTTGGTGGAAGATGATGAAGAACAACCAAACAAACCCAAACAATCCATACATAATCACATACATTGGTAAGATAACAATACTCCCCACCCTTACCTCGATTAATCGGAAGCCAGAAGTCGTTCTTGAGCTTTCCAAGCTTTTCCTTCTTTTCCCTTCTACTTTCTCTTCTTCCTCCACTTTTCTTTCATGTTTTCTATTTTACATTTTCGTTCCGCTCCCCCTACATATACCATTCCCTTCTGTTTCTTTCCAACTTATTTCTTCTCTCACAATACTCACTAATTCATTTTCTCATAAAATATCTCATCTCATCCTTAATTAGAGAATATCTAGTAAGTCCATATTATTCCACCAAATAGAATAAATCAGTTAAATCCAATAATTCACTTGAGTAGTACAAACCAATTAACTAGTACCATTATTCAGTTATTGAAAGTTGGGCTGTTACAACTCTCCCCCACTTTAGGAATTTTCGTCCTCGAAAATGTTATTCAATTTGAATAACTCTGGATACTACTCTCGCACAATCTCAGATCCGAGTACAACGCTCTCGCCGGACTCACATCAACTCAAAGGAGCCTTACCCCCTTTTCCAAATAAAGCCTCATACGATGTCATTTCGATATTAAAATAATAGCAATTGTCATAGGTAAACTCCATCGAAGACGATTAACTATCTCACGATCCTGTCGCTTCCGCGAAAATAAGGTGCCGGCAAAACAGAAGATTCGCCACCTTTCGTTATTTATCCCTCAGAACGGGAAAGGAAACGATCGGAAAAACCTGACGAAAAGGTATAAGACAAGGTCATCGCAACCGTTGTCTGGGTTCGGGAGTCGGTTACGCAAGGGGAAGGTATTAGCACCCCTCACGTCCATCGTACTCGATGGGATCCACGCTTGTGGTGTTTACTGGACGAGTTGGTTTACTATCTACCTATCAAGGCTGGCTTAAAAAGAAAAGAAAAATGACTCGGCAAAGCGTCGCGCTTTATGCCTACGTATTCTCATCAGAGAATGAGAAATCAGAGTCAACGTAGTTCGACCTAACTACGGGTTACGGGGAAGGTGGCTCGCCAATACGTCAGTATTGTGCCTACGTACTCTCAACAGGTATGAGAGATCAGAGCTTACGTAGTTCGGGCTAATACGGATTACGGGGGTTCAGATTCATCTGTTTTATCGAGTAGGGTTAAACAGCAGTTCCAGCAGTTAGGGATAAAGCCTATTTGCGGTGGCGCTGAAGTTTAACGTCATTCTTTTCTTCAAAAAAGCTTTCCTTTGAATTATGGGCCCATGGGGCAAAAAAGGTTTGAAGTTTGTTTTCTGTTTTTTACGGAAGAAGTGTTTTTTATTGTGTTTGAAATTTCAATCACACTAAAGACTATGACCTGAGAGTGAATGCGTTGCATGTCACCCAAAGGGTGCCATACTAAACATCCAGACTGTGGGAAAGAAACTCTCCAACAATCCTTTCTCAGATAGCTTAAGGCTCGTAACGTACGGAGGAAATCATTCATGATTACTGTATCTTAAGCTGTTTTGAGATGAGAAGAGAACAGGCTCAACTAAGGGAAGACTATCAAGTCCTACTGTTGTCATGCCAAGGATTCATCCTATGGTTGAGTTTTGAAACAGGGAACTCCTAGATGTTATCATGCATAGGTTTCAACCTAAAGTTCTATCATCATTTCCTTATCAAATGAAATGAGAGTCCTAAGGGATCATGTCAATGATACACAGAAACAGATTAAGCATCAGCTTAACAGTAAACAGTAAACGACTGTAAAATGCATGCAATGCAAGTGAGGGAGGAAATGTGTGTGGGGCAGCAGCTTCCACAGGCTCATCTCAACCTCAAGCCAGATATGAATAACAGTAATCATACAGAGGAAGAAAACATAAAGTGCTATCAAGCAAAATACAGTAAACTGCAATCATACAGTAAAATGACATAAAGTGCTATCAAGCAAAATAAACCACATGGGCAAGGGAGCAAGGCTCTACCGAATACCCGCAAGCAAAGCCATACAGTAACAATACAAGCAGAGGGAGCAACTCAACCTCTAGTGCAATCATGCTCCTAGATTAAAGTCAGTCTAGATATGGACTTATTCTAATGCATCAAGCAAGTCAAACAAGGCACATCAACAATACAGAAAAGAACACAGACAAGAAAGCAGATCAACAACTCTCTCTCTCGCTTCCAAGCTTCAGCTCTTCTAACAGCAAACCAGTCTTCAGACTTCAATCACCTTTCAAGGCTATCACCTTCCCTGACAAGTATCAACTTGCTTCTCATAAGTGTCAACTTATTCTCTCTTCTCCAAGCTTCATCTCCTCAATCAATTCTACCTTCAGGCTTCACTCTTAACTACAAGTATCAACTTGATTCCTTCAGGCTCTCCAAGCTTCAATGTAAGTGTCAACTTATCTTTTATTCCTCAAGCCTCAGCTCTATACTTAATCTCAATTGAATCCTCTTCATAAGTGTCAACTTAGTCTTCAAGCTTCAGCTCTCTTTGCTTCACCAGTATCAACTTGGTCTTCTTCTTCTACAAGCTTCAGCTTCTCAGAGTAATCTCCAATCACTTAGAAGTGTCAACTTCATCCTTCAATTCTTTTTCAAGCCTCAGCTCTTCATTCAATCTCCATTGGGTCTTCAAGTATCAACTTGGTCTTCAAACTCTTCAAGCTTCAGTTGAAATGGCAATGCTCAAGGAATCATCCTCTTCCACACTCTTCAGTGAAGTCCTCATCTTCAAACTCAAGTCCAACATCTTTCAAGATACTCAAACCAGAAGACAATTGATCTAACAGGATGAGAGGAAATGATAAATAGCTTACTGACAACCAAAGGAAGCCTGTAAGGGTTCATCATTATGAGAGACTGGTTCCCTCAAAGTTCTACTTCCCAGATAAAGCCACTCATCCCTCCAAGGGAGGGATGTGAATATCTGAGAAGGAATTTTAGTCATTGGGAGGAATGGAAGCACAAGATGCTTTCCATATTTGTGAAAGAAATCATTCTAATTCTAAGGCTCTCCCTATGGCTCCTATCTCCTAAATCTTCATCAGACACCTTCAGGCACAAGCAATTCCAAAGCTCCAAGCAACTTCAAGCATCCTCACCTTGTCTTCAACTTGTCTTCAACTTGTCTTCAATCTCAACCAAAGGCAAACCTAGCACAAACCCTAATCTAAGGGGACTAAATGAGTTAAACTAGTTGAATTAGTAAGTTAGGATCACCTAAAACCTAGTACTAAAGTTAGTCCTAACTAAAATACTAAAACCAATTGTAAAATCCTACAAAAATAAATATGGGAACCTAGGTCAATCATGACTCTACCACATTAATTTCAGAGGTCAAATCATCAAATTAGACCTAGAACTAAATCCTACATTATGGGGTACTAAACTTAAACCCTAAAAGCAAGCACCTAAATATCAATCTAGAAAGCACACCTATTTTAAGCACAAAAAAGTGAGAAAAATTCTATGTGATCATACATGTCTAAACTAATCACACACAAAAAATTAGGATCAAAATCATCACCACATGATCACACAAAATTCCACAAAACTAGGTATCAAACATAACCATTTTAATATCAATTAAAATATAAAATTCTCATAAAATCAGAAAATACATGAAATGAAAATATTTTTTCTCTAAAAAATACTAGACTGAATCATGAGTAAAATGCAAAAAGAATGGGATTAATTGGATTAATTTTCAATTTTATATGATTTTTCCAAGAACCATGTATAAAATGAAAATTAAAAGAAAATCAATGGAAATTAATCACACGCGCGGTGCAAATAGAAATGAAACTCAGTTCAAACTATGGGTTGGGCCTTCAGGGGGTGTGAATATCACTTATTTCACTAAGCCCAGCATCAGCTACTAAATGAAACGCAGCATTTCATTTATTCAGATCATTCACAACTTGAAATCAAAACGTGGCCATTGGATCATGCTTTCAGTCAAAGTCCAACCCCCATCCAACGGTGCTAACATCATCTTCTACCTTTTGAATGCCTGAACTTCGCGCCCAGCTCCGGCCACCACCGGTGGTGCTCCGGTCGTCTTCCTCAATTGCTCCTACACGATTCAGCCACGAATTCTCTTGGATTATGATCTGGAATCACTCCCTTGCATCCATGGAAGAAGTTTCAATCAAGAAAATGGATGGAAAGTGAAGAATTTGGTAAAACCGAATGCACTTGCAAGCTATGAAATTTCAATCTCAACCTATGCTCTCTCCTTCAATCATCACCAACCTCTGCAATGGATCACCTCTACTCAATATATAAATGATGTTTGGATGATCTAGAACCCTCTAGATCCTTCTAATGAGAGTTTCCACTTCTCATGTCATGAGATTTTCAACCATGTATCATGATATGCACAACCCTGCAAACAGCTTGAAACCAACCTCAATCTCTTTCAATTTCTCCCCTAGTGACATTTTGGAAGGGTTTAGCTTGCCAAGGGCCTTGCTCGTGCCTTGATTCTATGTTTTGCACATGTTACTTAATATGCAAGTAACCACTTTCCAAAGCAAGTCCACAAATTGAATCTCAAATCAAAAATGTGGCTAAACCAATGTTCTTAAAATGTTTTCTAGAGTCAAAATGATATATTACATGCCATGGTTTGGATGTGTAGGTTGAAAATATCAATTTCCAACTTTGATTCATTTAACTTATGCCCTTATTTTAGGTCATTTTTGCAACTTTGAGCTACAAGCCTTTCCAACATCTCATGACCTCCTTAATAGACTTAAAAAATCCTTTTGAACAAGTTTGATGTTGAACATTTTTCCATTTGAAGCTTGGAAATAGGAGTTATGGCCTTATACTTGAAATGACCTGTAATCTCCAAATGACCAAAATGCCCTTGACTTGTCAAAGCCATAACTTGAGTTCTACAAATCCTATCAAGGACTTCTAGTACTCTCTAGAAATATAAGAGGATAAGGAACAACATTCATGTTGACCAAAAGTCCATAGGAATCATCCTTCTTGGGAAAAAGTTTGATGCAAGTTGGGTGACTTTCAAGGCCCCAGATTCACATACCTCAGATGACCTGTAACTTGTCAAAGTCATAACTTGAGTTCTACAAATACTATCAAGGACTTCTAGTACTCAAATTAAATCTAAGATCAATCTCTACAACATTCATGTTGGGGGTAAGATGAGATGACAATCACATCTTGAGCTAAACTGCCTTGAAGATAGGCGTCAAATTAGGGGATTTTACACTGTCAAGCCTTAGAAACCCTAGCTTGAAACTTCTCAAAATATTCAATCATGATGAGTTGGCCTTGGAATCATCCTTATAGCATCTCAATGTATCAATCCATGATCACATGGCCCTTGAATTAGGTCTCAACCCTCTCCAAATCATCAGTTGACCCAGTCAAACCCTAATTATACCACTCATGGCTGGGTCTTCTTAATCTTGTAGAATGACATATCTAGGCCTCATGATGGCTTTCAAGACATCTCATAAGCTCTATCAAGGCTTCAAGTCCACATTCTTGGGTCCAAAATCATCTGAGGAGCTCCCACAACTCTCAAGTTAGGAGGCACACATACTTGGTTTCAACCACTCACTCTGAGGATCTTTTAACTTCTCTGACAAGGATATCAACCCCTGAGCACTTGAATAAGCTTCTTGGCTAGCTTCATAGTCTTGTATAGCTCTTGATTGGTAATCATACCTCTTGATCTCCTGCATACATGTCAATGAAATGCAAATGGTAATGCTAATGTGAATGAAATGAAACATAAGCTAGGTAAAGAAATGTTGGTCAAATTTTGGGGTGCAACAGCTGCCCCTATCTAAACGGCTTGAACCTGACTGGGTGAGGAGCGAACGGCTCTCAACCAATCAAGGTGCGAGACGGTTGAATACCGACAAACCCGGAAATTTGCCAACTGCACAAGTACACGGTACTCTGGTGGGAACAAATCTTCGAAAACTGAAATACTAGCTGCACGGCAACTAGCTGGGGAATTGGTCACACGGTGACCGGTGATACATGGTAGATCATGCCGTCAGGCACCAAGATTCCTCGGGACCCATCCGGTCAACCATCAAGTTAATCATGCCATCGGGCATTCACAGAAATTTTCAGGCATCAGCCGGACTTCATCAGCAAGTCGGGAATGGAATTTTCAGTCAATCATGAACCAATTAGGGATATCCAGACTTCTGCCATCAGGCACTCTGCATCAGCTGAGAGAACTTCTTCGTCAATACGGTTAGACTTCAATCATCAAGTCTTCGAGGGAAGTTTCAACTTCGCTGTTCAGAAACCTGCTGGGGATAACACATCTCCGCTGGGGATTTTGGAGAACTATCAAGTAACTCTGCCTCGGGGATCCAGGAATCATTCTGGGTGAATCATCTCTGCTGAGGAAACCAAGAGTCATCTTGAACAAATAACTTCGTGGGGACTTCAAGAATCGTCCTAAGTTGATAACTCTGCAGGAGATTTCAGGAATCATCCTGAGCAAACACTCTGCCGGGGACCCTAAGCATCAACTTGAGCAACCAACTCTGGCGACTGCACTGGGGATTTTAAGAATCATCTTAAGCAAACGACCTTGCTGGGGAATCCAAGAATCATCTTGAGCAAACGACTCTGCGGGGGAACACCTGCAAAACAAGAACGGTAACGACCTAGCTCATGTTTAGTATGCATATGCCGCAATGCTCCACACGGTGGAAATGCTACGCGTTTATGATAAATGCTATGCAATCATGCGAAATGCTGCGATCCCGTCAGCAAAATAAATGCTGGAGGGAGAATCCTCTTGTCAAGGAGAAAGAAACGCTCTGGTGGGGGAAGGACTCATCCTGCCAAGGAGAAGAGGTCACGCCACTCTCAATCGGACTCCGCATGGGGAAGCAAACTTCAGTCGACTGCTGCAGGGGAATGAAGCTCTACGAGAACCTGGTCCTGCTAAGGAAAGCGATGTCAATCGCGAAAATAAACAGTGCGGCCTTCGCGACTACTTCACTGGAGATAACGACTCCGGCGGGGAAATACAGCATCAGCTATTCAACATTCTACTGGGGAAAACCAATCATGGCCCAAACTGCTTTCTGAGGACTCGGCTCTCTCGGGGAACTGCAAACTCGGCTGGGGAAGACGAAATCATCCTGACTTCGGGAGAGAATACGACTCTGTGGGGAATCTCAATTCCATCGGAGACTTCAGTCTTAACTATCAATTGCTGCACACTTCAGTGTATGACTCAGCTGGGGAGATGACATTCCTTCAGGATACATCTGATTGGGGAGATAATCTTCTCTGCCTGCGGAGACATATCAATGCCTACGATCTCCTGCTCGGACTCTATGGGGGAGAGGCTGCTGAACTTTGCTGGAGAAGAAGGAATCATCCTGCTTGGGGACGCACACGGCGCACTGCCTGGAATATGCTATACCTGCAACAACACAAACAAACAGACAAGATGCCCTTCTCAAAGGGACCTATCAAGGTTATCATCTTGCGACAATGTTCAAGTAATTCATTGTTTCAACAATCAGTGGCCTAGACCAGTAAGTTTATGTATGCGCATTTTATCAAAAACATCGGCGTTCTTTTTCGCAAACAAAACAGGTAAATGCTAAACAAACAAACATAATTGCTGAATAGTATACATTTTATTGATAACGAACCCCTGAATGGGTAAAAATGTTTTACAACAGATGCGAGCTCCTGGAATGAGGAAGCTGCGCAAAAAATAAAAACATAAATATACATCAGTATATACAAATGTCGGCAACGAGGCGTAGACGAACATCATGAGTTGATCCCTCTATGACCCACTCGACTTCGATACTTCTCTGAGGCTTCAGCTTCAGAAGAGATTGATTCAGATGAACGGCCCTCAGGTCCTCCAAACCACTAAACAATGAAAGTCCACACGCGGAACGCAGTCATTTGCTTTTTCAAATCCCTAACTTTTGCCTGAATCGCCCTTTCGGGTTTTTGATTCACCGGGATACCCTTTTTTGTCAAAGTCGCCCTTCCAGGTTTTCGAATTTACGGGTGTACATTTTTTCAATTTATATCCCTAATTTTTGCCTGAACCTTTTTCCTTTTTTATGGTTCGCCGGGATGCCCCCTTTTTGCCTGGATATTCTTTTTCTTTCCAGCGGGTCATTTTTTAAGCAAAGTATTTTTTAACTGCGTCCGCGTTCACCGGGGATGCAAAATCTTCACCATCCATCGTGGATAACAACAAAGCTCCTCCCGAGAAGACCTTGCTGACGACGTACGAACCTTCGTAACTGGGAGTCCACTTGCCCCGGTGATCGGAGTGTGGAGGAAGAATCTTCTTCAGGACGAGATCACCAGTCTGAAAGCTTCTAGGACGCACCTTCTTATCATAAGCTTTCTTCATTCGGCTCTGGTACAGACGACCATGCGCAATCGATGCTAACCTCTTCTCGTCCATCAGGCTGAGTTGGTTCAGTCAGTTCTTAATCCATTCTTCCTCGTCGAGTTTTACGTCAACCAAAACTCGTAAAGAAGGGATCTCCACTTCTAACGGTAGGACAACCTCCATACCATACACTAAGAAGAAAGGAGTTGCCCCGGTTGATGTACACACCGTTGTACGATAACCGTGTAATGCGAATGGCAGCATCTCGTGCCAATCTTTATAGGTCACAACCATCTTCTGTACAATCTTCTTAATGTTCTTATTGGCCGCTTCAACAGCGCCATTCATCTTCGGCCGATAAGGAGATGAGTTGTGGTGTTCAATCTTGAAACTCTGGCACAGCTCCTTCATCATCTTGTTATTCAGATTCGAACCATTATCGGTAATGATCCGCTCGGGAATTCCGTAACGACAGATGATATCCCTCTTTATGAATTTAGCCACCACCTGCTTGGTCACATTAGCATACGAGGCTGCCTCCACCCACTTGGTGAAGTAGTCGATAGCTACTAGAATGAAGCGATGACCGTTAGATGCAGTGGGCTCGATCTTTCCTATCATGTCGATGCCCCACATGGAGAACGGCCACAAGGAGTAACGGGCACGGCGGCACATGAACTTTGTCAACATAAATCTGGCATTTATGACATCTCTTCGCGAATTTAAAGCAATCCGATTCCATCATCAGCCAGTAATATCCTGCTCTCAGGATCTTTCTCGTCATAGCATGCCCGCCAACGTGCGTACCAAATGTGCCTTCATGGACTTCTTCCATGAGCATACTCGCCTCTTTCTCATCTACACATCTGAGTAGCACGAGATCGTGGTTTCTCTTATACAAAACTCCATCAGGATTGAGATAAAAATTTCCAGACAGCCTCCTCAGAGTCCTCTTATCCTGGGTTGATGCTCCCGCAGGATACTCCTTAGTCATAAGGAAAGTCTGGATATCATGGAACCATGGCTTGCCGTCGGCGGCTTCCTCGATCGCAAAGACGAATGCATGTCTATTAAGACGAGAAAGGACAATTCTTGGAGCTTCAGTCCAAAAATTGACTTTATACATCGAAGCCAACGTGGCTAAGGCATCAGCCATCTGATTTTCTGCTCTGGGCACATGATGGAGTTCCACTCGATCAAAGAACGGAAGTAGCCTTCGGGCATAGTTCATGTACGGCACCAAATTCGATTGACGAGTCTCCCACTCCCCTTTAATCTGGTTAATCATAAGTGCCGAGTCACCATACACATCTAAGTTCTTCATTCTCAAATCAATCGCTTCTTCTAGACCCATGATGCATGCTTCGTACTCCGCTTCATTATTGGTGACTGGAAACGTCAGTCTTGCAGTAAACGGGATGTGGGATCTGTGGGGAGTCGTGATGATCGCCCCTATACCACTTCCGTAAGAATTAACCGCCCCGTCAAATATCAATTTCCACTGGGATTTCCTATCTGGACCCTCATCGGGCAACGGTTCATCACAATCTTTCGCTTTAAGAAACATGATATCCTCATCAGGGAATTCAAATTTCATCGGCTGATAGTCTTTGATCGGCTGTTCGGCAAGGTATTCAGACAATACGCTTCCCTTGATGGCCTTCTGGGAAACGTACTGAATGTCATATTCTGTCAACACCATTTGCCATCTGGCAATCCTGCCCGAAAGTGCCTGCTTTTCGAAGACGTACTTGATCGGATCCATCTTCGAAATTAGCATGGTGGTGTGATTGAGCATGTACTGTCGTAAACATTTGGCAGCCCAGGCTAGTGCACAACACGTTTTCTCCAGCATCGAGTAACGAGATTCACAGTCTATGAACTTTTTACTCAATTAGTAAATGGCATGCTCCTTTCTGCCCGTCTCGTCGTGCTGACCGAGAACACACCCCATACTATTCTCAAGAACTGTCAAGTACATGATTAAAGGCCGTCCAGCCACTGGGGGTATCAAGATCGGAGGTTCCTGAAGATACTGCTTTATCTTGTCGAATGCCTTATGGAAATCCTCGTTCCAGATAATCGCCTGATCTTTCTTTAAAAGCTTGAACATCGGTTCACACGTGGCCGTGAGCTGAGAGATAAACCTTGCAATGTAGTTTATTCTGCCCAAGAAACCATGAACTTCTTTTTCTGTTTTCGGCACTGGCATTTCTTGTATCGCTTTAATCTTCGCAGGATCAACCTCGATGCCTCTTTCACTCACGATAAACCCCAGTAACTTTCCGGACCGTACTCCGAAAGTACACTTGTTAGGATTCAGCCTCAACCTGAACTTCCTAAGCCTCTCAAAAAGCTTCAGCAAATTGACCAGATGTCCCTCCTCCGTTTGGGACTTCGCGATCATGTCATCAACATAGACTTCAATCTCATGATGAATCATGTCATGAAACAAAGTAACCATTGCTCGTTGGTAGGTGGCCCCTGCGTTCTTCAGACCGAAAGGCATTACCTTATAGCAAAATGTTCCCCAGGGAGTGATAAACATAGTTTTCTCCATGTCCTCCGGCGCCATCTTGATCTGGTTGTAACCGGAGAAGCCATCCATGAACGAAAACACGGAGAACTGAGCTGTATTGTCGACCAACACATCGATATGAGGTAGCGGGAAATCATCTTTAGGGCTCGCCCTGTTCAAATCCCGATAATCGACGCACATTCGTAACTTACCGTCCTTCTTCGGTACAGGCACTATGTTGGCGACCCACGGAGGGTAAGTAGTGACCGCTAAGAAGCCAGCATCAAGCTGCTTTTGCACTTCTTCTTTGATCTTAACGGCCATATCTGGTCTTGTCCTCCTAAGCTTCTGCTTAACGGGAGGACAATCTTCTCGCAAAGGCAAGTGGTGGACCACGATGTCAGTGTTAAGTCCGGGTATATCTTCGTATGACCAAGCAAAGACTTCACTATACTCTCTCAGCATCTCGACCAATCTCTGCTTGACATCACTCCGCAATGCAGCCCCTATCCTGACGTTTCTGACGAGTTCTTCAGAACCCAGATTCACAATCTCGATCTCCTCTTCATGAGGCAGAATAACTTTCTCCTCTTGTTTCAACAAGCGGGCCAACTCTTCAGGAAGGTCTTTATCTTCATCAATCTCTTCTTCGGCTTGATAGATCGGGCAATCGAAGTCGAAGTGAGTCGTAGAAGGTCCAGAGTCGATGTCATCTGTTATGTGGATCCTGCAATAACAAGGGTTAAGCTTAAGACAAGGATATGCAGGTTAGCACAAACCCTATTGCCATTTTATTGTTTTTCAAAACAAATATAAAACAGGAATAACAGAGATCACAATATTTGAATACGAAGAAAAACGCCTTTTGATTTATTGATAAAATGCATGTACATAATCAAACAAGGCCCTGACAATAAAACCACTATGCCCTGGGTAGGACATAGGGTTGTACAATGATTGGAAAAAGTAAATCATTACTCTTCGCTTGTCATCTGGATGATATCCTTGACGGACCAGTTGTTGAGGCTCTCGCCTGGCTTGCTTGGCTGGATCCAAGAGTCTAAGTCACAGTCGCTGTCTCCGCCGTCTTCAGACACTGCGTTGACGCTTTCAAATATCACCCCGCCACTGGTAAACTGGATTGGCCCTTTACCTCACGACGCACTGCTAGAAGAGGAGGCTTCAGCCATAGGAGAATATCCCAACCCAAATTTGTCTTGCTTGTTAGGTATTTCCAGAATTCGCCCCTAGCCTGGGGTAGATCCGGCCTGGACAACAGCCCGGGCTTCCTTGAAGGAAGAGAGAGTCATCTCTGGCTTCTCAGTGACTACAGGAGCTACGTCCTTGACTTTAACAACTTCGAACGCTTGGCATAGGGTTTCGTGGATTTCCCCATCCATCTCGACATACTTGAAGGACGACAAATGGCTCACCATTATGTCTTCCTCGCCACATACAGTCACGATGCTACCTCTGACAACATACTTGAGTTTCTGGTGCAACGTGGAGGTCACGGCTCCCGCCGAATGGATCCATGGCCGGCCTAAGAGACAAATGTAGGCAGGCATGATGTCCATAATGTAAAAGATCGCGTTGAATGTTTCCGGCCCGACTTGGATTGGCAACGTCACCTCCCCGAAAACATGGCGTTTGGTTCCATCGAACGCTTTCACAACCAGATCACTGGGTGTGCAAATCACTCCACGAGTATCCAACTTCATTAATGCCTTCTTCGGAAGAACATTGAGTGAAGAACCCGTGTCCACCAACACGTGCGACATAATCGTTCCCCTACACTCTATCGAGATGTGCAGAGCGCTATTGTGGTTCCTCCCCTTCGGCGTCAGCTCTAGGTCAGTGAATCCTAACCCATTTTCAGCATTCACGTGGGCTACGACCTCTTCCAGCTGGTTTACCGATATTTCCTGCGGTACATATGCGGCGTTCAACACCTTCAGCAGTGCGTTGCGGTGTGCTTCGGAACACAGCAACAAGTTCAGGATGGAAATCTTCGAGGGTGTCTGATGGAGATGATCCACAATCTTGTAGTCACTCTTTTTAATCAACCTCATAAATTCCTCGGAGTCTTTAACGAGTAAGTCTTTTTCTATCCCACGAGGGATCTCTTCAACGACTTTACTTTTACCTTTATCAGTTGCATCAGCTCTGTCTGCTTTGTCTGCCACGACCTCAGGTGGTGCAAACACTCTTCCGCTGCGAGTAATTCCGCTAACGCCCGCTAGGTTCTCCACAGACGACCCAAATGGTTCCAGTTCCAACTTCTGTCCGTTGCAGTAGACTTCAGCCCCATAATGCCATGGGACAGCGTTGGTGCTTTCGAAGGGTATCGGCCCAGCTTTGGTGATGGTAATCGTGGGCGGTCTGGGTGCAGAAATAGTTATCGTCTGGCGAGGGATGGTGATGGTGGCAACCTCATCATCTTGCTCCAGCATTACCTCTCCCGATCTACTTTCGGCCCTTCGACTAAACTGTAAGATCCCTTCGGTCATCAGACTCTGGATCCCCTCTATCAACTGTTCACATCTATCAGGACTAGTCGCACAGCCCATGCATAGTTCTCCACAACCTGGGAAGAAACCCCTTTTCATCAGCTTAGCCTTAACGAAGCTAAGCGGTGTCTTCAGATCTCTGACGTCATTCAACAAATCCAAACTCTCGTCTTCAATAATGGCGTTTACTCCACCTCCCCTATGATTCGGCATGGGGTTCTTCGTGACGTTTGGCACATTATCTGAGAAGTTGATGATCTTAGCGTCCACCATGTCCTGCACCTTGTGCTTGAAGGCTTTGCAATTCTCTATTGTGTGGCCTGGTGCCCCTAAGTGAAACTCACAAGTTGCATTCGCGTCATAACCTGGCGGAGGTGCCCCTGTCAAGGGAGCCAAGGTCCTCTTTTGGACCAACTGTAGCTGAAGCAAAGTCTGCAATAGTTGAGCGTATGACATGGGCGGTGTCTCGAGGTGACGGCTCGACAGAGGTGCCCTATTCTGATACTTTATGTACCCTTGTTGATTCGGTTACTGCTGCTGCTGCTGTTGTGGCTGTTGAACTGTCGGGATAGTTATACTGGCCACCTGTTGGTGAGGGCCTTTACCCTTCCTTCGAGCGTTGGACACGGCGCTCGTTTCTCATTCCCGTCTTTTGCCACTATAAGGTTTCTTTCCTCCTCCTCCAGCTGAGGATGAATCACCTTGAATTTTCCCAAGCTTGATCCCATTTTCAATGTGCTCGCCCGTGATAATGAGATCTGAGAAGGTTCCATACATACCGCTGACTAATTTTTCATAATAAACCCCTGGGAGGGTGGCTACGAACATCTGCACAAGCTCACGTTCAACCATCGACGGCTGAACCCTGGCTGCCAATTCACGCCACCGTTGGGCGTATTCCTTGAACCCTTCATTGTTCCTTTGCGACAGATTCTGCAGCTGGACTCGGTTCGGGGCCAAGTCGCTATTGTATTGGTAGTGGTGCACAAATGCTTTAGCAAGGTCCTTCCACGTGCGCACACTGGTAGGCTCCAGACTCATGTACCATTCGAGGGAGGGCCCGGACAGACTGTCCTGAAAGAAGTGCATCAGCAACTTCTCGTCCTCAGAATGAGCTGACATTTTCCTGTAGTATGATCTCAGGTGGACGCGAGGGCAAGCGGTGCCCTTGTACTTTTCAAAGTCAGGTACCTTGAACTTGGGAGGCACCTTGAAATCAGCAATCAATCCTAACTTGGACATATCAACACCCAGGTGTTGCACCCCAAAATTTGACCAACATTTATTTATCCATCAAGTGTTTGAAAGTTGATACCTTCACCAGAAAGTTCAAGAGATCCTCAGAGAAATTGTTTGAAGCCAGAGTTGTGTGCCTCCTAACTTGAGAGTTGTGGGAGCTCCTCAGATGATTCTGGGACTTTGAGAATGAACTTGAAGCTTTGAGAAAGCCTATGAGATGTCTTGAAAGCCATCATGAAGCCCACAGAAGTCATTGTGCAAGAATTCAGAAGATTCAACCATGAGTGGTAGAATTAGGGTTTTGACTGGGTCAACCCTGGGATAACTGAAGATTTGGAGAAGGTTGAGACCTAATCCAAGGGCCATGAGATCATGGAATGATGTATGGAGATGTTATAAAGGTGATTCCTAGACCAACTCATCATGATTGAGGAGTTTGAGAAGTTTTGAGTTAGGGTTTCCAGGGATTGTCAGTGAAAAAACCCTAATTTGATCCCCATCTTCCAGGCAGTTTTAGCTCAAGATGTGATTGATATCTCATCTTCCCCACAACATGAATGTTGTAGAGCTTGTTCTTAGCTTTAATTTGAGTGGTAGAAGTCCTTGATAGGAGTTGCAGAGCTCAAGTTATGGTTTTGACAAATTACAGGTCATCTGAGGTGTGTGAATCTGGGTCCTTGAAAGTCACCCAACTTGCAGACAACTTTTGCCCTAGTAGGATGATTCCTATTATCTCTTGGTCAACATGAATGTTGAAGAGCATCTTCTTAGCTTTCTAGAGGGTACTAGAAGTCCTTGATAGGATTTGTAGAACTCAACTTATGGTTTGAACAAGACAGGGGTATTTTGGTCGTTTGGAAGTTATAGGTCATTTTAAGCAAAGGCCATATCTCCTATTTCCAAGCCTCAAATGAAAAAACTCAAAACATCAAAGTTGTTCAAAATGGGATTTTAAGCCTATAAAAGAGGTCATGAGTTATTGAAAAAGCTTGTAGCAAGGATTTTCATGATTGGGTAAAAATGACCTAAAAATGACTTATAAGTTAAATGAATCCAAGTTGGAATTTGGTTTGGGAGATCCACAAATCCAAAATAGGTCATCCAATATGTCATTTTGACTCCAAACATTATTTTAAAAACAATGGTTCAAGTAGAATTTTGATTTGAGGTCTTAAAATGGATGTTGCTTTGTAATTTTGATTCTTGCATCATAAGGCAACTTGCAAATCTTCACATAAGGCAAAACCAAGGCTTGTTTTTCATACACTCCTTCTCAATATCTCACAAGGGGAGATTTTAAAGCAAAATTAAAAGGCCTTAAGGCATGAGATGAGATATCCAACATATCACTACAAGAGAATTTCCATAACATTCTAGCTCTTTCTAGATGAACCTAGAACCTTCTATGGATTGTTATATAACAAGTGAATCACCATGAAGAGAGAGGTTGGTCAAGGTTGGAGAATTCAGGGGAGAGAGGGAGAGAAAGAGTGAGGTGTACAAGATTTCTTCAAAAGCAAGCAAGGCACGATTTGATCTCTACAAGCCTCTTCCACCAAAACCAGTGCAAACAGAAGAAAGTATATCATTGGAAGAGTAGTTGAGAGCAAGACCAAGCCTTGAATCAAGCCCTAACTGCATCTGCCATAACCTCTTGACAAGTTTTCTTCTCCCCTTATATCTCCTTATTTATGTGCATTCTGTTAGGTTCATAGGTATGCAATTATCATGCTAGGTTAGTTGATCATTTTCTGAGGCTTAGAGGAGATTCTATAAGGTTTCATGGCAGGGTGCCATTTCTTGCAAGACCAAGAACAGGTCGTGTGTTAGGTTTTAATTGGCGTGTGGTAGTTTAGAATGGTTAGGGTAAGGTGAGGAACAAGATTACATCACTATATTTGAGTGCAATCAAGGCTGGTATCAGTGAAGTATGGTGGAACCCTAACCTTCATGCATTCTGTTTGAGGGATGCGCGAGGTTTCAATGAAAAATGAGTGTATGGTCGTGTTCCTGGGAATGAGTAGAGTAGTTTTGGCTTTGTAATTCTTTGATTTCATGGCCAAACGAAGGAGAACGAGTGAGGTGAAGATCCCTGCATGGAAGTGTCTTTCTTCTGAAAACCCTAGCATTTGGAGAAGATAACGCGAGGGTCGTTGGATCTCTCTCTTTTCATTGACTTGATCAGTTCATCGCACGGCCACGGTTTAAACTTACAAACGGAGGGAATCCTTAAGACTAAACGCAGCGTTTAACTTAAACCGAGTCCCTGGGCTCAGCAAAACCTTTGATCTTCGCACCCCCACCAGCGGCCCAATTCACTTTTGAACTTAGAATATTTGCTTTTCACACCGCGCATCCTATTATTTTCCTATTATTTTTATGATTTTTATGGTAGCGCATGGGCCTAATGCATTTTCTATATGAACCTCCCCTCTAAGGCCCACGCTGGATAATCAACTGGGCGCCCCTTCTAATGACACCCCTCCCCTTTTTCTTTTATTCTTTTATTTTCTTTTCTTTTACATTTTATTGCATATTATAAAATTCATAGAAAATAGAAAAATTAGTATTTTTTAATTCTTGTTTTTTCTACGTGCTCACAATTCTGTCTAGAAAATTATAAATAAATAAAATTGGCATTTTATTTTCTTTTAATATTTTTAGTATATTTTTCATTTAAATAGCTTTTATAATGTTTAGTTTGATACCCAATTTTGTAGAATTTCTTTTAGGACCTTCCCTTAGTCTTTTTAATTCATTCTTTTTGGTGTGATTAGATATTGAATCATAGCTTCCCATAGGATTTAATTCTTGATTTTTAGATTAAAATTTGATTATTCTAATTAGGTTAGCATTAGGGTATCAAAATTAGGGTTTAAGAATGCATAAGTGAAGTAATTCATTTTCTTTGGAGAGTTTTGTCTTGATTTTTGGGTATAGGCATATAGGGATGTTATGGGTAGATGTTATGGACCCTTGTGAATAATTGTTAGAATTTTCCCCCTTGTTTTAGTATTTTTAGGTATTTTCTGAAGTTGACTGATTATATTGACTGTCTGTGTGGCATCTGTTTATCTCTGGGGTTTATTTTGGGGAATTTGTTGTGGGGCTTGGTTTGTTTTGAAGAGCCTGTTGAAGAGCATGGTGAAGAAGATTGTGGATCAAGACCCAGAGACTCAGAGGTTGGAGCTTATTCCCTGTCTGTGAGGTTTGAGATCCTGAAGCTTGAGGGAAGTTCAGGGTACTTTCCTGAGGAAGGCACTATGAATGACTTTCATTCTTTCTTCTCACCTCTTTCTTAAGTATCCAAGGATGTTGGAGCCAACATGTGAGTTTAATTTCTCCTGAGGAGGAATGTAAACTGATCACAGTTGTTGAGCCACATGGGATACGACTCCTAAGTGGAAGCCTCCTAGTACTTTCCTGAGGAAGGTCCTATGGGTCTATTCACTTAGTTCCCTTAGTTCATCTAGGATTTCTTAAGTATCCAATGATGTTGGAGCCAACATGTGAGTTTAATTTCTCCTGAGGAGGAATGTAAACTGATCACAGTTGTTGAGCCACATGGGATACAATTCCTAAGTGGAAGCCTCCTAGTACTTTCCTGAGGAAGGTCCTATGGGTCTATTCACTTAGTTCCACTAGTTCAGGTAGGATTTCCTAAATATCCAGTGACGTTGGAGCCTTCATGTGAGTTTAGTTTCTCTTGAGGAGGAACTTAAACTGATCACAGTTGTTGAGCCACATAGGATATGATTCCTGAGTACGAGCCTCCTAGTTCTTTCCTGAGGAAGACACTATGAGTCTGCCTACTTAGCTCCCTTTCTTTGGTAAGCTTGTTTTGAAGCTTGAAGACTGGGATTGTTTTCTTTTGGTTAGGGTGTTGCTTTAGGGCATGGCTTAGATTTGATCAGGAGTCTGTTCTGTTTTAAGGTTAGGATTAGAGGTAGATGGTTTCTTTCTCAAGCATGTGGTTTGTTTGCCTGATGGCACTTCCTCTCTTTTATCTGTATGACTGCAGTTTACTGTATGTTGCTTGATAGCATGTTGTTTATTTTTCAGTATGATCACTGTTATTTCATGACTGGCTTGAGGTCGAGATGAGCTTGTGGAGGCTGAAGCCCCACACACATTTCCTTCCTCACTTGCATTGCATGTATTTTACTGTTAAAGCTGATGCTTTGTCTGTTTTGGTGTATCATTGACATGATCCCTTAGGACTCTCATTTCCTTTGATAAGGATTTGATGATAGAACTTTAGGTTGAAACCTATGCATGACAACTTCTAGGAGTTCCCTGTTTCAAACCTCAACCATAGGATGAATCCATGGCATGATAACAGTAGGACTTGATAGTCTCCCTCCTAGTTGGGCCTGTTCTCTTCTCATCTCAAAACAGTTTAAGATACAGTAATCATGAATAATTTCTTTCGTACGTTACGAGCCTTAAGCTATCTGAGATTGGATGTTTAGTATGGTACCCTTTGGGTGACACGCGACGCATTCACTCTCAGGTCATAGTCTCTAGTGCGGTTGAAATCGCAAACACAATAAAAAACACTTTTTTTTCCAGGAGATAACCCGTAGTTTCCCGAACTACGTTTGCTCTGATCTTCCATACTGTGTGGAAGTACGTAGGCATAGGATGCGACATCCTAGCGAGCAACCTTCTACCTTTCCCCACAATCCTTCGTAGGCCGAACTACGTTGACTCTGATTTCTCATTCTCTGATGAGAATACGTAGGCATAAAGTGCGACGCTTTGCCGAGTCATTTTTCTTTTCTTTTTCAGTCAGCCTTGATAGGTAGATAGATTATAACCAACCCGTCCAAGTAAACAAACAAGCGTGGATCCCGTCGAGTACGACGGACGTGAGGGGTGCTAATACCTTCCCCTTGCGTAACCGACTCCCGAACCCAGACAATGGTTGCGATGACTTTGTCTTACCCTTTTTCGTCAGGTTTTTCCGATCGTTTCCTTTCCCGCTCTGAGGGATAAATAACGAAAGGTGGCGACTCTTCTATCATGCCGGCACCTTATTTTCGCGCAAGCGACACCAGGGTGTTCTGGTTCTCGATATTTCTCATCTTATCCTCGAGTGCCTTGAACCTTAGACGTGCTTCAGCAGTCAGCTCCCCTTCAGCACCTCTCTGAGAGAACACATCGTCCTGACGGTCTTCTAACCATGGCTGAGTCCCAAGCAGATTTCCAACACCCAAAGCGCCGTTGCCCAGCCCAACATTGACATTAGCTTCAAAATTCCCATTACCGACGCCCGTCGTATTACCATTGAGTCCCATGTTAGCTATCACGTTGCCGTTGGCACTGCCATTCCCCCCGGTCACGGGGACGCCATTCTGAGGAGTTTCAACTGGCGGAGGGGTAGGCACGGTCCCACCATGGAGTACGCCATTGCTATCAACCCTTGAGATCAGAGGCTGAACCAAGGTTCTGAGTTGATCCTGGCCATTGGCGACCGCTTGCATGAGCTCCATGAAGCGGTCCATTCTTTCGCGGAGTTCTTGAACATCAGTTTGCACTTGCTCCATGATTCTGGTTTGATTTGCTCTGGTCGGATAGCGGTGAATAGGTCTCTGATCAATCCTGGAATAACCTGAAACAACCTGTCAACACAAAAGGGTTAGGAAAAAAAACGACAAAGTGCTCGTTATGCAGATGCTTCATGCAAATGCAAACGTGTGTCTGTGTGTTGGGGAGATTTCCCCCGATCCTAGTGCCTGAGTGCCAGTGCTGATAATAAGAAGTTCGAATCCAGTCGTGGAAATAACATCTCATATATAAAGAAATCTCATCAAGGCAGTACACAACATCAGTGAGTACAAGCAGAATCAATAGCATAACCTCGACCAACAAGCCTGGTGATGGTCAACATACAACAATGATCAAACAAAAGGAATACAAATAGTCAAGCACGGCCACGGGCGCGAAACTCTTCTAACAGCCCCTTCGTTTCTAGATGATCAGGCCGAGTGAGCAACCCTTCGACGAGTAACTCCCTCTGCATAATGGTATATTGAAGACCTTCGACTGAATCTTCCCATGCTCCTTCGCCGAAACAATCTTCTAGCTTCCGTTTCTTGGATTCAAACGTCAGTTTGCGCTCCTTCGGGTTAGCGAGAGCTTTGTTAAACTGGCCTTCGGCGGCGTATCTGCGCGCGGTTTCTTCATCAAACCTTTTCTCACTGGCCTTCACCTGGGCTTTCAGCTTGGAGATCTGTTGCATCAGCTTATCCTCCCGCTCCTTCCTGTTGGCCAGGGAGGCCTTCCAGTGCTGGTTAAAATTGGATATCCTCCGATATGCTTCGTCCAAGTGTTGCTTCTTTGTGGCCAGTACATCGTTGACAGCTTTGAAGTCTCGACCCAGGCGCTCACGCTCAGCTATCTGCTTAGTCAAGTCTGTCCCCAGCTGGTTCACCAGCTCTGTCTGCCTCTTGAAGGAATGAACGACTTCGTTTCTCTCACTCCTGAGCTGTGCCAATTCTTTCTCCAGTTCTTCATTTGCCTTCTTCAATTCATATCATTCAGCTAACACCCGATTATGCTGCTGAACGGGCACGGTAGTAGGCTTTTCAATCACTGGAGGGCTTTCTGGCTTGGCAGGAGGAAACGGCATCCCTATAGCATCTGCTCTGGCTCTGATCCAAGTTACATACAGAGCGTAGGCTTGGTTATTGCTTCTCCCCAGCAATGGTTTTCCCCGCTTACTAATACCATTCCAAGCGCGCTGAAGCTTAGATAACAGGTCCCCCTCTAGAAGACCAGTGAGGTACAGAGATTCCTGCACCTCTTCATCCTTCGGAGGAGCTCTCAAAGCATACGCGAACTGTCGGACCAGCAAAGACGGATTATAGTTTATACAACCCTTCCTGCCTATCAAAGGCACGTTCGGAAACCCGCTGCAGCTGAAGATAATCTCGGTACCCAACCTATCTCTGTCAAACCAGTCAATGTCCTCCGCTGATAGACTCATCAAACGCTCGGACCACTCAGCTGTGGCTGCAAACGAAGCAAAGGGACCCCTCTTGGGTAGATGACTATCAAGCCATTTATAGAGTAGGGGCACACAGCACAAGACATTCTTTCCCCTCCTGTTCTCGTTTTTGTAGTGGATGGAATGGTAGACATGTCCTATCAAGGTAGGGACTGGATTCCCTGAAGCAAAGATGCGAAATGCGTCAAAGTCTACAAAGTCGGGACTATTGGGGAACAGAATGATGCCATATATGCACAGAGCGAGAATGGCGTTGAATACGACCCAACATCCGTCTTTGGCGCACTGCTGATCCTTTCCCACTAAGAACTGCAAGGAGAAACCGGGAACCTTGTTCCAACTAGATAAAACCAACTCGGAGGCATCCAGATGAAGTGAAGGAGCTAGCCTAGCCAGATCAGGCTCAACATCCATATGAACAAAAGGCATATGCCTCTTGATAGGCACACCTAACAAATCAGCATATTCCTCTAGTGTGGGCGCGAGAACAAAATCCTGGAAAGTAAAGCATCTCAACGGAGGGTCGTAGAACTGCAGCAGGGCGTGCAACCCATTCAACTCGAACGCAGAAGGTTTACGAACCAAACTGAGCAATTTGCCGTAAGATTTTCTGAACTCATCTCTCACAGAATCATCTGCTAAAGCAATCAAACCAGTCAGTTGAACCACATCAGGGGCAGGGAGCTTGTAAGCCACGGTCTTCCTCAGAGAACCCATAACAATACAATAGGAGGCAAGAAAACCTGGATCGGGGAAAACGGTACCTGCAACACAGACACACGTTAATGCAAATGAGTATGCAAAGCAGTGTAAAATGCAATCATGCAGCAGGAGATCAAGGCAACTGTGCTGCAGATATTCTGTATCAACAAAACCATGATGCCGCTCTGTCAGGAACAACCACTATCTCTGATAAGAAGAAAACCCTGGCATCAGACCACAAATCTGCTCTGTCAAGAACACCCATCTGATAATAAGGACCTCTGATACAGGACCAGAACTCTGCTCTGTCAAGAACAAACATCTGATAATAAGGACCTCTGATACAGGACCAAAAATTCTGCTCTGTCAAGAACAAACATCTGATAATAAGGACCCCCGATACAGGACCACAACTCTGCTCTGTCAAGAACAAACATATATCTGCTGATGAGATCCTCAGATCCCAATCACAAACCTGCTCTATCAAGAACAAATACGCATCTCTGAATACAAGGTCCTCTGATGCAGGACCATAACTCTGCTCTGTCAAGAACAAACATGCCTCTGCAGATGAGATCCTCAGATCCCAACCATAAACCTGCTCTGTCAAGAACAAACACACATCTGCTAATGAGAACCTCCGGTACCAACAAAACTGATTCACTATCAAGAAAACCAGGTAGTCTGAAGGTCAAGGTTTCCTGCAACAAACCCAACCCTGCTCACAGGTATGGACCTAAACTGACACAAGTTCGGCATCCTATGCAGTCATCAGCGTCACAGACATTCAAGAGGGGTGATACGATACCCAGAAGGTGTGGCATCACCAGCTCATGAAGCGGCCTCACTCAGCTGAATCACAAATTATCGGTCCCCAGAGTCCACAATCCTCCAAACCAACAACCCCCTCAACCCAAAGGGTCAAAAAAGAATTCAACCGGGAGAACCTCGTCTGAGCGTGGATTTCATGAGACACTAGTGCCTGCCAAGCAAGCACGCGTCCGCTAATTTCCACAACTAATGCTATGTTCACTCAAGCCTGGGTATGGCTTCTCACTCATCAGAATGCCCCTCCCACAACAGCATAGATAATCATATCATACTGAAAAATAAAGTGCGGGAAATAAAATGCGATAAATAAACACAACCCAACAAGTAATCATACAAGCGCTAGGATTGACTCTCGCAGGGGACGTCGGATCCCCAAACTGACTCGCATTCGGGACATTGGATCCCAGGAAACTATCAAGTCCCCAGCAGAGTCGCTAGCTGTCGCTTCCGCGAAAATAAGGTGCCGGAAAAACAAAAGAGTCGCCACCTTTCGTTATTTATCCCTCAGAACGGGAAAGGAAACGATCGGAAAAACCTGACGAAAAGGTATAAGACAAGGTCATCGCAACCGTTGTCTGGGTTCGAGAGTCGATTACGCAAGGGGAACGTATTAGCACCCCTCACGTCCATCGTACTCGATGGGATCCACGCTTGTGGTGTTTACTGGAAGAGTTGGTTTACTATCTACCTATCAAGGCTGGCTTAAAAAGAATAGAAAAATGACTCGGCAAAGCGTCACGCTTTATGCCTACGTATTCTCATCAGAGAATGAGAAATCAGAGTCAACGTAGTTTGACCTAACTACGGGTTACGGGGAAGGTGGCTCGCCAATACGTCAGTATTGTGCCTACGTACTCTTAACAGGTATGAGAGATCAGAGCTTACGTAGTTCGAGCTAATACGGATTACGGGGGTTCAGATTCATCTGTTTTATCGAGTATGGTTAAACAGCAGTTCCAGCAGTTAGGGACAAAGCCTGTTTGCGGTGGCGCTAAAGTTTAACGACACTCTTTTCTTCAGAAAAGCTTTCCTTTGAATTATGGGTCCACGGGGCAAAAAAGGTTTGAAGTTTGTTTTCTGTTTTTTATGGAAGAAGTATTTTTTATTGTGTTTGCAATTTCAATCGCACTAAAGACTATGACCTGAGAGTGAATGCGTTGCATGTCACCCAAAGGGTGCCATACTAAACATCCAGACTGTGGGAAAGAAACTCTGCAACAATCCTTTCTCAGATAGCTTAAGGCTCGTAACGTACAGAGGAAATCATTCATGATTACTGTATCTTAAGCTGTTTTGAGATGAGAAGAGAACAGGCTCAACTAAGGGAAGACTATCAAGTCCTACTGTTGTCATGCCAAGGATTCATCCTATGGTTGAGTTTTGAAACAGGGAACTCCTAGATGTTATCATGCATAGGTTTCAATCTAAAGTTCTATCATCATTTCCTTATCAAAGGAAATGAGAGTCCTAAGGGATCATGTCAATGATACACAGAAACAGATAAAGCATCAGCTTAACAGTAAATAGTAAACGACTGTAAAATGCATGCAATGCAAGTGAGGGAGGAAATGTGTGTGGGGCAGCAGCCTCCACAGGCTCATCTCAACCTCAAGCCAGATATGAATAACAGTAATCATACAGAGGAAGAAAACATAAAGTGCTATCAAGCAAAATACAGTAAACTGCAATCATACAGTAAAATGACATAAAGTGATATCAAGCAAAATAAACCACATGGGCAAGGGAGCAGGGCTCTACCGAATACCCGCAAGCAAAGCCATACAGTTACAATACAAGCAGAGGGAGCAACTCAACCTCTAGTGCAATCATGCTCCTAGATTAAAGTCAGTCTGGATATGGACTTATTCTAATGCATCAAGCAACTCAAACAAGGCACATCAGCAATACAGAAAAGAACACAAACAAGAAAGCAGATCAACAACTCTCTCTCTCTCCCTTCCAAGCTTCAGCTCTTCTAACAGCAAACCAGTCTTCAGACTTCAATCACCTTTCAAGGCTATCACCTTCCCTGACAAGTATCAACTTGCTTCTCATAAGTGTCAACTTATTCTCTCTTCTCCAAGCTTCAGCTCCTCAGTCAATTCTACCTTCAGGCTTCACTCTTAACTACAAGTATCAACTTGATTCCTTCAGGCTCTCCAAGCTTCAATGTAAGTGTCAACTTATCTTTTATTCCTCAAGCCTCAGCTCTATACTTAATCTCAATTGAATCCTCTTCATAAGTGTCAACTTAGTCTTCAAGCTTCAGCTCTCTTTGCTTCACCAGTATCAACTTGGTCTTCTTCTTCTACAAGCTTCAGCTTCTCAGAGTAATCTCCAATCACTTAGAAGTGTCAACTTCATCCTTCAATTCTTTTTCAAGCCTCAGCTCTTCATTCAATCTCCATTGGGTCTTCAAGTATCAATTTGGTCTTCAAACTCTTCAAGCTTCAGCTGAAATGGCAATGCTCAAGGAATCATCCTCTTCCACACTCTTCAGTGAAGTCCTCATCTTCAAACTCAAGTCCAACATCTTTCAAGATACTCAAACCAGAAGACAATTGATCTAACAGGATGAGAGGAAATGATAAACAGCTTACTGACAACCAAAGGAAGCCTGTAAGGGTTCATCATTATGAGAGACTGGTTCCCTCAAAGTTCTACTTCCCAAATAAAGCCACTCATCCCTTCAAGGGAGGGATGTGAATATCTGAGAAGGAATTTTAGTCATTGGGAGGAATGGAAGCACAAGATGCTTTCCATATTTGTGAAAGAAATCATTATAATTCTAAGGCTCTCCCTATGGTTCCTATCTCCTAAATCTTCATCAGACACCTTCAGGCACAAGAAATTCCAAAGCTCCAAGCAACTTCAAGCAACTTCAAGCATCCTCACCTTGTCTTCAACTTGTCTTCAACTTGTCTTCAACTTGTCTTCAATCTCAACCAAAGGCAAACCAAGCACAAACCTTAATCTAAGGGGACTAAATGAGTTAAACTAGTTGAATTAGTAAGTTAGGATCACCTAAAACCTAGTACTAAAGTTAGTCCTAACTAAAATACTAAAACCAATTGTAAAATCCTAAAAAAATAACTATGGGAACCTAGGTCAATCATGACTCTACCACATTAATTTCAGAGATCAAATCATCAAATTAGACCTAGAACTAAATCCTACATTATGGGGTACTAAACCTAAACCCTAAAAGGAAGCACCTAAATATCAATCTAGAAAGCACACCTATTTTCATCACAAAAAAGTGAGAAACATTCTATGCGATCATACATGTCTAACCTAATCACACACAAAAAAATTAGGATCCAAATCATCACCACATGATCACACAAAATTCCACAAAACTAGGTATCAAACATAACCATTTTAATATCAATTAAAATATAAAATTCCCATAAAATCATAAAATACATGAAATGAAAATATTTTTTCTCTAAAAAATACTAGACTCAATCATGAGTAAAATGCAAAAAGAATGGGATTAATTGGATTAATTTTCAATTTTATATGATTTTTCCAAGAACCATGTATAAAATGAAAATTAAAAGAAAATCAATGGAAATTAATCACACGCGCGGTGCAAATAGAAATGAAACTCAGTTCAAACTATGGGTTGGGCCTTCAGGGGGGGTGTGAATATCACTTATTTCACTAAGCCCAGCATCAGCTACTAAATGAAACGCAGCGTTTCATTTATTCAGATCCTTCAAAACTTGAAATCAAAACGTGGCCATTGGATCATGCTTTCAGTCAAAGTCCAACCCCCATCCAACGGTGCTAACATCATCTTCTACCTTTTGAATGCCTGAACTTCGTGCCCAGCTCCGGCCACCACCGGTGGTGCTCCGGTCGTCTTCCCCAACCCTAATTCTCTCTAGGATCCTCCATTGCAAATGGTCAACACATGAAACTTGGCCCAAATCTTGTCACGAATTCAACCATACCCTTAACTTCCTCTGAAACCTCAAGATTCACCATATCCAAACCTCAACCAAAAATGGTAATACACCTATTTTGTCTCTAATTCTCAAATTAATGGTCTGAAATCAATCCTACACCATTCTACAATGCTTCTAACACCTTAATTCATCTTGATTCTACCTAAATCATGCTAGAAGAAGAAAGTTACCAACCTGAAAATCTTGGATGAACAGATGCACTAAACATCCAATTCAAGCTCTCCAATGTTTCAGACACGATCAATGAACCCTCTCCTTGCTTCTGTATGCAAAAGAAACGGTTGAAAGCTCCTGAATCTTGAAACCCGATGGTGAGTTGCAGGTGGAGAAATTCAATTGCTCCTACACGATTCAACCACGAATTCTCTTGGATTATGATTTGGAATCACTCCCTTGCATCCATGGAAGAAGTTTCAATCAAGAAAATGAATGGAAAGTGAAGAATTTGGTGAAATCGAATGCACTTGCAAGCTATGAAATTTCAATCTCAATCTATGCTCTCTCCTTCAATCATCACCAACCTCTGCAATGGATCACCTCTACTCAATATATAAATGATGTTTGGATGATCTAGAACCCTCTAGATCCTTCTAATGAGAGTTTCCACTTCTCATGTCATGAGATTTTCAACCATGTATCATGATATGCAAAACCCTGCAAACAGCTTGAAACCAACCTCAATCTCTTTCAATTTCTCCCCTAGTAACATTTTGGAAGGGTTTAGCTTGCCAAGGGCCTTGCTCATGCCTTGATTCTATGTTTTTCACATGTTACTTAATATGCAAATAACCACTTTCCAAAGCAAGTCCACAAATTGAATCTCAACTCAAAAATGTGGCTAAACCAATGTTCTTAAAATTTTTTCTAGAGTCAAAATGATATATTATATTCCATGGTTTGGATGTGTAGGTTGAAAATATCAATTTCCAACTTTGATTCATTTAACTTATGCCCTTATTTTAGGTCATTTTTGCAACTTTGAGCTACAAGTCTTTCCAACATCTCATGACCTCCTTAATAGCCTTAAAACATCCTTTTGAACAAGTTTGATGTTGAACATTTTTCCATTTGAAGCTTGGAAATAGGAGTTATGGCCTTATACTTGAAATGACCTGTAATCTCCAAATGACCAAAATGCCCTTGACTTGTCAAAGCCATAACTTGAGTTCTACAAATCCTATCAAGGACTTCTAGTACTCTCTAGAAAGCTAAGAGGATAAGGAACAACATTCATGTTGACCAAAAGTACATAGGAATCATCCTTCTTGGGAAAACGTTTGATGCAAGTTGGGTGACTTTCAAGGCTTCAGATTCACATACCTCAGATGACCTGTAACTTGTCAAAGTCATAACTTGAATTCTACAAATCCTATCAAGGACTTCTAGTAATCAAATTAAAGCTAAGATCAAGCTCTACAACATTTATGTTGGGGGTAAGATGAGATGACAATCACATCTTGAGCTAAACTGCCTTGAAGATAGGGGTCAAACTAGGGGATTTTACACTGTCAAGCCTTAGAAACCCTAGCTTGAAACTTCTCAAACTCTTCAATCATGATGAGTTGACCTTGGAATCATCCTTATATCATCTCAATGTATCAATCCATTATCACATGGCCCTTGAATTAGGTCTCAACCCTCTCCAAATCATCAGTTGACCTAGGGTTGTCCCAGTCAAACCCTAATTATACCACTCATGGTTGGGTCTTCTTAATCTTGTACAATGACCTATCTAGGCCTCATGATGGCTTTCAAGACATCTCATAAGCTCTCTCAAGGCTTCAAGTCCACATTCTTGGCTCCAGAATCATCTGAGGAGCTCCCACAACTCTCAAGTTAGGAGGCACACATACTTAGTTTCAACCACTCACTCTGAGGATCTTTTAACTTCTCTGACAAGGATATCAACCCCTGAGCACTTGAATAAGCTTCTTGGCTAGCTTCATAGTCTTGTATAGCTCTTGATTGGTAATCATACCTCTTGATCTCCTGCATACATGTCAATGAAATGCAAATGGTAATGCTAATGTGAATGAAATGAAACATAAGCTAGGTAAAGAAATGTTGGTCATGTTTTGGGTGCAACAGCTGCCCCTATTCAAACGGCTTGAACCTGACTGGGTGAGGAGCGAACGACTCTCAAGCAATCAAGGTGCGAGACGGTTGAATATCGACAAACCCGGAAATTTGCCAACTGCACAAGTACACGGTACTCTGGTGGGAACAAATCTTCGAAAACTGAAATACTAGCTGCAGGGCAACTAGCTGGGGAATTGGTCACACGGTGACCGGTGATACATGGTAGATCATGCTGTCAGGCACCAAGATTCCTCGGGACCCATCCGGTTAACCATCAAGTTAATCATGCCATCGGGCATTCACAGAAATTTTCAGGCATCAGCCAGACTTCATCAGTAAGTCGGGAATGGAATTCTCAGTCAATCATGAACCAATTGGGGATATCCAGACTTCTGCCATCAGGCACTCCGCATCAGCTGAGAGAACTGCTTCGTCAATACGGTTAGACTTCAATCATCAAGTCTTCGAGGGAAGTTTCAACTTCGCTGTTCAGAAACCTGTTGGGGATGACACATCTCCGCTGGGGATTTTGGAGAACTATCAAGTAACTCTGCCTCGGGGATCCAGGAATCATTCTGGGTGAATCATCTCTGCTGAGGAAACCAAGAATCATCTTGAACAAATAACTTCGTGGGAACTTCAAGAATCGTCCTGAACCGATAACTCTGCAGGAGATTTCAGGAATCATCCTGAGCAAACACTCTGCCGGGGACCCTAAGCATCAACTTGAGCAACCAACTCTGGCGACTGCACTGGGGATTTTAAGAATCATCTTAAGCAAACGACCTTGCTGGGGAATCCAAGAATCATCTTGAGCAAACGACTATGCGGGGGAGCACCTGCAAAACAAGAACGGTAACGACCTAGCTCATGTTTAGTATGCATATGCCGCAATGCTCCACACGGTGGAAATGCTACGCGTTTATGATAAATGCTATGCAATCATGCGAAATGCTGCGATCCCGTCAGCAAAATAAATGCTGGAGGGAGAATCCTCCTGTCAAGGAGAAAGAAACGCTCTGGTGGGGGAAAGACTCATCCTGCCAAGGAGAAGAGGTCACGCCACTCTCAATCGGACTCCACATGGGGAAGCAAACTTCAGTCGACTGCTGCAGGGGAATGAAGCTCTACGAGAACCTGGTCCTGCTGAGGAAAGCGATGTCAATCGCGAAAATAAACAGTGCGGCCTTCGCGACTACTTCACTGGAGATAACGACTCCGGCGGGGAAATACAACATCAGTTATTCAACATTCTACTAGGGAAAACCAATCATGGCCCAAACTGCTTTCCAAGGACTCGGCTCTCTCGGGGAACTGCAAACTCGGCTAGGGAAGACGAAATCATCCTGACTTCGGGAGAGAATACGACTCTGTGGGGAATCTCAATTCCATCGGAGACTTCAGTCTTGAACTATCAATTGCTGCACACTTCAATGTATGACTCAGCTGGGGAGATGACATTCCTTCAGGATACATCTGATTGGGGAGAGAATCTTCTCTGCCTGGGGAGACTTATCAATGCCTACGATCTCCTGCTCGGACTCTATGGGGGAGAGGCTGCTGAACTTTGTTGGAGAAGAAGGAATCATCATGCTTGGGGACGCACACGGCGCACTGCCTGGAATATGCTATACCTGCAACAACACAAACAAACAGACAAGATGCCCTTCTCAAAGGGACCTATCAAGGTTATCATCTTGCAACAATGTTCAAGTAATTCATTGTTTCAACAATCAGTGGCCTAGACCAATAAGTTTATGTATGCGCATTTTATCAAAAACATCGGCGTTCTTTTTCGCAAACAAAACAGGTAAATGCTAAACAAACAAACATAATTGCTGAATAGTATACATTTTATTGATAACGAACCCCTGAATGGGTAAAAATGTTTTACAACAGATGCGAGCTCCTGGAATGAGGAAGCTGCGCAAAAAGTAAAAACAGAAATATACATCAGTATATACAAATGTCGGCAACGAGGCGTAGACGAACACCATGAGTTGATCCCTCTATGACCCACTCGACTTCGATACTTCTCCGAGGCTTCAGCTTCAGAAGAGATTGATTCAGATGAATGGCCCTCAGGTCCTCCAAACCACTAAACAATGAAAGTCCACACGCGGAACGCAGTCATTTGCTTTTTCAAATCCCTAATTTTTGCCTGAATCGCCCTTTCGGGTTTTTGATTCACCGGGATACCCTTTTTTGCCAAAGTCGCCCTTCCAGGTTTTCGACTTTGCTGGTGTACATTTTTTCAATTTATATCCCTAATTTTTTCCCGAACCTTTTTCCTTTTTTATGGTTCGCCGGGATGCCCCCTTTTTGCCTGGATATTCTTTTTCTTTCCAGCGGGTCATTTTTTAAGCAAAGTATTTTTTAACTGCGTCCGCGTTCACCGGGGATGCAAAATCTTCACCATCCATCGTGGATAACAACAAAGCTCCTCCCGAGAAGACCTTGCTGACGACGTACGGACCTTCGTAGCTGGGAGTCCACTTGCCCCGATGATCGGAGTGTGGAGGAAGAATCTTCTTCAGGACGAGATCACCCGTCTGAAAGCTTCTAGGACGCACCTTCTTATCATAAGCTTTCTTCATTCGACTCTGGTACAGATGACCATGCGCAATCGATGTTAACCTCTTCTCGTCCATCAGGCTGAGTTGGTTCAGTCGGTTCTTAATCCATTCTGCCTCGTCGAGTTTTACGTCAACCAAAACTCGTAAAGAAGGGATCTCTACTTCTAACGGTAGGACAGCCTCCATACCATACACTAAGGAGAAAGGAGTTGCCCCGGTTGATGTACACACCGTTGTACGATAACCGTGTAATGCGAATGGCAGCATATCGTGCCAATCTTTATAGGTCACAACCATCTTCTGTACAATCTTCTTAATGTTCTTATTGGCCGCTTCAACAGCGCCATTCATCTTCGGCCGATAAGGAGATGAGTTGTGGTGTTCAATCTTGAAACTCTGGCACAGCTCCTTCATCATCTTGTTATTCAGATTCGAACCATTATCGGTAATGATCCGCTCGGGAATTCCGTAACGACAGATGATATCCCTCTTTATGAATTTAGCCACCACCTGCTTGGTCACATTAGCATACGAGGCTGCCTCCACCCACTTGGTGAAGTAGTCGATAGCTACTAGAATGAAGCGATGACCGTTAGATGCGGTGGGCTCGATCTTGCCTATCATGTTGATGCCCCACATGGAGAACGGCCACGAGGAGGACATGACATTTAACGGGCACGGCGGCACATGAACTTTGTCAGCATAAATCTGACATTTATGACATCTCTTCGCGAATTTAAAGCAATCTGATTCCATCATCAGCCAGTAATATCCTGCTCTCAGGATCTTTCTCGTCATAGCATGCCCGCCGGCGTGCGTACCAAATGTGCCTTCATGGACTTCTTCCATGAGCATACTCGCCTCTTTCTCATCTACACATCTGAGTAGCACGAGATCGTGGTTTCTCTTATACAAAACTCCATCAGGATTGAGATAAAAATTTCCAGACAGCCTCCTCAGAGTCCTCTTATCCTGGGTTGATGCTCCCGCAGGATACTCCTTAGTCATAAGGAAAGTCTGGATATCATGGAACCATGGCTTGCCGTCAGCGGCTTCCTCGATCGCAAAGACGAATGCAGGTCTATCAAGACGAGAAAGGACAATTCTTGGAGCTTCATTCCAAAAATTGACTTTATACATCGAAGCCAACATGGCTAAGGCATCATCCATCTGATTTTCTGCTCTGGGTACATGATGGAGTTCCACTCGATCAAAGAATGGAAGTAGCCTTCGGGCATAGTTCATGTACGGCACCAAATTCGATTGACGAGTCTCCCACTCCCCTTTAATCTGGTTAATCACAAGTGCTGAGTCACTATACACATCTAAGTTCTTGATTCTCAAATCAATCGCTTCTTCTAGACCCATGATGCATGCTTCGTACTCCGCTTCATTATTGGTGACTGGAAACGTCAGTCTTGCAGTAAACGGGATGTGGGATCCGTGGGGAGTCGTGATGATCGCCCCGATACCACTTCCGTAAGAATTAACCGCCCCGTCAAATATCAATTTCCACTGGGATTTCCTATCTGGACCCTCATCGGGCAACGGTTCATCACAATATTTCGCTTTAAGAAACATGATATCCTCATCAAGGAATTCAAATTTCATCAGCTGATAGTCTTTGATCGGCTGTTCGGCAAGGTATTCAGACAATATGCTTCCCTTGATGGCCTTCTGGGAAACGTACTGAATGTCATATTCCGTCAACACCATTTGCCATCTAGCAATCCTGCCCGAAAGTGCCTGCTTTTCGAAGACGTACTTGATCGGATCCATCTTCGAAATTAGCATGGTGGTGTGATTGAGCATGTACTGTCGTAAATGTTTGGCAGCCCAGGCTAGTGCACAACACGTTTTCTCCAGCATCGAGTAACGAGATTCACAGTCTGTGAACTTTTTACTCAAGTAGTAAATGACATGCTCCTTTCTACCCGTCTCGTCGTGCTGAACGAGAACACACCCCATACTATTCTCAAGAACTGTCAAGTACATGATTAAAGGCCGTCCAGCCACTAGGGGTATCAAGATCGGAGGTTCCTGAAGATACTGCTTTATCTTGTCGAATGCCTTCTGGAAATCCTCGTTCCAGATAATCGCCTGATCTTTCTTTAAAAGCTTGAACATCGGTTCACACGTGGCCGTGAGCTGAGAGATAAACCTTGCAATGTAGTTTATTCTGCCCAAGAAACCACGAACTTCTTTTTCTGTTTTCGGCACTGGCATTTCTTGTATCGCTTTAATCTTCGCAGGATCAACCTCGATGCCTCTTTCACTCACGATAAACCCCAGTAACTTTCCGGACCGTACTCCGAAAGTACACTTGTTAGGATTCAGCCTCAACCTGAACTTCCTAAGCCTCTCAAAAAGCTTCAGCAAATTGACCAGATGTCCCTCCTCCATTTGGGACTTTGCGATCATGTCATCAACATAGACTTCAATCTCATGATGAATCATGTCATGAAACAAAGTAACCATTGCTCGTTGGTAGGTGGCCCCTGCGTTCTTCAGACCGAAAGGCATTACCTTATAGCAAAATGTTCCCCAGGGAGTGATAAACGTAGTTTTCTCCATGTCCTCCGGCGCCATCTTGATCTGGTTGTAACCGGAGAAGCCATCCATGAACGAAAACACGGAGAATTGAGTTGTATTGTCGACCAACACATCGATATGAGGCAGCGGGAAATCATCTTTAGGGCTCGCCCTGTTCAAATCCCGATAATTAACGCACATTCGTACCTTACCGTCCTTCTTCGGTACAGGCACTATGTTGGCGACCCACGGAGGGTAAGTAGTGACCGCTAAGAAGCCAGCATCAAGCTGCTTTTGCACTTCTTCTTTGATCTTAACGGCCATATTTGGTCTTGTCCTCCTAAGCTTCTGCTTAACGGGAGGACAATCTTCTTGCAGCGGCAAGTGGTGGACCACGATGTCAGTGTCAAGTCCGGGCATATCTTCGTATGACCAAGCAAAGACGTCACTATACTCTCTCAGCATCTCGACCAATCTCTGCTTGACATCACTCCGCAATGCAGCCCCTATCCTGACGTTTCTGAAGAGTTCTTCAGAACCCAGATTCACAATCTCGATCTCCTCTTCATGAGGCAGAATAACTTTCTCCTCTTGTTTCAACAAGCGGGCCAACTCTTCAGGAAGGTCTTTATCTTCATCAATCTCTTCTTCGGCTTGATAGATCGGGCAATCGAAGTCGAAGTGAGCCGTAGAAGGTCCAGAGTCGATGTCATCTGTTATGTGGATCCTGCAATAACAAGGGTTAAGCTTAAGACAAGGATATGCAGGTTAGCACAAACCCCATTGCCATTTTATTGTTTTTCAAAACAAATATAAAACAGGAATAACAGAGATCACAATATTTGAATACAAAGAAAAACGCCTTTTGATTTATTGATAAAATGCATGTACATAATCAAACAAGGCCCTGACAATAAAACCACTATGCCCCGGGTAGGACATAGGGTTGTACAATGATTGGAAAAAGTAAATCATTACTCTTCGCTTGTCATCTGGATGATATCCTTGACGGACCAGTGGTTGAGGCTCTCGCCTGGCTTGCTTGGCTGGATCCAAGAGTCTAAGTCACAGTCGTTGTCTCCGCCGTCTTCAGACACTGCATTGACGCTTTCAAATATCACCCCGCCACTGGTAAACTGGATCGGCCCTTTACCTCGCGACGCACTGCTAGAAGAGGAGGCTTCAGCCATAGGAGAATATCCCAACCCAAATTTGTCTTGCTTGTTAGGTATTTCTAGAATTCGCCCCTAGCCTGGGGTAGATCCGGCCTGGACAACGGCCCGGGCTTCCTTGAAGGAAGAGAGAGTCATCTCTGGCTTCTCAGTGACTACAGGAGCTACGTCCTTGACTTTAACAGCTTCGAACGCTTGGCATAGGGTTTCGTGGATTTCCCCATCCATCTCGACATACTTGAAGGACGACAAATGGCTCACCATTATGTCTTCCTCGCCACATACAGTCACGATGCTACCTCCGACAACATACTTGAGTTTCTGGTGCAACGTGGAGGTCACGGCTCCCGCCGAATGGATCCATGGCCGGCCTAAGAGACAGCTGTAGGCAGGCATGATGTCCATAATGTAAAAGATCGCGTTGAATGTTTCCGGCCCGACTTGGATTGGCAACGTCACCTCCCCGAAAACATGGCGTTTGGTTCTATCGAACGCTTTCACAACCAGATCACTGGGTGTGCAAATCACTCCACGAGTATCCAACTTCATTAATGCCTTCTTCGGAAGAACATTGAGTGACGAACCCGTGTCCACCAACACGTGCGACATAATCGTTCCCCTACACTCTATCGAGATGTGCAGAGCGCTATTGTGGTTCCTCCCCTTCGGCGTCAGCTCTAGGTCAGTGAACCCTAACCCATTTACAGCATTCACGTGGGCTACGACCTCTTCCAGCTGGTTTACCGATATTTCCTGCGGTACATATGCGGTGTTCAACACCTTCAGCAGTGCGTTGCGGTGTGCTTCGGAACACAGCAACAAGTTCAGGATGGAAATCTTCGAGGGTGTCTGATGGAGATGATCCACAATCTTGTAGTCACTCTTTTTAATCAACCTCATAAATTCTTCGGCGTCTTTAACGAGTAAGTCTTTTTCTATCCCACGAGGGATCTCTTCAACGACTTTACTTTTACCTTTATCAGTTGCATCAGCTCTGTCTGCTTTGTCTGCCACGACCTCAGGTGGTGCAAACACTCTTCCGCTGCGAGTAATTCCGCTAACACCCGCTAGGTTCTCCACAGACGACCCAAATGGTTCCAGTTCTAACTTCTGTCCGTTGCAGTAGACTTCAGCCCCATAATGCCATGGGACAGCGTTGGTGCTTTCGAAGGGTATCGGCCCAGCTTTGGCGATGGTAATTGTGGGCGGTTTGGGTGCAGAAATAGTTATCGTCTGACGAGGGATGGTGATGGTGGAAACCTCATCATCTTGCTCCAGCATTACCTCTCCCGATCTACTTTCGGCCCTTCGACTAAACTGTAAGATCCCTTCGGTCATCAGACTCTGGATCCCCTCTATCAACTGTTTACATCCACCAGGACTAGTCGCACAGCCCATACATAGTTCTCCACAACCTGGGAAGAAACCCCTTTTCATCAGCTTAGCCTTAACGAAGCTAAGCGGTGTCTTCAGATCTCTGACGTCAGTCAACAAATCTAAACTCTCGTCTTTAATAATGGCGTTTACTCCACCTCCCCTATGATTCGGCATGGGGTTCTTCGTGACGTTTGGCACATTATTTGAGAAGTTGATGATCTTAGCGTCCACCATGTCCTGCACCTTGTGCTTGAAGGCTTTGCAATTCTCTATTGTGTGGCCTGGTGCCCCTGAGTGAAACTCACAAGTTGCATTCGCGTCATAACCTGGCGGAGGTGCCCCTGTCAAGGGAGCCAAGGTCCTCTTCTGGATCAACTGTAGCTGAAGCAAAGTCTGCAATAGTTGAGCGTATGACATGGGCGGTGTCTCGAGGTGACGGCTCGACAGAGGTGCCCTATTCTGATACTTTCTGTACCCTTGTTGATTCGGTTGCTGCTGTTGTTGTTGTGGCTGTTAAACTGCCGGGATAGTTATACTGGCCACCTGTTGGTGAGGGCCTTTAACCTTCCTTCGAGCGTTGGACACGGCGCTCGTTTCTCCTTCCCGTCTTTTGCCACTATAAGGTTTCTTTCCTCCTCCTCCAGCTGAGGATGAATCACCTTGAATTTTCCCGAGCTTGATCCCATTTTCAATGTGCTCGCCCGTGATAATGAGATCTGAGAAGGTTCCAGACATACCGCTGACTAATTTCTCATAATAAACCCCTGGGAGGGTGGCTACGAACATCTGCACAAGCTCACGTTCAACCATCGGCGGCTGAACTCTGGCTGCCAATTCACGCCACCGCTGGGCGTATTCCTTGAACCCTTCATTGTTCCTTTGCGACAGATTCTGCAGCTGGACTCGGTTCGGGGCCAAGTCGCTATTGTATTGGTAGTGGTGCACAAATGCTTCAGCAAGGTCCTTCCACGTGCGCACACTGGTAGGCTCCAGACTCATGTACCATTCGAGGGAGGGCCCGGACAGACTGTCCTGAAAGAAGTGCATCAGCAACTTCTCGTCCTCAGAATGAGCTGACATTTTCCTGTAGTATGATCTCAGGTGGACGCGAGGGCAAGCGGTGCCCTTGTACTTTTCAAAGTCAGGTACCTTGAACTTGGGAGGCACCTTGAAATCAGCAATCAATCCCAACTTGGACATATCAACACCCAGGGTGTTCTGGTTCTCGATATTTCTCATCTTATCCTCGAGTGCCTTGAACCTTAGACGTGCTTCAGCAGTCAGCTCCCCTTCAGCACCTCTCTGAGAGAACACATCGTCCTGACGATCTTCTAACCATGGCTGAGGCCCAAGCAGATTTCCAACACCCAAAGCGCCGTTGCCCAGCCCAACATTGACATTAGCTTCAAAATTCCCATTACCGACGCCCGTCGTATTACCATTGAGTCCCATGTTAGCTATCACGTTGCTGTTGGCACTGCCATTCCCCCCGGTCACGGGGACGCCATTCTGAGGAGTTTCAACTGGCGGAGGGGTAGGCACGGTCCCACCATGGAGTACGCCATTGCTATCAACCCTTGAGATCAGAGGCTGAACCAAGGTTCTGAGTTGATCCTGGCCATTGGCGACCGCTTGCATGAGCTCCATGAAGCGGTTCATTCTTTCGCGGAGTTCTTGAACATCAGTTTGCACTTGCTCCATGATTCTGGTTTGATTTGCTCTGGTCGGATAGTGGTGAATAGGTCTCTGATCAATCCTGAAACAACCTGTCAACACAAAAGGGTTAGAAAAAAAAAACGACAAAGTGCTCGTTATGCAGATGCTTCATGCAAATGCAAACGCGTGTCTGTGTGTTGGGGAGATTTCCCCCGATCCTAGTGCCTGAGTGTCAGTGCTGATAATAAGAAGTCCGAATCCAGTCGTGGAAATAACATCTCATATATAAAGAAAGCCCATCAAGGCAGTACACAACATCAGTGAGTACAAGCAGAATCAATAGCATGACCTCGACCAACAAGCCTGGTGATGGTCAGCATACAACAATGATCAAACAAAAGGAATACAAATAGTCAAGCACGGCCACGGGCGCGAAACTCTTCTAACATCCCCTTCGTTTCTAGATGATCAGGCCGAGTGAGCAACCCTTCGACGAGTAACTCCCTCTGCATAATGGTATATTGAAGACCTTCGACCGAATCTTCCCATGCTCCTTCGCCGAAACAATCTTCTAGCTTCCGTTTCTTGGATTCAAACGTCAGTTTGCGCTCCTTCAGGTTAGCGAGAGCTTTGTTGAGCTGGCCTTCGGCGGCGTATCTGCGCACGGTTTCTTCATCAAACCTTTTCTCACTGGCCTTCACCTGGGCTTTCAGCTTGGAGATCTGTTGCATTAGCTTATCCTCCCGCTCCTTCCTGTTGGCCAGGGAGGCCTTCCAGTGCTGGTTAAACTTGGATATCCTCCGATATGCTTCGTCCAAGTGCTGCTTCTTCGTGGCCAGTACATCGTTGACAGCTTTGAAGTCTCGACCCAGGCGCTCACGCTCAGCTATCTGCTTAGTCAAGTCTGTCCCCAGCTGGTTCACCAGCTCTGTCTGCCTCTTGAAGGAATGAACGACTTCGTTTCTCTCGCTCCTGAGCTGCGCCAATTCTTTCTCCAGTTCTTCATTTGCCTTCTTCAATTCATCTCGTTCAGCTAACACCCGATTATGCTGCTGAACGGGCACGGTAGTAGGCTTTTCAATCACTGGAGGGCTTTCTGGCTTGGCAGGAGGAAACGGCGTCCCTATAGCATCTGCTCTGGCTCTGATCTAAGTCACATACAGAGCGTAGGCTTGGCTATTGCTTCTCCCCAACAATGGTTTTCCCCGCTTACTGATACCATTCCAAGCGTGCTGAAGCTTAAATAACAGGCCCCCCTCTAGAAGACCAGTGAGGTACAGAGATTCCTGCACCTCTTCATCCTTCGGCGGAACTCTCAAAGCATACGCGAACTGTCGGACCAGCAAAGACGGATTATAGTTTATACAGCCCTTCCTGCCTATCAAAGGCACGTTCGGAAACCCGCTGCAGCTGAAGATAATCTCGGTACCCAACCTATCTCTGTCAAACCAGTCAATGTCCTCCGCTGATAGACTCATCAAACGCTCGGACCACTCAGCTGTGGCTGCAAACGAAGCAAAGGGACCCCTCTTGGGTAGATGACTATCAAGCCATTTATAGAGTAGGGGCACACAACACGAGACATTCTTGCCCCTCCTGTTCTCGTTTTTGTAGTGGATGGAATGGTAGACATCTCCTATCAAGGTAGGGACTGGATTCCCTGAAGCAAAGACGCGAAATGCGTCGAAGTCTACAAAGTCGGGCCTATTGGGGAACAGAATGATGCCATATATGCACAGAGCGAGAATGGCGTTGAATACGACCCAACATCCGTCTTTGGCGCACTGCTGAGCCTTTCCCACTAAGAACTGCAAGGAGAAACCGGGAACCTTGTTCCAACTAGACAAAACCAACTCGGAGGCATCCAGATGAAGTGAAGGAGCTAGCCTAGCCAAATCAGGCTCAGCATCCATATGAACAAAGGGCATATGCCTCTTGATAAGCACACCTAACAAATCAGCATATTCCTCTAGTGTGGGCGCGAGAACAAAATCCTAGAAAGTAAAGCATCTCAACGGAGGGTCGTAGAACTGCAGCAGGGCGTGCAACCCATTCAACTCGAATGCAGAAGGTTTACGAACCAAACTGAGCAATTTGCCGTAAGATTTTCTGAACTCATCTCTCATAGAATCATCTTCTAAAGCAATCAAACCAGTCAGCTGAACCACATCAGGGGCGGGGAGCTTGTAAGCCACGGTCTTCCTCAGAGAACCCATAACAATATAATAGGAGGCAAGAAAACCTGGATCGGGGAAAACGGTACCTGCAACACAGACACACGTTAATGCAAATGAGTATGCAAAGCAATGTAAAATGCAATCATGCAGCAGGAGATCAAGGCAACTGTGCTGCGGAGATTCTGTATCAACAAAACCATGATGCCGCTCTGTCAGGAACAACCACTATCTCTGATAAGAAGAAAACCCTGGCATCGGACCACAAATCTGCTCTGTCAAGAACACCCATCTGATAATAAGGACCTCTGATACAGGACCAGAACTCTGCTCTATCAAGAACAAACATCTGATAATAAGGACCTCTGATACAGGACCAAAAATTCTGCTCTGTCAAGAACAAACATCTGATAATAAGGACCCCCGATACAGGACCACAACTCTGCTCTGTCAAGAACAAACATATATCTGCTGATGAGATCCTCAGATCCCAATCACAAACCTGCTCTATCAAGAACAAATACGCATCTCTGAATACAAGGTCCTCTGATGCAGGACCATAACTCTGCTCTGTCAAGAACAAACATGCCTCTGCAGATGAGATCCTCAGATCCCAACCATAAACCTGCTCTGTCAAGAACAAACACACATCTGCTAATGAGAACCTCCGGTACCAACAAAACTGATTCACTATCAAGAAAACCAGGTAGTCTGAAGGTCAAGGTTTCCTGCAACAAACCCAACCCTGCTCACAGGTATGGACCTAAACTGACACAAGTTCGGCATCCTATGCAGTCATCAGCGTCACAGACATTCAAGAGGGGTGATACGATACCCAGAAGGTGTGGCATCACCAGCTCATGAAGCGGCCTCACTCAGCTGAATCACAAATTATCGGTCCCCAGAGTCGACAATCCTCCAAACCAACAACCCCCTCAACCCAAAGGGTCAAAAAAGAATTCAACCGGGAGAACCTCGTCTGAGCGTGGATTTCATGAGACACTAGTGCCTGCCAAGCAAGCACGCGTCCGCTAATTTCCACAACTAATGCTATGTTCACTCAAGCCTGGGTCTGGCTTCTCACTCATCAGAATGCCCCTCCTACAACAGCATAGATAATCATATCATACTGAAAAATAAAGTGCGGGAAATAAAATGCGATAAATAAACACAACCCAACAAGTAATCATACAAGCGCTAGGATTGACTCTCGCAGGGGACGTCGGATCCCCAAACTGACTCGCATTCGGGACGTTGGATCCCAGGAAACTATCAAGTCCCCAGCAGAGTCGCCAGCTGTCGCTTCCGCGAAAATAAGGTGCCGGAAAAACAGAAGAGTCGCCACCTTTTGTTATTTATCCCTTAGAACGGGAAAGGAAACGATCGGAAAAACCTGACGAAAAGGTATAAGACAAGGTCATCGCAACCGTTGTCTGGGTTCGGGAGTCGGTTACACAAGGGGAAGGTATTAGCACCCCTCACGTCCATCGTACTCGATGGGATCCACGCTTGTGGTGTTTACTGGACGAGTTGGTTTACTATCTACCTATCAAGGCTGGCTTAAAAAGAAAAGAAAAATGACTCGACAAAGCGTCGCGCTTTATGCCTACGTATTCTCATCAGAGAATGAGAAATCAGAGTCAATGTAGTTCGACCTAACTACGGGTTATGGGGAAGGTGGCTCGCCAATACGTCAGTATTATGCCTACGTACTCTCAACAGGTCTGAGAGATCAGAGCTTACGTAGTTCGGGCTAATACGGATTACGGGGGTTCAGATTCATCTGTTTTATCGAGTAGGGTTAAACAGTAGTTCCAGCAGTTAGGGACAAAGCCTGTTTGCGGTGGCGTTGAAGTTTAACGACACTCTTTTCTTCAGAAAAGCTTTCCTTTGAATTATGGGCCCACGGGGCAAAAAAGGTTTGAAGTTTGTTTTCTGTTTTTTACGGAAGAAGTGTTTTTTATTGTGTTTGCAATTTCAATCGCACTAAAGACTATGACCTGAGAGTGAATGCGTTGCATGTCACCCAAAGGGTGCCATACTAAACATCCAGACTATGGGAAAGAAACTCTCCAACAATCCTTTCTCAGATAGCTTAAGGCTCGTAACGTACGGAGGAAATCATTCATGATTACTGTATCTTAAGCTGTTTTGAGATGAGAAGAGAACAGACTCAACTAAGGGAAGACTATCAAGTCCTACTGTTGTCATGCCAAGGATTCATCCTATGGTTGAGTTTTGAAACAGGGAACTCCTAGATGTTATCATGCATAGGTTTCAACCTTAAGTTCTATCATCATTTCCTTATCAAAGGAAATGAGAGTCCTAAGGGATCATGTCAATGATACACAGAAACAGATAAAGCATCAGCTTAACAGTAAATAGTAAACGACTGTAAAATGCATGCAATGCAAGTGAGGGAGGAAATGTGTGTGGGGCAGCAGCCTCCACAGGCTCATCTCAACCTCAAGCCAGATATGAATAACAGTAATCATACAGAGGAAGAAAACATAAAGTGCTATCAAGCAAAATACAGTAAACTGCAATCATACAGTAAAATGACATAAAGTGCTATCAAGCAAAATAAACCACATGGGCAAGGGAGCAGGGCTCTACCGAATACCCGCAAGCAAAGCCATACAGTAACAATACAAGCAGAGGGAGCAACTCAACCTCTAGTGCAATCATGCTCCTAGATTAAAGTCAGTCTAGATATGGACTTATTCTAATGCATCAAGCAAGTCAAACAAGGCACATCAACAATACAGAAAAGAACACAAACAAGAAAGCAGATCAACAACTCTCTCTCTCCCTTCCAAGCTTCAGCTCTTCTAACAGCAAACCAGTCTTCAGACTTCAATCACCTTTCAAGGCTATCACCTTCCCTGACAAGTATCAACTTGCTTCTCATAAGTGTCAACTTATTCTCTCTTCTCCAAGCTTCAGCTCCTCAGTCAATTCTACCTTCAGGCTTCACTCTTAACTACAAGTATCAACTTGATTCCTTCAGGCTCTCCAAGCTTCAATGTAAGTGTCAACTTATCTTTTATTCCTCAAGCCTCAGCTCTATACTTAATCTCAATTGAATCCTCTTCATAAGTGTCAACTTAGTCTTCAAGCTTCAGCTCTCTTTGCTTCACCAGTATCAACTTGGTCTTCTTCTTCTACAAGCTTCAGCTTCTCAGAGTAATCTCCAATCACTTAGAAGTGTCAACTTCATCCTTTAATTCTTTTTCAAGCCTCAGCTCTTCATTCAATCTCCATTGGGTCTTCAAGTATCAACTTGGTCTTCAAACTCTTCAAGCTTCAGCTGAAATGGCAATGCTCAAGGAACCATCCTCTTCCACACTCTTTAGTGAAGTCCTCATCTTCAAACTCAAGTCCAACATCTTTCAAGATACTCAAACCAGAAGACAATTGATCTAACAGGATGAGAGGAAATGATAAACAGCTTACTGACAACCAAAGAAAGCCTGTAAGGGTTCATCATTATGAGAGACTGGTTCCCTCAAAGTTCTACTTCCCAGATAAATCCACTCATCCCTCCAAGGGAGGGATGTGAATATCTGAGAAGGACTTTTAGTCATTGGGAGGAATGGAAGTACAAGATGCTTTCCATATTTGTGAAAGAAATCATTCTAATTCTAAGGCTCTCCCTATGGCTCCTATCTCCTAAATCTTCATCAGACACCTTCAGGCACAAGCAATTCCAAAGCTCCAAGCAACTTTAAGCAACTTCAAGCATCCTCACCTTGTCTTCAACTTGTCTTCAATCTCAACCAAAGGCAAACCAAGCACAAACCCTAATCTAAGGGGACTAAATGAGTTAAACTAGTTGAATTAGTAAGTTAGGATCACCTAAAACCTAGTACTAAAGTTAGTCCTAACTAAAATACTAAAACCAATTGTAAAATCCTACAAAAATAACTATGGGAACCTAGGTCAATCATGACTCTACCACATTAATTTTAGAGATCAAATCATCAAATTAGACCTAGAACTAAATCCTACATTATGGGGTACTAAACCTAAACCCTAAAAGGAAGCACCTAAATATCAACCTAGAAAGCACACCTATTTTCATCACAAAAAAGTGAGAAAAATTATATGGGATCATACATGTCTAACCTAATCACACACAAAAAATTAGGATCAAAATCATCACCACATGATCACACAAAATTCCACAAAACTAGGTATCAAACATAACCATTTTAATATCAATTAAAATATAAAATTCCCATAAAATCAGAAAATAAATGAAATGAAAATATTTGTTCTCTAAAAACTACTAGACTCAATCATGAGTAAAATGCAAAAAGAATGGGATTAATTGGATTAATTTTCAATTTTATATGATTTTTCCAAGAACCATGTATAAAATGAAAATTAAAAGAAAATCAATGGAAATTAATCACACGCGCGGTGCAAATAGAAATGAAACTCAGTTCAAACTATGGGTTGGGCCTTCAGGGGGGTGTGAATATCACTTATTTCACTAAGCCCAGCATCAGCTACTAAATGAAACGCAACGTTTCATTTATTCAGATCCTTCACAACTTAAAATCAAAACGTGGCCATTGGATCATGCTTTCAGTCAAAGTCCAACCCCCATCCAACGGTGCTAACATCATCTTCTGCCTTTTGAATGCCTGAACTTCGCGCCCAACTCCGGCCACCACCGGTGGTGCTCCGGTCGTCTTCCCCAACCCTAATTCTCTCTAGGATCCTCCATTGCAAATGGTCAACACATGAAACTTGGCCCAAATCTTGTCACGAATTCAACCATACCCTTAACTTCCTCTGAAACCTCAAGATTCACCATATCCAAACCTCAACCGAAAATGGTAATGCACCTATTTTGTCTCTAATTCTCAAATTAATGGTCTGAAATCAATCCTACACCATTCTACAATGCTTCTAACACCTTAATTCATCTTGATTCTACCTAAATCATGCTAGAGGAAGAAAGTTACCAACCTGAAAATCTTGGATGAACAGATGCACTAAACCTCCAATTTAAGCTCTCCAATGTTTCAGACACGATCAATGAACCCTCTCTTTGCTTCTGTATGCAAAAGAAACGGTTGAAAGCTCCTGAATCTTGAAACCTGATGGTGAGTTGCAGGTGGAGAAATTCAATTGCTCCTACACGATTCAGCCACAAATTCTCTTGGATTATGATTTGGAATCACTCCCTTGCATCCATGGAAGAAGTTTCAATCAAGAAAATGGATGGAAAGTGAAGAATTTGGTGAAACCGAATGCACTTGCAAGCTATGAAATTTCAATCTCAATCTATGCTCTCTCCTTCAATCATCACCAACCTCTATAATGGATCACCTCTACTCAATATATAGATGATGTTTGGATGATCTAGAACCCTCTAGATCCTTCTAATGAGAGTTTCCACTTCTCATGTCATGAGATTTTCAACCATGTATCATGATATGCACAACCCTGCAAACAGCTTGAAACCAACCTCAATCTCTTTCAATTTCTCCCCTAGTGACATTTTGGAAGGGTTTAGCTTGCCAAGGGCCTTGCTCATGCCTTGATTCTATGTTTTGCACATGTTACTTAATATGCAAGTAACCACTTTCCAAAGCAAGTCCACAAATTGAATCTCAACTCAAAAATGTGGCTAAACCAATGTTCTTAAAATGTTTTCTAGAGTCAAAATGATATATTACATGCCATGGTTTGGATGTGTAGGTTGAAAATATCAATTTCCAACTTTGATTCATTTAACTTATGCCCTTATTTTAGGTCATTTTTGCAACTTTGAGCTACAAGCCTTTCCAACATCTCATGACTACTTACTAGCCTTAAAACATCCTTTTGAACAAGTTTGATGTTGAACATTTTTCCATTTGAAGCTTGGAAATAGGAGTTATGGCCTTATACTTGAAATGACCTGTAATCTCCAAATGACCAAAATGCCCTTGACTTGTCAAAGCCATAACTTGAGTTCTACAAATCCTATCAAGGACTTCTAGTACTCTCTAGAAAGATAAGAGGATAAGTAACAACATTCATGTTGACCAAAAGTCCATAGGAATCATCCTTCTTGGGAAAAAGTTTGATGCAAGTTGGGTGACTTTCAAGGCCCCAGATTCACATACCTCAGATGACCTGTAACTTGTCAAAGTCTTAAATTGAGTTCTACAAATCCTATCAAGGACTTATAGTACTAAAATTAAAGCTAAGATCAAGCTCTACAACATTCATGTTGGGGGTAAGATGAGATGACAATCACATCTTGAGCTAAACTGCCTTGAAGATAGGGGTCAAACTAGGGGATTTTACACTGTCAAGCCTTAGAAACCCTAGCTTGAAACTTCTCAAACTCTTCAATCATGATGAGTTGACCTTGGAATCATCCTTATAGCATCTCAATGTATCAATCCATGATCACATGGCCCTTGAATTAGGTCTCAACCCTCTCCAAATCATCAGTTGACCTAGGGTTGACCCAGTCAAACCCTAATTATACCACTCATGGCTGGGTCTTCTTAATCTTGTACAATGACCTATCTAGGCCTCATGATGGCTTTCAAGACATCTCATAAGCTCTCTCAAGGCTTCAAGTCCACATTCTTGGCTCCAGAATCATCTGAGGAGCTCCCACAACTCTCAAGTTAGGAGGCACACATACTTGGTTTCAACCACTCACTCTGAGGATCTTTTAACTTCTCTGACAAGGATATCAACCCCTGAGCACTTGAATAAGCTTCTTGGCTAGCTTCATAGTCTTGTATAGCTCTTGATTGATAATCATACCTCTTGATCTCCTGCATACATGTCAATGATATGCAAATGGTAATGCTAATGTGAATGAAATGAAACATAAGCTAGGTAAAGAAATGTTGGTTAAATTTTGGGGTGCAACAGATCCACCTTGGTCCAATCACACAAGCTTTCCAACCGATTCTCCACCTACTGGGTAATCTTCTTTGTCTGCCTAATCCTCCCACAGACGCTAGTCAGAATTCAACAACAACATGGCACCCAGAAGTACCTACAAACCTCTCCAAAATCTTAATGAAGAACTCAGATTCCCATCTAACAGAACGATCCATCCTTACTGGTAAGTAACGAGTTACTCTTGTTAATCCATTCTTAACTATCCAAATCGAATCATATTCCATCAAATCTTCGGAAAATCCTGTCACAAGATCCATAGGGATACTATCCCATGCCACTCAGAAATATTCAACAGTTGTATCAGGTCCATTAGTTTCTGATAATCACACCTCGACCTTCAACAAGTCTAATCAACATACACAACTTCGACCACCTCCTTCTCCATCTATGGTCACTAAGACGATTCCTCAAATTCGGTCATATCCTCATAGTACCTGGATGAATACTCCATTTATCTCAACGTCCTCCTCCCAGGGTACTTTTATCTAATTTCCACTATTTGGAAACACAAACTTTATTACGACACTCATGGTACTATTTCCATCAATCCGAAGATCAGTTCTTCGACTTTTATCCATTAAATTCAATCATTATATTCAACTCAAATGAATTCTGACTCCTTCGGGTCTCATCGGAATACCAATAGTCAGTCTCAACATACATAGCTCAACTCCGTAAGAAGCCTCTTCACATACCAACCTCCTATTCCGAATTTGTTTTCTCAGTTCTAGTCCAATACTATCATCATCAATTATATACAGGAATTTGCCATTTGATATCTTAGCCACCACGTCGTCTCACCCAAATGGCAATTCAACCAAAACCATATTCCTTCAGAAGTCCCAATTATCTCCTCTGCCTCATATCCAACTTTTACAAATCAAACAAACAACTTAAGCTCTTAAGGTCAGCAATCATTTCAAATCTCAACTAAACAATTGAGGTCTCCAAACTCCGGCACAGACACACAACAACCAATTCCAAATTACTTGTCAGATAATTCCCTTATGTACTTTGAGTTTCCTTAAAGCATAACCAAAACTCGTTGATGTTGTATTTAACACATCTCTCAATCATATCCACCAAACATCACGAAACACAACAAATGGTTCTATCAGATTTGGCCAACTAATACACGAGTTATTGACATGGACGTTTCCTTAGAATCCATACAAAAATAGAATGGCCTCATATATCCCGTGAGCGCGATCCCGGCTGTGTAATCATAAAAACACGTTGCTTAATGGGTGCTTAGTAAAAGCATTCAATCCTCGTGCATTACTAAGGAATCACCGTGTTCAAACTTTTGTGGGTATTTAACTTCGGACCCTATATAGGAAAGGTGTTTTTATCACAAATGAGACACCATAGCTAAATGAAATGAGCATGTTCTTTAGAGTATAAATAATATTGAGCGACTTTCTTATTAGGTGACCATAAGATATTATACCAGACAATAAAGATAAACAACATTGAATTGCTTATCTAAGGGTGATAACATCTTAAAGTTTTATGGTATTCTTTGAAGATATCGGTAGTAAACTTGTGAGATATTTTAATTGTTATCTATATAAATCTCTATTTCCGGTTGCCACTAATGTTTCCCTTTCTCTTGCCCGAGCGCAATTGAGACCAGACCGTAGTTCTACTTCCCGTAGGTTCCCATACCTTCAAACCCGACATACTACGCCCGTTCTACCGCAAACAGGTAACACATAAGTCTCCGTCGAGCGAGCAGCATACACCTAACTGCTAGAATGTGTTGATATTTTTTACCTATTTTATACCTAAGTTCCATGAGCACAAACTTATCACAGCGATTTCTTGATATGTCGTCATAGTGATTTTTCTCTAATCAAAGGAAGTGCCCTAACTAGGAGAGAAAATGAACGGAATTACGCCCGGTTCATGGATATTTTTAAACAATTGCAAATCAATATTCCATTCGCCGAAGCTTTGGAACAAATGCCAAAGTATGCCAAATTCATGAAGGACATACTTACAAAGAAGCGGAGGTATACGGAACCGGAAACAATAGTGCTTGATGCGAGTTGTATTTTCCTACAATATCGGCCTAGGAGAGACCCTTTTGTATTACTTCCATAATGCAGCTAGCATGTTGCATTATGTTGATGTATTTGGTGTCTATGACCTTGAGAACCATATCCGTCAACATAGGAACTATTCCGTGAGTGGGTTTTTTGGGTAAAAAAATCTAGAACTATCCTAAATTTTACCTATTAAGAGGGTTGGGAGATACTTGTGATAACCTGGATCCAACGTCTTTGCATTCATAATCATTTACATATACATCATGACTTACAAAAAACTTTTATTTTCAGGGAAGCATTTGTATTCACAAGTTAACATACATTCACAATGGCCACGAGTTCAAGAAAGAGAAAGACTCTCCAGTTGAAGGCATTCAAGCCAGATGTCAGTGTAGTGATGAACTGTTTGAAAGAAGTACCTCATATCTTTAAGAAGACTTTGGTGGGAAGGTTTGGCCCGGTTATTGATCTTTTTGCAGTTGAATTTCAAATCCCTGCCATCACAACCTTGACACAATTCTATGATCCATAAATGAGGAGCTTTTTATTCCAAGATTTCTACTTGACCCTTGCTATTGCGGAGTTTGAAGGGTTCTTGGGTTTCCCAGTGAAGGGTAGGGCACCCTATACCATGATTGGCCAGACCCCCAAGGTAGAAGAATTAGCTGATGCTCTCCAAATCTCTATTTCAATGAATACGTTTCTTTGATAGGGTAGAGTTTCATCATGTGCCTTCTGATGTTATGGTGAAATGGTGTAGTTGAATCATATTGGAATATTCCTATAAGAATTTGCTCTTCTTCCAGTGAATATACAGTTATGATATCTAGAAGGTATATGAAAGAGCCTTTAAGCTAGGAGACAACAATTTTCCCAGATGCATGGTACCTATCTCGACTTACTCAAGGGCTTTTTTATAAGGTGCTTGTACTTTACCATAACATTTTATATAATAAGTATTAAATATCCCTTATGTTGTAAACCCCTTGCTATATGGGTTGAATTGGAAATGGTGAACATATATAACAGGCTTGTATTTCTTTAGGGAATGCCCACAAATGGATTTACCAGGTTAGACATAAAAGAATAAGGGTCAACATGATAAATAGACACAATGGTTTGTGTTGCAAGTTTACTTTAAGGATGACATTGTGAGAGAATCTCCTTAATATATCTAAACGGTATGAACTTAATGGGTTATATGGAAATCCCTAATTAAAAGTAACTTGCAACACAAACCAAACAAGTGTGTGACCTATAAAATTGAAACTAGCATCCTAAACATGTCAAGAATGTGAGTCAAGAAGCATAGGATGCATATGGGATCCATAAGAGTCATTTTCCAAAGGAACTAGGTCAACCAGTTTATACGAACTTCAACTAGCGTGACTTGACTTGCAAGGTTCACCAAAAATAGAAGAATTGTTCAATAAATCTCAAATAAAATGCACAAAGCACCTAAACATGTTGGCAACCAGAGGCCAAAACATCCAAACCAAATTCCAATCAAGGCATCACCAAATGATTTGATCAACTAGGGTGTTCCACCTTATAGAATCATTATCGAGGGTCCAACAAAAGCAACACAAAGTCAAACAAAAATAAATCAAACATGGACCAAAATCAGCCTCAAAGGAACCTCAATCCATCATCAAAATGGAGAAGAAACCCTACTCATTGGTGATTGAAAATGGTCCACAAAGCAAGCATGATCAAATGAAAACAATATTAAAAACACTTCCAATTGAAAAATTAAAATAAAATTGAAAAATAAAAGAAAATCAAAATTAAAAACTATGAAAAATTAATTAAGACTTTAAAGTGTTTGAAAATATTTTTTGTTGAATCTCTTCATATTTAAGTTGATGAGTATTCAAAAAGGTGAATGTGAAGGTGATGGTATAATAGGTTCATGAAGAGTTTGATCAGATGTTAATACCTCTTTTACAGTTTCCAGAATGCATAAAATCGGGAAATTAGGGTTTTGAAAGGGGCAAGACCATAACTCCCTAACCACACTATATGTCAAACTTGAGAAACCAATCAGTTTGAATTCAGAAGTTTTTCAGATTGTGAACTCAAATGGAATATAAGGCTTCATATTACAGGACTTATATATTTTGCATTAGTGTTATCCTCTTTAATAACTTATGTGCGAAGGAGATTGCCCCTTGAACGGAGGCCCCGACGGGGGTCGTGCTCACGGGAGGTTTAGCATATATGGAAGGGTTACTGTTATGTCTTTCATATGAAGTCCTTAAATTGCTAACAAGATAAACCATACATAATTCGTTAAAATTTAATGGATGATTTGTCTAAAAGGGCCGCCAATACAAAATCTAATTACACTTCTCTTAAATTCTATTAAAAAAGAAAGATAGAGTCCTTAATATTGACCTTTAGTCCATTTACTCAAATTCTACACCAACTATGAACTTTTGTAAGGGAGTATATGCAAAAAGGGTCCAATTGCAGAATTTATCCCAGAGAAATAATGAATGCTTCAAAGAATACGCCCAGAGATGGCGAGAACTAGCAGCTAGAGTACAACCTCCCATGGTGGAGAGGGAGCTGATAGACATGTTTGTTGCTACACTACCAGGGGCAAGACGTTTAAATTGATTTTCTACTAAGTGAGGTTATTTATAAGTCAAACTGGTTAAACTGAGGTTAGAGGAACATGAGTGGAGCCAAGGTCTACCCATCCAGGACTTTTCACATTCATAAGAAAACCTTCCCCCAGTATGCAACATAATGAATTTAAATAAATATAGTATGAAGATACATAATGAATCACCTTCAATGCTATACCTAAAGAATAAAAGCACACTGATTTAATACTTAGGTGTTATCCAGTAAGTAAAACAGAACCAGATTACATATCAAATTGGTGACAATTGCTTTAAATGAATCAAAGTTCATAAAGAATAAAACAATATATATGGATTTCAACAGCCATCCTTCCAAAGTTAATTCTGACCTTATTTGTAATAATTTGATCATAACTATTGGTAAGTCATATGGAGCAAAATTTAGAGTACTTGACAGTTCTTGAGAATAGTATGGGATGTGTTCTCGGTCAGCATGACGAGACGGGCAGAAAGGAGCATGCCATTTATTACTTGAGTAAAAAGTTCATAGATTGTGAATCCCGTTACTCAATGCTGGAGAAAACGTGTTGTGCACTCGCGTGGGCTGCCAAACGTTTACGACAGTATATGCTCAATCACACAACCATGCTAATTTCGAATATGGATCCAATCAAGTACGTCTTCAAGAAGCAAGCGCTTTCGGGCAGGATTACCAGATGGCAAATGGTGTTGACGGAATATGACATTCAGTACGTTTCCCAGAAGGCATTTAACATAAGAAGAGATAAAAGTTTAGTAAAATAAGGCAACTCTATGTTATTTTTTATTGAGATAACATAAACATTAAAATAATTTTAAAACTTTTTAATAAAATGGAGAAAACGGACTACTTGTGGGATATTCGTTTATATTTAATGGGTAAGAGATTTTGTTATGTTTAAGCTAAAAGAACTTTATAAAATTGTAGTTCTAATATAAAATTTTAGTTCTAATTGCAAGATCCAATCTTACATTTTATCTGGGTTTAACGGACTCATTTTATAAGTTAGTCCATTTTGATGACACTATATTTGATCCATGCGAGCAGGTTGTTTAAGTTGGATCAACAGGTTGGATGAATGAAATTGGCCTACATAAGAGGTATTTTTAGTGAGGTTTTTCGATCAAACTTATTATTATATTTGCTATTAGTAGTATTAGATTATGTCTACAACAATTAAAATTGAACTTGGGTGAGAAAATGAGAATTCAACATTCTTGAAAGGGAGGTTGAATAGAACTTTTTTTAAAAATTTAATTGATTTAAAAACTATTTATTTCAAAAATCAAAGTTCGAAAATTATTTGTTCCTCTTTTTTTTTTTTAAATCTTCTTCTTTTAAACTAGAATCACTTTCATAATAAACTTTGATTTTGTCAAGTATATTTTCAAATTTTATTTTCTTAATAAATAATAATCAATTTTAAGCATACTTAAACTATTTTCAAAAAGATTTTAAAAAATATACTTAACTCATTCAAATCATTTTGTGCTTTTTGTGTCTTTTGTGCACTTTTCCTTTTAAAATTTTTCATAAAGTTTAGACATGAGTCATTTATGGTTGAGGTGTGATCCTCCTATCTTCATAGTATTGTTTGAAATAAGTTGTTTTTTTCCACCTTAGAGAGTTAGTGGCATACTTGTCGATATTATCCAAGTTGGAGTCCTTCTCATGGTGATACAAAGGTCCATTTTCACATACTTGTGGGTGATTAGTTAAAGTTTTCTCCTTAAAATAACAAGTTGTCTTTACATTTAAAATGAATCATAACACACCATTTTGTTATTTTTACCATAAACTACGAGATTTTGATCCTTCATTACACTTTGTGGGTACGTAGGCACGAGGCTCAAGAAGTCTTGTCAAACACAAAAATATTAAAAAAACACTTCTCTTCTCTTCTCACTTCACCAATCTTTTGCAAACAACATTTTTAAGCCAAACGTTAGATTTTCAAATAGGTTCCTATAGAGTACTGTAGACGTTTTGAGTGTTAATATTTTCCCTTTGCGTAACCAACCCCCTTACTTTGTCTCTATTTTTATTAGTTTTTTTATAAAAAAAACTTCTTTAGGTTTTGTTCGCTCTTCTCCCTTTCCTTTGGAAAAATAAAAGTGTGATGGCGACTCTTGTTTTACGAGTTAAGTTAATCAATAACTTAATCTTAAATTTTCCCGCTACAAAAAAGTGACGACTCTGCTAGGGAGTAGTCCCTAATGGGTTAAGCATATGTTTATTTATCTGTGTTTGTATTATATTTGTTGTTTGTTGTTTTGCTTTTCTGGTGCTTGGTGTCGCTATGCAAAAAATAACACAGAGTCGTCATCGAACTTTAGTTATCCCAACGGGGAAAGGAAAACATCGAGAAAAACTCATATGAGAATGAACATGGTCTCTCAACCAAATTCGATTTTGGGAGTCGATTACGCAAGATGAAGGTGTTAGCACCCCTCACGTCTGTTGTACTCAATGGGATCAACTCTTGTTGTTCTAATCAAAGGGTGTGTATATCTAAAGACTTACTGGGTTCGAGAATGAATTACTTGGGAAAAAGAAAAAAGTTTTTATTATTGAGTTCGTTCGAGTTTTGCAACTTAATGCCTACGTATCCCAGAGGAAATTAGAACTCCGTAGTTCTTGTTGAAAAAGTTGATTTGTTGTGTGTTTTTTTATAGATGATGTTAAGTTCACATTCTAGCAGTTAGGGACGTTGCCTGTTTGTGATAGAATGAAAATATCATGCTCTTTTTGAAATGGTTTTAAAGGGAAAATCCCGGAGGCAAAATGGTTTTGAATTTGTGAAGTGTTTTGTTAGAAGATTAAAAAAGTGGTTTGAGATACGTATCACACTAAAGTCTATGAAAATTGAAGCGAGTATGTCATACAAATGAGTCAAATGTCTCATGTACAATGTAACCTAAGAAGAGGTAAGTGTTGTACCCTAAAATTTGCCCAACCTTTTTCTTTACTTGGCTTATGTTTCATTTTATTTTTCTAGCATTTGCATATGCATAGCATTGTTCTTTTTCAGGGGATCAAGAGAGGTGTAATTAGAATTGATGATATTCCGTGCGACGTGAGGATGGTAGCAAATTTGTTTTACCTCATAAGAAAAGGATATGTGTATGGTTCAAGGGCCTTATATGTGGCTTTCCCTTTGGTAGGTAGCAGAATTAGGGATATTTGTTTTTTAATATTTGTTAAGCATCTAAGCATTAAATTAATAAACTCCGCTCATGGTTTATACACTGTTTAATATAAACACATTATTTATGGTATAAAAGATATTTCTGAGTAGATTTAGCAATTGCGACATATACTGGGCGCAACATGTGGTAATTATATCGAGAATTAACTAATTGGACAGGTTATTGATGTGTTGATCCCTAACTTTTATTTGTCAGAACATAAGAACTCCAAATTTATAAAGTTCCCGTTACTTTATATGTGGGGACTATAGGGCAGCCTAATCCAATTGCTTTTATGTGTTGCAACTGATAAGAGATGCTGATAAGTTACCCTTGCATTTTTCAATCCAAAAGGCATGACTTTATAGCAAAAAGTCCCTCACGGCGTGATAAAGGTTGTTTTCTCCATGTCTTCTGGGGCCATCTTGATTTGGTTATACCCAGAGAAGCCATCCATGAAGGAAAGCATAGAATGTTGAGCAGCATTATCGACTAACACATCAATGTGGGGGAGCGGGAAATCGTCTCTCGGGCTCGCTCTGTTCAAATCTCTGTAATCAACACACATCCTGACCTTTCCACCCTTTTTAGGTACAGGAACGATGTTAGCGACCCACGGAGGATAGTTTGTAACAGCAAGAAAACCGACGTCCAACTGCTTCTGGACCTCTTCCTTAATCTTAACTGCCATATCCGGTCTAGTTCTTCTCAATTTCTGCTTTACAGGTGAACATTCCTCCCGAAGGGGTAAACGATGCACCACGATGTCAGTATCCAATTCTGGAATGTCCTCATATGACCAAGCGAAGACGTCTCTGAGCTCTTGAAGCATCTCTACCAGTATTCTCTTGACATCATCTTATAAAGCAGCCCCAATTCTGATCTCTTCCTTATCTTCTTCTGTACCCAGGTTGACGACTTCAATATCTTCTTGATGAGGCAGAATGACCCTCTCTTCTTGTCTCAGCAGTCTAGAAAGCTCTTCAGGCAGGTCCTCGTCTTCATTAATCTCTTCTTCAGCTTGAAAAATTGGATGGTCAAAGTCATACCGAGTCATAGACGAATCTGAAGCGGTGGCATCTGGAATGTGAAATCTGTATGATTGATGTTTATGATTAAAATGATATACAAACAAGCACAAACCACATTGCCATTTTATTGTCAAAAATAAAAGCATAAAAACAGGGATAAAAATATTTGAATGCATAAAGACGCCTTTTGATTAATGATAAAAACAGAGTTCAAACATAAACAAATAAGGGCTCTTCAAATGAAAACCACTACGTCCTGGGCAGAACACAGGGCCACACATAATCAAAACAAATAAATTACTCTTCAAAGGACACTTGGACGACTTCCTCGATGGTTCAATTGCACAAGCTTTGGCCAGGAACACACGGATGAATCCATGTGCCCATATCACAGTCACGGTCTCCTTCATCTTTAGATACAACATTGATTCTGTCAAAGATGACCCCACCGCTAGTAAACTGCACCGATCCTCTATATCTCGGAGCACTCTGTGAGGAGGAAGATGACGGGTTGTATCCCAATCCAAATATGTCCTGCTTGTTGGGAATACTGAGCACTTGGCCCCATCCTTGTGAAGAACCAGACTCCACCACATCTCGAGCTTCTTTGAAAGAAGACATAGAAATCTCTGGGATTCTATCCTCAACTGGAGGCTTCTCTTTAATCTAAACAGCTTCGAACGCTTGACACAGGGTTTCGTGGATCTCTTCATCCACCTCTACATATTTAAAGGATGGCAGGTGACTCACCATGATATCCTCTTCACTGCACACCGTGACAATCCTTCCTTCAACCATGTACTTAAACTTCTGATGCAAGGTCGAAGTAACTGCTCCTGCAGAATGAATCCAGGGTCGACCGACCAGACAACTGTACGCGGGATGAATGTCCATAATGTAGAAAACAACATTGAAAATCTTTGAACCTACTTGAATAGGGAGGGTAACTTCACCAAAAACCGATCTTCTTGTTCCATCAAACGCTCTCATAACAAGATCGCTAGGGTTATTGATATTCTCATCAAAATCGTTTACTTTAATGAATTATATGTCCTTACTTTATAAGTTACAAAATCAATCTAGCCACAAAATTGTACACCTACAGTAATATTAATTCAACATAGAAAATCTTCAATGCTGAAATTTATATTCATAATGACTTTAGTTCCAATATATAACTTTTAATTTGCATCAGGTATTATAAGATTTGTTATGAACCCCTATAAACTTTAATGATTTCATATCCATGATCTGAAGTAATAAAATGTTATTCACTAATACCAGGTCTCTTCACATTAGACATTAGTTTGTATAATTTACTTTTATTTGCTGGGCTTGATCCACGACTCCATGTCACAGTCGCTATCGCCTTCTTCACTGTCAGACACAGCGTTGATCTGCTCAAAACTGACTCCTCTCGGAGTAAACACAATCGGCCCTTTAAATCCCGGCTTGCTTTGGTTCTTACAATGTCTTAATTGGCTTATCTCTAAAGGCTTATTTATAACTGCCTCATTGATGAATGGTGCAGTATCTCAGTTTACAAAAGTCAAGAATAGGCGTCAAATATATTAGGGGGTATTCCAACCCTAAACCGAAAATCATTTAGGAATGGTTTCATTAACTTCCTTACCTGATTCAAAAAACACATCTGTTATTATAAAAATCCATGGATGTTTAGGACAATAAATTCATGTTATTTTGGACAAAAACTCTTTAAGTCCAAAATATTCGACAAATTTTATAGGTGCACATATAACAGCGAATTTAACATGGAGAATCAATCCAATACGTTGACTGATTAAACCCGATTAATACCTCAGAGAATATTTCTATAGGATAAAGAAACGAAGTTAATAATGTAATTTGAACCAAAACTAATGTACCAATATTCAATCACAAGAAATATAAAGTTGTGATTGAAGATGACCAAAGTCCATTAAAATTTACTCATACATATTTCTTTTAAGGAGAATGCTCTTTTATGCCCATACCTCTAGAAACTCAAAGATTTCATAGGTACAACGTCTTGAGATCACCGAGAGAAGATGGGTTCTTGATAGTGGCTACTCAAGACACATGACAGGAGACATATCTCTCTTCATCGACTTCGTGGCAAAGAAGAAGGGATATGTAATCTATGGAGACAACAACCGTGGTGCAATACTTGGAAAAGGTAGTGTAGGTAATCCCTCTTCCACTACTATCTATGATGTATCGTTTTCAAAAGATTGTTGTCTAATTGTGCATAATGATGAGATGAAGAGTGTGTTTAATGGTCTAAGAGTAAACAATGTCTATATGCTGGATTTGAATGAAGTATCTTTGACTAGTGATAAATGTCTCATAAAAATGAGTGAAGACTCATGGTTATGGTATAGTTTTTCAGACCTGAGTCCAACCCATATAGTTCCACATGTTAGGCAATGAATTTAGAGTCTTGCCACTACTTAGCAATTGCGACATTTTGAGCTTAAATAACTTAAATTATGAACAATGGGCTTCACAACAGTTCTATTATGTCTATAAATGGGTAGATGAATAACAGCAAGTCAATTATACATAAGCCAAGTGGGCAAATATTGATTCTATAATATATCGACCATTAAGTATAAGTTATGATGAGTCAATTTCCTCTGAGGATTTGAGCACAAATAACTATGAAGTTGGAAATCTGAGGGATAGACTAAGTTGAGGTAAAATCATATCACCGCCAACCAGTGAAAGATATTTAAATAGGGGCAACTGTCATACCCCAAATTTTGACCCCTTCGATCTTCATCATCATTTTAAGAGCATGTTCGCATGTTTATCTAACCTTAACCCTTTTCAAGTGGTATTTGTCAAGTTACAGGAGGATCAGGGTTTTGTACAGCCGAAATCGAGATTTCGAGAGTTGACCAGTCAATGTTTTAGATTGGTTTTCTTTGAGATTGGGTCTCCATATCATCAAGAATATTCTATTGGATCAAGCATGAATCCAATTTGAGGTTGTTACCCAGGAATCAAAAGCAGTGAAGTTCAGGATACCCGATTAGGGTTTTCGAGCAAAAAAAGTCAATTGTGGTTTGACTTTTGATTTAAAAGGTGTTGCAATGGCAGGATCATGGTCCATAGTGTTCATATTTCTTGTTAAAGTCCACTCAAGAAGTTTCAAAGCCTCAAAAGGTCCAGAGCATCAACAACCGACTCGATAGCCACTGATCGATCGTTCGGTTGACCGAAAAGTCAACTCTTCACTCATAAGGAATCTGACCTCAAGATGTGAATAAAAAATGTTCCTAATGACATATTTCATCTACCCATAAAATTTCATGACAATTAGATCAAGGTTTGAGGAGTAATCGCAAAAGTCAGGAATTAGGGTTTTGAAAGGGGCAAGACCATAACTCCTTAACCACACATCCAATTGAGTTGGTTCAAAGCTCATTGGAAATCTCTTGACAAGTCCTACAAAAGTCCCAAAGTGGTCCATGATCAGAAAATGCATAGATTTGGAGTTATGGTCAAATTCATTACAAGAGGGGAAAATAACTTAGACAAATTTCACTTTTAGGCTTGTTTTTTCAGCAAATTTGAGAGGCATTTTGGCCAAGTTCCTTTGGGAATCTGAAATTCATGAAAACATGAAAGTTTTAGAGCTACATGAGGGCTTTCCAAATTGTGGTAGAACTCCTCCATAGCCATTATGAGCTGAGAGTTATGAATTTGGCAAGATGAGCTTTTAACACTTGAGTCCCACATTGACAATTCTTCACAAATTCAAATTTTAACAACTTGGGCCATCCCCAACCATTGGATCATGTTTTATTCTTATAAATTGAGGCCTAGATGAAGAGAAAACCAGAAGAAAGAAGGAATTGATGGACTTGGCAACTTGGAGGCAAGTTGACAATATAATATTCATAAAATTGGAAAGAGAAACTTTTGCCACTTGCAGCTGCAGTTCCCTATTTGCCTAGCCACTCTAATCACCTCATGTCATTCATTTCCACTTGAACAATTCATCAGTTGAGGCAAGGCTTTGAAGCTTGCAGCTGTACCAAACCCCAAGCCAATGGTTTCCTTTTCAAAATCCCTCCAAAATGCCAAGTTTACAAATCTGCCCTCACCTTGCATTCTCCTATAAATAGGGGCTCCCTCTATGTCATTTGAACACAGAGCAATCTCCAAAACTAGAAAAAAAACAACAGCTCTCAATTCCCTCTCATTTCCCTAAGAATCTCAAATTTTCAAACTTCCATTTTTCACCAAAAAGCTGTCTTGAGCAAAACTCTGCTCAAGATAAGTTCTACCCTCTCCAAGTCCCTTAAAACCATCTACACAACCTCTAAGCATTGTGTAGAAGGTGCCCATACATTCAAACCACTCAAAAATCTCAATTTCACAAAAGTCAACTTTCACACCAAGCAAGTTTGACCACTATACTCAAAATCTGCCAAATCCTTGTCTATGCCATTCTTGCTATTCTAACCATCCATACACCTCACATATGTCATATTGCAACTATCCAAAGCATTGAAAACCAGTGGTGAAGTGATAACACGAAATCATATAGATATTTTTATGCATAATTCAACTAAAGTCTAACCGTTTTCGATCCGATTTCGGGTTATTTCCGTGTATTTGTCTGATGTTTTGCAGGTATTCAACGATCACGTCTAAACAAGGCAACATGAAGAAAAGAAGCAATCTCAGATGAAATATGGACGAAAAAGGAGTGAAAACACAATGAAAAGCGCAGCAAGCTGTTTTTGCTGATGTGACGACCGTCACAGCTTCATGACGACCGTCACACGGGTGACGACCGTCACACCTTGTGACGACCGTCATGCAGGCAAAAACGCCCCACTCAGATTACACGTCAAAGAATCAGTTCCAATTCCCACAGAGTGGACCACTACTCCCTAAATTATCTGCCTCAAGGTCCATCATCTTCAGTGATAACCGTTGGGATTCCACTTCTATAAAAAGGGAAGCAGGGGACTTCAGAAAGTGTGTTGCATTCATACCACGAAGTGCTGCCGAATTTACTTTCCAGAGCATATTTTCCAGCAATATTCTTATTTGTTTCTCTTTACCTTTCCTGTATTGCATTTTCCATTCTTCTATAACTTCTATTTTATTGTACGATCAAATTGGCATTAAAGACCAGAATCCTGCCAACATCTGTGGAGGATCTGCCCAAAGGCCAATTGGCATATTTACAGGTTTCTCATTTCAATCGATTTCAGTTTTATTATAATGCAAATCATTATTTATTATTTTTATTTATATTTTATCTTTCCCAAATCCATGTCTAGCTAAACTTAGGTAATCGATATGTAGTAATAATTCGAATGAGATTTGATAACAACTGGTTGAAAAACTTTCTTTTCAAAAAAGTAATTTATGGTCTGAGTGTTTAAAATTGATTCACTGAATAAACTTCGTCGCGAAAGCGAGAACTTATTTAAAAGTAGTTTTGCCACGAAAGTGGGAAATTAATTAAGATACGAACCAACAAGCGAAAGTTGCGGTAAGGTCAGATAGTAAACACTAGTCATTCATTTTAATAACAGCGAAAGCACTTTAAAATGAATTAGAACTTAGAGATTTCCAAAAAATAATTTTAACCCCGAACGGGATACGAAAGTGTACGTTTGGCCCTTAGGATTATGATTAGCGTCAATAACCATTGTGAGGCGAGAGTCTTCAAATCACCATTTTCTGCTTAAATAAACTTTGAAAATTATTTCGTACACCAGTAACTTATCAAATCCCTGAAGAACACAATTACTACGTATCGATTTAATCATTTATAAACTAAATAGTACTCTTAGTTCCCTTTTAGTGACAATCTCATTCCCTTAAATATATTCTACCTAGATAAATATAGTAACTCCCGAGAACAGTTTTTGTTTTGAGATGTATGTGTATTGTTTGTTTTGATGTAAACCTCACTGCTTGCAATAATACCCCTGCTGCTACATCAGTACACCAAAACTGTTTCACATTTCAACAACATACTCAAATTTGGCTTCAGCTGCTGTGAGTTTGATTTCAATGCATGATCACTTTCCTTGTTATATTTATGATGTGTGTATGTTATTATCTTGGTTTAAAACCTCACAATTTGAAAAAGACACTACCTGCTGCCACAATTTTGTTGCCAAGACAGATTTTTCCATTTTTCACCATAACATACCTTTTTTCATTTCAACAGTCCTATGTTTGTTTTGTGAGTTAAAACTCATTCCTTGTCATGATAATGGTGTGTATACTTGGTTTACATGATTTATTCTTGCTTGTTTTCATAATTCCATTTCCAATTGCAATTTCATGCTAGAATGTGCCTTGATCATGCCAAATTGTTGTTATGTGTGTATATGCTTATGTTTTGAGTTGTAACCCACTTATATTCATGAGTTTAAGGTATGTGGATGATTGAATTGATCTATGTGTGCCTGTTTTCCTATTTCACCTTCCAACTGCTCTTTTTCAAACCAAAATCACCATGAACATACCAAGATTCTTGATTGCTTGCAAAATGCCTAATCTTTGAGTTGTAACTCACTTATATACTTGATTCCAATGTGTGTTGATGGTTGGTTTTATCAATGACTGCTTGCTTTCTCATTTCACCATCAAATTGCATCTTTGAACTAATTTACCATGACCATATGCCAATATCTTTCTTGCTTGCCATGTGCATCTTTTCTGAGTTGTAACTCACTCTTATTTACATTTATGGTGTGTGTGTGTGTATTGTTTGTTAACATGAGATCATTTTCACAACTGAACCATGTTTGTGCCCTGCTGCTGCAGCTATTTTGAAAATCACTATCACACACCTCACTTTGCGTTGCTTGATTTGTCTAGGTCAATTCATGTAACATTGGACCTCTAATAGCATGTGAGACATGTATGTTCATGAATCAATCGTTTCTGTCTGCCTCATTTCTCTGTCATAACAGCCTAGCTTCATCATGTTTGATAAATTGCATTTTGTTTGTCATATTCATGTTGTATGCATTTCATGACAACCTTAGGTGCTAGACTCATTTTTTATCTTATTTGAAACTTGTGTATGACTTTTTTCTGACCTCAAACTGTCCCAATTCATTTTTGATTCCAATGATGCATTATGTTGTGTTAAGTGAGCAGTGGACATATGACTTTCAATTCTATGTTGTTTGTAAACAATTTTAAAGTATAGACACACCTTATGTGATGTTTTGAGGATGTATGTGTGATCTATTCATTTCAATTAGGCCTGTTTCTTGATTTATTTCTCATACTTGCAACATGTCTTGAATTTCCTTCCATTTCCATATGGCAGTTGAAGTTTTGACCTATGTGTGAGTTGTTTGAGTGTGTGAGCTTGATGTACATGATATTTGAGATGTGTTGTAACCCTCTTCCTGATTATAGCATGTCTGGTTTGATCATTGATCTTGAAAATGCATTTTCATCCCATTTTTGCAACTGCCATCGTGTTTTATTTTCTATGCATCCTTTCAAAAAACCAACTGTACCATCCTGTCCCTTGTTTAAAAATACTCAATTTTGACTAAAATTTCACCTGAATCCATTAAGAATTGAGTAAGTTAGCATCAAAACGCCTTTTGTAAAAATGCCTTGTTCTTGCTTCCAACTTGCCCAGAAATCCTTGAGAACACGCCTTATATGTTTATGGGGGTGGCTATATCAACGGATGTATAGCCACCCCAGTGGTAATCAACTTACTCTCTCATGTGCCTTTCACTGCCTAGACCTGGGTTTGATCCCAGAGGAGGATCAACCCTTTTGTTCTTTTTTTCATTTTCTTGTGCGCGCATGTGCAAGCTGAGGGGCGTGGGTTCAACTCCCACCCCTTGCATTTTATTTTATTTTTACTTGTTGTGTTTTATTTGTACATTTTTACCTGAAACTTCAAAAATTCATATCTTTGTCATTTTTTTATCCTTTTGAACCCATTCTTTTTGCAACATGCTTGTCTTAAGGTCTATTTTCATGTGGTGTAAAAATATTACATATTGTTATTAATTGTGATGTCTTTTGTCTGTGTGGAAATCTGTTCATTTGTTGAGATTGTTATCTTACTTGCTGTTGAATTCCCTTTGAATATGCTTGAATTTTCTTGTGAGATTTTTGCATCCCATGTTATTTAACATGCTAAGGTTTGTCCTCCTTTGGTCGTCACCATAATCCCATGATTATTTTCCTCCTAAATCATGAGGTTAAACTAATTTGTTTCTGTTTGATTGTCATCAATACATATTGTTGTTACACTAGATACACCTTGAGTCTATGACATGTTTACTTTCAAATTGTGATTTGTTTACATGGTTGTTACCTTCCTCATGTTTCAATCTTTGTTAAGACTATGCTTCCATCTTTGTTAAGATATTTGATTACCGGTTATAACCATTGGTGTTTGTTTGTAGTATCTGTTTATTGTAATATGCATGCTTACTTGATTGTAATCTTATTCATATAGCTTATTAGTATTTCTTCCCCAAGTGATGGAACTTTTTAGTTCTCATCCAAGTTGCCTCTCTCTCTCTCTCCTTCCAAAGGAAAAGTCTTTCTGTTGACCCTTGGGTCATAAACAACTCATCTCTCCCTCGACTTCGTTAATTCATTCATACACTTAGTTAAGTGGAACTTGTCCTTTAGACTTTTCTTAAGTCTACAAAGTCCACCCTTGTTAGGAGTGCTCTTTCAACTAGAACTTAGGATAGAGTTTGTTAACTCTATGTAAGAATCGTCATCATGATTACTTACCTCCCTTTCTTGAGTGTTCAACTTAGATCTAGAGAGTTTCCTTAAACTCTACACAAACATTGTCATGTTTGTTCCCCTTTGAACCTTGATCATAATCAAGTGTTCTTCAACCCTTGTGAGGTGAACTACGATTGCTCTGATTCTATCCTAGTTAGGATACATAGGCAGAGGACGCGACGTCTTTGCGAGCAAACTTAGTGTACATATCTTTAGGTTTTAACCTACACCTTTTTCCAATCCATAGCAAACACTTAGCAACCTAGCATACAAACAAACAAAAGGTTCCTGTAGAGTACTACAGATGTTTAGGATGTGAAATACCTATCCTATGCATAACCAACCCCTGATTCCCGAATCTCTTAGCGTTGTTGTTACATCGCGAAAAAGGTTTTTCTTTCTTTAGACCTTTCCTTTGGATAAATTAAAGTCCGGTTGTGAATTCTAAGAATTAAAAGATTCAAATTAATTCAATAGCTTGATATCACGATTCTCACCGCAACACGGTAGAACCAAGAGTTAAAAAAAACTCTGCTTACGAAAAAGGCTTTCCAAATTAAGATCCCGAAGGATAAAAAGGTTTGAAGTTTGTTTTTGTTTTTTTAGAGAAGAAGTGTATTGATTATTATTTGTAATTCATGTTGCACTAAAGACTGTGACTTAGGAGCGAATGCGTCGCATATCGTTCTAAGGACGTACACTAAACACTCTAAGTAATTGAGAGGAAGCCCCCCAATCACCATTCCCCAAGTACTTAAGGCTCGTAACGTACAACATTCATTAACCTTTATTAAGTGTTTTAAGAGAATTTGAAGGTGAGAAGAGAGAGACACTCTAAAGGGAGATTAAGACTCAACCTAATGTTCTCATGCAAAGTGTACCTATGATTGGGATACAAAAGAGACAAGCAGAGGGAGACAGACTCAACCTCTATATGCAAATACGTCAATTAGAACAAGAAAAACAACACACAAGCAAGGGGAGGACCACCTCAACCCTTAAGGCAAACAAGCTGAGGGAGACCCGCTCCACCTCTTAATGCAGTCATGCACCTACACTTAGACTATCCTAAACATGAACTGTCCTAATGCAACACACCACTCAAACATGAATGAAGGCAAGGATTGATGATAGATAAGGAATCCATTCCACAAGTAAACAAACAAGCTTCTATCCTAGGGAAAGGAATTGAAAGTTGGGAGGCCAGGGTAAGGTCCATAGGAACTTATCCCAGGTACCCAACCAACTAAAAGAGATTTGGGAGAATCCTAGAGGTTTGGCTCCTTTAAGAGATGTGCAAAATTCCCACCACAGGAGGGACTGTGCTACCCCAAGAATGTTCCTAAAGAGAATGGAGAGGATTAGGAGAATAAAGATGGGAAGCAAGGTAAGGTCCACAGGAACTTACCACAGGCACTCAACTAACTCCATTTCCCTTAAAAAGCTTGCACAGACTCAACTCCTTTATGATATTGCAATGAATTCCTCCACAGGAGGAAACATGCTCACAAGGAGGATTCCAATTAAGCAAGGAAAATTGTGAGGGAAACTAACCCTATAGGAAGAATCATCCACCTACTTGCACTTCTAAAGAACCTCAAAGATTACCTCCTAAGGATCACCTACACTAAGGGTTCAAAGCTCTAAAGAAGCATCTATCTAATCACCATTCTATCAAGAAAGGATATGAGACCTAGAATCGTCTAATGGCCATTACTGAGACTCAACTGGGAGAAACACCATGCTAGAAGTACCCTAAAAGCAACCTAAGCATTAAATCTAATTAAAATACTAAATCAACTTCTAAAAATCTATGGATTTTTCTGAGGGACCCTAAAGGTGTTGAGAACCTAGGGTAAAAGGATCAGAGCCTAAATCTATGCTTAAGGTCACCTAAGAAATTCTAAACCAAGGGTGGTCAAATGATGGTTCAAGATGGGAAAGTCTTGAAACCATGGCTCAAAACTACACCTAAAATTATCTAAAAATCAACCTAAAAATCACCTAAAGTCCTCAAGATGTCTACAAACTGCCAGCCAAAAATCAGGTCCTAGTTCTATTCCTAGCCCTAATACAAAAACCAGAAAGCAAATGGTGCAATTATGCAAAAATAAAAGAATTAAAGAAAATGCAAAAAATAACATTAAATTGAAAATTGCATGAAAATAAAATCTAAAAGCACCAGAAAATCAGAAATTCTATAAGGAAAACACACATATTTTTTCCACATTTTTCTGATCAAAAATGAATTTAATATGAATTAAAATGATAAAAGCAATTAAAATAAATCCAAAATGAATAAAAGAAAATAAATGCTGAGAAATAATCAGGGGCGTTGGATCTATGACCAAGTCAGCTAATCCAACTGGTATATGAATGAATATTTTTTTTTTAAATTAAATAAAACAAAATAATATAGAAAAGGAACAATAGAGCGATGTAAAGTTCCTCCTATTTTAAGGGCAATAAAATTATACAAACGCATTGATGATTGGTTTCCAAATGTGAAAAGATATGTTGGGAGGAACTAGAGTGCCTAAACAAGAAGAGACTTAAAATATGCTCACCCTTAGGGTGGTGGCATCTTAGTTAAAAGAGTGAGCATACGAGTCTTTAAATTATTAGCATTTGTCACCAGATAATAGAAATGGAACATCAAGTTAGGGTCTTTAGGCCTCAGTTTTTTTAGTATGCCTTATATGATAGTCCAACACTTGGCAACCTAATATTGACCAATTAAATTGAGGGTCAACACTTCGGAGAATAAACATATAGTATCCTACCTTGCAGGTTTAGGATGAGGTTAATAATTTCCATTTGTCGCTTTTAAATATCTATAAATCACCTTTCTGAATCTACCAAATCTCAGAAGAAGGTATTCACCATCACAACAGGTTGCCGCAGTAACACCAGTGCTCAACACGCCAGTATATCAACCATAGTTTGCTCAGTTGTATCAACATAAGCAATCCCCCAGAGCTCCACAGCCGCAACATCAACAAAATCAGCAATCTCCTCAGCAGAACCGGCCATAATTCAACAATTAGGGCCGTGTACACAGAAGAATAAGCTTTGATCCCATTCCTATGCCATACACCGAGCTATTCCCGGTTTTGATCCACAAAGGATATATTCAGACAAAGGCTACGCCTGAGGTTCCCAAGAATCTCCCCCCTTCGTATAAAGCTGACAGGTTTTGCCCTTATCATCAAGGGGCTCTAGGTCATGATATCGACAACTGTTTTGGTGTGAAGGTTGACGTTCAAAGGCTAGTTAAGTGCATAATCTTATCCTTCAAAGATTCCAATCCTAACGTGCAGGATAATCCGTTACCCCAACATGGTTTGTCCTCCGTGAACATGATCCAAGGCTATTTAGAATAAGGTGATCAGAATATTTCAGGTGAAAAGACTGAGGAAGTGTTTGCCATAATGCCTCACTTTAAAGAAGTGGAGCGTACCGAAGTTACCTATGATAGTAGAAGACCAGCTATAACTCCTCTGGTGATCAATGTGCCTGGGCCGACCCCTTACACTTCTAGTAAGGCGGTCCCTTACAGATATAATGCCACGATGATGGAAAATGGAAAGGAGGTACCTTTACTTACTTTGCCTTCAGTTGTTAATATCACGGATGTTAGCAGAGTGACAAGGAGCGGTCGAGTTTATCCTTCGGTACTCTCGAAAGATAAAGGGATCTCATCTGAGCAACCAATTTCAAAGGGTCTAATTGTAGAGCAATCTGGTGGGTCTGACTTGTCCAAGCCGGACGAATTTTTGAAGCTAATCAAGAGAAGTCAATACAAGGTTGCAGATCAGCTGTTACAAACTCCATCTAAAATCTTTGTGTTACAGTTACTCATGAGTTTTGAAGCCCATAGAGAAGCACTCCAAAAGGTATTGGAGCAAGCATATGTTGAACAGGATATAACCATGGAGTAGTTTGACAACATTTTCGGTAATATTACTTCATGCAACAATCTCAGATTCAATGAGGAAGATCTTCCGAAAGAGGGAAGAAAGCATAATATGGTGTTGCATATTTCAGTGAATTATGGAAATGACTCCTTGTCTAGTGTTTTGGTTGACACTAGGTCCTCTTTGAATGTGACTCCCAGGACCACTCTGTTAAAGCTGTCGTATCAAGGACCGCTGATGAGGCCAAGCCATGTCATTGTCAAAGCTTTTGACGGATCCAGGAAGACGGTAATTGGTGAAGTGGATCTACCAATGACCATTGGGTTGCAAATCTTTATGATCACGTTTCAGGTCATGGAAATTCGCACCGTCTACAGCTATCTGTTAGGGAGGCCGTGGATACATGATGCTGGGGCAGTTACTTCTACTTTGCACCAGAAGTTGAAGTATACTTTTGAAGGCAAAATGGTTAGACTTTATGGAGAACGAGCTTTATTGGTGATCCACTTATCATCATTTTCTTATGTTGAAGTTGAAGAAGAGGTCAGAACACATTTTCAAGCCTTATCTATTGTGGATAATGGTGCTCAGAATTCTAGAGTACCTATGTCATCCTTTAAGGACGCGCAGCAGGTTGTGAACAGTGGCTCTCAAGAAGGTTGGGGCAAGATGTTGTTTCTACCAGAGAACAAGAACAAAGAAGGTCTCGGCTTTACTATTAGTTATACTTAACATGTCATCAAAAATCAAGAGTTTCCACCGATCAGAGAAATATTCCGCAATGGAGGAGTCATATATCCTCCTCACATCAATGCAGTGTCTGAAGATGAATCTGAAGGCTACATATCAGATGGTTCTGCAAGCCTCTCCATTCCAAATGAAGACTATGACCCTTACATGAAAGACCCAGGGTACGTCTCAGATAAATTTGATTTCAGTTTTGGAGTCAATGTTGTCACTGAAGAGGATTTCGATGAAGATGTTCTTGACTTTGTAACGCCAGGAGTGGTGGTCAAGAGTTGGAGTGTGGTTGAAGTCCCCGCCGTCGTTCATATATCAAAGTAAAACATTTTGTTTTTTTAAGTTTTCGCTCTGCCCAAAGGAAAAAACTTGTTGTGTGGGCTTACCTTTTTTAATAATTCCCTTTGCTCTGCCGAGGCAAAGGTGATCCTTTTGGGAATGTTGTTCAGACTTTGCTATCATTAATAAAATGTTGCTTTATTTCATTTTGTGTTCTTTTATCTTTTATTTATTATTCTGCTGGGAAATGATAATACTAAATAGAACCACATCACATGTGCAGATTGCTGCACAAACCACATCTCAGGAATAATGACCCACTACCTTCGCCGAACTTCGAATTTCCTGTGTTTGAGGCCGAAGATGAAGAAGATGATATTCCAGAAGAGATCTCTAAACTGCTCGAAAATGAAGATAAAGATATTCAACCTCATAAGGAGCCTGTTGAAGTGATTAATTTGGGTACATAAGAAATTCGTAAGGAAGTGAAAATTGGAGCTTTGCTCAAGTCGGATGTGAAGGAACAATTGATTGAATTTCTTAAAGAATTTGTCGACGTGTTTTCCTGGTCATATCAAGACATGCCTGGTCTCGAAACTACTATAGTTGAGCACCATTTGCCTTTATAGCCAGAGTGTCCGCCGGTTAAGCAGAAGCTCAGAAGAACTCGACCAAATATGGCTCTGAAGATCAAAGAAAGAGTACATAAACAGATTGACGTAGGTTTTCTTGTTACTGCCGAGTATCTGCTTTTGTTAGCCAACATTGTGCCCGTTCCGAAAAAGGATGGAAAAGTTCATATGTGTGTGGACTACAGAGATTTGAACAAAGCCAGTCCGAAAGATGATTTCCCATTGCCTCACATTGAAATACTGGTAGACAACACTGCAAGGCACGAGATCTTCTCTTTTATGGATGGATTCTTAGGATACAATCAGATCAGGATGGCTCTTGAGGATAGAGAAAAGACGTCGTTCATCACACCCTGGGGCACTTTCTATTATAGAGTTATGCCGTTTGGATGGAAAAATGCCAGGGCAACGTATCAGAGGGCTATGACTACTTTGTTCCATGATATGATGCATAAGGAAATCAAAGTGTATGTGGATGATATGATAGCCAAGTCTAAAACCGAGGATGATCATGTCAAGCATTTGATGAATTTGTTTGGTCGACTAAGAGAATACAAGCTTCGTTTGAACCCCAACAAGTGTACGTTTGGTGTACGATCAGGGAAACTCTTGGGTTTTATTGTAAGCCAGAAGGATATTAAAGTGGATCCTGATAAAGTTAAGGCTATTCAGGAAATGCCAGCTCCTATTACAGAGAAACAAGTCAAAGGATTTTTGGGTCGCTTGAACTATATCTCCCGATTCATATCTAATATGACTGCTACATGTAAACCTATCTTCAAGCTTTTGAGGAAAGAACAGGGTTATGTTTGGATTGAAGATTGTTAGAAGGCTTTTGATAGTATCAAGGAGTACTTGCTTGAGCCTCCTATTCTTATTCCACCGGTTGAAGGACGACCTCTAATCATGTATTTGACTATGTTAGAAGACTTGATGGGCTGTGTACCGTGTCAGCGAGATGAAACAGGGAAACAAGAGCATGTTACTTATTATTTGAGCATGAAGTTCATCGACTGTGAGTCCAGATACACTATGCTTAAAAAGACTTATTGTGCTTTGGCATGGGCCGCCAGACGTCTGCGACAATATATGTTGAATCATACTACTTGGTTAGTTTCCAAGATGGACCCTATCAAGTTCATTTTTGAGAAACCTGCATTGACCGGAAGAATTTCCAGATGGCAGATGTTGTTATCAGAGTATGATATTGAATACCACACTCATAAAGCTATTAAAGGGAGTGTTTTGGCCGATCACTTGGCGCATCAACCTATTGAGGACCGTCAATATGCTAATGATGATTTCCATGACGAAGATGTGATGTATTTGAAAATTGAAGATTATGAAAAGCCTTTACTAGACGAAGGACCTGAGCCTGGGTCTTAGTGGGGTCTAATTTTTGATGGAGTTGTCAATGCTCATGGAAAAGGAATAGGTGCAATTATTGTGACTCCTCATGGGTCCCATATCCCGTTTACTTCTATATTAACATTCAAATGTACCAATAATGAAGTTGAGTATGAAGCATGTATCATGGGCTTTGAAGAGGCGATGGATTTAAGGATCAAGAATTTGGACGTATTTGGTGATTCCGCTGCGGTAATCTACCAAATCACAGGAGAGTGGGTGACTCGCCAAGATAAGTTGATTCCATATAGAGATTATGCAAGAAGACTGTTACCTTTCTTTGATAGAGTTGATTTCCACCATATCCCTCGTGATGAGAATAGGATGGCAGACGCGTTGGCGTCCCTGGCCTCCATGATTGTGGTAAACTTTTGGAATGATTGTCCTCGGATTGATGTAAGACGTTTAGACAGACCTGCCTACATCTTTGCCATTGAAGATGTTGAAGACGGTAAACCTTGGTATCATGATATTGAAGTATTTCTCCGAAAGCAAGAATATCCATTGGGAGCCTCTAACAAAGATAAGAAGACATTGAGAAGGTTAGCTGGCAATTTTCTCTTGAGTAATGATGTGTTGTACAAGCGAAACTTTGACATGGTCTTGCTAAGATGTGTTGACAAGCGGGAAGCGGACATGTTAATGACGGAAATTCATGAAGGATCTTTTGGCACTCATGCCAACAGACATGCTATGGCTAAGAAACTCCTAAGAGCTGGTTATTATTGGATTACAATGGAATCCGACTGTTACACGTTTGCTAAGAAATGTCACAAATGTCATATTTACACAGACAAGATTCATGTGCCTCCAACTTTACTGAATGTTATCTCGTCTCCCTGGACTTTCTCCATGTGGGGCATTGATATGATTGGCATGATAGAACCAAAAGCATCTAATGGACACTGGTTCATCCTAGTGGCAATTGACTATTTCACTAAGTGGGTCAAAGCAGCTTCTTACGCTAATGTAACTAGACATATGGTTGTTAAGCTTATCAAGAATCAGCTCGTCTGCAAATATGGTGTGCCCAGCAAGATTATTACGGATAATGGTTCTAATTTGAACAATAGAATGATGAAAGAACTGTGCAAAGAATTCAAGATTGAGCATCATAATTCTTTTCCTTACAGACCAAAGATGAATGGGGTTGTTGAAGCTGCCAACATGAATATTAAGAAGATAGTTCAGAAGATGGTTGTTACGTACAAGGACTGACATGAGATGCTACCATTTTCTCTACATGGGTATCGTACTTCGGTACGCATGTCAACTGGAGCAACTCCATTTTCACTTTTTTTACCCATTAAAGTTGTACTCCCGATAGAAGTTGAGATTCCTTCTATGAGAATTTTGATGGAAGCAAAGCTATCAGAAGACGAATGGTGCCAAAGCATATATGATCAACTGAACCTGATTGAAGAAAAGAGAATGACGACATTATGCCATGGTCAGTTATATCAACAGAGAATGAAGAAGGCGTTCGACAAGAAGGTTCGACCCCGTGAATTCAAGGAAGGCGACCTTGTGCTCAAGAAGATTCAGTCATTCCTCACGGATACCAGAGGAAAGTGGGATCCGAACTATGATGGTCCGTATATGGTGAAGAAGGTTTTCTCAGGAGGTGTTTTGATGTTAGCAACCATGGGTGGAGAACAGATTACTCGTCCAGTGAATGTAGATGCTGTCAAGATGTATTTTGCTTAGAATTGGTGACTGACATATTGATAACGTATAAGAGGTCTAAATAACAGGGGCCTCCAAGACCTTAGAGAACGTCACTAATATGTTTAATCATATGAGAGTTAGGCTTTGTAACATAAAGGATTTCAAACATATGCCAAGTTACTCTTTATGACGATATATAGACAAATTTATATATATTGTGAGGGAACTTATTTGCTAATATCATCTGCTAACCAACTCCGTTGTTTAATCAAATGATATAAACCCAATATCTGTAACTCCATAAGTGGCATGCATTGTATCCTATTAAAAGGTGCTATGATCAGTACGCATCAAAAGCTCATATTGATTAAGTATCCCCAACTGTCCTCACTCAACATAAAACTGAAATACATTCCGGAATCTTCATAATTATTTTGATGTTATGCTGTGCTAATCTGGTACATCTTCAAAGGAGAGATGTCATCAGAATAGAAATACTGTGATATTGATTAACCTCTTTCATATACCTTGAGAATTTAAGTTTTGGTTATATCTAAAAATTTTCAGTATTTTTCTTCACCGTCCCAAAGTTTTAGATTTTTTATCACTAAGCTAAAAACACAATAGACTATAGTATATGTAAAAAATTAATTATATTTTATTTTTCTACTCCATCACAAAATTTTAGATTTTTACCCACTAAAAAACAAAGTTAAAAGACTATAATCCATGACATTTTTTTAAATATAAAATAGGTAATAATTAAAATAAACAATCAAGCTATAATTTATTGATATTTACCATTTTAACAATGAATTCTGTTAAGTTAGATGTAAATATATTCAATATGTTTCTTCTCCCTCACCAAATTTCATGTTTCTTCATCACCAAGCCACATAGTTAAAATACTGTAAACAAATGACAAATAAATTATATCTACATGGGTAATCACTAAAATTAAATATTTAAGCTCAATATTATTTGTATTCACTATAATCACATTGTATTATGGTATAATAGATGTAAACAATTTCTATATTTTTCTTCTTCTCCATCACCAAAATTTTGGTTTCTTCACCTCTAAGAAACTAAGTTAAGAGACAACAAACGAATGACCCATAATTTATACATATGAATAAAAATTAAAATTAAATTATCAAGCTCAATATTATTTATATTCATCCTATTCACATTGACTTATGATATATTATATCTAAAAATGTTCAATATTTTCTTCACCGTCCCAAAGTTTTTGATTTTTTATCACTAAGCTAAAAACACAATAGACTATAGTATATGTAAAAAATTAATTATATTTTATTTTTCTATGCCATCACAAAATTTTAGGTTTTTACCCACTAAAAAACAAAGATAAAAGACTATAATCCATGACATATTTTTTTTATATAAAGTAGGTAATAATTAAAATAAACAATCAAGCTAGAATTTCTTGATATTTACCATTTTAACATTGAATTTTGTTAAGTTAGATGTAAATATATTCAATATGTTTCTTCTCCATCACAAAATTTCATGTTTCTTCGTCACCATGCCACAGAGTTAAAAGACTTCAAATGAATGACTTTCAAGAAGTGTATGGAGTCATTTTGCATGTGAAGCATCATGATATACATTCTTGTGTTGATTGATTCCGCGTAGAATCTGCTGAACGATTGTGTGCCTAAGCGAGGTGTGAGCAATCAGATTGTGTGCCCATGTGGGGTGTGAGCAATCACATTGTGTGCCCAGGTGGGGTGTGAGCAATGGGTGAATGTTGTGTGCCCAGGTGGGGTGTGAGCAATGGGTGAACGTTGTGTGCCCAGGTGGGGACTACCTAATTATAGAAGGGATTATATATAAATATTCTAATACGTAATTTGGATCTCAATGAAATTACCGAGGGACTCTAAGTTTGCATACGACAATTTAGAGTCCTCTCTACCGCCATAATATTAATTTCCTTTCCATATGCTAAATATACATTGAGGTTAGCCTTAGTATGCCTTCTGAACAATAATGCACTGTTTTAATCAATTTAAACGTCTTGCCCCTGGTAGTGTAGCAACAAACATGTCTATCAGCTCCCTCTCCACCATGGGAGGTTGTACTCTAGCTGCTAGTTCTCGTCATCTCTGGGCGTATTCTTTGAAGCATTCATTATTCCTCTGGGATAAATTCTGCAATTGGACCCTGTTTGGCGCTAAGTCACTGTTGTATTGGTAATGCTTAACAAATGCCTAAGCCAAATCCCTCCAGCTTCGGATATTGACTGGTTCTAGCCCCATGTACCACTCTAGGGACTCGACCTTTCACACTCACAACTCCTTACTCACGGTCTCTTGCTAATTGTGTTATTTTATTCATTCAAAATAAAATGGCACTAGGAACCCTGTAAACTAAAAGAGCGCGCCACATGATATTTTCTTACAACAATCAAACAACTACACAACCCGTTAGTGGTTAGTTTAAACGCAATGCAAAATGAAATGGGATGCAAGATGAAACGACTAATCTTAGGGCAAACCTCTGTTCATGGGGAAACGTGAGCGACGGGAACTTGGGCCTACGAAATGAATTTAGAGCCGATATTTTGCATGGACTTCCCTCATAACATATGGAAGGGCTTAAACATATTGATTAGCTTCTCAAGGTCCCGATTACTAGGTGTGCATATAAATTACAATTTATATGCGCTATTGAGTGATTTGCAAATCTATACCGATATATTTAGTATGAATCCATAGTTAAGATTATCCAAGAGATTAAGTTCTACTATTAAGAAGCTTTGTAAATATATTCAATATGTTTCTTCTCCATCACTAAATTTCATGTTTCTTCGTCATAAAGCGACATAGTTAAAAGACTGTAAATGAATGACAAATAAATTAAATCTACACGGGTAATCACTAAAATTAAATATATGGTTAAATGACAGAGGGTTTCTACTTCACTTATACCTTTGCCCACTTGGCTTATTTCTCATGACAGTCCTCTCTTAGCGCCAAAAGTAGACATCTATCTATCGATTAGGTTGACTATTATAGTAAGAGGTGGCGAATCCAAAATGGGTGTTAGCATCCTAAGTATCTTTTCCATATAGTTTACATTGGGTAGAAGATATTTACCAAAAGGTATGAAAATTTTTATATTATAATAACAACAACTAAATATGCAAAGATATTATTACCCCTTATGCAGGATAATAATATCGCTCAATAATTATCCCAAGTAATATTTTAATAATAATTATTCAACTTAATTTTTTATTTAAAATTTTTATAAAAATTTCCTTACAAATATTTTTTTTAAAAAAACATGTAATAATATAAAAATCATTTGAAAAAAAACTGAAATAAACTAGCCCTTCTGAGTAAATTGCCTCCAGTGCATGATTTAGCTTCTAAATAAATTGTCTCTTTGAGTTGTAATAAACCAGTAATTCATTTATAAAGGAAAAGTGGTCTTAAAGATTCAATTTGATTAGGAGTAGGCCACCAGTAACAGCATTATGAGCAATTCTAGTTCATCTCTAAGGATTAACAATAGAGGATCAAGGGTGAATGGGAGACTCGTCAGCCCAATCTGATACCGTATATGAATTATGCAAGAAGACTGTTGTCTTTCTTTGACAGAGTAGAGTTTCTCCATGTACCACGGGCAGAAAATCAGATGGCTGACGCTCTTGTGGCGTTGTCTTTCATGTACAAAGTTAACTTCTGGAATGAGACTCCCAGAATAGTTATCTTTCGCCTTGATAGGACCGCCTTCATATTCGCCATTAAGGAAGATTCCGATGGCAAGCCGTGGTATTTTGATATCTAGAATTTCCTAAAGAACCAAGAGTATCCGACTGGGACATCCAGCCGCGATCAGAAGACTCTTAGGAGATTGGCTGGCAATTTCTACTTGAATCCGGATGGTGTTCTATATAAGAGAAACCATGACTTGGTGCTTTTGCGATGTGTTGATGAGAAAGAGGCTAACTTACTCATGGAAGAGGTCCACGAGGGAACCTTTGGCACGGACGCTGGTGGACATGCTATGTCTCGAAAGTTATTACGGGCAGGGTATTATTGGCTGACAATGGAACGAGACTGTTTCAAATTTGCAAAGAAGTGCCACAAGTGCCAAATCTATGCGGACAAGATTCAGGTGCCGCCGAGCCCTTTGAACGCTATGGCGTCCTCGTGGCCTTTCTCCATGTGGGGTATCGATATGATTGGGAAAATTGAGCCCACCGCATCCAATGGACACCAGTTCATCCTGGTGGCTACCGATTACTTCACCAAATGGGTTGAAGCAGCGTCTTACGCTAATGTCACCAAGAAAGTGGTAGCCAGATTTATCAAAAAGGATATCATCTGTCGGTACGGTATCCCCGAAAGAATCATTACTGACAATGGTTTGAACCTGAATAACAAAATGATGAAGGAATTGTGCCAGAATTTCAAGATTGAGCATCACAATTCATCTCCCTATCGGCCCAAGATGAATGGCGCCGTTGAGGCGGCCAATAAGAACATCAAGAAGATAGTTTAGAAGATGGTTGTGACGTACAAAGACTGGCACGAGATGTTGCCCTTCGCTTTGCACGGTTATCGTACAACGGTACGCACATCAACTGGGGCAACACCTTTCTCACTGGTGTATGGTATGGAGGTTGTCCTACCATTAGAAGTTGAGATTCCTTCCTTGAGAGTATTGCTCGATGTCCAACTAGATGAGGCAGAATGGGTGCGGAATAGGTTGAATCAACTCAGTTTGATGGATCAGAACATAAATATTCGACTTAGCGCAAGAGCTTCACATGTTATAAAGGCCTATCATATTGAGACTATAATTAGATATATTTAAACTGAAATTTCAACTATGCTTGTATACTATATATTAGATAAGCATAGTTTAAATTAAAACTTATCCAAAGGAACTTCGTGTTATTAAAATCAGTCCATGGCAATTATGTAGCCCACTATTGCATACTCAGTTGATGGTATCCGTGAACTTAAAAGATTATCCCTCTGATATTGGTGCAACAATGGGATGATATCTAAGTATTGTAGGCTCAACAGAGTTCCATGAAACCTACCTCTATTTACAAATATGATGGTTTCTGAAAGTCATTATGATTCAGCTTGTCTGTGAAGATGAAGTAAGAGTGAGGCCCTAGAATGCAAAGGATGCTATGCTGATGCAAATGCAAATGCAAATGCAAGAATGCAAAAATGAAAGGTTTCATGGAACTCAAGTATTTATAAACGTTCAAATAAAACCAGAGAAAACTCATTAATTATTTTTTTGATAAAGGATTACACGTGAATAATCTTAAAAGAGTCCTGACATAATAGCTAAATAAAAGCTAATAAAGTCCTAAGGAAGTCTTGTATTGTGCTTCTTGATTTGCTCTTCTAGCCGGACTTTGTTGAATATAAGTTATTTTCCAAGCAGAGTGGGACTTACAAGTTGTCCTTGACTCCCCACTGAGTGGAGCTTTGATGCCTTCCCCAGACAGAGCGTATTTTTATCCCTCAGCAGGTTGTATATTCCCTAGGAGAGTCTAATCATACTTGGCACCTTCTGTTATTCCCCAGCGGAGTCAGTTTCACCTTTCCAGCATTTATTTTGCTGGAGTAATTCTGTGATACCCGGTTTTCCCCAGCGAAGCCGGTCTTTCTTCTCTAGCATTTATTTTGTTAGGGGAGATCCCTTTGCATTTTTCATCATTGCATAGCATCCTCTCAAACGCGTAGCATATCCATTTTCATATGGAGCATTACGCCATTCTCAAACATATGCATCGGAAACATAAGAGCGAAGATTGTTTGATTCAGGATATGGTTGGAAACATTCCCGGCATTGGTCATTCAGTTTTATTCCTGAGGGAGTCTTACTAATTCAAACCCCTTTGTGAGTTCGTTGATTCTCTTATTCCAACTCTTGGTTGGCATTCCCCAGCGTATTCCAATTCATGGTGACTGGTGTTTTGGTAAGTCAGGGTGTCTTGTCCTAGCTTTCAGTTAGTAATCTCTGGTTTCCCCTTCGCAGAATCTTTGTTCCAACTTTTGGTTGGCAATCTTTGTTATTCTAACTCTTGGTTAGTAGTTGTTATCCTAACTCTTGGTTAGTGGCCTTTCATTTCAACTCTTGGTTGATAATTTCGGGTGATCATCTCAACTTTTGGTTGGTAGTCTCCTGTGGTGGAGTCAGCTTCGTGTAGCGTCCCCTAGCTATCCTAACTCTTGGTTGTTGCACCCCAAAATTTGCCCAACCTTTTCTAACCTAGGTTTATGTTTCAATTACATAGTCATTTGCATTGTCATCATGTATATAGTGTATTCATCTGCATTGCATAGCATGGGCAAGCTATCTTAATCAGGGGATCAAGTGCTATTCTTATCTCAAGGGTTTAATTCATAATCAAGACTACTCAGGTTATCAGGGAAGAATTTGAGCTTTGGAAGAGTTGCCAGGTTGATCAGTGAGTTCTCTCCTATCTTGAGGTTATTTGGGAATCATCAGAGGGTGTGTGAGCTATGAGCATGAGGTGTGTATGGATGTTATGAAGAGCCTATGTGATCATTTTTGAGGAGTAACCAAGTCATTGGAATGATTGCAAGAGCCTCAGTTGAAGTCAGTCAACTAGGGTTTTATCTGGGTCAACACTAGGTCAATCCTAGGTCAAAAACTTGTTTTGAAAGGCATCAAGGATCATTTGAAGAATGTGGGATTCATTATTTGCTACATGGATATGGATATGATGTTGTGCTAAATAAAAATCAAGAGGAGTCAAGGAGAAGAGGAGTTACCAAATTAGGGTTTCAGTGTAAAATCCCCTAATTTAGGTCAAACTTCAAAGCAGTGTAACTCAAGATGCAAGCTTCATATGAATTTCTGGTCCATATGAAACTTGTAGAGTATCTTCATAGCTTTAATTTGAGTGGTGGAAGTCATCAAGATGATTTATAGAACTCAAGTTATAGCTCTTGCAAGTAACAGGTCATTTGAGGGCACTGAAATTTGTCTGTGAAAGTTGTCTGTCTTCCAAGCAACTTTTGACCTTCAAGGAGATTTCAAATGGATTTCTGGCCAACATAAGAGTTGTTCCTTATTGTCTTAGATTTCTAGAAAGGTATGTTATGCCTTCATATGATTTGTGGAACTCTACTTATGTCCTTGGCAAGCAAAGGGTATTTTGGTCATTTGGGAATTACAGGTCATTCTTAGCCTATGCCTAAAAACTCATACAAGGAAGCTTCAAATGAAAAACTTCACAACATCAAAGTTGCTAAAAATGTCATTTTAAGTCTAGAAAAGAGGTCATGGAAGTTTGGAAATGCATAGAACAAGACTTGACCAAAGTTGGTGAAAAATGACCTAAAAAAGGCATATAACTTGAAAAAGTTCAAGTTGGAAAATGGTTTGAGAGATATACAAATCCAAAATGGGTCATCCAATATACCAAATTGAATCCAAACATCATTTTAAAGACATTGGTTCAGCCACTTTTTTGAGTTAGGGTTTAAATTTTGGACTTGCTTTGTATTTTTGTTACTTGCATAATAAGGCAAGTATGGAAAACTTGGCACAAGGTAAATTTCAAGGCAAGGAGCTTGTTTTTTTCACACATACCACTCTCAATATCTCATGAGGAGAGATTTTAACACAATTTTAGAAGGGTGTATGCATGAGATATGAGATGGTTCAATATGTCATCACATGAGAATTTCCATGAATTTCCACCACATTCTAGAATCATCCTAGAGGCATCCAGAAACTTCTAGATCTGTCCATCATCATCTATATAATGAGTGTGGATCATTGGTGCAAGGGGTTGGTGAAAAGAGGGAGAGAAGAGAGAGAATTCCATTGTTGCTTCCATTGTAAGAAAGTGTGAAAATCTACAATCTACACCAATTCTGTTCATTCTTTTTCTTCATCCACGATATATTGAATCTAGTGAGTGCATTCAAGCAAGCTCAGAAGCACATCCATGGAATATTGAAGCTCTAGGGTTTGAAATTGCAAGAAGCATATCAGATTCGAATCTCACAATCCAAGCACTCTTCTTCCAACTTTTTGCAAACAGAAGCCATAGCATCATCTAAGGACCATTGGTGAGGGATTGCAAGTGCTGATTCAAGCTATTTCCCATCTGTTCCAACAAGAATTGCAGGTATGCATTTTCTCTTCTATCTCCCTAATTAGGCGTTGTTAGATTAGATTAATAGGGTAAGATTGTTAGGTTAGGTTAGATGACCATTTTCAGAGAGATTGAGAAGGTTTCATGGAGTTTGGTAACATGGTGATGAATCTTCCAAGATCAAGAACTCATGGATTAGGGCAAGATAATGTTAGCTTTTTAGCTTAGAATACTCAGCATAATCCCTAGATCATTCTAGTGTAGTTTCAGCAAGAACCATAACCATGCATATCAGGTGCAATTCTTGGTGCCCTAAGGTTCCAGCTATCGGGTTGAATCATGGAGTGAGTTTCAGAAAAATCTAAGTGTGGGATCTTGTAGAGGGCTTTGAGTAGGCCACTTTTCGTTTTTGGATCGAGGGATTTGGTTGAGTGAGGAGACAGAACAGAGCTGTGGAAGTTCATGCATGGGAGAGAGGAAATCCTGAAACCCTAATGTTCATTTGGGGACGATGACCCCTGATCGTTGGATCAAGTCCAAGGCTTGACATTTTAATCCCATCCAATGGTCCTTATTTAAAGCTGAGAAACGGAGGGAAAGAGTGATGGTGAAACGATGTGTTTCACTTAATGTGAGCATCTGGGCCTAATCCAATTTATTCTATCCCCACCCCCTTTTGAGAAGCCCAACAAAATGAACTGAGAATTGTTGCTTTTTGCACCGAGAATTTGATCTTTTTCTTTTATTTTTTTAATTGATTTTCTGCAACTAACTGGGCCTTGCTATTCTGATATTCGCGCCCCCCACTTCCCTGGCCCATCAGCAATAATAACTAGGCGCATCTGCTTATAACACCCCCTCCCCCTTTAATTCATGTTTTGTGATTTTTATTTTCTTTAATCTTTAAAAAATCATAAAAAAATTGAAAAAAGCTTAGTTTTAATTGATTCTTTTTGTGGTAGATCAACATTTCTGTTAAATAATAAAAATGGCATTTTATTTTGTTTTAATATTTTTTGTGTATTTTTCTTGTAAATAGCCTTTTAATGAGTTTAGTTTAGTACTTAAATTTGTTGATTTTAGTTCTATTAGTTCCCTTTATATTTAGGGCCTATTCTTTTTAGGGTGATTAGTTTAGGACTTCAACTTGTAGATAGGATTTAATTCATAATTTTAGGATTAATTTTTAGGTAGTTTGATTAGGTGAGATTATAGTGTTGAAAATTAGGGTTTTAAGTGAAGCATAGGTGAGATAGATTAATTCTTTTAGGAATTTTGATTTGATTTTGGGGTATGGGACTATAGGGGTTATGGGTAGATGATAGATCCCTTAGAAAATATTAGGATTCCCCTACTTCTACTAGTGTATTGCTTCTATTTGATTGACTGTGTGGTGTGCCCTCTTTAGGGTTACTTTTTGTCTGTGTGGGGTATTGGGTTTGTTTGGGACTTGGGGTTTGAGCTGAAGACTGAGATGATGAAGCCCATTTGAAGATCATAGAATGAAGACCAACTTCCAGAGTTGATGAGGAGTATCTCTTGCTGGCAGCTGTTGAAGTTTCTAGGATCTAGGAGTTAGGCAGAGCTCTAGAGTAGCAAACTTGATTCTCAAACATGGAAGGTCTTGATTGCCTCCATTCCTCTCTGTGATGCAGAGTCTCTCTAAGACACTCACCCCCTTCCTTTGGAAGGCTTGGTGCCAATGTCTAAGAGATAGAACTCTTGAGAGAAATATTCTTTGTGTTGATAGCAGTTTGTTTGCCACCTTTGGTGGTCAACTAATTGCTTAACACCCAGTTCATCCTTGTGATTGATTCCTCAGCTTGGAGGTTAGGACTTGAAGGAAAGCCATTGGGAGATTGAAGATCAAAGACTGATGCTTGCTTAAAGCCTGTGGATAGCTGATGCTTGCTTGAAGCCTGAAGATGGTTGCAGATGCTGATGAAGATTGCTTTGCTATTTAGTTTTAGCTGTTTGATTTTTGATGTATTGTGTGAATTTCCCGGACTGTATTGTTTGTTGTTTAACCTGCTGGGTTGAAAGTGAATCCTGTTCACTTTTGCCTATTGTTTTCTAGGTTCGAGGTTGAGTGGGACTCCCTTGCCTCGCTTGTATTGTTGCATCCATGCATTTTACTGCTTTATTGTATATATCTGCTGTTTCTGTTTCCGTCTATTCCCTTAGGATCTCTGTTTCTCTCTGCGCAAGAGAGGAATATGATAGACATTAGGTCTTAACCCATGCATGATAACATTAGGGTAGATTTTATCCCCTTTTTCACCCCTAGGATTTTAGAGTGTCATCTCTTCTTCCTTTCTTCAAAACAACAGAAAAACATTAATAAAGGTTATAACAGAAATCAATTCATTTCTTCCGTCAAAAGATTTGAACAAACATCAACCTTTTTGCAATAAGAAAACCCTTGTTTAAGGTGAGATTTTTCATAAAAGACACTTGAACAGCTTGTGTCGTGCGTAGCCCGAACTACGTTTGCTCTGATCTTCCATGTTGTGTGGAAGTACGTAGGCATAGGATGCGATATCCTAGCGAGCAACCTTCCCCACCTTCACCCGTAGTTAGGCGAACTACGTTGACTCTGATTTCTCGTTCCAGACGGGAATACGTAGGCATAAAGTGCGATGCTTTACCGAGTCATGTTTTCTTTTCTTTTCAGACCTCATCCTTTAGTTTAGATAGAAGTGTAATCCGTACAAACCAAGCAAGCGTGGATCCCGTCGAGTACGACGGACGTGAGGGGTGCTAATACCTTCCCCTTGCGTAACCGACTCCCGAATCCAGGTTTTGGTTGTGATGACCATACCTTTCCCGTTTTTTTGCGAGGTTTACTTCGAGCGTTTCCTTTCCCTCCGTTGGGATAAATAACGCACGGTGGCGACTCTTCTGTATTGCCGGCGTCGATTTTCGCAGTAGCGACAGCTGGCGACTCTGCTGGGGATCCAACGTCCCCTGGCTGCTAAGGACTGTGATAGTTCCTTATGCATTTGGGATCCAACGTCCCTTAAGAGAGTCAATCCTAGCGCTTGTTTTCCCGTCGAGGATTTTGTATGGATTTACATTTCTGTATTTACATTTCAGCATTTTATTATTATTATTATTGCTGTATTGTGGGGTGTGATGGGTGTTCTATGATTGAGAGATAAGCCGGACCTGGGCTTGAGTGCACCTAGATTTAGAGTAGAGATTAGTGGGCGCGCACGTGCTTTGCATGTCCTAGTGTCCCGCGAAATCTACACTCAGACGAGGTTCTTCTGGTTGGCCTCCTGTCCTGCCCTTTGGGTGGCTCGGGTTGCTGGTTAGTTGGATTGTCGACTCTGGGGACCGATCACTTGGAAGTTGGCTAAGTGAGGCCTCTTCAGGATTTGATGATGCCACTCCTTCTGGGAATCGTATCATCAACCCTGAAAGTCCGTGACGCCGACGACCGCATAGGATGCCATACCTTTGTCAGTTACTAGGACATCCACATGTGAGAGGTGTTGCACCCCAAAATTTGACCAACATTTATTTGTTCATTGAGTATTTGGAAGTTGATACCTTCATCAAAAAGTTCAAGAGATCTTCAGAGGAAGTGTTTTGAAACCAGGGTTGTGTGCTTCATAGCTTGAGAGTTGTGGGTGCCCCTCAGATGATTCTGAGACTTTGAGAATGAACTTGATGTTTTGAGAAAGCCTATGAGATGTCTTGATAGCCATCATGAAGCCCAGAGAAGTCATTATGCAAGAGTTCAGAGGATTCAACCATGAATGGTAGAATTAAGGTTTTGACTGGGTCAACCCTAGATCAGCTGAAGATTTGGAGAAGGTTGAGACTTAATCCAAGGGCCATGAGATCATGGAATGATGCATAGAGATGTTGTAAAGGTGATTCCTAGACCAACTCCTCATGATTGAGGAGTTTGAGAAGTTTTGAGTTAGGGTTTCTGAGGATTGTCAGTGGAAAAACCCTAATTTGATCCCTATCTTCCAGGAAGTTTTAGCTCTAGATGTGATTGATATCTCATCTTCCCCACAACATGAATGTTGTAAAGCTTGTTCTTAGCTTTAATTTGAGTGGTGGAAGTCCTTGATAGGAGTTGCAGAGCTCAAGTTATGGTTTTGACAAATTACAGGTCAGCTGAGGTGTGTGAATCTGGGTCCTTGAAGGTCACCCAACTTGCAGACAACTTTTGCCCTAGTAGGACGATTCCTATGATCTCTTGGTCAACATGAATGTTGAAGAGGATCTTCTTAGCTTTAATTTGAGTGGTAGAAGTCCTTGATTGGATTTGTGGAACTCAAGTTATGGTTTGAACAAGACAGGGGTATTTTGGTCATTTGTCAGTTATAGGTCATTTTAACCAATGCCTAAAACTCCTATTTCCAAGCCTCAAATGGAAAAACTCAAAACATGAAAGTTGCTCAAAATGTGATTTTAAGTCTAGAAAGAAGGTCACAAATTGTTGAAAAAGCTCATAGCACAAGATTCCATGATTGGTCAAAAATGAACTAAATATGCCTTATAAGTTAATTCAAGTGGATTTGAAAAGTGGTTTGGAAGATCTAGAAATCCAAATGGGGTCATCCAATAGTCCATTTTCATTGAAAAGCACATTTTGAGAAGAATGGTTTTAATAGAATTTTGATTTGGGCCTTAAAAAATGAAGTTTGTTTGAAAAAAGATTACTTGAAAAGGAAGGTACCATTGGAAAATCTTACACAGGCCCATTTTCCTTCACATTTTGGTTCAAGGAGTGTTAATATGTCACATAATGGATGCATGGCACGAAAATAAGGAGATATGCATGGGTTATGGCATGTAGAAACATGTTCATGCATGGAACTTTCCATGAGTTTCTAGGAAGTTCTAAAGAGCTCTAGAACATTCCATGAATTGTTATAAAAAGAGTATTCTTCATGGAAGAGAAGGTTGGTGATAGTGATTGAAGTCAGAGGAAAGAGAGAGGGAGAGATAGCCATTGAAGCCATTTCTTCAATTTCAAGCAAGTTCAAGTTTCTTCCACATCAAGCATTCTCCTTCACAAGCATTGCAAACAGAGATCATAGCACCACAAGAGGATCATCTACAAGCCATTGCAAGCCCTGAATCGTGCTCAACACAACCTCATCTCCTCTTCTTGACAGGTTCTTTCTCCATCCATTTTCTCTTAAATTATGAGGCATTAGTTAGCATTAGATACATAGAATCATTGTACTAGGATAGATGACCAAACCCTGGTAGTTACAGCCCATTCCATTGAGTTCCATGACAGGGCATACAATCTTTAATTCTCAAGAAATGATTGGATATGGAGTTTTAGTGATCAAGACTTGGTTTAGAATCTTTAGGGTAACATGTAGAGCATCTGTCAATCATTAATTCGAAGCTTGGTGAAGGTTGGTTACAACTGGTATGGGGGGATTTTCATTTGGACCACGACATTGTAGGGCTCTGTTAGAACAATCTAGGTTGGATCAAGAAATTTGGCACGTGTGATCTTGTTCTCCATGATGAGAGGATCATTTTTCATCTTTGGATCGTGGAAAGGTATTGAGAAACGAGGGAGATACGATGGGTGGAAGGTCTGTGCATGGAGGCTGTTATGAAACCCTAGGGTTTGGTCCAAGGTTGAAGACGGGTTCGTGGCCGTTAGATGGAAGTCAAGGGATTGACTGGAGGGAACGATCCAATGGTCCACGTTTGAATCAGAATTGGAGGGAAGAGAGCTAAATGAAACGCATCGTTTCATTTAGCTGAGTGACATTGGGCTCAGCTTCCGCTTGCTAGACACACCCCCGTGACTGAGGCCCACAACCATAACACGTGAAACCTTTCCTTTTCCCACCTCCCTGCGTTTTTTATTTTTGATGGTTTCTGAATTGGATGGGCCTTGCGCCAATTGTTAAATGCACCCCACCTTTGAGCCCATCATTAAAACTGAACTGAGCGAAGTTACTAACCTCACCCCTCTCCCGTTTCATGTTATTTTAATTCTTTTAATTTCTTTTTAATATTTCTCTGTTTTGTATAATTCATTAAAAATAGTTAAAAAATGATTTTTCAATTCTTCTTTTTTCTGTGAATAGGTTAAAATGAGTAGAAAATTATAAAAATAAAATTGAGATTTTATTTTTAGGTTTCATATTTTTAGTAGATTTTTCAATTAAATAGCTTTTTAATTGTTTCATTTTGATATTTGATTTTGTAGGAATTGTTTTAGTACTTTCCATTAATCTTTTTTACCCATTCTTTTTGGTACAATTAGATGTTTAGTCATACTTCCCCATAGGATTTTTTCTAGATTTTTTAGAATTAATCTTGATTAGTTTAATTAGGGTTGACTTAGGATAGTCTAATTAGGGTTTAGAATTGTGCATAGGTGATGATTCATTTTCTTTGAGCAAGTTTTATCTTGATTTTTAGGAAGAAACCTTTATAGATGTTATGAGAAGGTGTTGAGGACCCTTGTGATTATTTGTTAATTTTTCCCCGTTAGCTTAGTTTTTTTAGGTATTGTCTGAAGTTGCCTGATGATTTGGTTTGTTCAGTGGGTTATCTGTTCATCTGTGGGGTTCATTCTGAGGAATTTGATGAAGGGCTTGGGTTGCCTTGAGGATATTGATGGAGAGCATCATGAAGGGAAGCTTGTAGACCAAGATGCAGAGACCCAGAGCTTGGCTGATGCCTTGTCTGTGAGGTTTGAGAGCCTGAAGTTTGAAGGAGGTTCATGGTACTTTCCTGAGGAAGGCACTATGAATGACTTTCATCCTTCCTTCTCACCTCTTTCTTAAGTATCCAATGATGTTGGAGCCAACTTGTGAGTTTAATTTCTCCTGAGGAGGAATGTAAACTGATCACTTGTTGTTGAGCCACATGGGATACAACTCCTAAGTGGAAGCCTCCTAGTACTTTCCTGAGGAAGGTCCTATGGGTCTATTCACTTAGTTCCACTAGTTGATCTAGGATTTCTCAAGTATCCAATGATGTTGGAGCCAACTTGTGAGTTTAATTTCTCCTGAGGAGGAATGTAAACTGATCACATGTTGTTGAGCCACATGGGATACAACTCCTAAGTGGAAGCCTCCTAGTACTTTCCTGAGGAAAGTCCTATGGGTCTATTCACTTAGCTCCACTAGCTTAAATAGGATTTCTTAAATATCCAGTGATGTTGGAGCCTGCTTGTGAGTTTAATCTCTCCTGAGGAGGGATGTAAACTGATCACAGTGGTTGAGCCACATAGGGTATGACTCCTGAGTATACACCTCCTAGTGTTCTCCTGAGGAAGACATTATGAGTATGATTGCTTAGCTCCCTTTCTTTGGTAAGCTTATTCTGAAGCTTGAAGACTGGGAATGATTTCTCCTGCCTAGGGTTCTGCTTGAGAGTTTTTGCTTAGGTTTGTTTAGATCCTGTGATTAGGGTTAGGGTTAGAGAATAGATGATTCTTTCTCATGTGAGATTTGTTTGCCTGATGGTACTTCATTTCCTTTATCTGTATGATTGCAGTTTACTGTTTTGCTTGATAGCATGTTGTTGATCTTCAGTACGATTACTGTTATTTCATGACTGGCTTGAGGTTGAGATGAGCTTGTGGAGGCTGAAACCCCACACACATTTCCTCCCTCACTTGCATTGCATGCATTTTACTGTTAAAGCTGATGTTTTTGTCTGTTTCTGTGTATCATTGACATGATCCCTTAGGACTCTCATTTCTTCTGATGAGGATTTGATGATAGACTTTTAGGTTGAAACCTACGCATGACAACATCTAGGAGATCCCTGTTCAAACCTCAACCATAGGATGAATCCATGGCATGATAACAGTAGGACTTGATAGTCTCCCTCCTAGTTGAGTTGTTTCCTGTAGTTTCCCGAACTACGTTTGCTCTGATCTTTCATACCAGATGAAAGTACGTAGGCATAGGATGCGATATCCTAGCGAGCAACCTTCCCCCCATAACCCGTAGTTAGCCGAACTACGTTGACTCTGATTTCTCATTCTCTGATGAGAATACGTAGGCATAAAGTGCGACGCTTTGCCGAGTCATTTTTCTTTTCTTTTTCAGCCAGCCTTGATAGGTAGATAGATTATAACCAACCCGTCCAAGTAAACAAACAAGCGAGGATCCCGTCGAGTACGACGGACGTGAGGGGTGCTAATACCTTCCCCTTGCGTAACCGACTCCCGAACCCAGACAATGGTTGCGATGACCTTGTCTTACCCTTATTCGTCAGGTTTTTCCGATCGTTTCCTTTCCCGCTCTGAGGGATAAATAACGAAAGGTGGCGACTCTTCTGTCATGCCGGCACCTTATTTTCGCGCAAGCGACAGCTGGCGACTCTGCTGGGGATTAACCCAGAATCTCTGGTTCTCCGGTTCCCTATGAGAGTCAATCCTATCGTTTGTGTGTTTGCTTGTTGGGTTGCGTTTATTTATCGCATCTTTACTTCCCGCACTTTACTTCCCGCATTTTATTTCCCGCATTTTATTTCCAGTTCGATATGATTATCTGTGCTGCTGTGGGAGAGGGATGTTACTGTGAGTGAAAAGCCGGACCTGGGCTTGAGTACACACCTAGATATAGTTGTGGAGAAGTAGTAGACGAACCTGTCTGTTGAACAGGCACAGTTCCCTACGAAAATCTGCGCTCAGACGAGATTCTTGCAGAGGTGCTCCTTTCCGGTCCTGAGGATCTGAGGGGAGTCCAGACGTGAGGATTGTCGACTCTGGGGACCGATCATTTGGAAGTCAGCTAAGAGAGGCCTCTTCATGACTTGATGATGCCACTCCTTCTGGGAATCGTATTGTCACTCATGAATGTCTGTGACGCTGACAACCGCATAGGATGCCGTACCTTTGTCCGTGGATTAGGTCCATCATACCTGTGAGTGGGTTGGGATATTGCAGGAAACTTTGACCTCCAGACTACCTGGTTTTCTTGACAGTGAATCAGTTATGTTGGGTTCTCAGTTGCAGAGATGTTCTTGATAGAGCAAGGGTTTGATCAGAGGATCTTATCATCGGGTGTTTGTTTGTTCTTGATAGAGCAAGTTCCGATCAGAGTATTGTTATCAGAGGTTTGTTCTGGATGGAGCAGATTTTTGAGTGGGGTCTGAGGATCTCATTGGCAGTTGTTGTTTGTTCTTGATAGGGCAGATTTTGAGTGGGGTTTGAAGATCTCATCAGCAGCTGTGTATTTGTTCTTGAGAGGGCAGAGTTGTGATTTGGGGTCCGAAGACTTCATCAACAGATATTCCTTGATCTTGCATCCCGGGTCTTTATTATCAGGCCTTCGTTCTTGTCAGAGCAGAATTTTGATCTCGATCCTACCAGATGGTTATTCACAACAGATCAGATCAGTGGGTTTACACCGGGGTTTCCTTCTCGGCAGTGACTGTTGACATCGAATCTCCACAGCAGCCACCTGGATATATTGTTGCATGCCTGCATTTTGCATTAGCTTGCATAATCATTCCATTAGCGTGTGTCTGTGAGGTTACTGTCTCCATGATTGGGCCTGGATTCCTCTCCTTATTATTGCCAACAGATGCCAGGACCGGAGAAATCTCTCAAGCACACGGACACACACATGCATTTGCATGAAGCATTCTTGCATGACATACATTCTGTTGCTTTTCCTAACCTTTAATCTTGACAGGTTTTTCAGGTACTCAGGTTCCGAGCGGCTTTCAGGATTGATCAAAGATTCATCCACCGTTACTCGACTCGCGCCAATCAAACGAGAATCATGGACCAGGTACAATCAGATGTTCAGGAGCTTCGTGAAAGGATGGATCGTTTTATGGAGTTGATGCAAGTAGTTGCGAACGGGCAAGAGCAACTTCGTACTTTGGTTCAACCTCTCATCTCCAGGGTTGACAGCAATGGAATTCTTCACGGCGGGGCCGTACCCACTCCTCCTCCTCAAGTGGATACTCCTCAGAACGTTGTTCCTGCTGCCGGGGGCAACGGTAGTGCTAACGGCAATCTTATGAATAATCTCGGACTTAACACGGCGGGCGCCGTCAATGGTGGTTTGGGAGCCAATGTTAATGTTGGTGCAGGAAATATGGTGGTGCCTCAACCGTGGCTGGAGGACCATCAGGACGACATTTTCTCTCAGAGAGGTGTAGAGGCTGAGTTAACTGCTGAAGCTAGACTCAGGTTCAAGGCACTGGAAGATAAAATGAGAGATATAGAAAATCAGAATACATTGGGCGTTGACATGTCCAAACTTGGGCTGATTGCTGACTTTAAAGTACCTCACAAGTTTAAGGTGCCTATCTTTGAGAAGTATAGAGGCACTACTTGTCCCCGTGTTCATCTCCGATCATATTACAGAAAGATGTCCGCTTACTCTGATGATGAGAAGTTGCTGATGCACTTCTTTCAGGATAGTCTTTCTGGCCCATCGCTTGAATGGTATATGGGTTTGGAACCCGCTGCTGTGCGAACGTGGAAAGATCTCGCTGAAGCATTTGTTCTCCACTATCAGTATAATAGCGACTTGGCTCCCAACCGAGTTCAGCTTCAGAATCTCTCGCAGCGTAGCAATGAAAGCTTCAAAGAGTACGCCCAGCGGTGGCGTGAATTGGCTGCTCGGGTTCAACCGCCGATGGTTGAGCGTGAGTTGGTACAGATGTTCGTGGCTACTCTTCCCGGAGTCTATTATGAGAAGTTGGTTAGTGGCATGTCCGGGACATTCTCGGCCCTCATCACTTTGGGCGAGCATGTTGAAAATGGAATAAAGATCGGCAAGATTCAAGGCGAATCATCCTCATCTGGAGGAGCCAGCAAGAAACCTTATACTGGCAAGCGTCGGGAGGGCGATGCCAGTGTAGTCTCTAATGCTAGGAGAAAGGGCAAGGGCCCTCAGTCTCAGATCGCTAGCATAAACATCCCAGCTGCTCCCCCGCAGCCGCAGCAGCAGCCTCAGCAACAGAATAATCCGGGATATAAGAAATATCAGCCTCGGGGTCCCCTGGCAAACCGTCATTTGGAAACTCCTCCTATGTCGTATGCCCAGCTTCTGCAGACGTTGCTTCAGCTCCAACTGGTTCAGAAAAGGACGCTAGCTCCCTTGACAGGGGCACCACCACCCGGGTACGATGCTAATGCTACATGTGAATTTCATTCTGGGGCACCTGGCCATACAGTTGAGAACTGCAAAGCTTTTAAGCATAAGGTCCAGGACATGATTGACGCCAAGATAATAAATTTTTCTGACAACGTGCCCAACGTCACCAAGAATCCGATGCCTCATCATAGGGGGGGCGGAGTAAATGCTATTATCTCTGAAGAGAATTCAGACCTGCTGACTGATGTCAGAGAGTTGAAGACGCCGTTGGTTTTTGTTAAAGCTGAGATGCTGAAGAAAGGTTTCTTTCCCGGATGTGGGGAATTTTGTATGGAATGTGCTGCACTTCCTGACGGGTGTGAGCAGTTGAGTGAAGGTATCCAGAGTCTGATGACCGAGGGTATTTTGCAGTTTAGTCGAAGCGTTGAGAATGCGTCGGGAGAAGTCGTGCTGAAGCAGGCGGACGAAGTTGCTACTATCACCATTCCTCGCCACCCTATCACCATTTCTGCACCTCGTCCTCCTACTATTACCATCACCAGGGCTGGACCGATCCCGTTCGAGAGTACCAATGCCGTGCCGTGGCATTACGGCGCTGAAGTGTATTGTAACGGCCAGAAGGTAGAGATTGAGCCGCCCAGATCGATTGCGCAGAATCTTGCTGAGGCCAGTGGTATCACCAGAAGTGGCAGAGTGTTCGCGCCGGCGGAGGGTGCGGCAGAGAAGGTAGTCAGGGCTGATGCTGCTGATAAGGGCAAAGGTAAAGCCGTTGAAGAGGTTCCTGCTGTGGCAGAAAAAGACTTGTTGGTTAAAGACGCAGAAGAGTTCATGCGACTGATCAGGAAAAGTGACTACAAGATTGTAGATCATCTTCACCAGACTCCGTCAAAGATCTCCATTCTCAACCTGTTGCTGTGTTCTGAAGCACACCGCAACGCATTGCTGAAAGTATTGAATGCTGCATACGTGCCGCAGGAGATATCAGTTAACCAACTTGAGGAAGTAGTAGCCCATGTCAACGCTGGTAATGGGCTGGGTTTTACAGATTTGGAGCTGACGCCCAAGGGAAGAGATCACAACCATGCCTTGCACATCTCGATAGAGTGCAGGGGCACGATTATGTCACATGTCCTAGTAGATACGGGCTCCTCGCTGAATGTGCTTCCGAAGAAAGCACTAATGAAGTTGGATACCCGGGGACTGCTGTGCACGCCCAGTGATCTGGTCGTAAAGGCTTTTGACGGAACCAAACGCCACGTCTTTGGAGAATTGACCCTGCCAATTCAGGTTGGACCAGAGACGTTTAATGCAGTGTTCTATATTATGGATATCATGCCCGCCTACAGTTGCCTCTTAGGTCGGCCGTGGATTCATTCTGCTGGTGCCGTAACGTCTACGTTGCATCAGAAGCTTAAATATGCTGTTGGGGGCAGCATAGTGACAGTTTGCGGAGAGGAGGACATCATGGTAAGCCACCTGTCGTCCTTCAAGTATGTCGAAATGGATGGCGAGATCCATGAGACTCTTTGCCAGGCGTTTGAGACCGTCAAGGTGAAGGAAGTAGCTCCCATTGTTGCAGAGAAGCAGGAGGTGAACCTCTCTTCGTTTAAGGAAGCTAGAGCAGTTGTCGAAGCTGGTTCTACCCCAGGCTGGGGGCACGTCTTGGATATACCGTTCAAACAGGATAAGTTTGGATTGGGATATTCTCCGGAAGCTGAAGCTTCAACTTCTTCTGGTAGCTCATCTCGTGGAAAGGGGCCGATCCTATTTACCAAGGGAGGGGTAATATTCGAAAGTGTCAACGCAGCGTCGGAGGACAGCGGAGACAGTGACTGTGATCTCGATGCCTGGATTCAACCGAGCAAGCCAGGCGAGCGCCTTCACAACTGGACCATCAAGGAGACTATCGAGCTGACAAGTGAAGAGTAATGATTTGCTTTTTACAATCTTTTGTACAACCCTATGTCCTGCCCGGGGCATAGTGGTTTTACTGTCAGGGCCTTGTTGGATTATGTGTATACATTTTATCAATAAATAAAAAGGCGTTTTCTTCGTAATCAAATGTTGTGTTCTCTGTTATTCATATTTTATGCTTGTTTTGAAAAACAGCAAAATGGCAACGAGGTTCGTGCAAACCTGCATATTCCTGCTTTAAACTTAACCCTTGTTATTGCAGGATCCACGTAACAGACGACATCGACTCTGGACCCTCTACGGCTCACTACGACTTTGATTGCCCGATCTATCAAGCCGAGGATGAGATTGATGAAGACGAAGACCTTCCGGAGGAATTGGCCCGCTTGTTGAAACAAGAGGAGAAGGTTATTTTGCCTCATGAAGAGGAGATTGAGATCATAAATCTGGGTTCTGAGGAGCTTATCAGGAATGTCAGAGTCGGGGCTGCGCTGCAGAACGATGTCAAGCATAGACTGGTCGAGATGCTTCGAGAGTATAGTGACGTCTTTGCTTGGTCATATGAGGATATGCCTGGACTTGACACTGATATCGTGGTTCATCGCTTGCCGTTGCGAGAAGATTGCCCTCCGGTCAAGCAGAAGCTCAGGAGGACGAGACCAGACATGGCTGTAAAAATCAAAGAAGAGGTCCAGAAGCAGTTGGACGCAGGATTTTTAGCCGTCACCACCTACCCTCCGTGGGTCGCCAACATAGTACCTGTACCGAAGAAGGACGGCAAGGTACGTATGTGCGTCGATTATCGGGACTTGAATAGGGCGAGCCCTAAGGATGATTTCCCGTTGCCTCATATCGATGTGTTGGTCGACAATACAGCCCAGTTTTCCGTGTTTTCGTTCATGGATGGCTTCTCCGGTTACAATCAGATTAAGATGGCGCCGGAGGACATGGAGAAAACAACGTTTATTACCCCCTGGGGCACGTTTTGCTACAAGGTAATGCCCTTCGGTCTGAAGAACGCAGGGGCCACTTACCAGCGAGCAATGGTAACTTTGTTTCATGATATGATTCATCACGAGATTGAAGTCTATGTTGATGACATGATTGCAAAGTCCCAAACGGAGGAGGAGCATCTGGTCAATTTGCTGAAGCTGTTTGAAAGGCTTAGGAAGTTCAAGCTGAGGCTGAATCCTAACAAGTGCACTTTCGGGGTGCGGTCCGGAAAGTTATTGGGGTTTATCGTTAGCGAACGAGGTATCGAAGTTGATCCTGCGAAAATAAAAGCTATCCAAGAAATGCCAGCGCCGAGAACAGAAAAAGAAGTTCGTGGTTTCTTGGGCCGAATAAACTACATTGCAAGGTTTATCTCCCAGCTCACGGCCACTTGTGAACCGATGTTCAAGTTGTTAAAGAAAAATCAGGCGATTACTTGGAATGAAGATTGCCAGAAGGCATTCGATAAGATAAAGCAGTATCTTCAAGAACCTCCGATCTTGATACCCCCAGTGGCTGGACGGCCATTAATCATGTACTTGACAGTTCTTGAGAATAGTATGGGGTGTGTTCTCGGTCAGCACGACGAGACGGGCAGAAAGGAGCATGCCATTTATTATTTGAGTAAAAAGTTCACTGAGTGTGAATCTCGATACTCGATGCTGGAGAAGACGTGTTGTGCACTAGCTTGGGCTGCCAAACGTCTACGACAGTATATGCTCAACCACACCACTATGCTAATTTCGAAGATGGATCCGATCAAGTACGTCTTCGAGAAGCAGGCTCTTTCGGGTAGGATTGCCAGATGGCAAATGGTGTTAACAGAATATGATATTCAGTACGTCTCTCAGAAGGCCATCAAAGGGAGCGTATTGTCTGATTACCTTGCCGAACAGCCAATCGAAGACTATCAGCCGATGAAGTTCGAGTTCCCTGATGAGGACATCATGTTTCTCAAAGCAAAGGATTGCGAAGAGCCATTGCCCGACGAGGGGCCGGATAGGAAGTCTCAGTGGAAGTTGATATTCGACGGAGCGGTTAATTCCTATGGAAGTGGTATCGGGGCTATCATCACGACTCCTCACGGATCCCACATCCCGTTTACTGCGAGACTGACGTTTCCAGTTACCAACAACGAAGCCGAGTACGAAGCATGTATTATGGGTCTAGAAGAGGCAATTGATTTGAGAATCAAGAATCTAGACATATATGGTGACTCAGCGCTTGTAATCAATCAGATTAAAGGGGAGTGGGAAACTCGTCAACCGAATCTAGTGCCGTACATGAATTACGCCAGAAGGCTGCTTCCGTTCTTCGACCGAGTAGAACTTCATCATGTACCCCGGGCTGAAAATCAAATGGCTGATGCTTTAGCCACGTTGGCTTCTATGTATAAGGTCAATCTTTGGAATGAGGCTCCAAGCATTGTTCTTTCGCGTCTTGACAGACCAGCATATGTGTTCGCAATCGAGGATGCCACTGACGGCAAGCCATGGTTCCACGACATCCAGACCTTCCTTATGACTAAGGAATATCCGGCGGGTGCGTCAACCCAGGATAAGAAGACTCTGAGGAGGCTATCTGGGAACTTTTATCTCAACCCTGATGGAGTGCTGTATAGAAGAAACCACGATCTCGTGCTACTCAGATGTGTAGATGAGAAAGAGGCCAGTATGCTCATGGAGGAAGTCCATGAGGGCACATTTGGTACGCACGCCGGCGGGCATGCCATGACGAGGAAGATCCTGAGAGCAGGATATTACTGGTTGACTATGGAGTCGGATTGCTTCAGATTCGCGAAGAAATGTCATAAATGCCAGATTTATGCCGATAGAGTTCATGTGCCGCCGTGCCCATTGAATGTCATGTCCTCCCCTTGGCCGTTCTCCATGTGGGGCATTGACATGATAGGCAAGATCGAGCCCACCGCGTCCAATGGTCATCGTTTTATTCTGGTAGCTATCGACTACTTCACCAAGTGGGTGGAGGCAGCCTCGTACGCTAATGTGACCAAGCAGGTGGTTGCTAAATTCATTAAGAGGGACATCATCTGTCGCTATGGAATTCCCGAGCGGATCATTACTGATAATGGTTCGAATTTGAATAACAAGATGATGAAGGAGCTGTGCCAGAGCTTCAAGATTGAACACCACAACTCATCCCCTTATCGGCCGAAGATGAATGGCGCTGTTGAAGCGGCCAACAAGAACATCAAGAAGATTGTTCAGAAGATGGTTGTGACGTATAAAGATTGGCACGAGATGCTGCCGTTTGCCTTACACGGTTATCGTACGACGGTGCGTACGTCGACCGGGGCAACTCCTTTCTCCTTGGTGTACGGTATGGAAGCTGTCCTACCGCTAGAAGTGGAGATTCCCTCTTTGCGAGTTTTGGTTGATGTGAAGCTTGATGAGGCAGAATGGGTGACGAATCGCCTGAACCAGCTCAGCCTGATGGACGAGAAGAGGTTAGCATCGATTGCATTTGGTCGCCTGTACCAAAGCCGAATGAAGAAAGCTTACGACAAGAAGGTGCGTCCTCGAAGCTTTCAGACGGGTGATCTCGTCCTGAAGAAGATTCTTCCGCCACACTCCGATCACCGGGGCAAGTGGACTCCGAATTACGAAGGGCCGTATGTCGTCAGCAAGGTCTTCTCGGGGGGAGCTTTGCTGTTATCCACGATGGATGGTGAAGATTTTGCATCCCCGGTGAACGCGGACGCAGTTAAAAAATACTTTGCTTGAAAGCGACCCGCTGGACAAAAAAGAAAGAGTCCAGGCAAAAAAGGGGCATCCCGGCGAACCAAAAACAGAATAAAAGGTTCGGGCAAAAATTAGGGATATATTGAAAAGATGTACACCCGCGAAGTCGAAAACCTACACTGGGCGGCTTCGGCAAAAAAGGGTATCCCGGTGAACTGAAAACCCGAAAGGGCGGTTCACGCAAAAGTTAGGGATTTAAATAAGCAAATGACTGCGTTCCGCGTATGGACTTTCATTGTTTAGTGGTTCGGAAGACCTGAGGGCCGTTTATCTGAATCAATCTCTTCCAAAGCTGAAGCATCGGAGAAGTATCGAAGTCGAGTGGGTCTTAGAGGGATCAACTCATGGTGTTCGTCTACGCCTCGATTGCCGACATTTGTATATACTGATGTATATTTATGTTTTCTTTTTTGCGCGGCTTCCTCATTTCAGGAGCTTGCCTCTGTTGTAAAACATTTTTGCCCATTCAGGGGTTCACCATCAATAAAATGCACATTATTCAGCAATTCTACTTGTCTGTTTTGCATTTATCTGTTTTGTTTGCGAATGATAACGCCGACGTGTTTTTTGATAAAATGCGCGTACATAAACCTGCGGGCCTAAGCCCATTGATTGTTGAAACAATTAATTAATTGAACGTTGTCGCGAGATAATAACCCTGATAGGCCCCTTTGAGGAGGGTATCTTGTCTGTTTGTTTGTGTCGTTGCAGGCATGGCACCCGTCAGAAGATGTGTCGTGCGTATCCCCGAGGCGGAGCGAGTCCTCCTTCTCCGGCAGAGTTCAGTAATCTCTCCTCCGCGGAATCAGAATCAGATAGTGAGCATTGATATGTCTTCCCCAGGTAGAGGTGATTCTCTTCCCCCAAGCAGACGCATCCTGAAGGAACGTCACCTCATCAGCTGAATCAAGCACCGAAGAATGATGTCGTCTTTCCCCAGCACCGGGTCACAAGTGCAGATTTCAGAAAAGTGTTCGGGTGCCGAAGCTCGTGTTTTCCCCAGTAAAGTCGCCGAAGCAGGACTCTTCCCCAGCACCGGGTCACAAGTGCAGGTTTCGCAGGAGGTTGTTCGTATGCCGAAGGATGCAGCAACTGATGGTGCCAGACTGAAGTCTCCAGCGGAATTGAGATTCCCCGCCAGAGCCAGGCTCTCTCCTGGAGGCTGATGACTCCCTCTTCCCCAGTAGAGTGTTGGAACAGCTGATGTTGTATTCCCCGGCAGAGTTGTACTCTCCCCCCGAAGTCAGGTGATCCTTTCCTCCCCAGCAGAATTGAAATTCCCCATCAGAGTCGTACTCTTCAGTGAAGTAGAATGATTTCTCTCCCCGGCTGAGTCCGCAGAAAAGCAGAATCCTTGGAAGTTGATCAGATCATGATCAATTTTCCTCAGCAGAGCATGGAGCAGCCGATGCTGTATTTCCCCAGAGTCGTACTCTCTCCAGTGAAGCAGAATGACTTCTCCTTCCTCAGCCGAGTCTGCAGATGTCCAAGGGATCCGAATCCTTGGGAGTGGATCAGATCATGATTGGTTTTTCCCCAGTGGAGTGTTGAACAGCTGAAGTTGGTTCCCCACGGAATGGTTATCCCCAGAAGAGTAGCCGAGACGGCCACGCAGTTCATTCTAGCGATTGATATCAGCAGATCCAAGTTCACGTAGAGCTTCATCCCCTGCAGCAGTCAGCTGAAGTTGTTCCCCTGCAGCAGTTAGCGGAAGATTGATTCCCCAGACAGAGCCTAATTGATATTGGCGTGTTCACATTCTCCTCAGCAGGATGATTCCTCTACCTGAGTGGTTCTTTCTCCTTGACAGGAGGATTCCCCCCTCGGCATTTATTTTGCTGACGGGATCGTATCATTGTGCATGACTGCATAGCATTCAACACTGCATAGCATTGTGCATGATTGCATGGCATTTAGCATAAATACATGTCATTCCCACTGTATGGGGCGTAGTGCAGAAGCATACGCATCATAAGCATGACCTAGGTCATTATCATCCTTATGGTACAGGAGTACTACCGAAAGACCGGTTGCTTAGGACGATTTTTGATGTTCTCCCCAGCAAGGTTGTTTTCTTAGATGATTCTGAAGACCCCGGTGATCCCCGCAGTCGCTCGCTCAAGATGATTTTTGAGATCCCCAGCAAAGACTTCGGTTCGAGATGATTCTCAAACCCCTCAGCAGGGTCATTTGCTTAAGACGATTCTTAAGACCTCAGTACAGCTTCCCGAGTTGTTTGCCTAGTATGATACTTGAGCTCCCCAATAGCGCCTCCAGCAAGAGTTGCCCAGGAAGATTCCTGGAATTCCCAACAGAATGTTTGCTCCAGAAAGGTTATTAGTTCAGGACGATTCTTGAAGATGCCCGACGGATCTGTTTGTTCAAGATGATTCTTGAAGTCCAGAGTAGCATGATATGTATGCTCCAACAACGATGTCTAATCTGAAGGTGGATTTCGTAAGCGCCAGAGGGCGATACCAGAAGGTTCCTGTGAAGCCAGATTTCCGTGTGGATGAAGCAACGGGTGGCTGAAGACAAGGTTCCAGGGTTGTAGATACAACAGAGTGATTCGTGTGAGTCTGAAGACCAAGTCAGTTATCCTGAGGTGATGATTGATTGCGATCAAGTGGATAGTTTCTTCTGACTGAAGTCAAAGATGTTTCTCCAGCTGAAGCGGAGTTTTGCCTGTAGGCAAAGTGTTTGAATCCCCGTGGAGTCATGAATGGCTCAGGATACCATTTCTCTGACTAAAGTCACAGATTTCTTATGCTGAAGCAAAGGTGCCTGAAGGCAAGGTTATCCCCCAAGGTCGTGAAGGACCTAGGATTCATTATTCGGGCTGAAGGCCGAAGTATATCCCTGACTGAAGTCTCGGATGCTCTATAGCAGAGGCGGAGTTGCCTGAAGGCAGATCCATGTATCCTTGAAGGCCAAGGATCATTTTCTTCCGACTGAAGTCGAAGATACCTCCTGCAGAGTTGCCATCCTTGGAGGCCAAGGATGCTTATCTTCAGAAGTACTTGAAGATCTTTGCTAGCTGAAGCTGGAAGCGGCCAGGGGCCAGGGTTTCATCTATCTTCATAAGTGCTTGAAGATCTTTTCTAGCTGAAGCTGGAAGTGGCCAGGGGCCAGGGTTTCATATATCTTTAATGTTGAAGTTCTACGGCGGGCAGTGTGCAGCAGTATTCCGATATTCGTCATGGTTCTGAGGGTGAACCCCAGATCAGAGTGTGCTCGGTTAAGTCTCTCCTTCCCAGCGGAGTAGCTTCAGGTATGTAAGTGTACTTTTTTGTTCCATTCACCAGGGGTGAACCCCAGGTCAGATTATGTTTGTTTCAGGCAGCGAGGTTGGATGTTTGTTTGACGGCAATGTCAGATTCCTTAAATCCCCAGCAGAATGATGTTTGTTTCCGGCGGCGACGTCAGATCAGTATCTCTCCAGCTAGTTGTTGAGCAGCTAGTATTGCAGCGTTCAAAGGTTTGTTCCCCGCAGAGTACCGTGTGCTCGTGCAGTTGGCAAATTTTCGGGTTTACCGATATTCAACCGTCTCGTACCTTGATTGGTTGAGAGCCGTTCGCTTCTCACCCAGTCAGGTTCAAGCCGTTTGAATAGGGGCAGCTGTTGCACCCCAAAATTTGACCAACATTTATTTGTTCATTGAGTATTTGGAAGTTGATACCTTCATCAGAAAGTTCAAGAGATCTTCAGAGGAAGTGTTTTGAAACCAGGGTTGTGTGCTTCATAGCTTGAGAGTTGTGGGTGCCCCTCAGATGATTCTGAGACTTTGAGAATGAACTTGATGTTTTGAGAAAGCCTATGAGATGTCTTGATAGCCATCATGAAGCCCAGAGAAGTCATTATGCAAGAGTTCAGAGGATTCAACCATGAATGGTAGAATTAAGGTTTTGACTGGGTCAACCCTAGATCAGCTGAAGATTTGGAGAAGGTTGAGACTTAATCCAAGGGCCATGAGATCATGGAATGATGCATAGAGATGTTGTAAAGGTGATTCCTAGACCAACTCCTCATGATTGAGGAGTTTGAGAAGTTTTGAGTTAGGGTTTCTGAGGATTGTCAGTGGAAAAACCCTAATTTGATCCCTATCTTCCAGGAAGTTTTAGCTCTAGATGTGATTGATATCTCATCTTCCCCACAACATGAATGTTGTAAAGCTTGTTCTTAGCTTTAATTTGAGTGGTGGAAGTCCTTGATAGGAGTTGCAGAGCTCAAGTTATGGTTTTGACAAATTACAGGTCAGCTGAGGTGTGTGAATCTGGGTCCTTGAAGGTCACCCAACTTGCAGACAACTTTTGCCCTAGTAGGACGATTCCTATGATCTCTTGGTCAACATGAATGTTGAAGAGGATCTTCTTAGCTTTAATTTGAGTGGTAGAAGTCCTTGATTGGATTTGTGGAACTCAAGTTATGGTTTGAACAAGACAGGGGTATTTTGGTCATTTGTCAGTTATAGGTCATTTTAACCAATGCCTAAAACTCCTATTTCCAAGCCTCAAATGGAAAAACTCAAAACATGAAAGTTGCTCAAAATGTGATTTTAAGTCTAGAAAGAAGGTCACAAATTGTTGAAAAAGCTCATAGCACAAGATTCCATGATTGGTCAAAAATGAACTAAATATGCCTTATAAGTTAATTCAAGTGGATTTGAAAAGTGGTTTGGAAGATCTAGAAATCCAAATGGGGTCATCCAATAGTCCATTTTCATTGAAAAGCACATTTTGAGAAGAATGGTTTTAATAGAATTTTGATTTGGGCCTTAAAAAATGAAGTTTGTTTGAAAAAAGATTACTTGAAAAGGAAGGTACCATTGGAAAATCTTACACAGGCCCATTTTCCTTCACATTTTGGTTCAAGGAGTGTTAATATGTCACATAATGGATGCATGGCACGAAAATAAGGAGATATGCATGGGTTATGGCATGTAGAAACATGTTCATGCATGGAACTTTCCATGAGTTTCTAGGAAGTTCTAAAGAGCTCTAGAACATTCCATGAATTGTTATAAAAAGAGTATTCTTCATGGAAGAGAAGGTTGGTGATAGTGATTGAAGTCAGAGGAAAGAGAGAGGGAGAGATAGCCATTGAAGCCATTTCTTCAATTTCAAGCAAGTTCAAGTTTCTTCCACATCAAGCATTCTCCTTCACAAGCATTGCAAACAGAGATCATAGCACCACAAGAGGATCATCTACAAGCCATTGCAAGCCCTGAATCGTGCTCAACACAACCTCATCTCCTCTTCTTGACAGGTTCTTTCTCCATCCATTTTCTCTTAAATTATGAGGCATTAGTTAGCATTAGATACATAGAATCATTGTACTAGGATAGATGACCAAACCCTGGTAGTTACAGCCCATTCCATTGAGTTCCATGACAGGGCATACAATCTTTAATTCTCAAGAAATGATTGGATATGGAGTTTTAGTGATCAAGACTTGGTTTAGAATCTTTAGGGTAACATGTAGAGCATCTGTCAATCATTAATTCGAAGCTTGGTGAAGGTTGGTTACAACTGGTATGGGGGGATTTTCATTTGGACCACGACATTGTAGGGCTCTGTTAGAACAATCTAGGTTGGATCAAGAAATTTGGCACGTGTGATCTTGTTCTCCATGATGAGAGGATCATTTTTCATCTTTGGATCGTGGAAAGGTATTGAGAAACGAGGGAGATACGATGGGTGGAAGGTCTGTGCATGGAGGCTGTTATGAAACCCTAGGGTTTGGTCCAAGGTTGAAGACGGGTTCGTGGCCGTTAGATGGAAGTCAAGGGATTGACTGGAGGGAACGATCCAATGGTCCACGTTTGAATCAGAATTGGAGGGAAGAGAGCTAAATGAAACGCATCGTTTCATTTAGCTGAGTGACATTGGGCTCAGCTTCCGCTTGCTAGACACACCCCCGTGACTGAGGCCCACAACCATAACACGTGAAACCTTTCCTTTTCCCACCTCCCTGCGTTTTTTATTTTTGATGGTTTCTGAATTGGATGGGCCTTGCGCCAATTGTTAAATGCACCCCACCTTTGAGCCCATCATTAAAACTGAACTGAGCGAAGTTACTAACCTCACCCCTCTCCCGTTTCATGTTATTTTAATTCTTTTAATTTCTTTTTAATATTTCTCTGTTTTGTATAATTCATTAAAAATAGTTAAAAAATGATTTTTCAATTCTTCTTTTTTCTGTGAATAGGTTAAAATGAGTAGAAAATTATAAAAATAAAATTGAGATTTTATTTTTAGGTTTCATATTTTTAGTAGATTTTTCAATTAAATAGCTTTTTAATTGTTTCATTTTGATATTTGATTTTGTAGGAATTGTTTTAGTACTTTCCATTAATCTTTTTTACCCATTCTTTTTGGTACAATTAGATGTTTAGTCATACTTCCCCATAGGATTTTTTCTAGATTTTTTAGAATTAATCTTGATTAGTTTAATTAGGGTTGACTTAGGATAGTCTAATTAGGGTTTAGAATTGTGCATAGGTGATGATTCATTTTCTTTGAGCAAGTTTTATCTTGATTTTTAGGAAGAAACCTTTATAGATGTTATGAGAAGGTGTTGAGGACCCTTGTGATTATTTGTTAATTTTTCCCCGTTAGCTTAGTTTTTTTAGGTATTGTCTGAAGTTGCCTGATGATTTGGTTTGTTCAGTGGGTTATCTGTTCATCTGTGGGGTTCATTCTGAGGAATTTGATGAAGGGCTTGGGTTGCCTTGAGGATATTGATGGAGAGCATCATGAAGGGAAGCTTGTAGACCAAGATGCAGAGACCCAGAGCTTGGCTGATGCCTTGTCTGTGAGGTTTGAGAGCCTGAAGTTTGAAGGAGGTTCATGGTACTTTCCTGAGGAAGGCACTATGAATGACTTTCATCCTTCCTTCTCACCTCTTTCTTAAGTATCCAATGATGTTGGAGCCAACTTGTGAGTTTAATTTCTCCTGAGGAGGAATGTAAACTGATCACTTGTTGTTGAGCCACATGGGATACAACTCCTAAGTGGAAGCCTCCTAGTACTTTCCTGAGGAAGGTCCTATGGGTCTATTCACTTAGTTCCACTAGTTGATCTAGGATTTCTCAAGTATCCAATGATGTTGGAGCCAACTTGTGAGTTTAATTTCTCCTGAGGAGGAATGTAAACTGATCACATGTTGTTGAGCCACATGGGATACAACTCCTAAGTGGAAGCCTCCTAGTACTTTCCTGAGGAAAGTCCTATGGGTCTATTCACTTAGCTCCACTAGCTTAAATAGGATTTCTTAAATATCCAGTGATGTTGGAGCCTGCTTGTGAGTTTAATCTCTCCTGAGGAGGGATGTAAACTGATCACAGTGGTTGAGCCACATAGGGTATGACTCCTGAGTATACACCTCCTAGTGTTCTCCTGAGGAAGACATTATGAGTATGATTGCTTAGCTCCCTTTCTTTGGTAAGCTTATTCTGAAGCTTGAAGACTGGGAATGATTTCTCCTGCCTAGGGTTCTGCTTGAGAGTTTTTGCTTAGGTTTGTTTAGATCCTGTGATTAGGGTTAGGGTTAGAGAATAGATGATTCTTTCTCATGTGAGATTTGTTTGCCTGATGGTACTTCATTTCCTTTATCTGTATGATTGCAGTTTACTGTTTTGCTTGATAGCATGTTGTTGATCTTCAGTACGATTACTGTTATTTCATGACTGGCTTGAGGTTGAGATGAGCTTGTGGAGGCTGAAACCCCACACACATTTCCTCCCTCACTTGCATTGCATGCATTTTACTGTTAAAGCTGATGTTTTTGTCTGTTTCTGTGTATCATTGACATGATCCCTTAGGACTCTCATTTCTTCTGATGAGGATTTGATGATAGACTTTTAGGTTGAAACCTACGCATGACAACATCTAGGAGATCCCTGTTCAAACCTCAACCATAGGATGAATCCATGGCATGATAACAGTAGGACTTGATAGTCTCCCTCCTAGTTGAGTTGTTTCCTGTAGTTTCCCGAACTACGTTTGCTCTGATCTTTCATACCAGATGAAAGTACGTAGGCATAGGATGCGATATCCTAGCGAGCAACCTTCCCCCCATAACCCGTAGTTAGCCGAACTACGTTGACTCTGATTTCTCATTCTCTGATGAGAATACGTAGGCATAAAGTGCGACGCTTTGCCGAGTCATTTTTCTTTTCTTTTTCAGCCAGCCTTGATAGGTAGATAGATTATAACCAACCCGTCCAAGTAAACAAACAAGCGAGGATCCCGTCGAGTACGACGGACGTGAGGGGTGCTAATACCTTCCCCTTGCGTAACCGACTCCCGAACCCAGACAATGGTTGCGATGACCTTGTCTTACCCTTATTCGTCAGGTTTTTCCGATCGTTTCCTTTCCCGCTCTGAGGGATAAATAACGAAAGGTGGCGACTCTTCTGTCATGCCGGCACCTTATTTTCGCGCAAGCGACAAGAGGGTTTGGGGTTATGCAGGTAACTAGACCTTCAGATACCGGTTATTTCTTGATCAGAGATCCTGGGTATTTATGGACAGTGAAGAGGTCTATCAGAGACCAGTCAGAGTTATGGTTATGAGGTCTATCAGAGACCAGTTAGAGTTATGTTATGGGGTCTATCCGAGACCAGTGTTGGAGCTTTGTGTTGGGTCTATCCGAGACCAGAGTTTGAGGAATTCTTGAGGGTCTATTTGAGACTTTTGATATGGTTCAGGCTTCTCAGCTATAGCACTTGGCCCCTGTTGCATGTTTCTTGCATTGCATTGTTTGCATAATCATTATCATTGCATCCCATTAACGTGTGTTCGTGTTGCAGGTGCATTTGCATATTCCCTGGTTCTAGTGCCTGGACTTCTGAGTATTGATCATGGCGGGTTTGAGGATGACAGTTGCGTACAAGCTACCTATTCCTGATATTACTCCACTCCTAGGTTTGATTTCTCTTGCAGATGAGGATGTCCGTAGAAGCTTCAGGCAGAGTTACGGACGGTTATTGAGTTTGGTTCGCAAATCCACTGATGATGAATTGAATGGGCTGTATACGCTGATGCAATTCTATGACCCGGCTTTGAGGTGTTTCACGTTTGTTGATTTTATCTTGGGGCCCACCATGGAGGAGTATGTAGAGTTTACCGAGCTGCCGGTGCAGAATGCAGTTCCTTTTATTCACTCTGCCGCTGAGCCCAAGTTGGAGGATTTAGCTAAGGCCTTGCACATGAATGCTTCTGAGTTGTTGATGACTTCTTGGCGAGGGGTTCCAGGTTTCTCTCTCCAATTTCTGGTTGGTAAGGCTCAAGAGCACGCCAAGAATGGGTGTTGGGTGGTCTTTAACGCTGTTTTGGCTCTATGCATTTATGGGATAGTGCTGTTTCCCAATTTCCCAAACTTCGTGGACATGGATGCATTTCATCTGTTTGCTGCTGGTAACCCAGTACCTACACTGATCGGGGACTTATACCATTCGATGCACTACAGAAATGAGAACAGGAGAGGCAAGAACGTCTCTTGTTGCGTGCCTTTGCTGTATATGTGGTTTAAGAGCCATCTTCCCTTGAAGGGACCTTTTATGGATAGTGCGACTACAGCTGACTGGCCAGAGCGTATGATGAGGCTATCTTCTGAAGACATTGAGTGGTTTGACCGAGACTTGTTGGGGTCTGAGCTTATTTTCAGTTGTTCTGGGTATCCTAATGTTCCGTTGATAGGGAGAAAAGGGTGCATCAACTACAACCCATCTCTGTTCGTCCGCCAGTTTGGATATGCGCTGAAGAACCCGCCTCAGGAGGAAGAAGTACAGGAATCTCTGTACTTCACCGGTGATTTGAGTGGAGAGTTACTAGCCAAGCTTCGACATGCCTGGATGCGCATTAACAGAATAGGGAAGCCACTGTTGGGGAAGAATGATTGTCAGGCATATGCACCCTACAAAGTTTGGATCCAGGAGAGGGCAAGACAGTTACTGATGCCATTTCCAGCTGCGTCGGTCCCTGTTCACATTCCAGTGGAAGAACCGACCGCTGTTACTATGGAGGTCTACGAGCAAGTTGTGAAAGAAAAGGAAGCCTTGATGAAGATTTATGAAGAGTTAGAAAAGGAGCTAGCTCAGATGAGGAGTGAGAAGAATAAGGCTGTACGTTCTTTCCAACAGCAGATCGAACTAGTGAACAGGCTAGGTGCTGAGTTGACTGAGGAGAAGAAGAAGCGCGAACGTCTGGGTCAAGAGTTCAGAAGCTCTCATGACATGTTGGAGTCCAAAAAGAAAGCACTCGACGCCGCTCACCGAGAAATCTCTTCTTGTAATAAGACATGGAATGCTACGCTGACCAACAATAAAAAGAGGGAAGATAGACTGAAGCAGCAAATCTCTGACCTCGAAGAGCAGTTGAAGGCTAGCATTAAGAAGCATGAAGAGGAGGTAATGGCCAGATATAGTCTCCAGAATGCTTTGAACAAGGCCATCGAAGGCAGGAACGAAGCTGTGTCTCAAAAGCGGAAGCTAGAAGATCGCTTCGGAGAAGGGGCATGGGAGGAAACCGCTGGTGACGTGCGACGTGTTCTCAAGAGAAGAAACCAACTTGTCGAGGGTCTGCTTGCCCGACCAAGTCATCCAGAGGCCAAGAAGTTAATAGAAGAGTACCGGGCTTATGGGAGTACCTGATCATTTCATGTATTAACTTGTATGCTTTATTTGCATTTGCGCTGACCATCACCAGGATTGTTGGTTGAGGTCATGCCTTCTTATTGTACTCTCAGTGATATTGTATTCTTGGATTTCTCTGCAATATACGAGGTTTTCTATGATTCGGCTCCGATCACCGTATTGCTAGCACTGTCACTACACTGGCACCTTCACACTAGAATCGGGGAATGATAATCCCTAACGCACAGACACATATTGCATTTTGCATACATACTCATATTTGCATTGCAGGTTTGTGATTCGTGTACCTTATTTCCTGCATCTAATTTTCAGGTATTTTCAGGATTGCAGAAAAGCGGGTCCACCGTTACTCTACAAGGATCAACCAGAAGAAGATCATGGACAACGTGCAGAGTGAAATGCAAGAGATGCGTGACAGGATGGCCCTGCTCATGCAAACCATGGAGACTATCGCCAAAGGACAAGAGCAGCTGCAGAATCTGGTTCAACCGATAGTCGCACGGGCTGAAAACAATGGGACACCGCATGGTGAAAACATTGCTGCTTCTCCCCGAGTTGAGAATCGTCAAAGTGCTGATGCTATTCCCGCGACCGGTTTGAATGTTGGAGAAACTGGTCCTGCAGGTGGAGGTGGGAACACCGGTAATATGAATGTCAATGCAGATACTGCTGGGGTATTTGTGGGTAATGTCAACCAGGGTTTCAATGGGGGTGTTGAGAATGTCTGAATGAATGGTATCAATGGTAACCAGGGCTTCAATGGTGTGAATATGGGGTATGGCAGCATGGCTGGCGCCAAGGCTGGGTTTGGTGGCTATGGTAATCTGGGATATGGAACTGGCGCATACAACACTCAAGAGATGGGTAATCTGAGGTATGACCCCAGGCACTTCCAAACAGGTCCGGGCCGTGATGCCGATTATGTTGGATTGGATGCAGTACCTCGCTGGGAGGATCGTCAGGAGGATGTGTTCTCTGGTCAGAACGAGGGTCATGAAAGGGCTAGGGATGACAACCATCGGATGAGATTGCTGGAAGAGAAAGTGAACGGGTTGGCCAGCCAGAATGCTCTCGGGCTGGATATGTCAAATATGGGGTTAGTCCCAGGGTTGAGGGTACCTCTGAAATTCAAAGCGCCGTCATTTGATAAGTACAAAGGGGATACATGCCCTAGGGTGCATGTACGCGCGTTTTACAGGCGTATGTCTGCGTATTCTGAGGATGAAAAGATGCTAATGCACTTTTTCCAGGATAGCCTGTCAGGGCCATCGCTGGAGTGGTACATGAGCTTGGAGCCTACTCAGATCAGGAGTTGGAAAGAGCTGGCAGAGGCTTTTGTTCGACATTATCAATATAATAGTGATCTCGCCCCTAACCGAGTCCAGTTGCAAAGCATGTCTCAAAAGTCCAGTGAGAGCTTTAAAGAATACGCCCAGAGATGGCGAGATTTGGCTGCTAGGGTACACCCTCCGATGGTGGAGCGCGAAATGATGGATATGTTCATAGGAACTTTCTCTGGAATGTACTATGACCGTTTGCTCAATTTTTTGATGAGTACTTTCTCTGAGTTGATTTTGATGGGGGAACGCATTGAAAACGGGGTGAAGATCGGTAAAATTCAGGCAGGTGAGTCCAGTTCCGCGGGAGGTAATAAGAAGACGTTTGGTGGTAAAAGGCAGGGGGATACCAATGTTGTATACGGTGCTCGACGAAGGAATAAAAGTCAGAACTGGCGTCAGCAGTCGCAGGATGCAAGTGTAACCATTCCAGGGCCTTCTCAGCAGCAGAGACAACAACCACCGCAGCAGGCTCAGCAGCAGCCTAATAATAATCAGCGCAGACTTCAAAACCCACGACCGAGAAGAGTATTCGAGGTACCGCCGGTATCTTATGCATAACTCCTTCAAACTTTGTTGAAATTGCAGCTAGTCGAGAAGAGGACCTTAGCACCACCAACTGGCCAGCCACCAGTCGGATATGATGTTAATGAGCATTGTGACTTCCATTCGGGTGCACCAGGGCACAATATTGAAAATTGCCTAGCTTTCAAGCACAAAGTACAGGACTTGCTTGATAGTACGGCTATTAACTTCGGGAAGGACGGTCCCAATATCACGCAGCAGCCAATGCCCAAGCATGGTGGGGCTGGCGCCAATGCAATCATGGTAGACGATGAGTTGAACTTGGTTTCAGAAGTAAGCGAGCTAAAAAACCCTTTGATTTACGTAAAGCAGCGCTTGTTGAAAGGAGGCGTCTATCCCGGTTGCAGTGAAGAGTGTGATGACTGTTTGATTCAACCTGAGGGCTGTGAGAAGTTGAAAAGGGGAGTTCAAAGTTTGATTAATGAAGGAATTTTGCAGTTTGACAGGGCTGCGGGGCGAGAGAAGTCTGTTGAGACAGAATCTAAAGAAGAGTGTGGCGAGATTGCTATGATCACCATTCCGTTCAAATCAGTGACAATTTCGGCATCATCGAAAAGGCCGACCATTACTATTACCAAGGCTAAGCCAGTCCCTTTTGAAAGCACAAAAGCAGTCCCGTGGAGCTATGGTGCTGAGGTGTATTGTAATGGGGAAAAGATTGACTTGAATGATTCGCCTGCGGGATCCGTTGATAACATAGTGGGAGCGGGTGGTATAACCCGGAGCGGGAGAATTTTCACTTCACCTGAGGTTGAAGCAGAGAGGCTTGCCAAAGGTAAGAACAAAGTTGTTGAGGGGGAATCTTCGAGGAGTAAAGAGAAAGAGTCGATAACCAAAGATGTGGAAGAATTCATGAGGTTAATTCGCAAAAGTGATTACAAGATTGTAGATCACCTGCAGCAGACCCCGTCAAAGATCTCCATATTATCGTTGCTGTTGTGTTCTGAAGCGCACAGAAATGCCCTGTTGAAGGTACTTGAGACATCCTTCGTGCCGCAAGAGATTTTAGTTAATCAGCTGGAGGGAGTTATGGCACATGTTAACGCTGGGCATGGACTGAGATTCACGGATTTCGATCTAACGCCTCGAGGGCGTGATCATAACAATGCCTTGCACATCTCTATCGAATGTCGGGGCACTGTTTTATCCCATGTACTGGTAGACACTGGGTCCTCGTTGAATGTGTTACCAAAGAAAGCCCTGTTGAAATTGGACACCCGTGGGTTGTTGTGCACCCCTAGTGATTTGGTAGTGAGGGCCTTTGACGGAACAAGAAGGTCAGTATTCGGGTCGATAACGTTACCTATCCAGGTAGGTCCGGAGGTGTTTGATACAGTGTTTTACATCATGGACATCCAGCCTGCATATAGCTGTTTGATCGGGAGGCCTTGGATTCATGCCGCTGGGGCAGTGACTTCTACGCTCCATCAGAAGCTGAAATATATGGTTGAGGGGAGTATTGTGACAGTGTGTGGCGAAGAGGATATCTTAGTCAATCATTTGTCTTCTTTCAAGTACGTGGAGGTAGATGGAGAGATTCATGAAATGTTGTGTCAGGCGTTCAAGGGGTGAAAGTTAAAGAAGAAGCTTCGTTAAAGAGTGAAGGGCCAGAGGTGGTTGTCTCCTCGTATAAAGAAGCCAAGGCGTTGGTACAAGCAGGAGAGACTCAAAAGTGGGGTCAGATTCTGGACATTCCAGTGAAGCAAGATAAGTATGGCTTGGGGTACCGCCCATCTTCCTCGCAGAGTGCGCCTAAGTACAAGGGACCCGTCGTGTTCACGCCCGGAGGAGTTAGTTTCGAAAGGATTAATGTCGTGTCTGATACGGAGGAAGTGGATAGCGATTGCGATATGGACGCATGGATTCGACCCAGCACGCCGGGGCAAAGCTTATGCAACTGGTCCATCCAGGACGTCATCCAAGTCACCAAACAGTAATGCATTGTTTTTTCAATCATTGTATGATCACATGCCTTGCCCGGGGCATCGTTGATCTTGTCTTAGGGCCTAATTGTTTACCTGTATGTTTGCATGATCAATAAATGACGGCGTTTTTTTACATTCAAATGTTGTGATCCTTTTCTTTCTGTTTTTATTTTTCAATAAAATGGCAGCGTGGTTATGCATTTTGCTTGTACATCATTTTTGAAGCACTTAACCGTTTCCCTCGCAGGATTCATGAATTTTCAGATGACACTAACCAAAAACTTCCTATGACTCGTTTAGACTTCGAACATCCGATCTTCCAAGCTGAGGAGGAGATTGTGGAGGAAAATGACTTACCAGAAGAGCTTAGTCGGTTATTGAAGCAAGAGGAGAGGGTCATTCTGCCTCACCAGGAAGAGATTGATATTGTCAACTTGGGGTCTGAAGAATGCATCAGGAATATCCGTATAGGGGCCGCGTTGCAAGTGGACATCAAGCGAGAGCTTATTGAGATGTTGCGTGAATACAGTGATATATTTGCTTGGTCCTACGAGGACATGCCGGGTTTGGATACTGATATGGTTGTTCATCGTCTGCCGTTGAAGGAAGATTGCCCACCAGTGAAGCAGAAACTCAGGAGGACTCGTCCTGACATGGCCATAAAGATAAAGGAAGAAGTGCAGAAGCAATAGGATGCTGGATTCCTGGCTGTTACCACTTATCCCACTTGGGTCGCTAATATCGTGCCTGTGCCAAAGAAAGATGGCAAGGTTCGAATGTGCGTTGATTATAGAGATCTAAACAAGGCGAGCCCAAAAGATGATTTCCCGCTGCCACATATTGACGTGTTAGTTGACAACACGACTCAGTTTTCGGTATTCTCCTTCATGGATGGCTTTTCAGGGTACAACCAGATCAAAATGGCTCCGGAGGATATGGAAAAAACGACCTTTATCACCTCATGGGGAACCTTATGTTATAAGGTGATGCCCTTTGGTTTGAAAAATGTCGGGGCAACGTACCAGCGGGCCATGACAATGCTTTTTCACGACATGATGCACAGAGAGATTGAGGTGTATGTCGATGACATGATTGCCAAGTCTCAAACAGAGGAAGAACATCTGGTTAATCTGCTGAAGTTGTTCAAGAGGCTGAGGAAGTTCAGGCTGAGGCTGAATCCTAATAAATGTACCTTCGGAGTGAGATCCGGGAAGCTACTGGGGTTCATTGTAAGCAAGAAAGGAATCGAGGTCGATCCTGCAAAAATAAAAGCAATACAAGAAATGCCAGCACCGAGAACAGAAAAAGAAGTCCGTGGATTCTTAGGGAGGTTGAACTACATTGCTAGGTTCATCTCTCACCTAACAACCACGTGTGAACCATTGTTCAAGCTGTTAAAGAAAGATCAAGCGGTGGTCTGGAACGACAGTTGCCAAAGGGCATTTGAAAAGATAAAAGAATACTTGCAGGAACCTCCGGTGTTGATACCCCCAGTAGCGGGACGACCACTGATTATGTATCTGACGGTTCTTGAGAACAGTATGGGTTGTGTTCTCGGTCAACATGACGAGACAGGGCGGAAAGAGCATGCAATTTACTACTTGAGTAAAAAGTTCACGGACTGTGAATCTCGATACTCTATGCTCGAAAAGACGTGTTGTGCATTGGCGTGGGCTGCCAAACGTCTAAGACAGTACATGCTGAACCATACAACCATGCTGATATCGAAGATGGATCCGATCAAATATGTGTTTGAGAAGCAGGCACTCTCTGGAAGGATTGCTAGGTGGCAGATGGTATTGACAGAATACGATATCCAGTATGTTTCCCAGAAGGCCATTAAGGGAAGTGTTTTGTCCGAATATCTCGCCGAACAGCCAATTGAGGATTATCAGCCTATGAAGTTTGAGTTTCCTGATGAGGACATAATGTATTTGAAGGCTAAAGATTGTGATGAGTCGTTGCCTGGTGAAGGACCTGAGCGGAGTTCCCCGTGGCAATTGATTTTTGATGGGGCTGTTAATTCGTATGGTAGCGGGATCGGGGCAGTCATTACAACTCCTCACGGGTCGCACATCCCGTTCACAGCCAGATTGACTTTTTCAGTGACGAATAATGAAGCCGAGTATGAAGCTTGCATTATGGGGTTAGAGGAGGCTATTGATATGAGGATTAAGAATCTGGATGTATATGGGGATTCAGCATTGGTTGTGAATCAGATTAAGGGAGAGTGGGAGACGCGCCAACCTAATCTGGTGCCGTACATGAATTATGCGAGAAGGTTGCTACCTTTCTTTGATAGGGTGGAGTTCCATCATGTACCGCGGGCGGAGAATCAAATGGCAGACGCCCTTGCAACGTTATCCTCGATGTATAAAGTCAACCGCTGGAATGAGGCTCCCAGCATTGTCATCTCTCGCCTTGATAGGCCGGCCTTTGTGTTTGCAATTGATGAAGCATCTGACGGTAAACCTTGGTATTTCGACATACAGAACTTCCTGAAGAATAAAGAATATCCGGCTGGGGCATCCAGTCGTGATCAGAAGACTCTAAGGAGATTAGCAGGCAACTTCTATCTGAATCCCGACGGCGTTTTGTATAGAAGGAACCACGATTTGGTACTCCTCCGGTGCGTAGACGAGAAGGAAGCCAATTTGCTCATGGAAGAGGTCCATGAAGGGACTTTTGGTACACATGCTGGTGGGCATGCTATGACCCGAAAGTTGTTGCGAGCAGGGTATTATTGGTTGACGATGGAAACTGACTGTTTCAAGTTTGCCAAGCGGTGGCACAAGTGCCAGATCTATGCTGATAAGATCCATGTGCCACCCAGTCCACTAAATGTTATGGCTTCCCCCTGGCCTTTCTCCATGTGGGGAATCGATATGATTGGCAAGATTGAGCCTACTGCTTCTAATGGGCATCGCTTCATTCTGGTTGCGATCGATTACTTCACCAAGTGGGTGAAAGCAGCATCTTACGCCAATGTGACGAAGCAGGTGGTGGCCAGATTTATCAAGAAGGATATAATTTGCAGATACAGTATTCCCGAACGGATCATTACTGATAATGGTTCGAATTTGAACAACAAGATGATGAAAGATCTGTGTCGGGACTTCAAGATTGAGCATCATAATTCATCTCCCTACAGACCCAAGATGAATGGCGCTGTTGAAGCGGCCAACAAGAACATAAAGAAAATTGTTCAGAAGATGGTGGTAACGTATAAGGATTGGCATGAGATGCTACCATTCGCTTTGCACGGTTATCGTACTGCAGTGCGTACATCGACCGGGGCAACACCGGTCTCACTGGTATATGGCATGGAGGTTGTCCTGCCATTGGAGGTTGAGATACCATCTTTGAGGGTTTTGCTTGATGTTAAGTTGGACGAGGCAGAATGGGTGAGAAGTAGATTGAATCAGCTGAGTTTGGTAGATGAGAAAAGACTGGCATCCATTGCACACGGTAGGCTGTATCAGAGCCGGATGAAGAAAGCGTTCGACAAGAAGATTCGACCTTGAAGCTTTCAGACGGGTGATCTTGTGCTGAAAAAGATTCTCCCACCGCAATCGGATCACAGGGGCAAATGGACTCCCAATTACGAAGGTCCATATGTCGTGAGAAAGGTCTTCTCCGGAGGAGCCTTATTGTTATCCACCATGGATGGTGAAGACTTTTCGTCCCCGGTGAACTCGGACGCAGTTAAAAAATACTTTGCTTAAAATTGACCCGCTGGACAGTAAAAAGAGAGTCCAGGCAAAAATGGGGCATCCTGGCGAACCGAAAAACAGAATAAAAAGGTTCGGGCAAAAGTTAGGGATAAAATGGAAAAAATGTACACCCGCGAAGTAGAAAACCTACACTGGGCGGCTTCGGCAAAAAGGGTATCCCGGTGAATCGAAAACCCGCAAAGGGCGATTCACGCAAAAGTTAGGGATTTAAGAAGCAAATGATTGCGGTCCAAGTTTGATTGTTAGCGGTTTGGGAACATCTGGGGGTCAATTATCCAAAGCAATCTCTTCCGAAGACAAAGGTCGGGAAAGCGTCAGAGTCCGACGAGTCATAGGAGGATTGGTTCATGGTGTTCGTCTGTAACACGTTGCCGACATGTGTACAAATTTTATTCTGTATATTTGTATACTTCTGCATTTTGTTTATGTGTGACTACCTCTTTTCAGGAGTTGCATCCGATGTACAAATCTTGCCTATTCTCAGGCCGTTATCAATAAAGTGTTTATTCAGTGTAGTGTGTGACTTTGGTTTTAATTTTTTACAGTTTTGTTTGTAAAAAGCGTCGATGTTTTTGATAAACTTACATGCGTGTAAACAGGCGGGCCTCGGCCTATGATTGTTAAAACCAAAAATTACCTGAATGGTTGTTGTGGGTGGTTACCAAGATGTCTCTTTTTGCATAGATTGTCTTGTGTTTGCTTGTTGACTTTTGCAGGTATGTCAAAAGCTCGCAAAGTTCCCCGCCAGAGTCCATGGCAGGTTGGTACCCTTTCCAGAGGTTGAACGTTGTGTCTTCCCCCAGTGAAGTCGCCCAAGGCAAAATTGAATGTCGTCTCCCCAGGAGAGCGAAGATTGCGTCAAAGGAAAAGATCAATGTATCTTCAGTAGATCAGAATTAGCTTATCACGCAGAGCAGAGTCCTCCCCAGTGAAGGTCGAGATGGATGTGATTAACTCCCCCGAGAGTTCTTGTGCAGTGCAAATCAGAATGTGTAGTTCAATCCCCAGCTCAGTGACAGCGGGATGATTTCCCCAGCTCAGTGATAGCAGAAGAGGTTCCCCACAGAGTGTGATCAGGTGGTTGGAGCTGCTGAAAGGAGTTTTCCCGAGCACGATTGTCCTTTCTTTCCCCAGCAAGTCGCTCTTCCTCGTCAGGAGAATCGTCCTAAGCAGATTTTGGAGTTTCGAGTTCGTGAGCTATCTTCTCAGCGGGATGGTCATCCCCAGCGGAGTTAGTCCATCTTTCCAACATTTATTTTGTTGGAGGCGTATCGGTAGTATTCTGGTCGTCCCCAGCGGATCCAGTGTGTCTTCAGCATTTATTTTGCTGAAGTAACTCTTTGCATAAGCATGCATCATGAGCATTTGCATTCTACCCGAGTATGTAGCATTTCCATACTGTGTGGAAGCATTACGTCATTATCAAACGTGCATTTTTGAAACATAAGCCGGGTGACTACCTCTTCAGTTTCAGATATGTTGGTTCCCTGCCGATAAGCGAAATCGTGGTTTCAGGAAGATGTGGGTTTTGTGGCCGAAGTGTGCAGTGGTCGTATTTGTCCCAACCCTTGGGGTTCATGTTGTGAGGCACGCAGTGATCGTGTTGATTTTAAGATGTTGATTTGCGGTCAAGGTACGCAGTGTTCGTATTCGTACCATCTATGGGGTTCATATTGTAAGGCGCGCAGTGATCATGTTGATTTTGAGATGTGGATTTGTGGCCCAAGTGCGCAGTGATCGTATTTGTACCATCTATGGGGTTCATATTGTAAGGCGCGCAGTGATTGTGTTGATTTTGAGATGTGGATTTGTGGCCCAAGTGCGCAGTGATCGTATTTGTACCATCTATGGGGTTCATGTTGTAGGACACGCAGTGATCGTGTTGATCTTGGTATATGTATCAGTGGTCGGATGGCGCAGTGATCGTATTCGTCCCGATCTAAGAAGATTGCTCTGTGAGGCACGCAGTGATCGTGTTGGTATCCACTCGGGGGTTTATTGAGCAGTACACGCAGTGATCGTGTTTACCATATCATGTGATGATTTTGGTCGATATACGCAGTGATCGTATTCGTCCGTTATGCAGTGGTTATAGATTGACACGCAGTGATCGTGTTCATCCAGTTTTTGTTGATCGGTATACGCAGTGATCGTATTCGTCCGTTATACGGTTTGGGGGTGAGGCACGCGGTGAACGTGTTCATCTGGTTGTTGGTGGCCGAAGCACGCAGTAATCGTATTCGTCCCATGTTTGAAGTTGTGTCACAGCACGCAGTGATCGTGTTTCCTCCAGTCAAGAGGGCCGTGACATGAAGCGCGCAGTGATCGCGTCTACCCTATGTACGGTTAGATATGCAGTGATCGTATTCGTCCAGTTATGTGGATTAGTTGAGACGCCCAGCACGCAGTGATCGTGTTTTCTCCAGTCAAGAGGATCGTGGCTCAGAACGCGCAGTGATCATGTTCAGGATACGCAGTGATCGTATTCATATAGCATGCAGTGATCGTGTTGATAATACCATGGGAACTTGTGACGCGGAGCACGCAGTGATCGTGGCTATCGTATCAGTTGGTTTTGTTGGTCGGCATACGCAGTAATCGTATTCATGGGTTGGTGACACACGCAGTGATCATGTCGACACCATTTTAAGGGTTTGTTGGTCGAGACACGCAGTGATCGTGTTCATCATATTGGTGGTTGAAGTACGCAGTGAATGTATTCGCCTCTTATATGTGGGTTTATTCCGTCTGGCACGCAGTGATCGTGTTTATCTCATCCGGTTGGATTTATGGTCGATGTGATTGTAACGCAGCACGCAGTGATCGTGTTCGTCGTGTTTGTCCCATTATGTGATTTTGTTTGCAGCATCAAGACGCGCAGTGACCGTGCTTTCTCCTGTCAAGAGGTTTGTGGCATCAAGATGTGCAGTGATCGTGTTCATCTTGTTATTGAGGGTTGTTGTGCCAGACACGCAGTGATCGTGTTCGTCAGGTCATATTCCCCTAGCAGAGTTGCTTGGTCAAGCATTTCTCTTTCTCCCTAGCCGAGTCCTTTCTCAGAGTACAGTAGAAATGGCATGATACAGATTTTGGGTGGTTACCCACAGTTACCCCAGTAGAGACGTAATCCCCAGCAGGGTGGTCTTCAACGAGGTGCTTGGTTAAGTTCCTCGTAGTCCCCGTCAGGGTATTCGTTGACAAGTCGCTTGGTTAAGTTACTTGTATTCCCCCAATAGAGTTATGTTCTCCAGCAGGGTGTTACTTCAATGGGTTGCTTGGTTAAGTCCCTCATAGTCCCCAGCAGGGAGCTTGCTACAGGAGTTGTTTGGTTAAATTCCTCGTATTTTTCAACAGGGTGTTACTTCAATGGGTTGATTGGTTAAGTTCCCAATTTCCCCAGCAGGTGTTTGACGGCAGTCCTCGAAATTGTCCCCTCAGAGTTACTTAGTCAAGTTTCTCATTTCCCCGCAGAGTCGGTTGTTCATGTCTTCGAACATTGCCCCGATTGGTTAAGCGTTTGCTCGTTTCTTCAGGATACGAAAGGTTGATCAGTGAAGTCAACACGACAAGTGTAGTCAATATTCTCCCGCTGGTTAGCGTGTGCTTGGTTGATAAGTGATATCAACGGAGGTTGATAAGTGAAATCGACAGAGGTTGATAAGTGAGATCAACAGAGGTTGATAAGTGATATCAACAGTTTCTCGTTATGTGGTGTATGCTCATTTCTTCGGAATGGAGTGGGCTGCGGACAACATCAGATTATTTGACAGATGGATGGCTAGTTGTTGTTGTGACAACAAAAGCCAGTTCCCAGGGTTTTCCCAAGCAGTTAGTCGTATTCACAAGTTACTTTTGCGGTTGGAAAATTTCCAGGTTCTTTCGTATTCAACCGTCTCGTACCTCGAGTGTCTGAAGGTTGCGTGCTCTTCGTCCAGTCGGGTCCAAGCCGCTTGAATAGGGGCAGCTGTTGCACCCCAAAATTTGCCCAACCTTTTCTAACCTAGGTTTATGTTTCAATTGCATAGTCATTTGCATTGTCATCATGTATATAGTGTATTCATCTGCATTGCATAGCATGGGCAAGCTATCTTAATCAGGGGATCAAGTGCTATTCTTATCTCAAGGGTTTCATTCATAATCAAGACTACTCAGGTTATCAGGGAAGAATTTGAGCTTTGGAAGAGTTGCCAGGTTGATCAGTGAGTTTTCTCCTATCTTGAGGTTGTTTGGGAATCATCAGAGGGTGTGTGAGCTATGAGCATGAGGTGTGTATGTATGTTATGAAGAGCCTATGTGATCATTTTTGAGGAGTAACCAAGTCATTGGAATGATTGCAAGAGCCTCAGTTGAAGTCAGTCAACTAGGGTTTTATCTGGGTCAACACTAGGTCAATCATAGGTCAAAAACTTGTTTTGAAAGGCATCAAGGATCATTTGAAGAATGTGGGATTCATTATTTGCTACATGGATATGGATATGATGTTGTGCTAAAGAAAAATCAAGAGGAGTCAAGGAGAAGAGGAGTTACCAAATTAGGGTTTTAGTGTAAAATCCCCTGATTTAGGTCAAACTTCAAAGCAGTGTAACTCAAGATGCAAGCTTCATATGAATTTCTGGTCCACATGAAACTTGTAGAGTATCTTCATAGCTTTAATTTGAGTGGTGGAAGTCATCAAGATGATTTATAGAACTCAAGTTATAGCTCTAGCAAGTTACAGGTCATCTGAGGGCACTGAAATTTGTCTGTGAAAGTTGTATGTCTTCTAAGCAACTTTTGACCTTCAAGGAGATTTCAAATGGATTTCTGGCCAACATAAGAGTTGTTCCTTATTGTATTAGATTTCTAGAAAGGTATGGTATGCCTTCATATGATTTGTGGAACTCTACTTATGTCCTTGGCAAGCAAAGGGTATTTTGGTCATTTGGGAATTACAGGTCATTCTTAGCCTATGCCTAAAAACTCATACAAGGAAGCTTCAAATGAAAAACTTCACAACATCAAAGTTGCTCAAAATGTCATTTTAAGTCTATAAAAGAGGTCATGGAAGTTTGGAAATGCATAGAACAAGACTTGACCAAAGTTGGTGAAAAATGACCTAAAAAAGGCATATAACTTGAAAAAGTTCAAGTTGGAAAATGGTTTGAGAGATCTACAAATCCAAAATGGGTCATCCAATATACCAAATTGAATCCAAACATCATTTTAAAGACATTGGTTCAGCCACGTTTTTGATTTAGGGTTTAAATTTTAGACTTGCTTTGTATTTTTGTTACTTGCATAATAAGGCAAGTATGGAAAACTTGGCACAAGGTAAATTTCAAGGCAAGGAGCTTGTTTTTTTTCACACATACCACTCTCAATATCTCATGAGGAGAGATTTTAACACAAGTTTAGAAGGGTGTATGCATGAGATATGAGATGGTTCAATATGTCATCACATGAGAATTTCCATGAATTTCCACCACATTCTAGAATCATCCTAGAGGCATCCAGAAACTTCTAGATTTGTCCATCATCATCTATATAATGAGTGTGGATCATTGGTGCAAGGGGTTGGTGAAAAGAGGGAGAGAAGAGAGAGAATTCCATTGTTGCTTCCATTGTAAGAAAGTGTGAAAATCTACAATCTACACCAATTATGTTCATTCTTTTTCTTCATCCACGATATATTGAATCTAGTGAGTGCATTCAAGCAAGCTCAGAAGCACATCCATGGAAGATTGAAGCTCTAGGGTTTGAAATTGCAAGAAGCATATCAGATTCGAATCTCACAATCCAAGCACTCTTCTTCCAACTCTTTGCAAACAGAAGCCATAGCATCATCTAAGGACCATTGGTGAGGGATTGCAAGTGCTGATTCAAGCTATTTCCCATCTGTTCCAACAAGAATTGCAGGTATGCATTTTCTCTTCTATCTCCCTAATTAGGTGTTGTTAGATTAGATTATTAGGGTAAGATTGTTAGGTTAGGTTAGATGACCATTTTCAGAGAGATTGAGAAGGTTTCATGGAGTTTGGTAACATGGTGATGAATCTTCCAAGATCAAGAACTCATGGATTAGGGCAAGATAATGTTAGCTTTTTAGCTTAGAATACTCAGCATAATCCCTAGATCATTCTAGTGTAGTTTCAGCAAGAACCATAACCATGCATATCAGGTGCAATTCTTGGGGCCCTAAGGTTCCAGCTATCGGGTTGAATCATGGAGTGAGTTTCAGAAAAATCTAAGTGTGGGATCTTGTAGAGGGCTTTGAGTAGGCCACTTTTCGTTTTTGGATCGAGGGATTTGGTTGAGTGAGGAGAGAGAACAGAGCTGTGGAAGTTCATGCATGGGAGAGAGGAAATCCTGAAACCCTAATGTTCATTTGGGGACGATGACCCCTGATCGTTGGATCAAGTCCAAGGCTTGACATTTTAATCCCATCCAATGGTCCTTGTTTAAAGCTGAGAAACGGAGGGAAAGAGTGATGGTGAAACGATGCGTTTCACTTAATGTGAGCATCTGGGCCTAATCCAATTTATTCTATCCCCACCCCCCTTTTGAGAAGCCCAACAAAATGAACTGAGAATTGTTGCTTTTTGCACCGAGAGTTTGATCTTTTTCTTTTATTTTTTTAATTGATTTTATGAAACTAATTGGGCCTTGTTATTCTGATATTCGCGCCCCCCACTTCCCTGGACCATCAGCAATAATAACTAGGCGCATCTGCTTATAACACCCCCTCCCCCTTTAATTCATGTTTTGTGATTTTTATTTTCTTTAATCTTTAAAAAATCATAAAAAAAATTGAAAAAACCTTAGTTTTAATTGATTCTTTTTGTGGTAGATCAACATTTCTGTTAAATAATAAAAATGGCATTTTATTTTGTTTTAATATTTTTTGTGTATTTTTCTTGTAAATAGCCTTTTAATGAGTTTAGTTTAGTACTTAAATTTGTTGATTTTAGTTCTATTAGTTCCCTTTATATTTAGGGCCTATTCTTTTTAGGGTGATTAGTTTAGGACTTCAACTTGTAGATAGGATTTAATTCATAATTTTAGGATTAATTTTTAGGTAGTTTGATTAGGTGAGATTATAGTGTTGAAAATTAGGGTTTTAAGTGAAGCATAGGTGAGATAGATTAATTCTTTTAGGAATTTTGATTTGATTTTGGGGTATGGGACTATAGGGGTTATGGGTAGATGATAGATCCCTTATAAAATATTAGGATTCCCCTACTGCTACTAGTGTATTGCTTCTATTTGATTGACTGTGTGGTGTGCCCTCTTTAGGGTTACTTTTTGTCTGTGTGGGGTATTGGGTTTGTTTGGGACTTGGGGTTTGAGCTGAAGACTGAGATGATGAAGCCCATTTGAAGATCAGAGAATGAAGACCAACTTCCAGAGTTGATGAGGAGTATCTCTTGCTGGCAGCTGTTGAAGTTTCTAGGATCTAGGAGTTAGGCAGAGCTCTAGAGTAGCAAACTTGATTCTCAAACATGGAAGGTCTTGATTGCCTCCATTCCTCTCTGTGATGCAGAGTCTCTCTAAGACACTCACCCCCTTCCTTTGGAAGGCTTGGTGCCAATGTCTAAGAGATAGAACTCTTGAGAGAAATATTCTTTGTGTTGATAGCAGTCTGTTTGCCACCTTTGGTGGTCAACTAATTGCTTAACATCTAGTTCATCCTTGTGATTGATTCCTCAGCTTTGAGGTTAGGACTTGAAGGAAAGCCATTGGGAGATTGAAGATCAAAGACTGATGCTTGCTTAAAGCCTGTGGATAGCTGATGCTTGCTTGAAGCCTGAAGATGGTTGCAGATGCTGATGAAGATTGCTTTGCTGTTTAGTTTTAGCTGTTTGATTTTTGATGTATTGTGTGAATTTCCCGGACTGTATTGTTTGTTGTTTAACCTGCTGGGTTGAAAGTGAATCCTGTTCACTTTTGCCTATTGTTTTCTAGGTTCGAGGTTGAGTGGGACTCCCTTTCCTCGCTTGTATTGTTGCATCCATGCATTTTACTGCTTTATTGTATATATCTGTTGTTTCTGTTTCCGTCTATTCCCTTAGGATCTCTGTTTCTCTCTGCGCAAGAGAGGAATATGATAGACATTAGGTCTTAACCCATGCATGATAACATTAGGGTAGATTTTATCCCCTTTTTCACCCCTAGGATTTTAGAGTGTCATCTCTTCTTCCTTTCTTCAAAACAACAGAAAAACATTAATAAAGGTTATAACAGAAATCAATTCATTTCTTCCGTCAAAAGATTTGAACAAACATCAACCTTTTTGCAATAAGAAAACCCTTGTTTAAGGTGAGATTTTTCATAAAAGACACTTGAACAGCTTGTGTCGTGCGTAGCCCGAACTACGTTTGCTCTGATATTCCATGTTGTGTGGAAGTACGTAGGCATAGGATGCGATATCCTAGCGAGCAACCTTCCCCACCTTCACCCGTAGTTAGGCGAACTACGTTGACTCTGATTTCTCGTTCTAGACGGGAATACGTAGGCATAAAGTGCGATGCTTTACCGAGTCATGTTTTCTTTTCTTTTCAGACCTCATCCTTTAGTTTAGATAGAAGTGTAATCCGTACAAACCAAGCAAGCGTGGATCCCGTCGAGTACGACGGACGTGAGGGGTGCTAATACCTTCCCCTTGCGTAACCGACTCCCGAATCCAGGTTTTGGTTGCGATGACCATACCTTTCCCGTTTTTTTGCGAGGTTTACTTTGAGCGTTTCCTTTCCCTCCGTTGGGATAAATAACGCACGGTGGCGACTCTTCTGTTCAGCCGGCGCCGATTTTCGCAGTAGCGACATTGGTTAGTAGCATTTGATTAAAGAAAGAGGATTTTAGACACCAATTTTATTAATATCTTCTCACGAAATTTAAGATCAATGTGAGAAATTCAAATTCGGAGAAGATTGTGAATCGAATGCGCATAGTAATCCCCAAAACCATATTTATTTAGTATATCAGCATCAATATGAAGTGTTAACATATGATTCAAATCCTATGGTCTCGTAATATTTAACCCTACCAACATGGCTCTGGGATAAAGTGTCCATCAAAAGGAAGATTATGGGTTAATTAAAATATGTGTGCAAGAGGAATTGTCAATAGCATAGTAAAACCCCCTAGTGGATCAATGGGTACATAATTATTGCTTGATCTAAATTGACCTATGGTTAAAAATCTTTTGAAGATCCCTATGATTAATTTCTTATGCTTAATTCCTGTTGAACCAGAAGCTACCATTCGATCATACTAGAGTTCGATCCAACATCTCACAGCTCACAAACACGTCAAAATAGTTTCTCCTTATTGATTTTGTAACAGCCCAATTTTCAATAATTAATTATTTGTGTTAATTAATTGGTTTATTTGGATTATTCTAATTATTTGAATAATTATATGATTGTTTAAATGGATTGATAGATGTTTTGAGAGAGGGAATATATTGGAAAGAAATAAAGGGAAAGATATATATATGAGGAAGTGGAAAAGAAAAAGAAAAGAAAAAGAAATAAGGAAGAGAAAAGAAAGGGAAAGAAAGAGGAAGAAGAGAAAAAGAGGAAACTTGGAGAATCATCAAGAACATCCTCTAACTTTCGATTAATCGAGGTAAGGGTGTGAAATCTTACTATCTTAATCAATGTGTATGATTATGTATGTGTGTGTTTGGATTTGTTGGGTGTTTCCTACATTTTCCATTTTAGGTCGAAATGAGTTTAATCGGTAGAAACTGAGATTTATCGGTTAGAATTTGGAATAGACGGTGTAGTATAGTCGGGTGATGAGTGGGTTGTACTACTGGAACTGATTTGGATTAAATCGATCGGTTCGTGAGGTTTGGGCTTTTGGAAAGCCATGGGAGTTCTGAGTTCGCAGGTTCGCCAGGCGAATGGCAGCGAAGCTTCGCCGGGCGAAGCCCAGTGAGCAGCAGCGAACCAAGTCAGTAGCATCCACCCTGTCTTCGCTGGCAAGTTTGCCAGGCGAATGAAAGTGGCGAAGGTTCGCCAGGCGAGTATGCTAGTGAGTGCTAGCGAGTAATTCCAGAATAACTCCCAGTGGTCTTCGCTGGCAAGTTCGCCAGGCGAACGAAGTAGCGAAGGTTCGCCAGGCGAAGGTCAGCGAATGTGACAGCATTTGTTTTATTTTGGTTGGTTCCATCCAATGTTGATGTAATTGATATAATTATGTAGCGTATAGCTTGTGCGCTGTTATATGATGTGCTGTGGGTAGCCGTATGGCGTGAATCCTAGATTATGAATCGACTATGAATATATGGTCTTTTGGCATATGTGATACATTGTATTAAGAGGAATCCTACTCAAACCAAAATACTACAAGGAAGATCTTAGGAAACGACATCAGAAACTTCGCAGCTCTATCATGAATCTAAGTCAGGTAAGGGTCATAGGCTCGACTGTTACTCTTCCCCAAGGCTACTTTCCCTCTCCTATGAACACTACTCCAAGCATGCTCTAATCTGGCTAAGGCATCACCCTCCAATAAACCAGTGAGATACAGAGATTCCTGTATCTCCTCTTCTTTGGGAGGATCCTTCAGTGCATATCCAAACTGTCTGACCAACAAAGAAGGGTTATAGTTGATGCAACTTTTCCTTCCGACCAAAGGGATGTTAGGAAATCTTCCGCAACTATAAATAATATTTATACCAAGTATGTCTCTGTCAAACCAAGTGATATTCTTCGCAGACAAACCCATCAACCTATCGGACCACTCTGAAGTACCAGCGGTAGCAACAAATGGACCTGTCTTGGGTATGTGACTAGCAAACCACCTGTATAATAAAGGGACACATCAAGATACGTTCTTTCCCCTTCGTTTCTCATTCTTGTGGTACACAGAATGATAAACATCTCCGAGAAGTGTGGGTACCGGATTCTCTAAAGCTAGCAAGTAGAAAGCATCCACATCTACAAAGTTTGGCAGATTAGGAAACAGTACAATGTCGTATACAAAGAGCTAGAATAGCGCCAAACACAATCCAACACCCATCCTTGGAGAACTGCTGAGCTTTCTCCACCAAAAAAGGAAAAAGAAAACCGTATGTCCCATTCTTCTTAACCAGCTTCCCCTTCAACTCTGAAGCATCCAAGTGCAATATAGCAGCGAGCTTAGCCAGATCAGGCTCAGCATCAATATGAACAAACGACATCTGATCAATAATAGATACCCCTAACAGCTCAGAATACTCCTCTAGGGTAGGAGCCAGGACATAGTCAGGAAAGACGAAGCATCTCAGCTGGGCATCATAGAACTGCAGAAGAATATAGACACCACTGATCTCATATGCTGAAGGTTTGCAGACAAATTTCACCAACCTCCCATAAGACTGCCTAAAAACCTCCATCACCTCCCTGTCGGCCATAGCAATCAAACTCCGCAAAGAACTGACATCTGGGGTAGGGAACCTGTAAGCTACTGTTCTCTTCAAGGGCTCCATAATAAGATCACTAGAATCGGGAAGGAAATATGCACTTGCAACACAGATACATGTTAATGAAATGCAGATGAAAATGCAAATGCAAATGCACACATGGGATCAAGATTGTTATGTTGTTGATTGAGAAGAAACGACACTTCGTTTTAGCAAGAGCAAAGTACCGACAAATGTACCTCTAAGGAATTTCACGCCACTTTGGTTTAAATCAAACTGGTAGTTCCAACGATATTAGAATTGATGACCCAATATGATTTCTTCTTGGGAAATTTTATTGACAGAAATAGACTATAGGGTTTAGGGTGCTATAAGGTGTCGGGTAATTAGAGCCAATTTTACAAGATGGAGGCTTTCCTTGTATAATCATCTCCTTTTACGCCCTACCTTATTTTGGTATGGGTTCAAATGAATTTATTTCACTATTATCACCACACATAATTTTTCACTGATCTCCCATCGTATATTGATGTAAAAAATCTTAGTAACATCATAGGGTTTAAGGTTTAGGGTGAAGACAACAATATTAGACTGCACTTAGTTGGCCATTCTAGCACCCTTTCACAAAATGTACTAAAATATGTTGGTGTAGGACTTTAAGGTAATTCACTCAAAGGTTTACAATGCATCATATTCTAAGCTAAAAAATATAGGAATTAGCAATTATATGTTTGAATGTTATACGCAAATGCTGAATCTGAAGTTGTAGGTTCTGATCAAATTGTTATGGGTTAATTAAATGATCATTAACAAGTTCCATGATCATTTAATTAACCCATAACAATTTAATTAACTTATGGAAGGTAACCCATATGTATACTAATGAAATATCTTTATGATGACAACACCTGGGAAGTGATCAAGAAACCTTCTGGAGCCAGGTTAGCTAGTTGTAAATGGATTTTCAAAGTTAAGGAAGGAATCAAAGGAGTGGCACCGAAAAGATACAAGGCACAATTGGTCGCTAGGGGTTTCACTCAAAAAGAAGGTATCGAATTCAATAGTGTGTTCTCTCCTGTTGTGAAGCACAAATCCATTTGAGTGTTGCTTGCCATGGTGGCATAGTTCGACCTTGAACTGGAACAGATGGATGTGAAGATTGTGTTCTGTATGGTGATCTAGATGAAACAATTCTAATGAGGCAACCCGAAGGGTATATCGAAAAGGGGAAGGAAGATTACGTGTGCAAGCTGAAGAGGTCCTTATATGGACTAAAACAATCTCCTTGACAGTGGAATAGGAGATTCGACAAGTTCATGGCACGCATAGGTTTCATTAGAAGTCAGTTCGACCACTGTGTTTACTTCAGATTTCGACCTAGTAATTCATTTGTTATTTTTTTTCTTTATATAGATGATATTCTAATAGCAAGCAACAATGTCGAAGATATAATGAGGGTGAAGGCTGAGCTCAATAAGGAGTTCGAAATGAAGGATCTGGGAGCTACGACCAGGACTCTTGGGATTGACATCCAAAGAGATAGAAAGCAGTCAAAATGATGCTTATCTCATAAGACATACCTACAAAAGATTCTCAAAAGGTTTGGTATGTCGAATTCAAAGTCTGTTGTGACTCTGACAAACCCTCAATTGAAGTTGAGTATAGATTAGTGTCCCATTACTGATGTTGAAAGAGTTTATATGAATAACATTTCATATGCTAATATAGCGGGTTCTTTGATGTATGTTATGGTATGTACTAGAACCGACATAGCATATGTAGTAAGTCTTGTAAGCAAATACATGAGAAAGGTATAATTCACAGAGATTTTCTTGTTTGGAGGCTAATCTTACTATGCTATTTATAATTATTCTCTCCCAACTATGTGACCAATCCTAATTTCTCAATAACACCATTAATGTTGACGTAAACCCTGATTCATGCACAAATATTAACCTAGTTCATTTATTATAGGTAATCGCACTGGGTATGCCGAAACTGGTGGTATTCAAGAGGCTGAGTTATTTTTCAACTTTGTACCTTAGGATGAATGACTCGACTGTAGGAACTAAGGATACATAATATTATAGAGGCAAGCAATCAGATGTATGTGTTCCCTCATATCAAGTAAGTCTCGACCATTGAGGTATGAACTAAAATGGAAAGTACTGGAATAACCGTTTTCCACGAGGATTGAACTTCATGGGGAAAGTATAAACATTGTGCTCTTTCTGCCTAGGGCTGACAACTCTATTTGGGTCAGTCGGAGCTAGTTTCCACTTCCATAATATGGCCTTGTCTATATGGGAGTCTTTCGGCGCTCACGGGTAGGTTCTGATCAAGTACCGTTATTTGGACAGATTTTCGTAATTCTAAGATATAACATGCGATATGGTGTATAACCAACTTAGGCCCTTGACTCAAGTTGCATATTTTCCCTTTATCATGCATTAGGTCTGTGTATGTGTGTGTGTGTGTGTGTGTATGTGCGTCTGTGTGTGTCTGTGTCTGTGTGTCTGTGTGTGCGTGTGTCTGTGTGTGCGTACATGCGTGTGTCTGTGTGTGTGTGTGTCTGTGTGTCTGCGTGTGTGTGTGTGTGCCATTTTCTATCAAAGTTATACTTGAAGCACAGAGTGAATCGGTGCTCTTGATACCACTTGTTAGACGATGGCTCGGATCTTGAAGGGGGGTTGAATAGATCCCAATTAAAAATCGAGTTGGTGCTTACCAATTTAAAATTGGTTTTTAAAAATATTTTTTTAAGTGCGGAAGGGGCCTTGGAAAAATATTTGTATATATATAAACTGATGACTCCTAGGATCGCTCACATCAGAAGAATTTGGCAAACTAGTAATGATATTCTGAGCTATTCCAGATCACAAAAGTTCTTAACTATATCCTAGGAGTTAAGAAATAGCATCATACAGTTGTGAACTTAATGGAGAGTCCCTATGGAATTCATGGTTGCAACTTGATTTTCTTTTCTAGCTGCAACCATGAATTCGATACACGGTACAACTACGAAACAAGGCGTAACAGAGTTATATGTTATTCAGTAAAGATAGGAGGTAAGCAAAGTATGCCTCTTGAAGAACAATAGTTCTATTTGTCTAATGGTATACTGATCAAATATATGCCCTTATTCATTAATCCCCTAAATATATGTTAAGCCTATAATTGGGGTATATTAAGGATTCATACACCTTACTTTCAAAACCGGTGAATTATGGATACAATGTTGTAATCATATACCATTGAGTAATATTTCTTCCTAGGCTATTATGCCTCTATCAAAATAATCTTCAGAAATAAAAAGTTATAATATTTCTCGGGCTTATACTCCGTGTGTCTAGTATGGGAATCAGCCCTAAACGCAGACTGAGCTCAACATTATTTAAAGGGATGTGGATCAAAAGGGGGTACTCCCTTTAAAATAATTATTTTCTACTCCATCACATCAGATGACCTATGAAATGTTTGTGCATCTTTTGATTAAGTCCATTTATTTCACTCTTTCTCTTTCCTTTTATTGTTATGAGATGACGAAAAATGCAAAAATTTATTTTCTTTACTAAACTGTTGTTTAAAGCAAAGATTGGGGAGGATGATGAAAACTATATCCATAACTTTTGTTGATATGCTTTCAATTTAACTTTGCCGATGATGTAAGGCATTGTTTCAATCCCTAAACACTGGAGAAATAAGGAAGATAACCCCTTGTTAAACCCCTTTGAGCCTAGAAGCAGGAGTTTTCTTTCTTTACAAAAACAGAAACCTTAAATTTCAAACCTGGGGCGGGTAGTTCTCAGTTAACTTGAAGATATGTGCATACAAGACACTTTTCATCTAAAGGTGGATATATTCAGAAGAGAATGAAGATAGTTAGGGCACTTCCTTTGCTTTTCACTCGAATCCCTCTGCTGGATATGATGCATATAGGGTGAGGACAGATTTGGAGTTTTAAGCTTTGGAGGCAAAATATTAAGAAAATCTGTCCAAGATTTGGTGCAGTTAGAATTCAATGTTCTTGACTCAATGTGATGCACAAATCAAGTGGTATGAGGGAAATGGAAGTGACATAGTCCCCTACTTGAAGATGTTCTATTATTTGCCTGGATATCAATAAACCTCTTTTGCACGGACATGATTAACCCATATAACATAAAAGGTTACCACTAAAAGGCTCAAATAGCATTCTACTCCCGCTCCATATAAAAATTGATCCTATGACCTAAGAGGGAAAATTTTTATACATATGGGTGTTTAGACTGGGGAAAAACCAGGTCATCCCGACCATCAAGTAGAATTGTGATCTTTTCTGAAGCAAGTTTACAACAAATCATCAAGTGATCAGACTTGGGGCTTCAAGAGCATCTTCGTCTGCTTCAATTATGACATCTCCAGCAAACTGTGTGTCGAGGAAATCAAACCTCCCACCACCCAAAGTCCAATCCGCATTGGCCACTACCAAAAGCCCACCGGTCAGTAAGCCACATAGTTAAAAGACTATAAACATGATCATTTAATTAACCCATAATAATGTGATTATAGTGTATCTTACACATTTAAGGGTTCATAAAACTAAATCACAGATTCTAACTCACGATTAGGATATTTTCCCCACTATCACTTAGAAACTAGTTGTTACAGCATAGTTTACTCATAGCTTTCAGTATATCTTCAGTGGTGTCCGCAGATAAATTTATTATGATAAAACTTGTTTCATCTTTAGGGAGACCCTGCCTAAATGTTTCTCTCCAAAGTCACAACTTTTATGTGGGATGTGTGAATACGATGAGTATAAATAATATTGAGCTTGTTTATTTAAGTTTAACCGAATATTGTGTTCTTATCTAAATACTTTTAGACCTTCTTATGGTTTTGAATTAATGGATGTTCAAAATTCAAGCCTCCTTTATCAAATCGTCGAGCAATCAATCCTAGGTTGAAAGGCATCATAAATAATCAACGGGCACAACATCCATATCATAGAGAAATTCATCACCCAAGGGGTATCAAACATTATTCTCAAGCTTAAAACTTTAAATCAAGAACTTAATTACAAATTTAATTGTGGGTTTGAACTATAAAATAAATTTTAAATATAATAACAGAGTTGATATCACACAAAAATTACTAACCTAAATAACCTAATTAATATAATGTAAAATCAAATACTAAATTAAATTAAATTAAATTAATTGAAACTAAATGAAAAGGAAAAAATAAAATAAAATAAAATAAATAAGGGGTAAACAAATAAGAATAAAAACAATGAAGAGAAAGAAAAAAAAAAGCAAATGGGCTCAGCCCATCTCTATTCGTGAGGGTGAGGGACTAATAAAGGGGGGTGAGAGAAAAAAAGGTAAATAAACAAGTTGAGTTAAATCAACAATGGCCCATTTGAGTCATACCTTAATACCCCTAAGGAAACAAAAACTCAACATTCTCCTTCCTTGTGTCATCCGTCTCTCTCCCAGCTATCCTTATTTCCGTTCCCAAATTTCTCTGAATCCAACCCTAGCTTTGTCGCACCGATGACCGCCTACAGCGGCGGCGGTTCAAACCTAACTCCATAAATTCGTTTTGCTCTACTTTTCCCCAATCCCTATTTCGTCTCTGCTAAAACCTCGCCATCAACACAAATTGAAGCATCTAAAATGAAAAAACCTAACACGCCTTAAATTCGAATTGAGCCATAACCACAACCGATTCGACTAACAAACCTTAGGTTACAGAGTGGCTATGCTATCCTAATCATCTATCAGCAAAGTAAGGTAAAAGAATGTGGTGAACCAACCTATGAATCCGTGATTTTCTCCGGTCGATGTTGCAAGTTTTGAAGGTGCAGATTGATCAAGAATTCCAGAAATCTCCAATGAGGTAATCAAACTGAATCATTACTTGAACGCGTTACACTTTTTCTTCTACTACTTGACTTAGTCCGTAGGTATTGTTGTTTCGTGATGTCGTCTCTGCGTGTGATGTGTGTTTGTGATGCTGTCATATGTGATTCAACCTGCTCTTTTCAATTTGTGTGAATGATGATTTCGTGAGTGAATTCTTTTCTCTCTGTGTATCTTCACAACCTTTATGTGTATTCTTCTCAAATTATGAACATGTGTGTGACACTGTTATGCTCGCCCCTTCAATGTGTGTATGTTCTCTTCAATTCCCATCATTTTTTTCCACTTCCCCATGTCATTACCAACTTCTAATCATGACTTCCCCCACAAGTGGGTATCGAAAAGTCCTTTCCTTTCATCTTCTGCATTAACCTTTGGTATAAATACCCCCACAAGTTCTTACGTTAGAACTTTTCTCTTCAAACACTTGTTCTGCATTCCTTTTGCTTCATCTACCAGAATCACACCAGCAATACTCCAACAGTTTCAATGGATTCTTCTCCCCATTAACCCACTCAAACCACCGACAACAACCTTATTGCCTTCGTTCTATCAGAAGTTTGTCGAAGACTTTACATATATTTCTCTTTATTTGAGAATTTTCACTGCAAAGGTTTCACACATTTTACAGCTACAACAAGAAATACTCCCCAGGAATGTATTCCCCAGTGAGTCCACCACACAAGTTTAACTCCATCAAATGGCATCTCTCCCGAGAAGTTTGGAGAAGATTATTACAATTGATCTCTCTTTATTTGAGAAGACATATTTGCAAATCAACCGGCCTACATCTCTTCTGAAGATCCCCGGTGAAGTTTTACAATCTCCAGTACATTATGGGTTGTCGTTGAAGTCTTTAACCTCCGGTGAATTTTCAATCCTCTGTGAAGATGCTCTCCCGAGTAGTCATCATTCAAAGAAGAAACTGAGACTCGTTCATAGCATATAACCTTGAAGCGTGGGGAAGTTTATTTTGGTTATTACCTTTGCTTAGGCTATCATACGTCTGATAATAGGTAATTTACCGTATCTTTTGGTTATTACCTTTGCTTAGGCTATCATACGTCTGATAGTAGGTAATTTATCGTATCTTTTAGTTATTAACTTTGCTTAGGCTATCATATGTCTGATAGTAGGTAATTTACCGTATCTTTTGGGTTATTACCTTTGCTTAGGCTATCATACGTCTGATAATAGGTAATTCACCGTATCTTTTGGTTATTACCTTTGCTTAGGCTATCATACGTCTGATAGTAGGTAATTTACCGTATCTTTTGGTTATCACCTTTGCTTAGGCTATCATACGTCTGATAGTAGGTAATTTACCATATCTTTTGGTTATTACCTTTGCTTAGGCTATCATACGTTTGATAGTAGGTAATTTACCGTATCTTTTAGGTTATTACCTTTGTTTAGGCTATGATACATCTGATAGTAGGTAATTTACCATTTCTTTTGGGTTATTACCTTTGCTTAAGCTATCATACATCTGATAGTAGGTAATTTACCATTTCTTTTGGGTTATTACCTTTGCTTAAGCTATCATACGTTTGATAGTAGGTAATATACCGCATCATTTTAGACAGATACCTTTGCTTAGGCTACCAGGATTGGTAGTAGGTCATCTTTCCTCCACGTTACCTTTGCTTAGGCTATCATATGTTTGATAGTAGGTGACGTGCGTTCTTTGTTCCAACTGGATACCTTTGCTTAGGCTACCATGCATTGGTAGTAGGTTATCCTTCACTTTCAAGTTTCTTGCCCACTGTTTAAACTACTGTACTCTTGGGGGTGTTATATTATATCTTTATTTTTTTGGAGATTCCCTAATGTTGGTTGTTTTCTTTTCCCGTGGAGTCTCGCTTTGTTGAGCCTGTTTTTCGTTGCTCCTGTGTTTCTCGCGTGTTGTGTCTAGTTTCTCCCCCTGTGGGATCATGTCTCCACAGGACCCTTTGTCTTGTATTTTCATATCATTGCACATCATATGCATTCGGTGGTATCTTAGAGCCAAATATTTGTGCAATGTTTGTATTTAAGTTCCTTCTATCGCGTTGAGATGAAGGTTTCAATATCCATATCTCCGGATAGAAGAAACTTAAATAGGTGCATATGTCACACCCTACTTTTTGACTCTAAGATCCCACCTCCTTGTGGGTTGTTTAGCTTTATACTTTCGTATTTATGTTTATTGCGACTAACAAGCTTGTGCAGGTACGTCAAGTTGATGATATTGTTTCTCTCAATTTAAGCATCTCAGGCTATCTCTGGATCATTTTCAAAAGACGCATTATCATTATCAAGAGTGGTTACAAGGTCGTAAGACATCATTTATAAAAGAGCCGAAATGTTTATGCTTTGAGTTTTATGATCTTCCAAGATGTTGCAGTGTTATTTTTGGTCCTTGTGCCAAAGGGTTAACCTCTGATTATTTTGAAGTTTTCCAGTTACCATTTTCAAGCCTTTTTAATTTGCAAAACAAGATCATAGTGGAAATGTGGTGCATTAGGCATGTTGGGTTTGATTTCAAGATTTGGCCAGACGGTTCATTTTGTTAAAATTTCTTAAGACGTTAAGTGAACTTTTGGTTGCGAGTGCTTGAGTTCTTTTTGGTCCAACTATGCACATTTGATATTAAGTTCTTAGTCAAGATTGTTTTTTTAGATCATAAGACAATTCTTTATTAATCAAATTGGTTTGCATTTTATTACGAGATACATGGGTTACAAAAAGTTACTATTTTTGGTTACAAGATTTATTTGGTTACATCAAGAAGTTCCTAGGACTATTTCTTAAAGATTATTCTAAAAAGTTCAAGGATCTTCAAGTCTCCCCTCATCTTCATCATCTTCTGTACCTGCAAAAACAATGGAGAAAGTAGTTTGTAATTCAAATGATTTCGAGAAAGAAGAAGACTTTGTTTTTTTCTTACGGCCCTCAGAAAAGTAACATCATTGGGCCAAAAGGGAAGGGCAACAATTGGAATTGCTACCAGCTTCCGCATCCGGCAAAGGAAACAAGGCAAAGTCTGTTCTTAATAATACAAGTGTTTTTCGCAACAAAAAAAAAAAGAAGAAAAGGAAAACAAGGTCAAGTTTCCAGCAAGTCAAAGATCCATAAATCCTCGATGCTCAATTCCTTACTTTGATAATAACCAGAATTTTAAATCATTTTATAGGTTCTGACTTGGGCCATTATAGTGATTTGCAGTAATGGACTATATTAAGAGCTGTATTTGCATAACTTTTGCATGTTTAGAGATTACTTTTGAGAATTATGGTTGGATTACTTTTTAGAATCATATTCATAGATTATTAGGGGTACTCATTATGATATCACTATAATGATAGGAGACTTGGTAATATAAAATCCAAATAGTTACTCACTAAAAGATTATGGACACTAAATTGATAAAGGTTTTTACCCATATCAATTTCAGTATAATACACTTAGGGCTCTTTTAGAATAAACCGTGTCATAAAGATAAACCAAGTTTCCAAAAATTATGCCTAAAAGGGATATTATTGCATTGAAAACCGGTGTGCAGAGGACTATATTATTTCGTATTTCCCACCATAAGTGACGTGAGCAAATTGTATAGGTAGGATCCATGACATGTCCTCTTAGGTAAATTTCTCACACACTTTCACCCTCACACCAATTTCTAATTAATGAATCCTTTTGTGATTGCAAGTAAGACAGGGACCTATAATGAGGGAATCATATAATATTTGTAGATGTAAATATATATGAGGTTGCTAGTTTCGTGGAGACTAGTGACTTGTCCCAAGCCTAGAAGAGTGGGTTTGAAAGCTTAGAGGACGGGCTTTTGGTGGTTATCGGTCTAGAAGAGTGGACCCGGTTTAATGTAAACCGAAAAAAGATAACAAGTGTTGGTACCACATGGCATGAGTCTGCATTAAGTTGTATTGAGTCACATCGCATGAATGTCATTGTTATATGAAATATGCTTGTGTGTGGAAATTGTGGATTATGGATGTGTGCATGATGAAACATGTTTTATGATTGTCCATATTTGTTTGTGTATATATGCTTTATGAAGTATATGATGGGTTATGATGAAGTATAGTGAGAATTGTGAAAATATGCGTATGTGTAGATTTCGTAGGTCCGAAACAGTCCAAAATCCTCTCAACGGTCCGAAACGGACTGGAAAGGAAGTCATCAAAGAGAATCTCGTCTGAGCGCAGATTTCGTGGGAACTAGTGCATGCCAAACATGCAGGTTCACCACTACTTTCCGCTTCTAATACTATGGTTGTACTCAAGTCTGGGTTTGGCTTATCTCACAGTGGAACTCCCGCCCAATAGCACAACAATAGTGATAATATACAATGCTGGAAAACAAAATGCGAATGCAAATAAAGTACAACACATATATACACATCCAAAGATAAACACAACAAGCGCTAGGATTGACTCACATAGGGGATGGGAAAAGCCCCCATTAGAGTTGTCAGCTGTCGCATTACTACGAAGGAGGGCCGACAAGGACAGAAGAGTCGCCACCGCTCGTTATTTATCCAAAAAGAGGGAAAGGAAATGATAAGAGAAAACCTACAGAAAAGGGAGAAGATAGGTCATCGCAACCAAATCTTGGGTTCGGGAGTCGGTTACGAAAGGGAAAGGTGTTAGCACCCCTCACGTTTGTCGTACTCGATGGGATCCACGATTATTGTCTATCTAAAAGGGTGTTTATCTATCTAAGCTACATGCCACAGGGACAAAAGAAAAGAAAAGATACTCGATAGAGCATCGCCGCTCTATGCCTAAGTACTCCCTCGTGCAATGGGAAAGTCAGAGTCAACGTAGTTCGAAAAACTACGGGTGAAGGTGGGGAAGGTTGCTCGCCAAGACATCGCTGTCTTGTGCCTACGTATCCTCGTCTGGTACGAGAAATCAGAGCAAACATAGTTCGGGCTAACAAGACCACAGGTTGGTTCAAGTGTTTTACCCGAGTTGGGTTAAAACTTAGTTCTAGCAGTTAGGTGTATGCAGCTCGACCATTGGAGACTTAGGCGTTACCTGTTTGTGGTAGAACCAAGATTTAACAAAACTCTCCTTATGAAAAAGTTTTCCAATTAAATCTCGAAGGATAAAAATATTTGATGTTTGTTTTTGAATTCTTTTAGAGAAGAAGTGGATTGAATTTGATTTGTAATTCATGTTGCACTAAAGACTATGATTTAGGAGCGAATGCGTTGCATATCGTCCAAAGGACATACGCTAAACAATCTAGACAATTGAGAGGAGACCCCCCAATCATCATTTCCCAAATGCTTAAGGCTCGTAGCGTACAACATTCATTATCCATTATTAAGTGTCTTGAAAAAGTTTGAAGATGAGAAGAGAGACACAACTCTAAAGGGAGACTAGACTCAACCTAATGTTCTCATACAAAGTGCACCTATGATTGGGATGAAAAGGAGATGCTACCTAATGTTATCATACATGGGTTCAATCCTAAGGTCTATCATAATCAATCTTGAACAAGAGATATTAGAGGTCCTAAGGGAACATGGCAAAGAAGAAAGAAGAAGGAAGCATAAGATAAAGAAGAAAGAATGCAGACATGTAATGCACAAACAAGGATGAAGAAAAGAGGGAGGAACAAAGTATGGGGAAGTAGCCTCCACAAGCACATCTCAACCTCAAGCATGCAAATGAGAGATGCAAGAACAAAAAAGAATGTACACAAAGAACTCAAGCAAGCTCACACAAAAGTGGGATGAAATGGGAGAAAAATGAATTCCTACAACCACTTGTCATCAACCACAAGCCCAAAGGCAAACCAAACAGAAAGGATAATAAGACATAATCCATGAGATGATGAGAGATAAGATGAGGTAAGAAAGCAACATCAAAAGAAAACTCAACCAAAGCATCACAAAGATCATGCAAAAGAAACACACCAAAAGTTCTCAAAATGAATCACTATTTAAGACAAACTCAAAGTACCTCCAAAGGAGGGACCAAAACATCTTAAATGGGATTCAAAGGCCCTAGGGCAGAGGTGAGAACAAGGGAATAAGATGCACAAAGCAAGGAAATAAAATATGCAAAGCAAATTTCAAGATTAGGCATGACAAAGAACCTAAGTTCTATACGTTCTCAACATTTGAAACCAAATGGAAGGCCTAAAAAGAATGCAACTTATAACAAGCATAAAGCAAGTGTATGACCTATAAATTGGAATCCAACAACTCTAACATTTTATGAATATGGATCAAAAAGAGTTGGAAGCATTTGGGATCCACAAGGGTCACTTCCCACCAAAACTAGGTCAAGTGTATGTGTGAACCACCCTTAGAAGTACCTTGACTTGCAAGTTACCTCAAAAATAGGAAAATGGTTCAAATAAGTCCAAATAAAATCTAAAAAGCACAATAGAATGTTGGAAACCAGATGCCAAAAGCATACAACCAATGTTCATTCATAACATCACTAAATAATTTGATTCACAAGGGTGCACCATTGTTGTGCTATTGTTGTTGTTGTTATTGTTGTTGTTGTTGTTGTTATTGTTGTTGTTGTTGTTGTTTCTGTTATTGTTGTTGTTGTTGTTGTTGTTGTTGGTATTGTTGTTGTTGTTGTTGTTGCTATTGTTGTTGTTGTTGCTGTTACTATTGCTGTTGTTGTTGTTATTGTTGTTGTTGATGTTGTTTTTTTTGTTGCTATTGTGTTGTTGATGTTGTTGTGGTTGTTCTTGTTGTTGTTGTTGTTGTTGTTGCTATTGTTGTTGTTGTTGTTTACTCTCTGCAAAATGATGCTTTGAAAAGAGTATAGTAGATGTAAAAAATTAATTATATTTTATTTTTCTACTCCATAGTAATTAATCTCCAGACTCCATGAGTGTGATTAGCTTTGGAAGGTTCTTTCATCACGTTCCTTATTTTATTAGGCGCCCTAAGCTATGGAGTCATTATGACTGAATGCCTCTAAGTCAGAATTCGGGCTAAAAGCGATGTGTGCGTCTGCCGTTCGCTTGCCGACCAGCAGTAGGGGGCCTTGGTCCCCTAGATGAATTCCACATATAATCTAGTGACAACTTAGAATTTCTTGCAAAAAGCCATTGTTCGTTTATCCGAAGAAAACCCTAATTGCACCGCAATCTCTTTCCATTATTGATAGATAGATAGATAGATAGATAGATAGATAGATAGATAGATAGATAGATAGATAGAT